>OX592701.1:10716483-11916483 GCA_951361185.1 Ochropacha duplaris | reverse complement strand
AATAACTCCCCCGGAATCGTTGAACAGGGATTTACTGACTTGAACTCTAGGTAAGAAATAATTGATCTCTTCTTTCTCTGATAAGACTTTTCATAATCATAGAAAGGAAAGGATAATATTGGGGGAAATGAAACTCGTGAAATTCTTTGGAACCCATGATATTATTGGGTTGGCGTTATTGTTATCGTTTCCCATCATAGGAAAGTCTCTCCGAACATATTCATCAAAATATGGAGGAAGATACGTTAGAGTTATAAGAGCTAAATAGAACAGGGTAAGGGACGTCGGATACCGCGGCGAAGGTCGTGGGTTCGAATCCTTACAATGAGCTTGAGCTTTCGGTGAAGGAAAACATCGTGAGAAAACCACAGCACGGTGGTAGGGTACTTTGTAGTACTCGACTGGCTGGCTACCACCCTCAAGTTGAAAATCTGTCGCCAAGCACCTGTTGGTGTGTTCCGGCAATTGCACTTGAGAGCCAGTTCACCTTAATAAGGTGTACAACACATTAGCAATCCCCTGGTATTGCCAATGTCTATAGGCGACGGTTGTCACTTACCATCAGGTGACGCGCCTGCCTCGTTGTCACTTGTGACAAAAAAAAGGGTAGATGAATAATTAGTCAAACTAGTAATTAATAGCATATTATTATCTATTCTAGTAAACCAGGACTTAAAATCATTCATTGTTTCAGTTTTTCTTACAAGATTATTTTAATTTCAGTATACCATGCAATCGCATTGAAGGTTCTTATGAAGGTCTAATGCTGTCTCTCAACTACCCAAAGAACAAAGACATTCCAATTTTTAGGAAGCAAGCTTGCAGAATTTATCCTTTTGAGTTCCAAGAAGAAACTATTGGGTATCAAGGCCTGAATTATTACAAGTAAATAAAATCTGTTTTTATTCGTATTAGTCTACAAGATTGACTAGACTAATAATTTTTAATACAAAAAATTATAAACCAGCTCTCCTTCGAGGAGTGGAGTTGGCTATTATTCCCTTTTCTGCCCTGTTATTGGCGCAAAGTCCTATTTTTATTGATTTAGTGTTTTTTGGAATCTAACAATTCCTTTTGAGACGACCTTTACATGTATCACATGAAGATAATATCGTCATATCAGCCGGGAGACGTCCACTGCTAGACAAAGGCCTCCCCCAAGGATGATCCGGTCTTGCGCCACTCGTATCCAGTGGCTTCCCGCGACTTTCACAAGATCGTCGGTCCACCGTGTGGAAGGCCTGCCCACGCTGCGTCTTCCGGTTCGTAGTCACCACTCGAGAACCTTTCTGCCCCATCGGCCGTCGGTTCTACGAGTTATGTGCCCCGCTTACTGCCACTGAAGATAATATGCGAGTGCGTAATGGTGCTCAGCCAGCAAGGGGACATCTAGCTCAAGTGCACCTTGCAGAAGGTATAAGCATCGGCAAGCGCTGCTACTGGAAAGTAGTGTGTTCATCCATGGGTGGAAAAGTGGAGGCCTTGTAGCTAATGTAGTATTGTGGTAGAAGCTTAATAGCTTCTAGCGTCTACAACTAATGACGCTTGGATGTTTGCCATCCTCATGATGAAAGTCGCCAAACACTTACCAAGGCGATGATAGCTCAGTGGTAAGTGACGTCGGATACCGCGGCGAAGGTCGTGGGTTCGAATCCTTACAATGAGCTTGAGCTTTCGGTGAAGGAAAACATCGTGAGGAAATCACAGCACGGTGGTAGGGTACTTTGTAGTACTCGACTGGCTGGCTACCACCCTCAAGTTGAAAATCTGTCGCCAAGCACCTGTTGGTGTGTTCCGGCAATTGCACTTGAGAGCCAGTTCGCCTTTAAGGCATTGTAATAAGGTGTACAACACATTAGCAATCCCCTGGTATTGCCAATGTCTATAGGCGACGGTTGTCACTTACCATCAGGTGACCCGCCTGCCTCGTTGTCACTTGTGACATAAAAAACAAAAAAAAAAAAGAGTGTTTCGGTAGTACCTAGTGCGTTCTTAGGCTACGAAAGTGATTCGTTACAAGTTCTTCACTAAAACATGTTTGCTTGTTACAGATATACGCTAGCGGAGTCTGCTTTCAGTAGAAAATCTCCATATGCATGTAAATGTGATGAAAATTGTGTTCCTGATGGATTCGTTGACGTCAACCAATGTTACTATGGTGAATATAGACTAAAATTTTGGACTGAAAATCTACAAATGAAAGTACTTGCATGTAGCTTTTCATCCCGCTTCATGTAATTCAAAATCAAAAGTTTATTTATTATTTGTACCTATTCAAAACAAGTTTTTTTTATCGTGTTTCGTTTCAAACTTATTAGTTTGAATTTAGATTCTTAACTTAATTTACAGATGTTTACATTAATGATATGCAATACTATAGTATGCGGAGCGAACATTCTCAAAACTCTGTACACTTTCATACATAATTTCTATTTTACTATCTTCTTGAATATGTCCCTAACTTTGCTGAGCAACTTTCACAGCAAGATAGTGAGAAGTGCTTATTTCTGGTGCTCATGCTATGAGTGTTGCTGTTCTTAGGAATGTTGATGAATTCATTTTAAACTTTGTTGTTGCAGGTTTTCCCATCACGCTGTCAAAACCACATTTCCTCGACGCAGATCCACAACAGAGTTCTTTCTTTGAAGGAATGAACCCTGACAGACATAAATATAGTTCATACTTACATTTACAACCAGTAAGTTATCAGTTCAGGCTAAAATCAACATCGTGATTGCAATCAAGTTTAGCATGATCTTTGTGCCCATTTTTCCAAAATTACTGCTTTCAAATACTTTTCAAAGTCGATCCCTTTAAGAAAAATTTAACTCACTCCCAAAGTCTATGTTTCCTGAGATCTACATAACAATGCACTATATATTTTCAAGGTCAGAAGGTATTCTGGGCAAATAAGCTACATCTTGGTCTCGTCATGTCTGTTTTTGGAGTTAGCAGATGGCCAAACGTACGTAAAAAAAGTTATACTAATTCATAAATGTTTATTTCAGGACTTAGGAATACCTTTAGCACTAACAATAAATATACAAGTAAACGTAGCCGTGAGGATGTCAGACGGAAACCCAATCACTAGACCTTTAAAGGATAAAGTGATGCCATTATTGTGGCTTTCTTTGGTATGTTTCTTTAGACCATTTAATTAGTTTTTTTTTAATTTATTTTTTTTATTCTGTATAAGCTTGTGTTTGACCACAATCTCACCATGGTAAGTGATGATGTGGCCGAAGGTGGTAAGCATACAAAGCCTAGATGGGAACTGGCTCTCAAGTGCAGCTGTCGGAACACACCGATAGGTGCTTGGCGACAGATTTTCAACTTGAGGGTGGTAGCCAGCCAGTCGGGTACTACAAAGTACCCTACCACCGTGCTATGGTTTCCTCACGATGTTTTCCTTCACCGAAAGCTCAAGCTCATTGTAGGATTCGAACCCACGACCTTCGTCGCGGTATTCGACGTCACTTACCGCTGAGCTATCATCGCCTTAGTTTTAAAAGACTGCAATTTTATAATTGTAAATTATGATACTATAAGTAAAAGGTGTAGATGGGTTACCTACACAGCATTCGATTTTATAAAGTGGTCAAGAAATAGCACTCTAACGCACACATAAATAAAGGGACAATATTTCATACAAAACTCCGTATAAACTGAGTCAGAATCAGTCAATCATCAACATTCCGATTATTCATGATGCATTTTTACAAAAAACCTGTTAAGCTAGCACCTCTATCACCTGATAGTTTGTGACTAACGCTTATAGATATCGCCAATGCTAGAGAGATTGTCCCACCCTACATTTCCAAGAAATCACCTTTGAGTATTTACTATAGATGGGTTTATCTCGAGTTTGTATTTGTTCCAGCATTGCAAGCAACCCCCACCTGAAGTTCTATCATTATTACGTCTCCGAATCGTCATCGCCCCACCATTAATCATCACTATTGAAATTCTCCTCTTCACATTCGGCTTCATTCTCGGACTCCACGGCTTTTACAGAATTTTGAAACCCAGGTACAAAATTGTTGAAAGAAGAAAAGACAAGAACATAATCGTTGAAAGGTCTATAGTTCCGTCGAATATATCTGAGAATAGTTCCTTTAAATGTGACGAAGAAAGTTCTAGAGAGGCTATGACTTTACTAACAATGAGGGTAGATGATTAGTTGATTTGTAATTAGTTGATGATAACTATCTTGATGAAAAAAACGAGTGAGTCTTTAGTAGTCGCATATGATCTGTAACTGAGTGATTATCGTATATTTGTCATTATTCTGTGGAATAAGAAGATTAAATCATTTTGGGTATTTACTATCTTTAAGAAAATCTTGAAGATCCAATGATTATTTCGGAAGCATTTGAATAACTTAATGTTTGAAAACTTATTTATACTTATAATGGTTTCATCCGTGTTTCCGAGGGATCTTATCTTTTCCCGGGATAAAAAGTACTATTCTCTCTCCAGGATATAATTTATTTGTGTGCCAAGTTTCGTCAAGATCAACTTTTTATCCCGAGGAAAGATAAGGTCCCTCGGAAACGCAGGTGAAGCCGCGGGGAGAAATTAGTAATTTATAAATAGGACACTTATCTTGATTGTTGACTTATTTTATTGTGATAATATTAAATAGTTTTTAATTAGTTGTAAACAATGTTTGACTGATTATTTACGGTGAATAATAAATATTTTTGTTCTACTTTTATCATTGTTTTTATTCTTATCCTCCTAGGATTTACACCCCAAGTCTGACAAGCAAACGTGTCACCTGATGGTAAGTGACTACCGTCGCCTACAGCAATACCAATCAAGGGAATTGCCGGAACAAACCAACAGGCGCTTGGCGACAGTTATCCAAATTGATTGGTAGCCAGCCAGTCGAATACTACTAAGTACCCTATCACCGTGCTGTGGTTTCCTCACCGTGTTTTCCTTCACCGAAAGCTCAAGCTCATTGTAGGATTGCTCAAAAATCTGTTTTAAAGGTCCTCGGAAAGTGCTCGAGTGTTACAAGATTCTACCCAGAACGACAGGACAGACAGACAAGAAAAAAACGTGGTACAATGAAACGCACACACAAAATGATCATGTTTAATTTTATTTACAGCAAAAATAGGCTAAAGCTTCTTTTAGACCAGCTGTATAAAAATAAAAAAAACTGTTTAAATAAATTAACTAACTTCATTTAATTTCTATGTGATGGAAGATTATACAATAATATATCTTTATAATAATCTACATTCATAGAAATAAATACAATCACAGTTATTTTGAGTGGTAATTGAGTTAAAATATACAATAAAACTAACATACTACAATATAAAGACAAAAGTAACTTAAATAAAGTGATAAGAAATAATACATAATATAATGGGCATACAATATTTTTGACATAATACTTTTAATGTTTACAATAAAAGTATTATGGCGAAAATACTTTCTTCTTTTTCTCCGTTACGCTAATTGCCTCTAAAATTTCGTTCGTCTTTGTTTATATAAAAGGCAATCGTTACTGACTGACTGACTGATCTATCAACACACAGCTCATACTGAACGGATTGTGCTGAAGTTCGACACGTGGATAGTTATTATGGCTAAAGTTTATTCTCCATCATCTCTACTGACAGAGTTATCATTGCCTCAAAAGCTCTAAAATCAATAAATGGCCTCAAAAAACTTCCCTAGATTAACCGCCGTATTGTTTGAGGCTTTACAAAAATGGTGGTATAAAGTTTATGAACTACATAAATCCTTACTAATATTACAAATGCCAAAGTATCTTTTCACACATAAACCGCTGAACCATTGTTAATGAATTTTAGTATAGAGGTAGGTGGGACCTTGGAGAAGAACATAATAATATGATACTTGTTATCCTGGGAAAAGATAAAATTTCTCGGGAAAACAATGATGGCCCATACGCCAGTATACTGTCTTACACTCATAAAATAAATATTACATCGCTATTACAATATGCTCATAACATTAAATTACAGACTAGATATAAAATATTTACATACTAGTAATTGAAGTAATACTATAAATTCGTTTTACCCACATTAGTACATTGACAACATACTACAGGTTCTGAAAGAGATTCCAAGTCTCGTTTTAAGTATTTTAATTAAAGCATCACATCAAAATCTATATTTCATAGTGGGCTGACTTTCGTCTCAATCAAATTCCAAAGTCCAAATATTGATCGCAAAATTTGGCTAAGTAGCATAAATGTGAGCGTAAATCCAGGAGACGTAGTGAATAACGTTCGTGTAGACATCAGGGACTCCTCGTCGAGCACACCCTGAGCCGAAGGATGTGAGGCCCCTGAGCTCCCATCGGCCTCTTGAGCGACATTGGAGAGGCCCGCCGCTGTCACCCTGGAAAAAGTGATACATTACATTAAAGAGAGGTAGGTATTGGGCACTTTTGAATTGATTAGGCAACTTTCCTTAGTTGAAAATTTACTCTTACGATCTATGGTAAATCATGATCTAGCTAAAGGCTCAAAGATCTCCCTGTTTAAAATGACAGCAGTAGAACTTAATAGCAGTACAAACAGGAATACTGCCTCCATAAATGATAATATTGTATAGTAAAGAACCAATAAATCATTAATAATTAAGTTACCTACCTACTGCGCTTATTTATGAAATCTGTACATCATTAGCTTTTTACAAAAGGAAGATAACTGTATCGAAACAAAAAATGACGCCTACGACGTTTTTATCTTAATGTAGCTACTTGAGATTTGAGACAATATAAATTGCCACATCAAATTCAATCCGCACTTTATCAGATGCCGCCTAATACAGTTTGTAATGTTTGATTGTAGATAAAATACCTTCAAATTGTTGATTTGTTAAATTTTAATTGCTCTCTATAATAATTTGTACCTACAGTGATTTGAAAGTTCAATCACTGAAATAGAAAGTTTCTAGTTTAATTCAAGGATCACTTTTGATTCATTAGCGAAACTTAGTGTTGAAATTATTAACAGAATGCTTTGTGTATTTGTGGTTAAACCCGAGAAGGTTTTGTTGTGTGTCATTAGTAATTGATGTAAGAGGTAATCTATGTTTGGAGATTTCTAAGAAAGTATTTGCTTGTATGCGTATAAGAGATTCAACCAATTCAATAATGCTGATTCTACTGAACTCATTTAATTATAGAAAATATTTAAAGCTATCAATTCCCATGTTGTGAACCATTTTGATGGTAACACGTTGATTACAAGCAATACGAAAATGTCTTATACCATTTTATGATTTCTTATGTTTGTTAGAAATAAATTTGTGTAGTTTAGAAATAACAGAATTAGCAGCATACAAATATTTGTTTAAAAATTAAGTTTATGAAAAAGTTAAACGTAATGCTTACCACACATGCACCAGTGCTGCCGTCTGTACTTCCTGCACACAAATGTCCATCATTCAAAGGTAATGTCAACGAATACCTATCTCTACAAAGCTGTAGTGGTAATACCGGTACTTCTGCCTCCAACAAAACATCAGTCAGAGTCCCATTAGTCTGCTCCCTACCCCATCCAGTAGCGTAACATTCATCTTTGAAGTCTAAACCATTATTATCATCAATAAACGGATCTATTTCTTCTCCAAACATCAATTTCTTATCACTTCTAGCATTGTTGTTAACTCTTTGATTATCTGTAAGTAGTTTGGTTTTTATGATCTTAACAACGCTGTCTAAAGTTGCGCTATCATAGATAATATCACTGTTTCGTTTCTCATTTTCAGGAGTATGTATTTCTTCAGTTTTCCTGTCTGTTTGTTTGTTCGAATCGTTGGATACTCTTAAATTATATCTCATATTCTTATGTTTCTTATTTACAAAACCCGAAAATATTGATTTGGTTAAATTGTTCAATTTCTCTAAATATTTGACAGCGGTATCGGGATTTGGTTTTGGTGGTTTAGCTGGCTTCTTTCTCACTGGCTCGGGGTTTAATTCTGGCCTAAGGTAGAAGGATGAACTTTTTTCAGCGTTGAAATTTGTTAGCGGTGGTTCGAATGGTGGTAAGCAAATAGTACGTATACGGCTTCTTGCACTGACGTCAGCTGCTCTCGTCATTTTCATTAGGGCTGAAATTCAAATTAAATATATTTATTTTTAACGCCCATGGCATCTAGAGCAGCAGACGTTTTAAGAGGGTGCAACCATAGGTTAGGCATAGGTTTTATTTTAGAATTTTTCAACTTAAGCTTCTTTTGATAGATCTCTAAACTTCAGAATATGATGTTTACATTGAAATCTGTTCCAATAATTATTAAACGATATTTTTGAAACAAAATCGTTACTCACCTATATCATGCTGATAATTATGGAACCGATGATGTAGAACAATCCTCTCGATAGGAACGTAGGACCCTTTCTGCTCAGCTCGATCCCATTCACCAAGGACGGCGGTCCAGAGAGCTGGTACTGGCAGGTTGAATAGCTCACTGTAATTTGATGAATAGTTTATAAAAACTTCTGTTTGCAGGTTTACCTGCTTAGAAAGGGATGTTTTCTGCTCCAGTCTGACTAGTTTGTTAAAGTTCCTCATCTTTTGCATTAAGATTATGTAAATAATTTCGTCTTTCCTTAGATACATGCCAACTTTTGTCGAAGTCATCATAAATTGCGGATGACAAGCAATACTCTCTCATTGCATGTGCAAGTTTAACAATTTTTATAAGAAGCTGACGACCCAGACACTCGTTTTGTTTGCCTTCTTTTACACTTACCTAATTGGTTAAAATCTAACCGTATGTAATGTGGAATGCTAAGTCATGGAATAGCTTGTCGATTTTCAAGTCGTCATTACTAGTTCCGGTTATGAAATTTATTGTACTAATAATAAATCAAACGAAGAATCAAAACTTACATTTAGAAAGGATTTTAATTCTAATGTGAAGTTAATAGAAATAGTATAGAATTAAGTTTTTAAAGTTTTAATAAAACTAGAGTAAATAAGTCATTGGCTGTAAAAGAGATTACTCTAATGATAAAAGAGTAATAGATAGTATTACTTGTGTATGCAATGAGCAGTGGTGAGCAGCCATAGTGGATGCACCAGCACTCCACCGCACCAGTGACCAATAAGCCCGTAGTTCGGATGCAGCAGTTGTAAGGACACCTGGAATAGGAGAATATTTTTTTATAATAACAGGCATATGAATTTTTGGGCCAGTTCTTATTCAGCGACAAAATTTTAACAGTTTTGAGACTTTTTTTTTATTCTGGATAAGCTTGTGTTTGTCCACAATCTCACTATGGTAAGTGATGATTTGGCCGAAGGTAGTAATCACACAAAGCCAAGATGGAAACTGGCAAGTGCAGCTGTCGGAACACACCGATAAGTGCTTGGCGACAGATTTTCAACTTGAGGGTGGTAGCCAGCCAGTCGGGTACTCTACCACCGTGCTATGGTTTCCTCACGATGTTTTCCTTCACCGAAAGCTCAAGCTCTTTGTAGGATTTGAACCCACGACCTTCGCCGCGGTATCCGACGTCACTACCACTGAGCTATCATCGCCTTGAATTGTCAAAAACATTGAGACTATTGTCAAAAAAATTGCTTTTCTTCTTTATATCTTGCATTTATGACAAAAGCAGCAAGTAAATTAAATGAAAACAAAGTATTTAACGACTTGAATTTGATCCTATATAATTTTGAATATTTTTGTCTCGTTTTTTTTTTAATTCTCGATAGGCTTGTGTTTGACTACAATCTCACCATGGTAAGTGATGATGTGGCCGAAGATGGTAAGCACACAAAGCCTAGATGGGAACTGGCTCTCAAGTGCAAAATCGTTTCCATTAGAAAATAGATATAGTCCTATATTCTAATATCTAGAATATCACCTGCCATGGCCAAGCACCACGCTTAGACTCTCTACCCTTAATGATGCGGAGCTGACCCGCTGTCCTATCTCGCGGTTGTCTCGTATGTCTTCGAATTGGCACTCCACATTCTGCAAAAAAGAACATTAAAATTGTCTTTAAAAATTACATTCCTATGCTGCCGTATATACACTTGAAGAAAAAGACTCATGTAAAATACATTTTTTTTTGGGGGAAAAATGTTCAGTCTAGGAATGAAATTTTAACCCAAAAGTGAGAAATTTTACATATTCATTCTGTACATATTATGATATGAATGCAATGTTACTAAGAATTAGCCACGTAAAAATAACAAGTCTCGCAGAATATCACAACAATGTAAGAGTAAATAGTAAAAACGCTCATTCATTATTCAAGCAGATAATAAGGTGGTTGTTTGGTTAACAATAAAACAAGTCTAAGGTTTATTCCGATTGAACATTGGAATTCAATAAAATGTTTAGTGTTTGCTAATCTTTCAAGTTTGTATGGTTGTAATATTTTTTCTGTGTAAAGAAGAAATGATTTATTTTATTTAAAAGATCGTAGAAGTAAGTTTAGACTCTGATGCCTGAAACTCGCTAGTGCGACGGGGTTACGACTTCCTTTTGGTATAGTTACTATACTCTTTGGTTACGACGTGCTTAAGTATCCATAGAGTAAAAGGCCTTACGCACCATCCAACCCGCTTTACGTCCCGCCAAAGCCATGTACGATGCACGATAAAAAAGGCCTTGCACTATCCATCTTGCAGTACGTCCCGCCAAGGCCAGGTCAGTCGAGCCTAGTCACGGTCGTGTTTTCATGTATCGTGCATGGCCTTGGCGGAACGTACAGCAAAATGGATAGTGCAAGGTCTTTAACTCCTGTCATACAATATGTTTATGGGATAAACAGTCGCATAAACACTTTAAAATTAATTACTTCGTTATAAAATTTTAGTTTCATTTTTAAGTTAGTTTAAATTATTATTTTTGAAATGTGGTATATATTAGCGATTATGTAAGTAGTTTATTATGTTATAGGTATTGTGCTGTATTTATTGGTTTTTCTTTCTTTATTTTTGTTATTTTTAATTTCATGTTGTGTTTGCCTATAATTGGTTGTGCTCTTAATTATTTTTTTAACATGTATAAATAAATAAATATCCTCGGACATTTTTCACACACGGCTATCTGATCCCAAACTAAGCAGAGCTTGTAATATGGAAACCAGATGACTGATATACTACATATAGGTACTACTTTTTTTTTTGTAAATACATACTTAAATAGATAATTACACCCAGACTCAGGACAAACAGACATGTTCATGCACACAAATGTGTGTCCTGGGTGGGAATCGAACCCACGACCTGCGGCGTGATAGGCAGTGTATTAACCAACCACGCCAACCGGCCCGTCAATGTATGTATGTCACCTTGTATTATTGTAACAACCGTTGGCAGACCATAAATAATTAAATAAAATAAATAATTCATTTTAACCAGGCAACACTGCTTAGAACTTAGTAATAAACGATTGTAAAATAAACAATGTCACTTCACTACATCACAGCTGACAAGTTAACAAGTTGCACGCCCACGTTCAACAAGTAGATGAGAGCGCAAGTACATAGGTAAGTACTTCTGTAATTATTGAAAGCAAACTTAAAACCAAGAGGTTTCACTTTTGATCACTCGTATAGAATTATCAGTGGATTGGACATATCGCACAGATAAAACGGCTGTAGACGCTGAATATCCAAATATCTGTGTATATCCGTGAATGAGAATTCCCCGCTGTACCTACAGATATCGTATAGATTTGTATTTAAGCTAGCTGTCCTCCGGGGATTCACCCGCGTTTCCCGGATCTTATCTTTTCCGGGGATATAAGATATCCTCTCTCTAATTCTTAAATATAACATAATTTGTTGAAAAGAGTCGGCAATAAACTCAGCAATTACTCTTTTCAAAACAAATATTGAGATGTACCCTACAAGAGTGAGCGTTACACGGGCAAATTTCTTGCCGGAATCTTCTCAGTTTAAGTGTATTCTGAACCGTTGGTAGAGTCAATTGTAAACGTTCACAAGTGCCTTAGTAAGGCCTAAACTCATCGACTTCATACCCTAGAATAAATAAGGTGATCTGTCGCCAAACACCTGTTGGTGTGTTCCGGCAATTGCATTTGAGAGCCAGTTCCCATCGAGGCTTTGTGTGCTTCCAACCTTCGGCCACATTATCACTTACCATAGTGAGATTGTGGTACAATGTAAAAAAAAAAGAGTTTTGAGTTTGATTTTTATTTTAAGCCGGTGCGGGTCACTAGTTTAAAGTAATAAAACTAAAGTAATGTTATGCAACAGGCATCAGATTCTTTCAACCTGGTCAATATTATGCAACAGTTTGACATCCATAAAGCGAGAGATTACTTCGAAGAGAAAGTGCGTCATTACGCTGATCTATTGATGATGAGGTCACTGACTGCATGTGCAACCGTATGTTGTACTCATCCGTGATCGGTTAATGATTTGATCGGTAGGCATTCGTTGGGTAATGGGTTCAATCGACGGTTTTTGATGTGTGGTCTCATTAGAAAAGAGGTTGAAAATGTTGGCAAAGGTTATCTACGAGAAATAAATGAAGCCAATGATACTACAAGTAAGAATGTGTAGATAGGTTACCTTCACAACAAACGATCTTAAAAAACCGGCTAAGTGCGAGTCGGAGTCGCGCACGAAGGGTTCCGTAAAAAAGGCAAAAAAATCACGTTTGTTGTATGGGAGCCCCCTTAAATATTTATTTTTTGGTATTCTGTTTTTGGTATTTGTTGTTATAGCGGCAACAGAAATACATCATCTGTGAAAATTTCAATTGTCTAGCTATCGCGGTTCTTGAGATACAACCTGGTGACAGACAGACAGCGAAGTCTTAGTAATAGGGTCCCGTTTTTACCCTTTGGGTACGGAACCCTAAAAATGGTCGAGAAATGTCACTCCAACGTACACATAAATAACTTAATATTGCAATACTACAAAAACTTTTTTTGTTAGTTTAAGTCAATTTTACTCATAAATTGCACTCGGTAAGTACGTAAAGTGCATCCGTTGGTTTGAATGAAAACTGCTGCAGCTTGGAGACTAAATAAAACAAAATGGACCAGATTCTAAGATTTACAAACCCTATGTTCATTTTGAAGTAACACGGCCTCAGCTACGCGATATCTCTTGGATCTTTCAAGCAATTACTCTATGGACATTCCAAGCTTCTGTCCACTGCCTAATCTTAGATATCAATCGACAATTCACGACCTGGATGATGAGTGGTTTCCGCCAAGGAATTTAGGTCACTATCGTGAGCAGAATAAATTTCAATTTAGCATGTTAGAGTTGAAGGTAAGATAAGGTTAATTTGATGAAATTAAATATTTTACTATCAAAATTCGTATGAATTGGCTTCATTTTGTATTCTACATTCTCAATATTTGTGATAAAGCATTAAAGTACTGATTGAACGACACCAAAGACAAATATTCACATTTCATTATTTTACCAATCTTCAAAATATCATCATACAAATAAAATATAATTAAAGAGATCTGACAATTGACCGGTTTATCTTATCCATCTAAATTGTTCTATCGATCCGTACGAGTACACCAATTGGCGGTAAGTTATTTTTATCACTTCACAATAACAATGATCCGTTAATTGAAATTGTTCTGTAAGTAGGGTTCACTGATAACATTAATCATAGACCTTTTTTTCTCGTGGGAAATCCTCCTGGCCGGGTCCTCCTACTGACTAAAGCCCCACGGTGTTTCTACCTGTCGCTGCTGCTGCTGGGTATACGGGGGCGCCGAGGCATTCGTCCGCGTACCCAGTAGCGACGGCCCGGTGGCGGGCCTCTACTGCTATGACGGGAGGATCGGAGCTCGTATCCTCACCGTCTCGCCTTGGGTAGTGAGTGGAAACACGCACTAGACTACCCGAGCCCGTTGTGAAAGGGTGGCCTACTTACTATTTTTAATCTTTTATCTATGGAAATCAACATAAAAGTTGCTTGTGTCAGTTTTCTTGTTCTTCCAACAATGCCTTTAAATGAACGAATGAATTGTCCAAATCTAATACACTGTTCAGTAGGCTGTTTCTGCTGAGAAGAGCCGGCAATAAACTTCCTTATAAGAAATTAACTGTCGCCCGCGGTTTCAACCGCGTTTCCGTGGGATCTTATCCTTTCCCGGGACAAATATAGACTATGTTCATCAGGGATAATGCAGCTTTTTAATGGTGAAATAATTTATAATATTAGTAGAATAGAAAAAGCGTGACGGCTTGAGAGGGAAGGATCAACGCAAACTTTGAACCTTCAACTTTTTTGGTATCATCATCTTTGGCTGTCAGTGAATCCACCATACAAAGTTTTTTTTTTATTGCTTTTATTTTTTAATTCTGGATAAGCTTGTGTTTGACCACAATCTCACCATGGTAAGTGATGATGTGGACGAAGGTGGTAAGCACACAAAGCCAAGATGGAAACTGGCTCTCAAGTGCAGCTGTCGGACGGAACACACCGATCGGTGCTTGGCGACAGATTTTCAACTTGAGGGTGGTAGCCAGCCAGTCGGGTACTACAAAGTACCCTACCACCGCGCTATAGTTTCCACACGATGTTTTCCTTCACCGAAAGCGCTCATTGTAGGATTCGAACCCACGACCTTCGTCGCGGTATCCGACGTCAATTACCACTGAGCTATCATCGCCTCAAAAGTTGAATTTTATTACAGGTACTTTTATTACCTACGGAATCCATAGCACTAAAAAAATAGCTAAAGAAAACGAGCGAACAGTGAGCATCAGTCACAGGGTATCAGGGGTCATCATCAGATCCTGATCTGCTTTCACTTGGTGAGATGTTGCTGGGAGGCAGATCGTGAATGCATATCATACTACGTAATGCTGGTATTGTTTGACAATAATAGTTTATTGTTATATTGATTCACTTGTGTCTGATATCTGATCATATTTGCCTTTGGGTGAAACAAAAGTAAGGTATAATGATTTTTTGTACTATGTAGGTATTAGTTTAAAATAAAATTGTTAAACATTTGAAAAAAAAAGCCAATATAGTCAGATGGTCCAAAATATTTAAAGAATGCAACCTTGCTGAGTTTCTTGCCGGTTCTTCTCAGTTGAAGGCTGACTTCCGAACCGGTCGTAACTTCTGTAATTTGCCCTTCATAAGTGCCCTTCTAGGGCCTAAACTGAATAAATGGTTTTGACTTCGTCTTTGACCTTGTTGTGTATCTTTCCTCTCGCTTTCCTGAAATCTGTGGGAGTGATTTCGTGACGTAATTGTGTAATGGAAGCCGGGTTTTCAGATCGGGATGAAAGGGTGTAATTTTCTATTGTAATGAGCTTAAGCTTTCCGTGAAGGAAAACATCGTGAGGAAACCACAGCACGGTGGGAGGGTAATTTGTAGTATCCAACTGGCTGGCTACCACCCTCAAGTTGAAAATCTGTCAAGAAAAAAAAGCACACGTTTACCTACCTACTATATCTTGA
Source organism: Ochropacha duplaris (assembly GCA_951361185.1). NCBI lineage: Eukaryota > Metazoa > Arthropoda > Insecta > Lepidoptera > Drepanidae > Ochropacha > Ochropacha duplaris. The sequence goes on along the minus strand of OX592701.1, from coordinate 11,901,041 downwards.
CGTAGACTTGAAAGCTTGGTCCTGAAAGTTATGTAAAAACCTAACAAAATCAAACAGAAAATGAACAGGTATTCCTCGTAAGGCAAGCATTAATCATATCTCAATTATTGAATAGACAGTGAAATCTATGGTCGAAAATAAAAGAAAATCTTTTTTTTATGAACAAAAGGTCTTTTTTGTAAAAGCATTTATGTGGATTACGGGCACGGTGCCGTGCGGTGGTAGTGCTGTGTCGTAACTGCTTTCATTGTCGACAAAAAGTCGGTTACGTGAAACATTGACTATTTGAACAACTCTATTTTATTACTTTTGAACCGGATGTTATGGTGGCACCATAAACTATGAACTTGATTAAACTTAAAAAAAAAAATTTTTTAGTTAGAATTTTTTAACTTTATATTTTTTTTATTATCGAGATTAAATTATAAAAAAAATGACGTAGTTGACTGTATTGTTTTTTAAACCTTTATCGCGATTCCTTTTACCATCCACGACCTGTGGGTTTAGATATCAAAAATGGTAGTTATGTTTGAAATATTAATTTATTTTTATTATTATTAAAAAAACATTAATTCCTAAAACATTTCACAGCTCTCAAAACATTAATTCCAACTAAGTAATTAAAACTTTCACTTTTCATCCTAAATCCACAGTTTTCGCATACAATTACCTTAACAGAAGCCATTAACTTGGAACAATATTTGGCGGTCAGAATCATAGTTCGCGGTCGCCATTACGCAATTAGTAACCGTGATGGATTGCACAACCGTAGCTATGGTTACGTGTGATTTACGTCCGGTTCCGATCTTAATTTTACGTTATTAACATATACATAACTTATAATATTTTGATGAATTTGTGAGGACTTTTTGGCGAGAACTTGCGAAGTGACGTTGCGTTTTCTTTTTATTTAAATATATTGGTGTATTTTGAGTTTTATTGAATTGAAATGGAATGAAAGCGTGTAGTGACTTTTCAGGTTGTCCCAAGAAGTCCGTGAAAAGTTTTAGTGGAACAGCCACCAATTTCATTTAAACCTTACTGGACATGTACGGACGAGGACTAGACATTACAGTGAAGGTGAGAATGTGATTATAACATAAAAGAAGGAATTAAAACTGAAGAAAATGTATGCGACTTTGTATCCATGGTAATTTTTTTTTTTTTATGTCAATAGGTTGACAAACAGGCAGACGGTCCACATGATGGTAAGTGGTCACCGCCGCCTATAGACATTTGCAATACCAGGTTGATTGCCGATGTGTTGCCGACCGAATAAACATAAAAAAAATATGAATTTGTACATTGAATTTATTTGTATTTAGTGAAAACATAAGAACTGAAAGCTACGTTTTTTTCGAACAAAATGGTAGATACAGTTTTTTCTTCGAGCTTAAAACTTATAATTTCAGTAAGTACAGAGAGAGTTTCGAACGTAAATAAGTAGGCAGCGCGCTGTCTATCATAAATCACAGGCGAATAAGAAATAACTGTAACAAAGGCGATTCTAAAACCGCAGACAGAATGACCAACATATTACTTTTTTATAACTTAGATTTGCTCACTCAGAAAAACCTGCAATCATCAATTAATCCAAATTAAGAGTACTATAAATACTATCAATTCTATCTGCCTTCACAGTAATTTAAGCGACGCTTTAAGAGTAAAACAAAAAGCTTACTAAAATATACATGAATATAAAACCAAATTCAAAACTCTTTTTTTTTTTTTTTTTTTTTGTCACAAGTGACAACGAGGCAGGCGGGTCACCTGATGGTAAGTGACAACCGTTGCCTATAGACATTGGCAATACCAGGGGATTGCTAATGACTGTAACACCTTATTAAGGTTAGGCCCAGGTTAGGCGCTTATGAACGTTACAATTGACTCTACCATCTATATGAATGATTATCCTTGGGCATAGCGCTCTTGCAGGAGATATATTTTATTCAAAAAGAGTAATAGCTAATTCTTGCCGGCTCTCCTCATTAAAAGCAACCTTTCATAAGCCCACCGATTTTGGGACTATTAAAAAATGCACCTTTAACAGAACTCTTCAATAGATACACACACGAACACAATTCATTGAGCGTTAATGTCCAAGATCTACCGATGGCAATGAGTAATCTATAACGAAATCCATCAATGTACTTTAAAAAAATCGAACACGCCCTTATTACGCGATCGCGTAACACAATTATTACAACACGCCGCGATTAAATCAACTCTTGCGCATGTAAAGTAGAGCCCGCGCGTGATCGGAAAACTTCCCCTTTGATACGCTTTCTATCTCACTTCGCGTATTTCCGCACAGACCGGGTATCGAACCTAACACCTTTTACTTTCGTTTGCGTACTACCGCCTGTGAATGTAGTTTATTATAGAAAATTGTTTGGATTGTTATGTTGCCAATAATACTGTGGCATTATTATGGCGTGTTTTAGTTTTATAGCGATATAATCTATATACCTACATGTATAAAAAATAAGGCCTGACTCACTGACTCGTCAACGCCCAGCCTAAATCCATGGACTTTTGTTTTGACATGAATTGATGATTTTTTCAAAGGTTTTTTTTAAGCCGTGGACGATGAATAAGACAGGATTTTTCGAAATTCAACACGTGGTGTAGATAGCTGTAATATAGTACTGGATTAACGTGATTTGTCGTGTATTTAGCTTTGTCCCGTATTTTGTTCTTATTAATGTTTTGACGATAAACTGTTTATCATTTCCAAATATCTATTAAACGAGCATGTTTGTAAGCTAATAGGTTAACTAGCGTTAAGTATATTTTTTTGCACTTGGAGAGTTTAAAACTTTACCAAACTTAAGTAGAAAAGCAAAAATTTAACTTTGAATAAAAAAAAAAAAACAATAGTTAATTTTTAATGATTTTTTGCATCTGATAACACAACTATTCAAGATTGTTTTGCAATAAAAACAAATGTAAAAAGTAATAAATTCCGAATACCACAGCTCAAAATAGTAGTGCGAGAGTACATTTAAAAAAAAAACGAAATTTCAAAATATCTCGAAAGTGGTAACAATCCAAGGTAATTTTTGTATCTCCCTCTTAAGTTTGTGGTACTACTTACCGGACACCCTGTGTATTAATAGATCCTCTTAATAGAACCTTAGGGTAGAACTGAGACGTAATTTCATACATATTTTATTATTACACCTAATATTATGTATTAGGCGATGATAGCTCAGTGGTAAGTGACGTCGAATGCCGCGGCGAAGGTCGTGGGTTCGAATCCTACAATGAGCTTGAGCTTTCGGTGAAGGAAAACATCGTGAGGAAACCATAGCACTGTGGTAGGGTACTTTGTAGTACCCGACTGGCTGGCTACCACCCTCAAGTCGAAAATCTGTCGCCAAACACCTATCGGTGTGTTCCGACAGCTGCACTTGAGAGCCAGTTCCCATCTAGGCTTTGTGTGCTTACCGCCTTCGGCCACATCATCACTTACCATGGTGCGATTGTGGTCAAACACAAGCCTATCCAGAATAAAAAAAAAAAAAAAAACAGGTTGTTTTTAAGAATGCGCATTATATTTTATTGCATGCCTTATAAATGACGTAATCTATTAACCAAAGGTTTCCTGGAAGATATCACTCAAGCTATATATGTTGTGCCACTGTCACTAAGTATCTATATATTTTTAAATTATAATTGTGGACGAGCATCTCACGAGCAAGCTGATATTTATAACTGATAACTACGAACTTGCGGCGCTCGCGGTTGAAACTATGGGCCCATGGTCATCTGACACCAAAAGTGTAGTTGAAGACATAGGCAAACGCATGGTGTTGGCCTCTGGGGACTTGAAAGCTAGGGACTTTTTCGCCCAGAGGCTAAGCTTAATCATTCAGCGGGGCAACGCTGCTAGCATTATGGGTACCATGGACCATTTGGAAAATCTTTTATTGTAAATATATTTTTATTTAGGTATTTAATTAGATTTTTTTTTTCTTTGATTTACTTTTGTAAAAATAGCATAGTAGACTTTATTTATTGTTAATATCCTAAAATTCTATATTTGTACTCTGGTAAATTTAAATTGGAAAATAAATTTAATCAAAAGTTAACTATGATTTTCAATAAAATTCTAGATAACGTACCTACCTTATTATAAAAAATACAAGATTTCGTAGATACGGTTTTCGTAATTACAAAACCAAATTATAGCATACAAAAAAAACGTGTCAGAAAAATTGTTACACGCAGTTACAATAATAAAATCAATAAAGAAATACATAAATCCAAACCCACAATGCATTACCATAAACAATAGCATGTAGAAATCAAGAAATTACACCCAAAATCACGTACAACACCTACATAATCTAATAAAACTAAATTGTAGATACGTTTAATTCAGCATTACGCAACTAAACTAAGTTGAACAGTTTTCTTTAGACTATGGTTTGTGACGTAACAACCATAAAGCTCTTAGCTCATAGAGCAACCGCGCCGCCCAACCGCGTCGTACGTTTGCGGTAATGACGTATCTATGGTTATGATGCAATTTACGTATGGCCCAAGTGTAATGTAAGCGAAGTTAATTATTTTTTCATTTTTTAAGTTAAAATTGTACATTTATGTCGATAACAATAAAAGTTTTTGTCTTCATATACCATTTTGGTCTCGTATCAGTTATTATACGATATATTTATAAAGTCATTACAATAATTTAAAAAAAACCAATAATGTTTCAAAAAACTAAATATAGTTACAATAAATATTTTATAGTGCCAACAGAACTTTTTGTAAAGATATGTTGCTAATATTTATTTATTTTATTTCATTTTTTATATATGTACAAACTATAGTTGATATTTAGAAGAATCCTCTGTCTGTCAGTCTGGACTGACTGAAAACTGTATTTCTGCCACATGAAAGACCCTACAAATATGTATAAACAAAACACACCAAATATTTACACTAAAACACCATATTCTAAAATTCGTATTTTTTTTTCAGACATACAGTTTTCATTAACACTCGAGTATTACTCAATTTAGGAAGAATTTTATTACAAACTCAATGAAAATATTTTCCGGCGAGGCTATCGCGTGAGAAAAGGGTATAATTTAATTTTATTGAATTCCACTTAAATCCATTTTCATTCAAACTCAAACTCAAAACTCATTTATTCAGTTCAGTTTAGGTCCTGATTAAGCACTTACAAATGAACGTTAAAATTAGACTCTTTAAATAAGGCTATAAAATAGAGATATAGAATTTCAACGAATAAGAGCCAAATACAATGAAATTTTTTTTTTTTTTTATGTCACAAGTGACAACGAGGCAGGCGGGTCACCTGATGGTAAGTGACAACCGTCGCCTATTGACATTGGCAATACCAGGGGATTGCTAATGTGTTGTACACCCTATTCAATGCCTTAAAGGCGAACTGGCTCTCAAGTGCAAATGCCGGAACACACCAACAGGTGCTTGGCGACAGATTTTCAACTTGAGGGTGGTAGCCAGCCAGTCGAGTACTACAAAGTACCCTACCACCGTGCTGTGGTTTCCTCACGATGTTTTCCTTCACCGAAAGCTCAAGCTCATTGTAGGATTCGAACCCACGACCTTCGCCGCGGTATTCGACGTCATTTACCACTGAGCTATCATCGCCTAAATTATCATTTCCTTACGCGGTTAACCTATAAATGATTATTAATTAACCGCTCTCGCTACATCTCACAACTTGGTACGAATAAAATCAAAACAAAACACAAGTCATGGCCGCATGGTCGCATGCAGTGAAAATGCATTCCCGCATAACATGACATGCCACGTTTGTTACAAAGCCTTTTCTACGAGTTTATGTAATCTATGGTATAGATATAAGTGGGGGTTGTTGGCACAATGTTAACACGTGACTCGTGAGGAAGGTTCACGTATTTTATGTACTAGAAATACTGGATTTAAGTTGCGATGTGAGAAAGAAATTGTCGAATTTTCTTGTCATTCTGACTATGTATACAGTCGAACAAAGTTAAAGAAAGGCTCTCAAGATCAGATCAGACTTTGTAATTATACCTATGTGCTGTTGAAGTACCTATTTGAGACAGGTTATAAATTAAAATGAAAAGGTGTTGAAGTGAATTTAACTATTAATCAAGCACAATAAAAAAGTAGTATATGTAGTATATCAGTCATCTAGTTTTCATATTACAAGCTCTGCTTAGTTTGGGATCAGATAGCCGTGTGTGAACAAATGACCCAGAAAAAAAAACTTTGTAACAGTAGGTAATATAACAACAATATAAATAGCTGAAGAAAAATATATCAAAATGATTTTTTTTATGATTTTCGTTAGCGATATATCGATAGCTGCCTTTCTCGATGGGCTATCCTATCCAACACAAAAATATTTTTTTCAATTCGATATTCCTGAGATTAGCGCGTTTATATTTATAATATTAGAGAATAAAGCCTCAGATGTTTCGTCAGATTTTGACATGCAAAAATCAACTTACTAGCTAATCAATTTATTATTAAGTAGATAATATTTTATATCATTTTAACCTTTGATATCTAATAACTAAAGATACACAATCAGCGACAAAAAATGGCCTTACCGAATGTCTACCCACTCGAACAATTCGGTGGTCTTTTAATCTAGTAGTATTCGAACGCTCCGACGGTAAACATGCCTCAGTGCTCGTTTAAGATATATTTTGATTGCCTTTGTACATAACTTTGTGAATAAAACTTTAAGAAAATACTTAGTATTACCCAACATAATTTGAGACAGTTTTGAGAGAACTTTTACTTGGGATTGTTTATCTTTAGTTATTAGATATCAATGATTTTAACACATTATTTCAATGCATGAAATAAAACGAATAAAATGTCACATGTTTTTACTAGAATTATATAAAAAGACAAAAAGACACACATATTATAAAATCATTTTTCTATGAAACAACTATAAAGCCTTGACCTAAACCTATTTCGGGGACGTTCCCCCATGTTAGTTTATAAACTACGAATGTATAACAACCAGGAAGTAAAAAAGACGGTATGTATGCAAATATAGGTACCCTAGGGAATGTCGTAATGAATGGACAATCAGAATAGAAAGTGAAAGGTGGAAATAAAGGCCCTCGATAGACAAACACTTGATTTACAATTTAAATTAAAGTACTTAGGTTCAAATTAAAGGTTGTCAAAGAAACAGAATCTACTGTGTTGACAGTGAGAATAAATAAATAAATATCATCGGACATTTGTTCACACACGGCTATCTGTTCCTAAACTAAGCAGATCTTGTAATATGGAAACCAGATACACTGATATACTTCATATAGAATAATTACACCCAGACTCAGGACATACAGACATGTTCATGCACACAAATGTGTGTCCTGGATGGCAATCAAACCCACGACCTGCGGCGTGATAGGTAGTGTATTAACCAACCACACCAACTGGCCCGTCGTAAACTACGTTTATTTGAAAAAGTTTTGTTTTTATTAAACGGACTCATGTTGGGCCATAGACCCATAGATGATGATAAAGAGGCCTATGATGGAGCACATTTGGCCCTAAAGTCTATTCACGATTCAGGAAACAGTCTCTGGAAGAAGGTTTCACTCCTTTGCAGTCTAACTTATAAATGTTTTCTTTTATTCTGGATAAGCTTGTATTTGACCACAACCTACCGTTTATAAACCTTTTCCAATTTTCGTACTTAACATATAGTCTATTCCACTTGCATTCAAAAGTTCTACATGCCATGGTCTATTTATTCCAATATTAATATGGTCTGATATAATATGGACGTTACTAAAATGCCTTTTGGGTACTAAAGAACCTTAATCAAAATTACAGATATCAAAACTAAAAGATCCAAATCTGTCGAATAAATTGAACGGCAAGTCTGACCCAGGGCTAAACACTAATAGCTTCATAGATAAACGATGTAATTTGCAAAGATCGAGCTGTCAGCAACATCGTGTCATCACAGGGCAGGCATCGAACCCATGACCTCACGAGTGAAAGCTGAGAGAATTGCCATCTAGAATTACTTGCACCTCAGGGATTATTATTTATTGTTCGTCTTCCGCAATATCTGGTTACAATGATCTTACATGATAATATAAAGATCGAGGTAAATAATACGAAAACATTAATTTGATTTGATAGGCCGTTTGGTGGTTGGTCATCACACTACTTACCAAGCCACAGGTATGGGTTCGATTTCAGTCTATTTGTCCTGAGAAGGTCAAATCAAAATCAAATTTATTCAGTTTAGGCCCTGACTCTACCACCGGTTCGGAATACACTTAAACTGACGAAAACTCCGACAAGAAGGTATTTACAAAAGAAAAGAAAAGTAATTTTATTTTGGACTCACACACACAAAGACGGCAAAAAAAAACAGATGCACATTATACAACAGTAATAAGGCGATGATAGCTCAGTGGTAAGTGCCGTCGAATACCGCGGCGAAGGTCGTGGGTTCAATCCTACAATGAGCTTGAGCTTTCGGTGAAGGAAAACTTCGTGAGGAAACCACAGCACGGTGGTAGGGTACTATGTGGTACTCGACTGGCTGGCTACCACCCTCAAGTTGAAAATCTGTCGCCAAGCACCTGTTGGTGTGTTCCGGCAGTTGCACTTGAGAGCCAGTTGCCCTTGCCCCTAAGGCATTGTAATAAGGTGTACAACACGTTGGCAGTCCCCCTGGTATTGCTAATGTCTATAGGCGACGGTAGTCACTTACCATCAGGTGACCCGCCATTCAGGTGACAGTTGTGTGAGGCCAAAAAATTATAAAATATTATGTGGATCATATCCTGGGATATATAAATTATGGGATACTTTTTAGAAGTGGCCGCCCGCATTTTCATCCGCGTTCCCGAGGGATCTTAAATTTTGAGTTTGTTTCCATTGGATAGGCTTTGAAACTACTGGACCGATTAGACAAATTCTTTCACCATTAGAAAGCTACATTATCCCTGATGAACATAGGCTATATTTTGTCCCGAGAAAAGATTAGATCCCACGGGAACGCGGGAGACAGCTAGCAGTAAAATTTTACTATCAACTGGTCATGGTATGGTACTGGATTTCGGATTTATTTTTGACAATTTTAAATCTTATTTCAATATACAATTGACTCTACCACTGGTTTGGAATACACTTAAAGTATTAAAATATTAAACCTTTGAGTATTAAGCCAGCCTAATAATCAAAGACTTAAACTGACGAAGACTCCGATATGTAATGGAATAGCAATGAAGTGGCTCTCTAGTAGAGCTGTAATAATGCTTTTTTCTAGTTTTATGTTTTGAATAGTCACTTATTTATTACCATTGTCACTCTTTACATCTACCATAGACGTAAAAACAACAGCCAAGTGATCGTAGGACTCGTGCACGCAGGGTTCCGTACAATAATAAAACTTAACTAAATTTTGAGAATCTGTTACTCAACTTTAGCTTTAAAAACTTAAAAGTGAAGCACAGTAAAGGAAGCCGAATTTGAAAAAGGAAGCCGATCGTGTTCCTGTGGGATGCAAGTCACGCGGGATAACGTACGTGCAGGTCACGCACACAACTTTGTGCACGTTGTTTCACTTCATTGGAGACTATTATTGTTTACGTACGCTCCTTCTAACTTTTTTATTTGTTTTGTGTCAAAAGCATAAGGTACCATTTGGGTACGGAACCCTAAAATAACATCGTCACCATATCAAAGACATGACATTAAATCATAATCACACCATTATTGTAATGAGATCGTGTCAGATGATAATAATTATTAAAACAATGATGTTTATCGTATAATGACACATTATAAGGTACAGACGATGTTTTACTAAATATTTTCACATGTTCAACAAAAAAAACGGCGGGAAAAGTTTACAGGCTTTGTTTATCGATTGTTTTTTTTTATTGATATCGATTCTTATGACGTAGGTAGCCAATATTATTTTATCTAAGTTATAATTGTAAAGGGCTGCTTCACTGTGGTCTAGTAACCAAGGGAAAATAGACTCTAAAATATTCTTCAAAAATAAAAAAATTGGTGGCCTAAAATGTATTTTATTTTTTGTTAAAAAATTAATTTTCTATTTATTAAAAACAAATGTACCTACAAAATATACAATCTATAATAATATATAAAAACAACATATACATATTTTGTAAAAAGTATATTTTTTCACAAAAAATAAACATCCTCACTCAAAAGTTTCCTAAATTATGTTAATAGAATCCTGTCTCCCGCTTGGTTAACTTTTGAATACTAAATCCATTTTCTGGATTAATCGAAACCTTTAAATCTATGAATGATTTACCGATACGCTTTACTTATCAAACTGTGTGAAAGCGAATCGAATCATCGTAGTAACCGTCATCTTAGAAACTTTGCAAAAAAAAAACCTGAAGATCGATTACTATTTGACACTTTGAAGGGATGGTTATGGAATAGGAATGTTGACTGAAGTACCAAATCAGCTTGTTTTTTTTTAATTTCAAAGCGATACATAACTATGGAGTTTTGTATAAAACACTGAGTTGTGACGTTTGAAATATACACCATCAAAAGATCTAGTCTTTGTCGTAAAATTAGTAATTATAACATCATAAAAAATATAATTATGAATTGCACAAAGTGTTCGCTATTTTCCAGAATTATTAGATGTTTTTTAGATTAGTTATAGTATCTATTCGATTGTTTTAATACAAAAGAAAATATTTTTTTAAATATTTAAAAATTAAGATTAGTATTTGTTAGTTTTTGACAGTTTGGATACTTTATTAACCTGTCAGTTCTTTCTTGGGACAATCGGGGTCTCAGAGTCCGCACTACTTGGTTCTCAATTGGGACAATTGGGACGATGACATTTACTTGAAAATTGGGCGCGAATTTTGATTTTTTTAACACTGTGCGAGTTGACGAGTTGTTTGACAGGTTAATCTCGCGAGTCAACAGATTAAAAAAAAACACTGAAACCAAAAATAACTCATTCTGAATGTGCCGCCAACTTACTTCAAAAAACCAGTAATGTTTAAAAATACTAATGCCACAAAATAAAATAAAACACCGACCAAGTGGAACGGTTCAAATCGAGAAATTTATCTAAAGACAAATCAATAGTGACGTCTAACCATTATTATCTCTGTTACTGTGACCGCACTTCTTATTACACTTTTTAGCTTTCTTCTTACACTTTTCGGTTAGTTTCGTAATATTTTGTAACAATTACTTACATAACACTAAATGTAAATAAACAAAAAGTTCAGAATTTATGGCTCCAAATCGATCGTTTGGTGTTTTGTGGTTGATCTGTCAGTTCTTTCTTGGGACAATCGGGGTTTCAGAGTCCGCACCACTTGGTTATCAAATGGGACAATCGGGACGATGACATTTACTTGAAAATTGGGCTTTTAGTGGTTAATGTCGCGAGTCAACAGATTAATCAAGTTGAATGCCAGAATTGAAATTTTAATTTTTTTAAATGGCGTTCAGGGTTGTACTGTGTCCCACTGGCCATTAGTTTTATCTTGTCCGCTAGTCTGTCTGTATATAACACAGATTTATTTACTAGTGGCTAGTGTTGATCTAATTTAGAACTTTATACAAATACTAGCAGCTTCCTTCGCGTTACCGTGGATACTTTTTTTGTCCGAGAGCTGTAGTCGAAATAAGTTACAAATAATATTCAAATTAAAATTCAAAAGTATCTTAGTGTTCTAATTCACTATTTTTTATTTATTGATAACACTAAAACTCGTCAATAACTACTGAACACGGACGGGCCGATTGGCGTGGTTGGTTAACACACTGCCTATCACGCCGCAGGTCGTGGGTTCGATTCCCATCCAGGACAGACATTTGTGTGCAGGTTTGTCCTGGGTTTAATTATCTATTTAAGTATTTATTTACAAAAAAAGTAGTATATGTAGTATATCAGTCATCTGGTTTCCATATTACAAGCTCTGCTTAGTTTGGGATCAGTTTAAAAAAAAAGAATAAAAGAAAAAAAAACAAAAATCGGTTGACATGCAGAGGAAAAAAGGGAGAACAAAGTATTTTCTTCAAGTATTCATATAATGATAATTGAAACGGATGGCAGAATATTAATAATTGCTTCTCTTCATTAATTAGTTGATCACAAAAAGTCAGATGCTGATGATAAATAACAACAGACAAAATATTGGTAGCGGCCTCGATTGGGAAATGAAACTTATGAAGTCATCGTAAAAATTAATTAACTATATATCTATATTATGATTGACAGCTTTCGATCGATTTCTAGAAATTTGTTTTGATTTTTACATATTGACTGTATATTATACTGGTCTTTGAAATCTGTTTTAGACTAGTGGTCCCCCGCGGTTTCACCCACGTTTCCGAGGGGAATAGGGGTTGGGTTCTCAAAAAACCTTTCTTATCGGATACTCCTCATTAGGAACCTACCTGCCAAACTTCAAGTTAGTAGCATTTACTTTCTGAGATTTTGTGATTATTAAGCAAGTATATTGCTTTTTAAAAAATATTTGTTTACTATGGAAGATACCTTGAAAATTGAGGCAGGACATAGACAATTTTAATCAACTCCTAAGCGGGTATAAACGGGGTAAAATGGCACGATTCCGTGATTAATAAATTTTATAATTGCGGACAAATTTGCTTAAAATTAAGTTAAGGGCACGTAAGCCAAGCCATAATTTGTATTTTATCTGGTTTTTTTTTTGTAGCCAGAAACTTGTGGTATCAACAATATTATTTGGATTTTATTGTATTGCAGAATAAAATAGTCATACGGATGACTGATAATACCCATTCGACCAACAGATAACCAACTTCTAAATATTTACTAATATACTTCATGAAACCCCATAAAAATACGTTCAAGAGTAAGTTTATCGCGACATACAGACAGACAGACACGTCGGGGGACTTTTCTATACTAATATTATAAAGAGGAAAGATTTGATTGTTTGTTTGCATTGAATAGACTCTGAAACTATAGGACCGATTTGAAAGATAAAATCACACGGTAATGCGGGTGAAACCGCGGAGGACAACTAGTATAATTTCTAATTTAACTAATTTCTCCCAGACAAAGCAGCGAGCGATTGTAAATATAGACAGAAAATACCAGAACTGTTATTAGAATAAAAATAAAACTTATAGAAAGGTTGAATTATTTGAGTTAGTTAAAATAACTGATAACATTTACGTTCTTGATAACCATTTATATATAATGACAGATAATATCTAACAGAGGCAGCCCGAATCTTCGATTTCTGAGATTTAAAATTGTTTTAATTTCACTTTTGTCGATAATATTTTATTGGATAACATGATGATTGAAATGTTGTTTTTAGATATTGGATAGAAAACCAGTCAAACTTTCAGTTTCGCTTACGTTCTTTCACATTTCGCGTAACAGGTTAAATATGCTTTGAACTAAAAAAATATTTAAAATTGAACCTTAAAGTTTCAGTACTCAACTGGTACCTATCAAAAATTGTGTGGTTGTTATACTAATTACATTAAAAACATAACAGATAATAAATGAGTTCTAATAACAGTCCCAAAATATCATTAAAAAGAAATATTGCTCACCTCTTGGACTATAAGCTTCTCCGTCCAAAACGAACGCTAAAACAATAAAAATAACACCACATGTGGCAACACCACGCTTTGTGAACGACATAATAAATGTGACCGCACTGCACGCAAATTCAATGTATCATATCCCGCCACTAATTATCGATACACAACATATAATTAACAGGCAATTTAAATCATAATTCATTGTTTAATGGACTATAAAATCAGTAAAAGCGAACGCGTCGAAATCCATTTGACGGTTGTTTTTTTGTAATATTTTTTTGGACAGCTCGCGAACGACCGTTTGCGACGATATCCGAATTAGAAATGGTTAGAAAAAAGGTCGTGGCGCGCGACGTTGTTATTATTGACTAAGTATAGTGTTTTTACTTTTTTCCGTGGTGCTCTGCGCCGGCGCTTAATATCCCCACTGGGAAAATATTGTGGTTGCATCGAGGAGGTGCGCAACATTTTCCCTAATTATTAAAATAATTAAAAATAACTACATAAATTGTTGTGAAGATTTGAAATCTATTCAAATAATTTGATTTGTCTAAAAGTTTGATAGTTCCTAAACATTTCGATCGTGTTAATGATTTTGATCCCGTCCCTATTACAATAATAATAATAAAAGCCTTATAAATTGATCTAAACAGCGTCCGTGTGGCAGGCCTTAGAGTGTACAGTCCGATACGGGAGCGACAGCAGCGTCCACATTTTTGGCACCTTAACTGAGGGCCGCTTGATGGCTGAGTTGGTGAAGCGACTCTCGCACTCATGTGTCTCTCACGCTTGCCTGCTAAATTCTGAAACCAGCACCTATCGTGGGCCCCGCATCTCTCAACCAGAGACCTCCTCCACCCGCTGCGGTCGCCAGCCAGGTCCGCAGCGGCAATATACAAGGTTATCATTAGTCAATACAAAAGCCTTTACACCCCAAAAAAAATAATTAATTAGTGAAATGCAGAAAAAAAAACAAAAACGCTTAAGTAATACCTAGTTTAAATAATTTTCGGGGCAAATATAGCTAACATATTTTTGAAACTATTACTAGGAATAACATTGTCTATATCAAAAAGTTTCTAAAAACTTCGCGCGGATATGGGTTCAATTTTAACTACTAAATACTTACACATTAGCTGGAAAAGGTTGTTCGCCCCTGTTCATAGAGAGTGAAATGAACGGGCAGCGCGTGCGCAACAGTCAACCAACGCGACGCAGTCACCACGCTACTTCCATAACACGGGGAAATGCTTCATTTGTCATCATGACAGTTACGTTACAGGAACTTTATATGGAACTAGCTTCCAGCCCCGGTTTCACTCGCGTTCCCGTGGCAATTGATCTAAATTATAGCCTATGTTAGACAGTTATAGATAACATAACTTACTATTGGTGAAATAAGTTTTGGAATCGATTCAGTAGTTCCAAAGATTACACCATAAAAAAAAACCTTTTGACTATCTGCTAAAGTTGTATTTGGTTAAAACTTGATCGTTTGCTTTATATAAAACAAACCATAAAACCTATGGTCTATTATTTATTTAGAATAACTTTGGCTATTTGCTAAGCAATTTTCCGAACCATGTTAGAATCTGACAATTCATAAGTACCCATGAAGGCCTTTGGATGAACTAATTTCATTGAAATGATACGAAATGAAATGCTTATTCATCCACAACAAACTCAAGCAGACCAGCCCCCACAAATAGCATCTGTTCACAAGTATGACGCGTGTGGCAGCCACCACCCTCATCGCCACAAGAGTGACCAACACTGCTACAAACACAACTATATTTGTGTTTGACTACAAACTCATAGTAGTTAGTGACGATGTGGCTCCAGGTGTTAAACACATAAATCCTTAATGGAGACTGGCCATTCTGGCTGGCTGACTAGCTACGTGCAATCCATCACCATGCATTGCTTTTTTTTGCTCCGTTAGCTCCGTTGACAGGGAAGCCTATATCCAATATAATAATCCAATTTAAAAAAAGAACCTAAATGAAAAACAAAATTATAGGAACGTATTGTCATAGATTAATAAAACGTCGCACTGCTCCTTTGGGCGCGAGGACCTATACATAGTATATGCGTATCATATTCTTAATTCTATTCTGAAAAGAAAAACTATATTATACAGGCAAACAGCTGATTGTTCTTTTTTTGCAACTGCTTGTCTTTCGACAAAGCCCTCCTCTAAAGATTACCACTCTGTTGCATCCTTTGCGACTCGGATCCTTTTGGGATGAGTAACTTATTTTTAAATCCATCCTCCCAGCACCTTTTTGTCTACCCCTACTTCTTTTACTGTCTCCTGGACCATTCTGTAACCATTTTTATCCATTTATCCTTTCTTTCCCATAAAATATATCACGTCCACAGCCATTTTAGTTTCTATAGGCTTTACAAGTGTACTTTTTTTTAATATACTGTTATATTTCTACTAATCTTTTATGTCTCTTCTCTTAACTCCCACTACACATCTCTCTTCGGTTTCAACACCCAAAATAAGTTATCAATATGAATTACAACAAATATTGGCGCTAAAACTAACGACATCTAGTAAATATTTTATAAAGCAATACGTTGTATACTATAGACATCTAGCGAAATCTTGACGAACTAATACATACGATCTATTATGTAGTAGTATTGAGATTTATTAAACCAAGGAGTTCCATCTTTAGACGACAGCGGCGCTAGCGTTGCTACTGCAATAAGTGGAATTACGGTAAAAAATACCTTTCTCTTTTTCTCCTATTGTGTTAAAGTACGTGTGAAAGAGTCAGATAGCACTGAGTTAATGTAACGTAACGTAAACATGTAAATTGTCAGTTGTGAGCTAAATTCCACGGTGGCGGGTTATAGGACTGAATTTAGTGTGTTACTTAGCTAAGTTACTATAATCGTGTTATAAATAAGTTAAACCCAAATTATAATTACGTGGCGTTACCATTGAAGTGCACGATAAAGTGAAATGGGTAGTCATTTTATGTGATGTCAAGAAGATCTTGAACAACTAACGGTACAGTGTTAGTGCCTTCTGAACTTTAGCAGGTTTTTGTCTGATTTTTGAAGACACGCCTAAGTTTTGTACCTGATTTTCGATCACGCACAGAATGTATTGTAGCGTGTGATTTTTTTGAGAAGACTTCGATCGGTAAGTAAATGAAAAACTAGACCAAAAAGATCTAAAAAAACATGTCAACATACAAAATAAAAAAAATCGTAGCTAACAAATTAGCTTCTTAATTTATTTTTAAAGAATTACTTCAAATTATTACATTATTTATAAAGATGTCTGCATTATGCATAGGTATGGTACAAATAAAAATGCAAAAATGCATAATAAGTTATTGAAATCTTCGAGTATTGAGCAAACGACCTTGTACCAAAGGTATTCGCCATTCTCCACTGGTTTGTCACGCACGTCTATCTTTCTGTAAGAGAAAAGGCCTAAACTGTATGAATCATATTTAAGACCTCAACATTAGTGCCAGCTTAACTAAATAACACGTGGTATTAAATTATAATTATTTTTGGACGTCATTACAAATTAATTACAAGTACAGGTAATATTTAAGATATTATATTTGTTAAATTACAATTGTTCTTAACTATCAACTAATTACAAAAAGAGTAATTTCACGAATAATATTTTAATTATAAATAGAACAACAAAATAAATATCCTATTGAAGCCACTGACAAGAAGATTCTCCTTATATTCTCCAAAAGAAATAATGTATTGTTGAACAAAAGGATAGATAGATAAGATAACACAAATTATAAAAGTGCAAAAAACAAAAGTGTACATTATGAAATGAATAAGTTTTTACTAAGAAGACATTATGAATGCTTTGTGGAGCAAGATATTGAAGCTATTTCTGTTGAAATCACAACTTTTATTACTTCCGTTGCAGCTTAATACATAACGGATGATAATAGCAATTTTAATGAACTTGATGATACAGAAGCAGTAACAGCTAGTGCCCCGCCGCGTCTGTCTGTCTGTATATACACGATTAACTGAATACTACTGGTTTTCACCAATGGATGGAGTATTTCATGAGGAAGGTTTTAATGTATAAAAAATATGTAAAAAATATCGAAATCTCGAAAATGGTTCAAGATATCGAAAAAATGTTTGTACAAAAGTTGTAGAGAATTTAACCTTCTACAATATTTATTATGAATACATATACCAAAAAACCCATAGGAAACGAGGTATTTGCAATAAATGATTTTTTGACCTTTGACCTTGAAAAATCAGTAGTCGCGGGCACCCTAAGATAAGTAGCTTTTGAGACAAGTTTTAGGGTGTCAAAATAAAGGTTTATACAAGTTAATAGCTGACTATTTCTCATTCTGAGGTGAAACTCATAATATTCCTGGACTATACACTTAATAATGATTTTAGCCACTTCGGCTTGTGCAAATCGGCAGATTAAGATATTTCCGTGATTCGTGACTAATTTCCTTCAAAATAAAAAAAAACCAATCGCGCTCGAGAAAATCCAGGTGACGTTTTTTTTTTGCAACTTTGCGAGTCTCCAATTTTCTTTCGTCACGCCCAATTTGTCAGATTATTGAAATGTACACTATTTTGCATGTAACTAACTTACCTTACCTTAATCTGACGCGCTCGATTATTTCAAACCATCGATTTTTTTTTACTAATCTGACGGGCTACCCTAGGCGTTCGACACTACATAGAAGGCTCAGATTTGGTGAGAGTACTTCACAAGGTGCAAGGTTGCCCCCCTTATGTTAATCTGACGCGCTCGAGTAAATCCCGAAATCCCCTATTCGCCTCCCCTACCATTGGGAGCTATAGCTGCATGCGCCGCGAAAACAGATAGAGATTATCCTAATAAGACAAAAAAATATGTAGGCTTATATGTATATGGTACTAGTCTGCTGCCCGTGCGAATCCGGGGCGAATCGCTAGTAGTTACTAAAAATACGATCAAAGAATACGTTGAGAAACTATATATTTTAATATTGGAAGTTTGCATAGATAATGAACTTGTAATGAATAACTCGAAGCATCACAATGATAACAATTTTAGCAATAAAATGAGGGATCAATAACATTTCATTGATCCCTCAAAGTTAATAGATCCTTCAAAAATAATGCACTTCTTTATACGTAATTATGGAAACACAATCAATTTAGTTGAAAACAACTATTCAGGAGCAGCTATCACATTAGCTCAGATTATTGGTTTACTATGTAGAAGGAAACACTGCCAGCTTGATGAATCCTTGCAAATTGGTAGCATTGGCAGCCTTGAGGTAATTTTATACCTACAACTACTTTAGTAAATATTATTAATACTCTAAAATAATCCGGTTAATAAAACAGTTAATATTCAGAACTGCTTTCAGTTCAGTTTCCGCCAATAAAACCTAACAGTTAACGTCTAATAGGTATTTCTCAAGAATAAATTTACGTATAAGATCAGAGGAAATTGTTAGGTCATGTTTGCAGCAAGTTTTAGAAGCAAAAATTCATAGTAAAGATTATTTTAAAACAATAATGATACTGATAGGTACTCTTTCAATTCAGAAAACAACAATCATGAATATTTAAATAAATTCCATTACCTCTTTGGCCTCTTAAAATAAAACTTCACTAATACTTGTAACTTTGCAGTCGTGTTTGCCACTGCTACCTATCGGCAGATTTACTAGCAGGCTACCGGCGTTGGCGTAAATATATCCTTATCTGCGACTGAAGGAGACTTCCTGAGACCATAATTATGTTAAATTTAATTTAAAACAGAACCACTCTTTATTAGCTAGTTTTTTTAGTATCCATTCCTGCCATTTAACTTTAATATGTCCTTATATTAATATAATCTTTATATAGGGATTACTTTACACACTTTGCGACACCTGAAACTGTTCTTAGTCGATTCTTCAATCAAATCTCCACAATTTCTCTTATAGCACCGTAACATTTAGTTAGAAAATCAATTACGCGTATTGACTAGGTCCAATAGTTGTGACTGAGAAAGCAACACATATTTTACGTAATGTTTCAAGTGTTGTTAGTTACTCAATAAAACCTCAACTTTCATTAGATAAGTCATTTCCAGATACCATAGTCGATGTAAAATATATTTAAGGTATTTTATTTACATAGTAAATAATTTAGGAGATGTAAGGGTACAATCGGTACAATGAGGATGACAAGAGAAAGAAACAGAGAGGGTTAAAAAGATGATCAGAGTTTGTGCTGAGATAACTGAAAACAAACAATTATCGCACAAATAATCCTAAATGAGATTAGGCAGATTGTGGCATATTATCTGTTTGGAATCCTTCAGTCTATTGTTTGAGTGACTGCCATCAGAAATAAGTCAGCATTTCAGTTTTAAAATTGACACGGTTTCATTCCTCTGAAAATCTTCAAGCTCTTCTAGCTACTTGAGTTTATGAATTATCTTATTGAGCAAATACTCCACTAGTAGCTGTTTATTATAGACTATTCATAAGTGCTTGTAAAGGCCTATTTGAATCAAAACATTTCATATTTTCATTTATATTTCAAACAAATTTTGAAGGTCTAAGTATATTTAGAACGCTTATTACACGTCTATTAAAAGTATGATTGAAGGCAGTTAAGGTAATTTACACACCAGAAAAAAAACTTCCTATTACTGTTCCCTAATATAGGAATATTGTTTATTCATTATAAAATAGGTAATTTTTATGATAATTGTATTTCTACATCTAAACAAATATTAAAGAATAAAATTGTTAAACATTTGAAAAACAAGCCAATATAGTCAGATGGTCCAAAAATATTTAAAAAATTTAACCTTGCTGAGTTTCTTGCCGGTTCTTCTCAGTGGTGGTAACTTCTGTAATTCGAACTTCATAAGTGCCCTTCTAGGGCCTAAACTGAACAAATGGTTTTGACTTTGACTTTTATTATTATAAAAGACAGTAGAATGCTATATAATCGTGACATAGGCTATAATTAATAAAGATATCAACGCTGAAGCCGCTGGCGGAAGCTACTATAAAATATAAAGATACTAGAGAATTTACTATAACAACAGATTAACTATAACTAATTGATGTAGATATATAGAATGAAGGACAACAAGATGCTCAACGGTGGAAGTTATTCACTCGTTGCCACATACAACTGAGTAATGAAATACCTTTATTGAATATTAATTAAATGGTCGGTCATGAAAGACATATTAATCAATTGGCAAACAAGCATCTGTTACTGTAGTCTATGTAAACAGGGATATCACTTGCGCAGGAAGGGGATTCCTGCAAAAATCTATCCACAATCTTCTTGAAGAAGTCTCAGGAAGCTCCTTTGAGATCGCACAGTATGAGACTAATTTCTTCCTTTTCTCCAAACCCTTGAAACTTTATAGTGTTTCACATTCTCGTATTTATCATGTAACGATTTACAGGTTTGTAGCTCAACTTAGCTTCATTGTTATCCCGGTTCAAATCAGGTTCCACTTTCTGATTCAACTTTCTTTACTGGACCTGGTTTATCTCATTAAATGATAATGCTTAAGGACAGAGAATCTAATTTAGAAATGCTTTGAATTATCAAATGACCGATTAAATTGATAGAATCAATGAGATCTGGTAAGTACTAGATCCTAAAATTTCAAAGGCACACAGTTATTTAGTTAAAGAGTATCTATGTTTATACATAATAATTATTTGTTGGTATGTTATTTTAATAGTTTTTTAGCCGCAGCAACAGATGTAATTTTTTGCATAGAGATAGTTTGTGGGACGAACAGTGACATAGGTACTACTCTTACGGTAATTTGGGTAAAATCGCCGGACGAACTTCTAGTACCTAATAATATAAGCCAATGGCTGAATGTCTATTAACGCACAAGATAATCCACTGGGTTCAGAAAAAAACAACAGGGTCAGATAAAATAGTTGCATAAAAATATTCATTCGAAAACTTTCTAATACATAGGATTACTCTTGTTTTTTGGGAATTCCAAAGCCCCTTTTCCTAAAACAAATTTACAATATTGATGTTGAATTTCAGTACCAGATGGTCCAAGCTATTGTTCGCAAGTGAGTGCTTTCTTTTTAACATGCCTTTTATGAAACAAACAATACAAGTGCGGACTGTTTCGTGATCCGTGACGCGGACAAAATAAAGAGTTTTTGGCTTATGTAAGCTTGTTGAAGTAAAATTTGTACAGCAAAATTATTTTGAAATACATGCATATTTCAATTTCTTAGGTAATAAATAATATGGTATTGGTGTTGGAACTTCAATGAATTATCAATGTAGAAGATAAAAGCATACGATCAGATTCAATTCAATACATATTAAATCAAATAAAGATATAGTTGCACTTGAGAGTTAATTGCTTTCAAACTCAAACACAATCTTGCAATAGCTATTTATATAGGAAGGGAGGTGGTGGCGACTTGCTATCATGTGGACAATTTGCAGCAATTAAAATTTAAAAACACTTCACCGAATAACTGAAGAAGAAGTTTAGTATTAGTTACTCATTGATCATTGAATTACTTGCCGGAGTTTTAGAGTTCCGAATCAGTGGTAGAGTCAATTTACCGTTCAAGAGTGTCTTATCAGGACCTAAACGGAATAAATGAGATTTTGAGTTTAAGTTCGATCAAACAATGGTTGACAGTAGACAATCTAGCCATCTAGGAAGATGGCTAGTTTTTGGGAATACCTATCCCATTAAAAAGGGAGCGTACTAAGTCAGTTTCTGTTATTACACCCAGTATTATGGTGAGTATTTATACTGAGGATCATAAATAACATTTTTTTCCCACAAGGCGCACCTGTCATTGTTACCAAATTCAATTTAATGGAATTCATTTCAAAGTCCAGTTGGGACAAACTACAAATATACACAGTAGGCCTTTCAAAATACACAAAAATCACCACATTGGAACTCTCCAATGGTCAGTAAATACAGAGTTCTAAATAGAATACAATAGAATACATTGTGCGTCAAATACCAGACGACTACCCGTTGTACCGGTTCTATGTTTGTGAATTTTTCTATTATAATGTGCTGGCCGACTTTTTTGACAAAACAATCTATTTATGCCTTTTGCGGTTGAGACTATCCGAACTCCGAAGCTCGCTTTTTTGATCATGTTTAACAAAAAACTCATAGAGACCTCGTAGGATAGGCAGGTAGCTTTTTCGCCAACACATTAGCTTGGCCATCCAATTTATTAAAAAGTCACTGAAAACATCTCGCCAATGACCCACAAGAATGACAAAGCGCGAGCTACAGAAAATGATCTCGTCTACATTTTTAAGGTCCTCACCTTAGACGAATGTCCTCACAAAATAGGTAGGATTTCGGAGATTTGGACCACAATAAGCCATATGGTAACTCCTGCCATCAATTAACGGAGGAGAATGGTGGTGTACCAAGATTCTTCTACGCAAAAATAAAAGAGACTTCCTTCATTTCCATAAAAAGCAATCCGAGGGTGAGTCGATTACACAGTCGGGTCGACGTACTGACAATTATTGACTCTGGTATGTCTTCACTGTAATATTTTTGTTCCGTGAAAAACCAATTTACTCCCTCCCGTAGTCATCATAGAAGACTGAAATCCTGATTAGAATCATGGAACCATTGGATGTCTATAGATTCAATAACGTCATCGAGAATATTTTAACAGATGTACTTGTATTCTTGGAAATTAACCTACTCTAATTATTTATTTAATTGGCTAGGCGTTTAACAGTGAAGATCATGTAACAGCTGTTAATTAAGACACTGTAAGTGCCCGTACTGTAGGGGGTGACCCTAATAATGTCTTTAAAAATATTGATCTATTTTTATTACGAATTCTAATTAACGTTACATAATGAAATATTGCTCGTTTTTATGAAAAAAAACAAGTCACGCAACAATAATGCTTTGATAGAAAAAATACGAACACAAGTCAATGCTTTCACTCCGTGAGGCATTAAGTAATGATCATGAACGACTTTAATGAAATCATTAAATGATTCATTATCATCATTATGTGCACCCACTTGGCACAAACTAATGTTGTATTCACTTTGGATTGTTTGTTTTACTTTTGGGTTTTTTAAATTACTTAGCAAATTTGCACAAACTCAAACTCAAAATAATTATCTATTTTTCCATCACTATGAGTGAGGGAAACTATCGGTTGCATGGCTAAAATACCACGCAAACAGCATTGATATTTAAAAACTTGAACTTTAATGTTGATGAACTAACAAGATTCAATAATTTTGGGCCCAGAAGGGAAACTGACTATCAACAAACAGAGCTGACAAAACTCACAGGTAGATTCCTGTAGTTTTCATTTGAGGATGGTAGCCGTACAGATTAGAATAGAATTAGTAAATCAAGCTAATAAAAAAGAAACGATAACTATTTTATTGATTTATTATTGCACATCTACGTATAGAGATGATATACGGGTATGCAGTGTAACAATGATGGGAAGCGGGTTACCTATTTATAAGAACTTCTCGCTATTTGAGCAACCATCTAGATAGATCGTGTGAAATTATGAAAAACACACGATCAATTAAGTTATTTTGCTCAGGTATGTGCGTATTGTTATGGTAAATTGTTGCAGATAGCATATTGAGTTCAGAAACGTTAACTGACTATTTATAAACTTGTTAATGTAATTTCCAATCATTGAAAATTGTTGAGCTTTCAGTTAAAGTAAACGTGAGAGGTGATAATTCTTATTAACTGGACCCATCGTCAGGTTATCATCAAGTTTAACGTCTGTTACTAAGACCTTGATATCTCCCTGAGTTACCCTCTTGTGCTTAATAACATCATTTACGAGGAGACTGTGATCAAAATAAAACCTATTCATAGTTATTTGACGTTCTTACATTATTCCTTCTCTTTGCAAAACTTTATTATAATTAGTAGAAATTATAATTCCCTTATCTCCATTGCCAGTCGTCGGTCATGCACCACTTAACAGCACCTTCATTCCCGGTCGTGTCATCTCCCTCTTTCTCACTTTTGTACCCACTCTAACAAATGTTAATGGATAATTAAAAAAAAAATGTTTTTTTTTTATCGCGATGGCCGAGTACTACTGGTCGCTCACCACCCTACAATATGGTTGTTTGTTTTTACTGCAATGATTACAAATATTGTAAAAAAGTCGATTGACTCATTTCGCCTTTCCGTTGTAATAATCTCACAACTCGATGGCAACAATTTCCTACAACATGGTTATGTAAGAAAGTAGTTTATGTTCATAGGAACGAGTAAACTGTGCAGTTGACGGGTTTGCGATCTCAATGCGGAAAACTAACATTCCTAGCTAATAGCCTACACTCAAAAATGTGACTTATGCTGATAAAATAAAGTACTATCAACAGTGTTAAATATTGAAGCTTATTTTTCCATTTGACGAAGTAATTGAAAAACAACTCTTGTCGATAATAGATTGGCAATTCCTTGGGTATATCTAACAAATGTGTCCATGCCTACAAACTCATCAATAAAGAAGACCGAATAATAATGATGATATTAAAGTTTGGGAACCACGTACATTATGAAGTTTATTTAATTTTTTTACCATATCTTCTTTATTTCAAGTTATAGTTTATACAGTTGAATCTACTCGTACAGTTGGTTCGTAAAAGATGCCAATCGATAAATTTCGTTTTATTATTACCAAGTATAAAATAAAACTGAATTCATCAGTGAGAATCAAACCTTCAGACAAACCTTCATAGGTTTATAGGGTACAACAAACAAATTGGTATGTATTACTTTAAGTTGATAAATAAAAAAAACAAGTTATCAAATAAATGAAGTAATTGCTTACTTAAGCGAACAATAATCACGTCTGCCGATTAGTCACGTAAAAGTTAACAAATAATCTGTTATAATGACATTAATTATTTAATGCTATAAGGTATTTATTTTAAACTAAATTTCAAATTGCTACTAAAATTATGTTACTGGCATGTACTAGGGGGAGGGGATACTTTGAGATAGGATAATTAGGTACACAATTTTAAAATCTCGAAAGAAAATTCTAACTTTCCCCAGTAAAGTTATTTGCTAGAATATCAAAAAACTTAAAAGTTAAATCGATCTAGACAGATGTTAGTAATACCTACATTGGCAATCCCCCTGGTATTTTAATGTCTATTAGCAACGGTAGTCACTTAACATCAGCTGAGCGAACTTCCTATTTATCAGCCTTCTGAAATTTAACTATTTGATGCCATTTACAAGTTGTTGTTGATTGGTTGCTTCAGCCACGTAAAGCGGTCAATCAGTCTAGCTCAACCTTTCATGGCCAGCCACCTCTTCAATTTCACTTGAATCCCAACTGTCAAGACTACACTGATTTATCTTTGAAGAAATAGCTAAAAGTGTAACAAGTAAGTAAAATCTTCAGAAACTGTGTGACGCATGTAGCTTTTCGGTAGATAAGTATAACTGAACTGACAGCCTCGAGGACTTTTTATCCATTGAACTTCAAGACGCCGACAGAATCCGTCCACACATTATCGGCATTCCGCTTACACGAAAACAATGTTTTGGCTCTTCGTTCCTTATGGCATAGAGAAGGAGTGTAACTCACCGGGGATTTCCCCGGCGTTTCTCCTATAGCCTAGATGTATTCAAAGCTGGTGAAATGATTAGGGGCATGTGATTTTGTTGGGCATTCGTTCTTCATTCTTGGCTTCAACTCAATTTATTTATTGCATGACTGTACACAAATCATATGGCATAGAAAAGTAGTAGAACTCACTCGGGGTTTCCCAACTCCTATGGCCTCAATGTCTTCAAGGCTGGAGTAAATAACTTTTGTTAGGCATTCGTTCTTCATTCTTGGTTTCATCAAAACACCTTAAAGAATCATTCAATGGCCAAACGCGCGCCCATTTTTCCTAAAATATAATAAAAAATCATAGTTACAAATCAAATGTTTACCTATTACACTACACCTTAAGAATTGTTTTCAGTATTTTTTAATACAAAATGTCATATAGCGGAAAAGTAATTAAATTTTCGAAGGACTTTTTTCTGTCATTAAAAACTAATCTAGCATCTAAAAGCGTGCATTATTGCGGTTGACCTCCACAGACAATTTAACACCGTTAGGTCCCAACTCTGTTCGTTACGACATGATCATTACTTTACAGTTGCTGTACTTACCAGACATTTGTACCCGGTAGTCGTTCAGCCTTCACTTGTTCACTCACTCATTGAATATATGCAGTTCCTGAATCTCTCTGATGATGACTGATCTTTTATTATGTAAAACATTGAAGATTTGTACAATAACATACTTGTAGCGCAGTTGGAATGACATTAAAATTAATCCTCAATGCATAAAGAATGAGACATATTTTTGAACCGTAGAGTAAAATACAAAATTCTATGTTTATTCTAGTTGTAATACATAATTGAATTATGGAAGGTTAGGCCTTACTCGTATGTGGACTTATCAGCGAGCATTAAGGCGATAGGGCTGAGGGCGCTCCTCGGCTGGTCACTGCGAGGACGCAGAAGTCCATGGGCTTTGCAAATTACTCATGACAATTCCACACCTTAACTAGGGGTGTTTACGGTTGGGTTACTATGCGCAGCTCGGACCGCTATTAAGGACTGAATCAGAGTGAGAACCAACTGTAGATGTTGGAAACTTATGTTATGCGGCGATGATAGCTCAGTGGTAGTGACGTTGGATACCACAGCCAAGGTCGTGGGTTCGAATCCTATACAATGAACTTGAGCTTTCGGTGAAGGAAGGAAAACATCGTGAAGAAACCATATCACGATAGTAGGGTACTTTCTAATACCCGACTGGCTGACTCGGTGTGTTCCGGCAGCTGCACTTGAGAGCCAGTTCCCATCTCGGCTTGTGTGCTTACCACCTTCGGCCACATCATCACTTACCATGGTGAGATTGTAGTCAAATACAAGCTTATACAGAATAAAAAAAATGAAAATTGTCAAAAGAACTTTGATAGTGCGATGTAGGTTCCATGTATTCCAACTGTATTGCTTGTGGTGCCAACTATTGATAGAAGGTGTCGCTAAAAAGGGGTCTCCTATTATATTAATCGTCATAAATAGTAGGCACGACTGTTTTCCCGTACATGATATTGACATATTAACTTGACAGTGCTTCAAGTCTTTTATCCTGTTCTTACTTATTTTGTTTGAAAAATACATCTAGTGAGATTAAATATCCTCGGATATTTGTTCACACACGGCTATCTGATCCCAAACTAAGCAGAGCTTGTAATATGGAAACCAGATGACTGATATACATATACTACTTTTTTTTTGTAAATACATACTTAAATAGATAATCACACCCAGACTCAAGACAAACAGACATGTTCATGCACACAAATGTGTGTCCTGTATGGGAATCGAACCCACGACCTGCGGCGTGATAGGCAGTGTATTAACCAACCACTCCAACCGGCCCGTCGTTAAATTAGTTCATATTGTAAGCAACAGAATCGGCCCATTGTCACATGTTTAAGCGGCTATTATCAGAATTAAAAAAAACACACACATGATATTCAATGAATGAATGAATTGTTTTGGTTCTATTCATTGATTCGTTGTCAATTAATGGTCCCCTATACATAGTCAAAGTCAAAGCCATTTATTCAGTTAAGGCCCTTAGAGACCGCATATGAAGGTTCACAGTTACAATGGCAAATGGTTTCATTCGCGCAATGAAGTATTGTTTGTATAATATGGAGTTACCAAAAAGTAAAAAAAAAGATATATTCCTAAACCGCAGCCTTCCCAAATTACTGAGAAACATCAATAAAATGGGTTTACGGGAAAGATTAGTAGAACAAGGAGGACGATTGGTCGTCGTGCAATAGCATAGCGTGGATGCTGGGAAAATTCCCCCTTATTCTAGGACCGGATATCACAGCGCCGCCCGTGGAGGGTTGGAGGAAGCCCCCTCTACAGCGCAGATAGCCACCATGGGTTTAGCCGTTGTAAGCCCTGGTACGGTCGACTCTCGGCTTAAGATTTCCCCACACAAAGACTGCATATTATCTTTTAAGTAAAGAAGGAACGTATTCACATCACCTTAGTATAGTCACGTTTTAAGCATTATCCTTGAAAATACAGAGTTTGTGTTCTTAGCAATTAATTATTTTAAAACAAAAATGCAGTAGTGAATACGTAAGACACGTTCACACGGTACCTTCGCTCAATTAAGACATAAAGTTTATTGCACACTTTCAACTACATTACATGTAACATTTTTTTTTATATTCTTATCGGTGTCGAGCGAAGTTATTTTTTAACATAGCTTAAATCTGCAAACTCTATTTTTAAAACATAGATAACGTAGACCAGCAAAAAGAGAAAAAAAAAAAAACGAAAAATTGTGGATTTCTGTTTTTTTTTTTACTTTGGATAAGCTTGTGTTTGACCACAATCTCACCATGGTAAGTGACTAAAGGCTGGGCAGCGTTCGGGAAGCTTCACAACGTTTTCTCGTCCAAATTACCTCAGTGCTTAAAGACAAAAGTCTTTAACCAATGTGTGTTACCAGTGATGACCTATGGCACTGAAACGTGGTCGCTAACTATGGGCCTCATAAGAAGGCTCAAGGTCACTCAGAGAGCTATGGAGAGGGCTATGCTCGGAGTTTCGCTACGAGATCGAATACGTAATGAAGAGATCCGTAGACGAACAAAAGTCACCGACATAGCCCTACGGATTAGTAGACTGAAGTGGCAGTGGGCGGGGCACATAGCTCGAAGAACCGATGGCCGATGGGGCGGAAAGGTTCTGGAGTGGCGACCACGCACCGGAAGACGCAGCGTGGGCAGGCCCCCCGCAAGATGGACGGATGACCTGGTGACGTTCGCGGGTAACCGCTGGATGCGAGCAGCTCAGGATCGGTCGATGTGGAAAACTTTGGGGGAGGCCTATGTCCAGCAGTGGACGTCTTTTGGCTGAGATGATGATGATGAAGTGACTAAAGGTGGTAAGCACACAAAGCCTAGATGTGATTCCTACATTAATATTTACCGTCAAAACCATTTAATAAATATAGGCTCTAGATTGGCACCGGTTTGAAAATCATATACCATTTCCATATATTTTGTTTCTCCTTAGATCTAGTAATAAAAGCGCTTACTTCTGCGACAATCGCGCCACTAAAAGTCGCTCATGTAGGCGAATACTTCAAGTGCGTTTGTAGCCAGGTGTGACGTAACCGCGAAACAATTGTGTAAGGTTCCCTGCATTGTTTCAGAGATCTGGTTCTAATACGTTTGTTGCCTTCAAGGTGTACAAAAAGACAGAGATATTATCCAAGTATATTTGTAGTTCTTTGTTATTAAAATTCATGCGGAGGTCTTAAAAAGTCACTAGAGCGATCTTTTTATACTAGCTGTCCCTACGCGCGTTCCCGATGGATCTTTCCCGGGATAAGAAGTATTTCATGTTTTAGTCCAGGATATGATCTACATGTGTGCCATGTTCCATCAAAATCGGTTCAGTAGTTTTTGCGCAAACTTTAACATTTGTAGAAGTAGTAAGGTAGCTTGTAACTCAAGGTGAATTAAATTGACGTGTAAGCATTTTGTATTGATAAAGAGGCTGAAAGGAAAGATGCATGTGCCTGGTAAAAAAATTAAGAAAAATATTAGTAGGACCGTTGGCGTGAAATTAAACCGTTATATATTTAGTAAAGATAAACAGTATTATGTTATTCAATAATGACATGTAGTTAGATGGTAGAAATGTCACCAAACACCTATCGGTGTGTTCCGACAGCTGCACTTGAGAGCCAGTTCCCATCTAGGCTTTGTGTGCTTACCATCTTCGGCCACATCATCACTTACCATGGTGAGATTGTGGTCAAACACAAGCTTATCCAGAATAAAAAAAAACTTGAGAGTTGTCAAGGGACACCCGGATGGAACGAAATTATATAAGTTATATAAGTCGAGAGAGTATATATATATATATATAGAAATGAAAATATCTGGCTTGCTTTCTATAAGAGAGAGGGAGAGAGAGAGAGAGAGACAGGTCAACGCATTTTTGACACTAAAAGTGTCGTGACAATTTTTCGTAAGATTTTTTTCCGTCTAGCCCCCTTTCATAACGCGCGATAAGGAACTTCGTTTTGACGACAAAATAAGACTAATAATAAAAATAACATAGTACCTACAAGATTTAGTGGTAAAGTTAGGGATACCAATCAATAATCTGAAAATAGAATCAAACGTGTATTGCACACCATAAAAAGTAATACAATTAAAGCTATATTATCACCTTTTCGTAACAATAGCATTGACAAAAGAAATCATAACTTTTATTACTATAACAAAACAAAATGGCTACAAGATATAGTTGCATGCGAATTTAAATATTATTAAGATTAAAATAAATATTCTCAATTAAGATGAAACTTCGTTTAAAAGTGACCTGATTGTCGCTTGGCTTAAGTTATACGAGTAAGAGGTAGAAGGCAAAACTAGGTCTATTTTATAGAACACTAGCTATCCACGCGTTCTGGAGGGATCTTTTCTTTTCCTGGGATAAAACTTATCCTATCTTTTATTCCAAGATGTAATCTATTTGTGTGCCAAGTTTCATCAAGATCGGTTTAGTAGTGTAGAAACATCTATCTACACATAGATATAGTTCGCACGACTCTTAGATAGATGGCGCTTCAATAACCTACATCGCGCTTACGAAGTTTTCCATGCTATCTGCATATATACAAGATTCCAACATCTACAGTTGGACCGCGGTCCCCAGGCACGATGACCTAGCCTGGCGGAAGATCTTCCCTTTTCAATGGAGGAGTCTAACACCTCGCTCCTCCATATTGGTGACCCCGACGTGATTGGAATGTCAGCAGTATGCAGCATCACTTCCCTGCACTCCCCACCAGGTCTCTGCAGCAGTCCACAGCAAGCCAGCTTCGCCTTTATCAGGTCCAACGCAGCCGACTCACCGCGCTTCCTGGTCCTGCAAGGCTCATCGCTCAGTCTCGACTCATTGTAGACTACGAGCAGCACTGGCACTTGCAAGCTACATTAGCACGACCAGCAATATCGACCTCTGGTCTTGGAGGGGAGTGATGTAGCAACATCTATCTACACATAGATATAGTTCGCACGACTCTTAGATAGATGGCGCTTCAATAACCTACATCGCGCTTACGAAGTTTTCTATGCGATCTGCATATATACAAGATTCCAACATCTACAGTTGGACCGCGGTCCCCAGGCACGATGACCTAGCCTGGCGGAAGATCTTCCCTTTTCAATGGAGGAGTCTAACACCTCGCTCCTCCATAGTAGTTTCGGAGTTCATCGGACCAACATCGTGACACAGGAATTTAGCTTTTCCTCCTACAATGTGTAATCCTAGGGAGGTTGGAGAACGTTATACCTAAAGCGATCATAGCTCAGTGGTAGTGACGTCGGATACCGTGGCGAAGGTCGTGGGTTCGAATCCTACAATGTGCTTGAATTTACAGTGAAGGAAAACATCGTGAGAAAGAAACAGTACGGTGCACGGTGGTAATGTAAGGTACTATGTACTACTCGACTGGTTAGTTAAATTGGTTCATCGGCTTAGGCGTGAAAAGGTTTTTTTTACTTCTGGATAATTTTGTGTTTTACCGCAATCTCACCATGGTTAGTGATGATGTGGCTGAAGGTGGTAAGCACACAAAGCTTAGATAGGAACTGGCTCTCAAGTACAGCTGTCGGAACAAACCAATAGGTGCTTGCCGACAGATTTTCCACTTGAGAGTGGTAGCCAGCCAGTCGGGTACTACAAAGTACCCTACCACCGTGCTATGGTTTCCTCACGATGTTTTCCTTTACCGAAAGCTCAACCTCATTGTAGGATTCGAACCCACGACGGTATCCGACGTCACTACCACTGAGCTATCATCGCCTTAAAGGTGATAGACATGCAGGCATCATTACTTTCGCATTTTTAATATAAGTATAGTTAAAAACTTTCCACGAGCCTCTCATAACCTGCACCGTGTCTAATAACAATGTCTCGCATTACACGGTACATGAGCTGAACTATGTCACTGCGGCTCACTGCGGCTCACTGCGGCTCACTTTGGTCATTGTGCATTGATTAACGGCAGACTACAATATTTAATTAATAATCCTCATGTTTAGATAATTTACTTCCATTGAAAAATGAAGATTGAATGAAATTCAATAAACTTTGAGTTCAGTGTTGTATTAATCAGACTGTGAATAGGCGATCTAATGTATTCAATTCTTCTTCATCTCTTTATTCTAAATTTAAATAATTTTGCATGATTAATTAGTAGGTAGGTATCTATGGTCTAAATTAAAAGTATGTTTTTTTTATACCACAAGTCACAACCAGACAGGTCACCTGAAGGTAAGTGACTTCTGTCGCCTTTAGACATTAGCATTACCAGGGGGATTGTCCATGTATAGTCGATCTTTTCTGTGTGATTTCTATCGAGTGTCTTTTTCATGTCAGAAGTCTGACAAGCAAGTGACAAGTTAAGTGACTTTTTTTTTCTTTTTTTTTTATTCTGGATAAGCTTGTGTTTGACCACAATCTCACCATGGTAAGTGATGATGTGGCCGAAGGTGGTAAGCACACAAAGCCTAGATGGGAACTGGCTCTCAAGTGCAGCTGTCGGAACACACCGATAGGTGCTTGGCGATAGATTTTCAACTTGAGGGTGGTAGCCAGCCAGTCGGGTACTACAAAGTACCCTACCACCGTGCAAACCGTCTACCGTCCGTACTACCGTCACCTATGGACATTAATTAGCAATACCAAGGGAACAGATTTTCACCACCATGCTGTGGTTTCCTCACGATGTTTTCTTTCACCAAAAGGTCATGCTGATTATAGTACCTATTCAAACCCACAAACTTCGCTTAGCTGTCATCGCCTTAAAGGTCACAGTTACCGCTTACCATCAGGCGGGCCGTATGCTTTTTGCCATCTTAGTTTATTAAATAGAAAAGTACCAAGATATCATAAAAGTAAGGGAACACATTGGTAATCATAATTGTTAATGTCTATTAGGCGACCAAAAAAAAGTGTTTTTTAAAGATTACCTAAGTTGTAATTAGTCTCTTTTATGTTACGTATAATAAATTAATGAATGAATAACAAGTGTTCACGGCAAATTAACGAAGTATGCCGTGAGATCGTATTATTACGAAACCGGTTTCTGTGTTGCTATTTTATTGTCAATTACTCGCTTATTTTGTGTGTAATTTAATATTCAAGAACTTTTAAAAAATAAAAATACTTGAGAGGTGTCAAGGGACACCCGGATGGAACGAAGTTATATAAGTCGAGAGAGTATATATATATTAAAAAAAAAAACTATATAAATAGAAATGAAAAAATATCTGGCTTGCTTTCTATAAGAGAGAGAGAGAGAGACAGAGACAGACAGATGAACATGCGCACGCCCCACAGCTTATAATAAAGTGACACTGACACTAAAAGTGTCGGGACAATTTTTCGTAAGATTTTTTGCCGTCTAGCCCCCTTTCACAACGCGCGATATGGAACTTCGTTCCAATATTAAATTAATTGAATTAGGTTTTTCGTTTTCGGTCAAATTTAAGGCGATGATAGTGAGAAAACCAGAGCACAGTGGTAGGGTGCTTTATTGTACCCGACTGGCAGGCTACCACTATCATATTAAAATCCTGCTATTGCAAGTTAAAACCATGTCAGGTAAATAAAGTCTTATTAGAAACGATGACGACTTTAATGGTCAGTGAGATAATGATTCATTGATGTAAGGTAGCCCTGTCAGGTCTGCTGACCTGCCAATTGACCCTGTGATGATTACAGATCTTGTTACGGTGGGTATACAATTAGAGAATACACCTTTATAGCTATAGTTCATAACATCTAAAAACAATAATTGAAATAGTTTAAACAAACTTTCCCATCGGTTTCACTCTTTTGTATCTCGAAATTCTTGTTAAGTTTTTTTTTTTGCTTTATTTCCCTAAAGATTCCACTGTAGTAAATTATAGTTTCCTTATTCTATATATTTATTGAATATTTAACAAAAATAATAAATGTAGTAAAGAGAAAAGTTTATTTTTGCACTTTGTTTGTTTTTTTACGATTTAATTCATAAACTACTGGGCCGATTTAAAAAAATCTTTCACCATTAGAAAGCTACATTATCCCTGAGTAACATAGGTTATATTTTTATCCCGGGATAAGATATTCTTTATAATATTAGCTTAGATAATGAATTGATAACAGCAACTAGTTTCGTTCACCTTGGCACTATAATTTAGAGACTGTGACACTTATTCGTGAACAAGTGCATGTGCTCAAGTTTAACAAAAATACTATTAAAATAGTAATTATTGCATAGAATTTCTTAAGCTTCAGCTCCCAGAGTCCATAGATTTTTCTCTGTCGCAGGTTGACTAAAAACACAGCGTTTCTAGAGACCTTTTTTCGTTGATGTAGCCAGCTAGTCGCGTTTTACAAAGTACCCTACCACCGCTATAATTTCCTCACGATGTTTTCCTTCATCGAAAGCAAGCTTATTATAGGATTCAAACCCACGACCATCGCCGCGGTATCTGACGTCACAAGCAATAAGCGTATTCTACTAGTTTTTTTTTATGAGGTATCAATACAGAAAAATAATGTCTTATATCTGTTTTTGTTTGTTTCAGAATACAAAATGGAAACGCGATGGATACTCTTCATATTATGGGCAGCTTTTTATTTAGCTACAGGTAATTTTGATACTTTTTTTTACTATCACACCTTTTGAATTTGATGGAGATGTTTGTCTGTCTGTCACCTTTTAAAGCCTAAACTGTTGAATACATTTTTATGAATTTCGGTATTGAGATAGATAGATCCTACTAAGGACGAGGATACTACTTTTTCCAGAGAAAATATAAGATTGACTCTAGAATACAATAAATTAAAAAAAAAAAACTCAAAAATTTCACTTGCTATTTTAACAAAAGGCATAACAGTTTTTCAATTAGCATCATTAACAAGTGTAACAACGCATCTCTGTAATCGTCAGGATGTTAAAGGTATAGTTTCACTTAATGATGATGTTTTACAATTAGCAGAAACGATACTGGGTCAGTTATGGTCTTAACTTAATCATAGAAAGTAAAGTTGAAGCAATTTGTTCCTTTCCGTTTTAAGAATACGAATCATTTTACTTTAAATAATCAGTAGCCACTAAGGCTTTGTTTACGTAACCAATAAATGACCTGGGGTCTACGAATAAGTAATAAGTCAGGAAGTCTAATTCAGAACAAATTCCACTCAAAAAGTAGCCCTTTTCAAATCAAAACGACATATGATTCAAAATACCAATCACTTCAGAGTTTTAAAATAGACATGCTTGGTGATTGGCTTAAATACAGAACAAAAGCAGGGATTGGTTTTATTGCTGCGCGTATTGCAGCACGCACGCGCGAACCGCGGCTGGCGTGGATGATGGCATGCAATAAATGACCAAGTCACTAATAAAATAATATTATTGTATAAAGTTTTTTATTATATAATTATATTTTTTTGTTTTTTTTTGCTTTTTTTTAGGGTTCCGTACCCAAAGGTAAAAACGGAAACCCTATTACTAAGACTCTGCTGTCTGTCCGTCTGTTTGTCTGTCTGTCTATCACCAGTCTGTATCTTATGAACCGTGATAGCTAGAAATTTTCACAGATGATGTATTTCTATTGTTGCTATAACAACAAATACTAAAAACAGAATATACAAAAAAAATAATATTTAAGGGGGACTCCCATACTACAAACGTGATTTAATTTCCGTTATTTGTTCGATCTTAATAACGACAAAAGGTAGACGCTTGAAATATTCCCAGAATATTTAGTTGTATATATATTCACTTTATAAATAAATAAATCAATTAAAGTAAAATAAATATTTAAGGGGGGCTCCCATACAACAAAAATGATTTAAAATTGCCGTTGTTTTCTCAATCTTAATTACGACAACAGGTAGAAACTTGAAATATTAGGGTTCCGTACCCAAAGGGTAATCAAAATCAAAACTCATTTATTCAGTTTAGGCCCTGGTAAGGCACTTATGAACGTTACAATTGACTCTACCACCGGTTCGGAATACATTTAAACTGAGAAGATGCCGGCAAGAAACTCAGCAAGGCTTTTTTTTTCAGTGGATATTTTAAATTAATTTACAATTTCAAAAATACATGAGATACATTATCTATTATTTTAACTTCGCCAGAGGGATGCTAGTGCAGAGAGAAGCTACAACAACCATAATGTATTTCTGTCTTCCATATAATGAGCCACCTTATAGTAGGCTTTGTTCATTAACCTAAGTTTAATATAATTCTTATATTTAAAATAAGACATTCCAGTTACCTCACGTAGGATCCTATTGTAGAAACGAACACAGTTCCCGAAATAAAATTTATTGACATCAAGCTAGCCGAATATCGTGGGTTCGAATCCTACAATGAGCTTGAGCTTTCGGTGAAGGAAAACATCGTGAGGAAACCAACTCGCACTTGATCGGTTTTTCTTTTCGGTACATTTCTTTTTTCAACAAGAAAAAAAAACTTCTTGGTAAAAATTGTCTGACTTCATTTTGCATAGTATTGACCATTTCGGTTTGATCTTTGAATATATTTATAATTTTGCTACTACTTACTAGTGAAAAGTGATCCCTGAACATTTTAATCTTGTATTGCTCCTGCACCACTTCACAACACATGCTGGCATGATGATTTTCAATGAAAATTTACGCGAAGATTTGATTTGTGTTGTTTGATTTGTGTCAAAGTAAATGTCGGAGTGATGACGCACTGAACACGACTTTTAAGCCCCGCCCATATATACACGACTTTTGTTGGGTCATTTTTTTGACGGAGTTACATTTCCTGACTTATTACTTATTCGTAGCCTGGGGTGCTACTATAAACTCATGATAAGTTTCAAATTTACCTTTTTCTGTCAAATGTTACTTTTTCCATACATTTCAACAGTGTTCTACGACACGAAAATGAATCGTCAGTCTTGACAGTTAGACTTATAATGGTTTAACTGTTATGTCTATGTTTTTGTCTAATTTTAAAAGGATAAATTCTTATTTTTTTGTAAAATATAATGAATTTACATGAGTTATAAATATTTTTAAAGTGTCTCTATTTACAGGATCAGCCAACAATCTGCCTGTATTTACTCAAGATATGAACAATCTTGCACTATCAGAGAGCACACCCGTTGGTCAAGTGGTGTACACATTACAAGGAGTCGATCCTGAAGGATTATCTGTAAGTAATGTATCTACATATAAACAATTATGAACATGTCTAAAAAGATTTAAATTGATAATTTATGATAATGTTTCAGATAAAATACGGTCTGGTAGGGACAGACAAGTTTTCAGTAAATCCTACGACTGGTGAAGTAACTTTAGATCGACCTTTAGATAGAGAGGTGAGACTTTTTTACGTTTATAATCAAATAAATACATCAGTGAATTCTATTATTGCCGTTAAAGATGTCGGGACTAACTGACGAAATGACTTGCCATCAACTCGCCCAAGCAAAAAAGGAGATGTTATTAAAAATAAAAAAGAATTTCAAATCTATAGTAGTTAAGATAAAAGCTATGATGACAAAATATTGATATTGCATAACATA
Source organism: Ochropacha duplaris (assembly GCA_951361185.1). Taxonomy (NCBI): domain Eukaryota; kingdom Metazoa; phylum Arthropoda; class Insecta; order Lepidoptera; family Drepanidae; genus Ochropacha; species Ochropacha duplaris. Next base: position 11,862,725 of record OX592701.1, on the reverse strand, counting down.
GTAAATGTTTTTCAGGTGGAAGACACAATAAAGTTCCTAGTATCAATAGAAGATGAAGACCCTGAAAAAAAACAAAATTTAGTTCAAACCCAACCTGTCACAGTAATTGTGCTCGATGAAAATGATAATCCGCCTATATTTAAGAATGTAAGTAATCTGGTGCCAGTAAACGAAGCTTTAATTGACTATTACCTATAGGTCTCGGCACGTAAAAATAACGCTGAGCGACAGTGACGGGGATATATCTGTGCATGGATACAGACGCATCCTAATATACTAGGCTATTAGATGAGTTTGTTTCGCCGTTACTTCTTCTGACAGGTCTTTATTTGGAAATGGTGGTAATGATAGCTATAAAAATTGCATTCAATAAGTGTTCCTTAAGTGTCCCAAAATTGAATAAAACATTTTGAATTTATTGTTTTAGGGTAAAAAAAAAAAAGTACCATAATAGCTACTAGCTTCTTTGAAATAGGCTGTAAATAAATAAATCACTCAGTGCGATTAAACTACCAGTGTTCTTTTGACGGTCTCTGTATGAATATACTTTTCATTATTTTCGTTTATTTACAATCATTCAAATGTTATTGTTGGTATTTTTTTCTTTGACCTTTTTCGTTGACTGTTGAAATAAAATCCTCAGTTAAGTAGAACAAATTTACCGGTTACGAATGACTTTTGTTCATTGATGGTTCCAATAAAACTGGTTTTATTCGAATGTCAATGACAATTTTACCGTCTCTATGTTAATTAACTCTACTAGTATTATGAATTTCAAGCTGATACTGTCTTATCTAATTCTGCTTCTTGATATTTTATAATCTTTAAATATTAATCGTGTTTATTTCGTCTTATTATTTCTTATGATATTATTGTTATTTAGTTGTTCTAAAATTAAAGAAAGAACGTTTGGACATTTGTATGACTAAATTGACACCGACTAAATGTTATTCATTTTTTAAACGAAGGTAATTATCTTCTTCACAGAGTCCTTACGAAGTAGACGTGCCAGAAGACGAGCATATAGGAACAACAATCCTAAACAACATTGAAGTGGAGGACAAAGACTTCGTCGGCGATAACCTTGAAGTTGGCTGCATTCCTAATGAACAGGTATAAACAGGATTTGATTTTTACTCTGTTGTAACTAAAATCAGTCAATGAGTCATCATCAAAAATATTGAAAAAGGATAGAAAATATTTGAAGCCGTCGAAGTTATTCGGTTTTTAGTTACCCCAAGAAAACCCTGGAAGAAATCGCTAAAGCGATAAGGCCGCCTGTGTTGTTATCACTAAGTTTCGTCTTCTTTTTTCTGTGAAATATAATTATTTTATTTACAACAAATGTACAAATATACAAACAAATGTACAACTATAATATATAAAAAACTTCTTCGAGGCTGCCGCTGCTGCCGATCGGCAAGGTTCCCAGAAGGCTTTTTTCTGTTATGTTGTATTTTTGTTTAATTGTTTACACAATAAAGAGTATTTATTATTATTATTATTGCCAATAATAAATTTATGGCAACTTTATTTAGCTCTAAACATTGACGATAAAAAACAAGCAATTGGTCTAATTTGTCCCAACTAAATAAACTTTATACAGGCGTATTGTTCACTTTTCAGTCGTAATTTTTGGTCTGATAGGTTTTAGTAATCCGAAAACTTTCAGAAATTATTTCACAATTCTAACTACCAAGCGTATTTTAACTATCAAACCGTAACTACCAAGTAGATAGACAGATAGTTTATTTTGCATTTATAGTATTAATATCCTTAAATATACTTTCAGTGGCCCGAAGCATGTGAAACCTTTGAGGTGGTGACCCTGAATTCAACTGCACATCAGTATACAGGAGCTTTGGTACTGAGAAAACCACTTAATTATAATGAGAAGCAGTTCTATCAATTCCAGTTGTATTCTACTGTAAGTAAATCGCTACAAGCTAGTTGATTATTTCTAAATCTATTCTGTTTATTGGCGATTTATCATCTATACTTTTGGATAAGCTTGTGTTTGACCGCAATCTCAACACGGTAAGTGATGATGTGGCCGAAGGTGGTGAGAACACAAAGACTTGAGTACTACAAAGTACCCTACCACCATGCTATGGTTTCGATGATTTCGCGGTATCCGAGGTCACTACTACTGAGCTATCATCGATTTTATATTTTATAGAGCTTTGTTTGTGAGCCAGGTCAAACCTCCCAAATATATCAATATATTTCTCAATAATGCTAAAATAAAATGATTTATTTAAATTTAAAATATCTCTTTAACTTTTAACTCTTGTAATTTCAGGACGGTACACTAAACTCAAGCGCTCACGTCGAGGTAAAAGTGGTTGATGTACAAAACTCAGCACCAATATTCAGCGGTGCTTTATCAGCTGCGTTACCTGAAGATGCACCAGTTGGAACCCTCGCGTTAACTGTCGTAGCTAGAGACGCTGATAGAGCTCATCCGAGAGATGTTCAACTGCAACTTGTGACTAGTAAGATTGTTAGCTTACCGTTTTTTTTACGTCTGTATAAGCTTGTGTTTGACCACAATCTTACCATGGTACTTGAGTGATGATGTGGCTGAAGGTGGTAAGCAAACAAAGCCTAGATGGGAACTGGATTTCAAGCGCAGCTGTTGGAACGCTGATAGGTGCTTGGCGACAGATTTTCAACTTGCTCGACTGCCAGTTGAATACTACAAACTAGCCTACCACCGTGCTATGGTTTCCTCACGATGTTTTCTTTCACCGAAAGCTCAAGCACATTATAAGATTTAAACCCAGCCGTGGTATCAAGCTCGTTATAAAATTCGAGTTCACATCCAAGTTAATTCACACCCCAATGCTGTGATTCTGCTATGCTTTGTAGTGAGATTTAATTCCGATAATATATCAATAGTTTATAATTTACCCTAGATTACTACACATAATGAAGACATTTTTCAGTTTAGGACGAAATAGGATATCACTATCATCTAAGTCTACTTAGAGCTAGTAAATATGTTTCACAAAAAGATTTTAATTCTTTTTCTAACCTATTCAATCTGCTATCTATTTCAGATCCCCTGGACTTCTTCCTTTTAGATAGTAAAACTGGAGAGCTAAGAACTGCCAAACCTCTAGATAGAGAGGCATTGGCTGATCCATCATCGCCTCTTAATCTTACTGTCAGAGTAAGTATTTACTAACAATATTTTTAATTTTGTAAATTTCCACTTATGTACATGCAAACTACTCGCACGATTTATTACTACGTCATCAATTTAGAAAAAATGTATTGGCTTTCATAATACTCTTAGCTATGTCAGTAACAAAATGTTTCAGGCCAGTTTTAAGTATTTCAGTAATTTTAGATTCTTGAATTGTTATATTACAGGCAACAGAAATAGTGAACGGTGTACCATTAATCTCTGACATAACATCAACACTTGCAACGGTAACAATCACAATCAAGGATGTCAACGACGAGCCTCCTCGATTCAATCGAAGAGAATACAGCGTCGAAATACCGGAGAGTCTGCCAGTTGGGACACCCCTGCCTAACTTGGATATGGTGGTCACAGATACTGATGTGGTGAGATATTTTAAGATTAATTGTAACGCGAAGACTATGAAGCTACATTTATTTATTGATGTGTGGAGATATTATTTTAACTGTAAGATGATCAGGTCAAAGATATTGGTAAGAAAAAAAAATATTAAAGAAAGAAGCAGATGTATTTTCATTGAATATGTGTAGGTTAGCCCCCTTTTCATTGAATTTCCCGGTCTTTGGCTATTCTTTTCCAATTACATAATTAATTGGAAAAGAATAGCCAAAGACCGGGAGCTATCTGAAGCTATATAAAACCCAGGGTTATTAAAACTAAAAGCCAGTTTTAGATATTAGAGTCGAGGCATATTCTCAAATGAGAAGATGAATATGAAGATATTTTTTTTACAATTTTTTAAAATAATACTGTTAATTTACAGGGTCTAAACTCAGTATTCAGCCTTCGTCTGTCAGATGAATTTGGGGCATTCATAGTGGAGCCTGCAATTGCTACAGGTAGCGCGTCAGTTACACTTCGACTCAACTCTAGTTTGGATTATGAAGATCCCAACCAAAGGAAGTTTATATTGGAGGTATGCTTTGTAGTTGAATTTGTTGGAAATTAGATTTTTTACACCACAAGTGATAACGAGGCAGGTGGGTCATTTATTTTATTTATTTATTTTGGTTTACCAACTATTGTTACAGTCATACATACACAAAACACAGAAAACAAGACATAGTTACTAACTGCACAATCTTTACAGGTAAACACCACTTGCAATTTAGGACATGATTTTACAAAAAGAATTTCTTAGGTACATTTAAAAAGATAACAAAAATATTAGTTAAAATGATTGAGTTAAAAAAGTTCATCAGATGTTAAGTGACTACCGTCGCCTATAGACATTAGCAATACCAGGGAGATTGCCAATATGTCGTACACCTTATTACAATGCCTTTAAGGCAAACTGGCTCTCAAGTGCAACTGCCGAAACATACTAACAGGTGCTTAGCGACAGATTTTCAACTAGAGGGTAGCCAGCCTGTCGAGTTCTACAAAGTATTCCATCACCGTGCTCGATTCAAAAGCAAGGTTTTGAATATGCCTTAACAGGCACTTAACCTGACTAATGGTTATACTATAAGTTGCATTATATTTCCTAAAAGCAAAATTATAATAATGTAATTAACATAAATTTAATTTTGTATCTAATTACACGACTTTAATTAATTATCGTGTTGAATGTTGTATTTTAGAATTTGATTCTTCTATCCCTACAATTATCTTGCAGGTAATAGCAGAAGAAGTTCACACAAACCCCAAGTTATCATCAAAGGCTAGTGTAACGATAACTCTGACGGACGTGAACGACAATGCGCCAATGTTTTCCGAGGAGCCGTACTCGGTGAGCGTTCCGGAGGGAGCGCCGGCCGGCACCAGACTCGCAGCTGTTAGAGCTACTGATAGAGATACTGGCAGGTAACGTGGACTTTTTAGGTGATGATAGCTCAATGATAGTGACGTCAGATACTGCCGCGAAAGTCGGTTTGAATCCCCTACAATGAGTTTGAGCTTTCGGTGAAGGAAAACAACGTGGGGAAACCATAGCACGACTGGCTGGCCTGAGGAAAGTTGAAAATCTGTCGCCAAGTACCAATCAGTGTGTTCCGACGTGCCACATTATCATTTACTGATAAATTGTGATAAATATTAAGTAAATATGATATTTTAAAATGTATCAAGATTGGTATTCATTTATAGTTGTTGTTTAAAGAATAAAAGCTACATATTTATTCACAGATTCGGTACAGAAGGAATAGTATACCAGTTATCAGGTAACGGAGCAGAATTGTTCAGTATTGACAATAGAAGTGGGGTCATCACAGTAGCCTCTTGTCCCACTCCTGGACAATCACCTTGTTTGGACTATGAGACTAGAAAGGACTACTTTTTACAGTACAAGGTAGTGTCAGATCTTTTAATTCATCGATATGATTTTTTATATATTTTCTTGTAAATCCGTCGTATTTTTCGCATTCCTCGTAATATTAATTGCTTCATCTTTATTGCGATAATTTTGCTTATAAATATTGTGTGTAGAGTAGGTAAATCTCACATATATTTTACGACGCTTTTTCTGACAATAAAAAATAATTTTCAGGCGACAGATGACGATGGCGCTGGTCAAAGCACTGTAGTATCTCTACAGATATCATTAACAGATTCCAATGACAACCCGCCAGTATTCATAACACCTGTTTACAAGGCATCTATAGATGAGGACGCTATTAAATTTGAACCAGAACTACAGGTATGTACACCTATTTGATAGTCAAACGATTTGATAAATTATGATATGATTAATAAAGTGTATATTTCTTCTTACTTCTTCTTATTCTTCAACTTCTTCAACGATGGCCTAACTAAGCTACTGGAAGAATTAACCTAAATGTAGCACAGTTGTGATCATATAACTAATGTAAAAGGGCAAAAAAAGGGCTATGTGGGTAAAACAGTTCATCATATTAACTTCACTCACCTTCTCAAATTTGATCATCAATCATAATTTTTCCCATCAGGTCCAAGCCCGAGACGTAGACGTAACATCAGACATCCGCTACTCGATAATCGAACCCGTGACCCACCCATTCTCCATCGATCCTGTAACTGGCAAGATATCAGTACGCGCGGAAACAGGAGGGGTTACTTCTCCCCCTGGAAATAATAGCAAAATACTGCTTACTATTCTTGTGAGTATAAATTTAACCCCTTCCTTCGCGGCATTTTTTATATAGTTGCCCAAAAATTACGATTGTTTCTGGTGATCATTTGTTATAAGAAATTTGATGCAAAAATTATGAAACGGATTTAGATAAAACTTGGCACATAGGTACCCTGGAATAAAACAAAGGATTATTTTTAGCTCAGTAAAGATAAGAACGCGGGGGCAGATGCTAATTATATTTATTTAGGCAACAGATGGCGTACATAATGCAACATGCAGAGTAGAGATTACTGTCCGTGATGTCAATAACCACGCTCCAGCCTTCGACACTGATAAATACGATGCTGATATATCTGAAGACGCGCCTATTGGTAAATATAATATACCTAACAGATTCTCATAATCATAAATTAAAAAGCTTACCTTTAAATGCTATTCAGTAGGTACTTTAGGTATAAATCACACCAGAAAAATGTTTATTTAGTGATGAACCAAATGTGTTTTGAAGTCTTCAATAATATCGTTAGAAGTTTTTTGTAGTTATTTTGGCAAAAAAATGCAAATTCTGAACCATAATTAAGCAATCTTTATGGAAATAATCCCTTTAAAAGATCTTTAATACAAAATTATTCTTCATCTTTAGGCACGGAAGTAGCAGCAGTAAGAGCAACAGATTTAGACAGTGGGATCAATGCTGAAATCAAATACGCCATACAAAAGGGAGCTTTAGACGCATTCGCCATAGACAATGTTACTGGAGTGGTAACTGTATCTTCTAACTTAGACTATGATAAAAGAAATACTTATAGGATACAGATTACTGCTACAGATCTTGGTGAGTAAAATAAAACAAGGATCTTCTATTGCCTTAGTAAAGTAAATTTTTAGAAATCTGCTGATTTTAAAAAAGGATTTGAAATTAATGATCTCAAATAAAAATACCTGCTGCTATATTATATTAATAAATAATTAAAGTACAAATAAGTATAATGACGTAAATTTTCTTCCAGGAATTCCAAGCCTGACAGGTACAACAGAGTTAACCGTACATGTCGTCAACGTAAACGATAAAAAACCATACTTCACGCCCAGTATTCAGAGAGCTGAAGTATCAGCCGATGCTGAATTGGGAATGGTTCTACATAACCTAGTCGCTGTTGATCCGGATATAACTGATAACGGACAGTTAGTTTATGAGCTATCTAGGGATAGAGTAATCAAAGCTGTAGATAAAAATGGAAAAGAGGTAAGAAATTAATTGATAATTACGTGTCTGTAGATTTTTTTAATTATTTGGGGTCACCATGATCACTATGCCAATATCTTCCATCAGGTATCCGCCGAAGGCATATTTGGTTCCTGGTTCACTGTCCAACCAAACGGCAGTGTGGTCGTATCTCAGAAACTAGACCGAAGTAGAGCTGCGGTTCTCACTCTACCTGTGAGAGTTACTGATGCTTCTGCACCAACTGTACAACAGACTGATGGTAAGACCAATTTTTGTTAGATATTTCTTTTTAAAGAAGCAAACTGTTAAATTTAAAACTAGAAACTGAAATAATCAGCAATATTTTAGAAAAAAAAGGAAAACACAACACAAACATGATGTTTTGTACCTCAAAAACGTTTTAGAACTCTCTTATTAAATTTATAATACATTTACTGCAAACAAAACCTCCTCGAATCCTTGTGGATGTTTTGAATAGCATCGTAATATCAGCAAACAAATCTTAAATCAGTTTTTTTACTAGTGTTACTACTTTCTCCAACGATTTATTTCTCCTTCAGGTGAACTAATAGTCAACATAGTGGACGTCAACCGACATGCACCTCAGTTCACTCAACCCTCATACTTGGAGCGAATGGTAGAAGAACAACCGATCGGTTCAGTTCTGAATACTTTCACTGCAATAGATAAGGAGACTCCTGTTGCTGCTATTATTATTCATCCGCCAAGTCCTTACTTCCAAATAGATAATGTCACAGGTAATTATGGAGTTTTGCTCCACGCTTATAATTATGTATACCAGCTGTCCCCTGCGGTTTCCACCCCGGATCTTATCTTATCCCGGGCTAAAAAGTATCCTGTATTATTACAGGTTACTATCTACGTGTGCGCCAAGTGTAATCAAAATCCATAACAAACAGCTTCACATCCAAACATACTTTCACATTTATAATATTAGTAGGATACTCAGTAGCCCTAGAGTTAAGAAAACAAATTAAAATAACCCTTCCATTTCCACAGGTGTTGTAAAAACTATCCAACGTATCGATTTTGAAAAAGTCCATACAATTAACTTCACCCTCATAGCCTTTGATTCCGGAGTGCCACAGTTATCGACATCAGCTGGAGTTACTGTAGAGGTGGTGAATGCCAACGATGAAGAACCGGTGTTTGCTGCTGAGTCTTATGATGCTACTGTTGCTGAACATGCTGTGGCTGGCACTAGAGTTGTCACTGTTAGTGCTGTTGATAAAGATGAAGGTATGATATGTACCTTTCTACCAAATTCATTTCTATATTAATATGGGCTTGGATTAGCGGCAACAAACCATTAATATTAATACCTTTGATGTTGCAGTGCTAGCGTCAATAGTTATAGTAACTGCATATTACCAAAAACCTGTTATTTGGTTTTTTATTACTAATGAATTCATTACAATTATAATTATGATCTGATTTTTAAAAACTAAATTAGTTTTAGTCACAACAAACAGTTTTTTTACCTTTGATTGTGCCTCCATCCTCAGGTGAATTTGGTGAAGTCCACTACAACCTCACCGGGGACCTATCATCACTTTTCACTATTAACCCTACATCAGGTGTGGTAACAGTAGCACCCGGTGCTGATATAGACCGCGAGGCTACTTCTGACATCTGGCTGAGAGCAGTGGCCAGTGATGGTGCCCCACAAGCTGTTAGACGGTCTACTAGTGTACCTGTATGTATTTCAATATTTATATTTTAAGTTATTAGAAGCATCAGTCGGTAAAATCAACTTCAATAAAGAAATGTAATATTTAACTCATGACTTCTTTGGGAGAAGGAAGGCTTCCTCCAAATGATTTGCTATTTAAAAATTACTCCTAGTGTTAACAATCTTTTAATTAGATATCTGTTCTCAAGAATCACAATATCACTTTAATAAATCGATGAAATTGATAAGCGTACTAACCCCAAAAGATTTTGACGATAAACATACAATTTGCGCTAAGAGAATTCAAAAAAAGGTTTATCTCATGCTAACAACACCTTTCTTTTGCAGATTCACATAAGAGTTCAAGACATAAATGATAATCCACCGATTTTCAGTCAGAAGGTATACAAGAGTACTATAGCTGAAAACCTTCAATTGAACCCACCGGCAGCCATACTCCAAGTGAGAGCTGAAGATAAGGATGAAGGGGTTAATGGGAAAGTAGAGTACAAGATTGTAGAACAAAGTGAACCAGGTATTTTTTTTTATATGTTACTCTACTGTTACCAGTAAGTGATTTAAAAAACCGTAATACTGTATGTAACTAGGCAATAACACTAAAGTTTATTGAATACCTAATCCAGAATTTTCAAAAAATTGTAGCTACTTTTTGAAATTTCATGATTAATCAGTAAGTGATATTACGCTTTCATAATAATATATAAAGACGCTTTTATGAACATATTTTTTTTAGTTTTTATTGATTTATTCTTATTTTGTCACATTCTCATTAAAACACAAACTTTCTTTGAACACAAATTTTACATCATCAAATGTTCCAGGTGTATTCACAGTCGATCCAACAAATGGTATCATCTATCCAGCAAAACCAGTGAGTGGTAATACCAGCTATTACCTCACAGTAGTAGCCACAGACGAAGCTGGGAGCGGACCTCACAGTGATACCGCTAGGGTTGACATCACCGTGTTGAGTGTCAATAGACACAGCCCTGTGTTTGTTGAACCGCCAGCTGAGCAAAGGCAGTTGGAGATACCTGAGGTAAATAAATTGATAGAGTATTATGAGGTTTAAAATATTTTAGATGAGATAGGTACTGTTACATCTATAAAGATTTAAAAGATCGCTTTTTGACTGAAAGTAAAAGAACATCTCTTCCGATAGTTTTTAAAATAAATAAATATTTTCAGAATGCAGCCCAAGCCGATTACCTTGTAACAACAATCAAAGCAACGGATGAAGACAGTGGAGAAAATGGCCGTGTATCGTACTACTTGAAGCTTGATAACCAAAATGTAGGAGAGACTCCAGAGTTCAGTCTTGACAAGGATACAGGAGAACTTAGAACTAAAACGTTCCTCGATAGAGAACACAAATCTGAATATCAGGTTATATTGAAATTAATAATTAAATTGAAAATAGTAATTTATGATTAAAAATCAAAGTGAGTATGGAAAACAAAAACCAACTTACACAAGCTTTATAAAAATAAAAAAGCAGAATAAAAATGGCAGACGCTAACATGTGGCATAAAGCCATTATTTGATTACCATTATGGTTATGGAACAAAAAGAATATTAAAAGATGTTCATCAGTGTAATATTTATTTTTCAGCTTGTCATTGCAGCAGTAGACAACGGCACTCCAGCTAAATTCGAAAGCTTGAGACTACTATCAGTCGTACTAGTAGATGATAATGATAATACTCCGAAATTTCAGAGTTTGAACTATCAGTTTAATATTAAAGAGAATTTACCAGCTGGTGTTATTGTTGGTAAGTTTCTGTAATATAATCTAAACTGACATGGTATCAAGATCGTTCAACTGAAATTAAAGATAAAAATAATATTATTTGTTCAACGTGTGTTTTTAAATTAGGTGGTTACAGTCAAAAAGACAAAATAAATTAAGTGTCATCATGTTGTGCCGATTTCGGCGTGCCAGGTAGACCAGATACTATAAAAATGACTTCTTCATTATTAAAACAACAAATTCTTGTAGGAATTGGGTTTCGAGTTCAGCTCTCAGCCATTTCCAATAGTTGCCACATCTTCCGATCCTCCATTTTTTACATCCATCTGCCATGTGTGAAATGAATTATAAACAAATTTTAAATATTCTACCATTATAAAATACTTCAATTTTATAGGTACGGTGAAAGCAACTGACAGAGATTCTGGAGATAATGGAAAAGTATACTACCATATTCTGGAAGGCAATCAAGATGGCGCATTCATTGTTGACAGAACTCAGGGTATTATCAGAGCTAATATTACATTCGATAGGTGAGTTTAACAAGCAAAATTATTTTATACTTATTGTATTGGATTTTTAATAACACAATTTTATAACTGGTAGTGATTCTGCTGTCTACAAAGAAAACTACTATAATCTCACTATAACTCTCTCTAACTTTATTAGAAAAAGTAATAGGACATATTTAAGACTAATAGAAAACAGTCCTGACAAATGTATTTGCAGTGAACACAATTCGATAAATTTATAGGAGAAAGTTTTTATATTTTTAACCGACTTCAAAAAAAAGGAGGAGGTTCTCAATTCGTCTGTATGTTTTTTTTTTTTTTTTTTTTTTTTTTTTTTTTTTTTTTTTTTTTTTGTATGTTTGTTACTCGATTTCTCTGCCAATTATGAATAGATTTTGATGATTCTTTTTTGTTTGGTAGATCTTACTTCAGAGGTGGTCCCATTTAAATTTTGTCGAAATTGATTAAGCACTTTTTGAGAAAATCAACAAAAACGAAAAAAATTCTATCTCGTTTGATAAACCTTAGTGAATCAAACTGAGTCGTTGAGCGTGACTTTTTGGATTTGGATGAAATTTCGTGTGTATACTTCAATGGGTTCTTCGATGGTTTTAAAATACAATTGGACCCGGTAGGTGGCGCTGGAATCGAGTTCCAAGATTTGTTTTAATTTCAGGGCAGGACGACGTCTGCCGGGCCCGCTAGTTATATATTATATTTTACCGGCCAGACCCGATTTCAGGACAAACTAGTTTTGCCTAGGATAACATATAATAAGGAGAAAACTTTAAAAATTAAAAAATAAAATTATTTTTAGAAATAAAAAACAAAAACCGACTTCAAAACTGTAACCTATACCTATGTACAAACATAAACTAAAAAGTAAAGAATAATATTTTAATTTCAAAGCAAGAGCCTTAAACGACAATCAACAAAATTATTGATATTTATATATCTATTTAATATTTATAAACAGTTCTTTTTGGAGTCGGTGCCAGCCAAGAAGGACAGTTTAATTCTGCCTTTGTAACAAACTTTCGAAAAGTAGGGGAGCGACGGCGCAGACCTAAGGAACATTACCGTAAGGAGAGGTGTCGTAAGACGTTTTCTCGTATGAACACTTCGTGTCCAGTTCAAAACTGTCCTTTTTCTTGGCTGGCACCGACTCCAAAAAGAACTGTTTATAAATATTAAATAGATATATAAATATCAATAATTTTGTTGATTGTCCTTTAAGGCTCTTGCTTTGAAATTAAAATATTATTCTTTACTTTTTAGTTTATGTTTGTACATAGGTATAGGTTACAGTTTTGAAGTCGGTTTTTGTTTTTTATTTTTAAAAATAATTTTATTTGTTTCCTTATGTTTCTGTTAGAGTTAAAGTTTTGCATCTAAATCAGCATCAAGCTGCTTAACAACAAAATGAACTTATTACCTCAAATAACGATTAAACATTTCTAAATTCTAGAGAACATCAATCAGATTACTCCCTCACAATATACGCGAGCAATAACCCGATACTGGAGCATGCAGCCGCTGTACTCAATTCTATTGACAATAGTACAGACGGAACAGATGGAAGTATCGCTACTGTTAAAGTTAAAATACTAGACGAGAATGATAATGAGCCAAAGTTCCAGCAGAAGGTTTATTATGCTGGTAAGTAAATTTCATCAAGATTTGCCAAATGTGGAAAGCCCAGAACCTATAAGAACTAATTTTCAAGTTAAGCTGCCGGAACTCATCAATATTTACCTGGCGACAGATCTTTAACTTATATTATCCAAGAAAGATACTATAAGTGATCTATCTACCACTATTTATTGCTAGATCAATAAAGTTCATGCTATGACTCGAAGAAACCATACCAAATTTTCTCACTTTTTGGGTGTTTTCATCAAGTTCCTAATTTACTACAAAATAATGGCATCAGAATTAAACAAACAATTTCCATTCTCAAACAGATTCAGATACAGTGTATTATTTTAGGTATAACACACACAGCCCGCGTCAATGAGCCGATACTATCAGTGATAGCTGAAGATCCAGATCTTGAAGAGAATGGAACCCTTGTGTACATGGTGGCTGCATCCAATTTGTACAAATTTGGAGCTTCCCAATCCAGTGGTAGTGTGGTACCTTCACCTTTCAATATTACCCAGGATGGTAAGTGAATTCAGCAGAAAAGCAATAACAGGTACAACTTTTAGGTAAAAGGAATCCTACAGATTTTTAAATCTATATTCTTCATATTTGTATGTTACAGGTATTCTGTTAACTGCTCACTATATGGCAGAGTACAATCAGGATCGGTTCGTCTTGGATATCATTGCTCAAGAAGTAGCACCACCCCACCGACAAGCTAAAGCTCAAGTTTTTGTAAGTACCTAAGTACTACTTATTTAAAACTTAGAAGGTAATATTTGTTATATTTCCCTAGAGGATTAAAATAAAATATAATATAGTCTATGAGCTAGCATAACCAACTGCGCTATGGTCGCTTTAATTTCTGTTTTCTTTTAATTTTACACGTAGAACTATTATACTTCTAGATGAGAAAATATAGTAATAACGAAATTAGAAATAAACCTTACACATCCACATAAAAATAATAATTTTGTTTTTGCTTTTGTTGTACATTTTTATTTATCACTAATTAAACTAAATGGAAGAGCGGCATCTCCTAACAAGCAAACCCTTAAAGGGTACTCCGAAACCAGAATAGTCACAATTTAATTAAATAAACGTTTTATTTATTATTGTAGGTTTGGATAATAGATCGTTCATCCCTGATACGGATGGTGGTGTCTCGTAGTTGTTCGTTGTCATCATCATCGGGTGTGGAAGCTCGTGTCGCAGGTGCGGCGCATGCGCTGCTCGTGACTGCTCGCCGCCTGCCGCTCGTGCATCATGACACTAGATACGATGACTGGTCAGTGAAGCCTTTATTCATCATATCAGCCATTAGCCGTCCACTACAGGTCAAAGATCTCCATGATGGCCGATCTTGCGCTATTCGCATCCAGTGGCTTCCCGCGACTCGAACAACATCGTCGTTCTACCCTTCATTACATCACCTATATTTTTATACGTATCTTAGATACAAGTTAAGGCGATGATAGCTCAGTGGTAAGTGACGTCGGATACCGCGGCGAAGGTCGTGGGTTCGAATCGTACAATGAGCTTGAGCTCTCGGTGAAGGAAAACATCGCGAGGAAACCACAGCATGGTGGTAGGGTACTTTGTAGTACTCGACTGGCTGGCTACCACCCTCAAGTTGAAAATCCGTCGCCAAGCACCTGTTGGTGTGTTCCGGCAATTGCACTTGAGAGCTAGATTGCCTTTAAGGCATTGTAATAAGGTGTACAACACATTAGCAATCTCCTGGTATTGCCAATGTGTATAGGCGACGGTAGTAACTTACTATCAAGTGACCCGCCTGCCTCGTTGTCACTTGTGACATAAAAAAAAACTGTATACAGGCCTACCTAAAGCTAGTCCAATTGTTTGAAAAAAATGCCCATATCATGTTAGATAGAGATGTAGAGGTGCTTAATTCGAGTTGAAATGTAGAAAGTTAGCGGCATTGTTAGTGGGAATTATACTTTAATTAGGTATAACCATTTTTAATACTGTTTTGATCAGGTGTGAAATACACTTGCACGCAGTAGACCCGACAACTTACCAAGTGTTGCCTGTGGAGAAAGTCCTTGAAACCATCGACTCGAAATACGATGAGCTGAAGGATGTGTACCAGGAGTATGGAGTAGAGACACTTATTGCTGCCAGTGCTACTTCTAAAGGTAAAACGTATAGCAAACCAAATGGCTTGAAATTTCAAGCAATTATATTTTGGCTCCAGCTTCCATAAATTTCATTATTGTGATGTTGTTTTTTCTATTGCTTTGTCAAATTCTTTGGATATGTTAGCAACCTCATTTGCTAAATATAAATAAACCGTTAAATTTGATCTACTAATTTTCTCAAGTGGAATTCTAAGTATTGATACTTGTATTTCAGCACCGGACAGCTTCGATCCAGCATTAGCAGCGTTGATAGCACTGCTTATAGTATTGTTTACTGGAATCGTCACCTTCATAGTTGTATGCGCTTGCCTAAAACATTGGTAAGTTTTAAAAATATCGCCAACAAATATTATACTTACAAGAAGTTACGATAGCTTTTTAACATTGCAGCGATTCTTGCCGATTCTTCTCATTTGAAAGTGAAGTTCCGAACCAGCGGTTACTAAATATTATAGTTATGATTTCAACGTTGACTTATTCGCCCACTATTTGGCACCATATGGCTCAAGACAGCAAGTCCATAAAGCCTTCATAGGAACTAGCTCTCAAATATAACTGTCGGAACACATCAACAGGGGCTTGGCGATAGATTTTGAACTTGAGGGCGGTACCACAGAGATATATTCACGATGTTTCTTTACTAAAAGTCTAAGATCATTATCAGATTGAATCCCACCGATTGAGTTATCATTGCCTTATACTTATTCAACTAAATCCACTCCTTAGGGTAATTCCCCCACCATCACTTCAATCAAGCAAGGGTGACAGTCTCGCTCGTCGTCGGATACTTGAGGAACTGAGCACTACTGAGAACCCGCTGTGGTTGGAGACCAAACTCCGACCGTATGAGGAACAGGAGCTGACTATGAACGTGTTCGGAGATCAGAACGAACAGCAGACCGCTGAACAGACCCAGGTTTGTTTTTACTTGTGATTAGTTTAGGTATAGGAACAAGATCGGAAACATGTGCAATCCCTCTGTTATTACAAATTTCCTTATGCGACAGTGGTCACTTACCATCAGTGACCTGATCTGCCTGCTTGTCAACATACGAGTAGGTAATTATGCTTCGGTTTCGTCCTTGAGCTAAAGAACGAAGCCGAATTATAAAAGAATACTTCACGTACAGTTTGCAGTCAATCACGCGAAAACGGCTGAACAGATTTTAATGAAACTTGGCACACAAGTAAATCACATCCGGGAATCTTTTTTTTTAAATTTATCCCGGAAAAAGATAAGATCCCTCGGGAACGCGTCATTCATATTATTACCTGTATAACCCTCAGCCGGATAATACCTACGCGACAATCCAAGGCAGTCGAACTGCTGAGCGGTTTGGAGATTACGCCACACTTGGGGGAGACTCACCCACTCCTTTAGAAGCTGCTCTCGGATTCCAGGTTAGTTCAACAATATGTACTTGACTGGGCTGTACTGAATCAGAGTGGATCATCTCAGATTTTTATGTTTTAAGGGTAATCAAATATGTCAAAAGACCAATGCATTTTATTCTAGTTCTACCCAAGTGAATGTTCTGGAATTTTCTACCCTATTTGGTTTTGGTGAAATATTGTAAACTTTTATTTTTTTATATAAGGGAAGTATTCTAAGTAGTCAACTCTTACTTTTTACATTACAATTTTTATGGTTGAAGCTATAGGTTTAGCAACAGTACCTAAGCCTAAATCAGTTACTGTATTAACTTTCAACGGATAGCAATCTGTTTGCAAATCTCGACCACTAGATTTGTCACTAGATAAATTATAATAAATATCCTCGGACATTTTTCACACACGGCTATCTGATCCCAAACTAAGCAGAGCTTGTAATATGGAAACCAGATGACTGATATACTACATTTTTTTTTTGGAAATACATACTTAAATAGATAATTACACCCAGACTCAGGACAAACAGACATGTTCATGCACACAATAAATGTCTGTCCTGGATGGGAATCGAACCCACGACCTGCGGCGTGATAGGCAGTGTGTTAACCAACCACGCCAACCGGCCCGTCGAATTGGATGAAAGCTTACCAAAATTATAAATGGGTACAAAACGTTAGACAAATCTTTTGGTGTTTTATTTTCAAATGCTTTTTTCAGGGCAGTACATTTAAACCCCCATCGCCAGACACTCCAGAACCGCCACCACGACCTTCAGCGGGTTTAGGAGCACTTTGAGTTAGATAAAAATTAACCTTAAGCCAATGTAAATAAAGTTGTAAATGTATGTGCATGTTGGCAATGTATTATAGAACATTTTGAGATTAGACTTTCTAACAAACGAAGACTGCCTACAGATCTGTATTTATTGTTACCATTTTTTATTATTATATCTGTGCATAATACATTGACAACGTCCATTTCATCTTGCCTATATTAAAAATATGTTTTTCATTTAATTCTCAACTTTGCTCTATCGACTGAAAATTTGTCAATTGATTATTTTATTTTTGAACTCTTTCGTAATATTAATATTTCTTTTTTCTGTGATACTTCTATTGTATTTTATTATCGGCGTTTGTCTTCTAACTTTACTATGATTATGCCATATTTGTGTATGAATACAAGTTGTGTACAAAAAATGTTATAATTATTATATTCTATTTAGGTAATAAGTTATAAATATAATTGTTTTTAAGAGCCATTTACAAATGAAGATACTTATAATGTGATATAAGTTATTTTAATAGAAACTTTTTACTGAGAATTATTATGAAAAGATATTCTTTGATCTATGAATATTATTCAGACTTTATTATCACGACATCAATGTACTAGGATGATCCTTTTTGAATAAAAACCAAGTCAATTTTTTATATATTTTGAGACATTTTGCTATAAAGTCCCAATGCGAAATTGTATTAAAAATAATGGAATAGTCAAAGATAAGCTAGAGCATATATTTTTTATTTGTAAATATTGATAATATTAGGCCTTAAAGTATTACTAAACAACGAAAAAATACACAATAAAGAGATTTTTAAATAGATTACGTATTTTACTAAGACCCTAACACGAAAGTTATTAAATACATAACGTTACTGTAAAATATTAACAATCCCCCTGTTTAGCCAATGTCTGTAGGCGTCGGTAGTCACTTACTATTATCTGCCCGCTTGGCAGACCATTCACATAAAAAAAAACAGAGAATTCTCATTTTAAACTGACCTAAATAAAAACCCGTCGAGATTTTTATGAATAACGCCATTAAACTATAACCTCTATGCTCTAACATCTGTTTAAATTTTTCAAAGGTTTAAATAGTCCACTTATTCCTAACATTTTCCAAATAATAACAAAAAATCGTCTCCAGTTATTCTTCTAGATTGTTCATAGAATTGCAGTATTTTATATATATATATTTTTTTTTATGTCACAAGTGACAACGAGGCAGGCGGGTCACCTGATGGTAAGTGACAACCGTGTTGTACATCTTATTACAATGCCTTAAAGGCGAACTGGCTCTCAAGTGCAATTGCCGGAACACACCAACAGGTGCTTGGCGACAGATTTTCAACTTGAGGGTGGTAGCCAGCCAGTCGAGTCTTTATATGTGTTTATAAAAGAAAAAAAGAAACAAAAACAATAAAAGTTAAACTTTTATTACAAAAATAAATTATTAATCATATTGTACAATAATATTAACAACAACGCCAATTTAGAGTAACATGAGTAGTCAAGTGGTAAAAATATTAGGATCTCTCATTTAATATACTTATGTATAAAAAATCTACAGTACCTTATTGCATAGCAGAATCACTGAATGGACTATTTTTCATTCATATTAATAGGAGGAATAAAAAAGGTTATAATAATCAGCCCAATATTAAAACCAAAAAGTACAACATACATAAGTTTTTAATTTAGAAAATGTGTTTTTAAGTGTAAACCATAAATCACGTCATTATTTGACCATTTTTAAATTCTCTCTGCAGCGTATTCTGAGATTTAAATTGTGCCAATGATAAGTGATTTTTGAGTGACTACAAACATTTTCTATCTTTCTTCTTCAGTATAAATAATTTATGTTCTATCCCTCTCAAGTAAAAATAATAAGTTATGGCTATCACAGCGAGTCTAATTAAGAATTAAAAAAATACTAAAAAAGATAACTTTAACTTCACAAGATAAACAAAATATTGCCAATCAGATTCATTAAAATTTCATTTACATACAACAATTAATCATAATTTAACTTTAAATAAATTATTTCTAAAAATAAATTCATTAAAATATGCGCACAAAATCCGACAAAAGTAAGGTTGGCGAGAATACGAGATCTATTTTTTCTTACTTCTGGATAAGTTTGTGTTTAGCCGCAATCTCACCATGGTAAGTGATGATGTGGCCGAAGGTGGTAACCACACAAAGTTAGAGGGAAACTATAACTCAAGTGTGATTTTCAACTTGAGTGTGGTTGCCAGACAGTTACCACCGTGCTATGGTTTCCTCACGTTGTTTTCCTTTACCGAAAGCTCAAGCTCATTGTAGGATTCGAACCCACTACCTTCGCCGCTGTACCCGACACTGCCACTGAGCTATCATCGCCAATATTTATAAAAACACTTATTTCTTATACTCAAACTCGTGCGCACTAACGAGCGCCATTTAGTAGGAGGTACGTCATACTAATGAAATGAAATTAAGTGAAATGTTTATTCATCCAAATAGGCCTTCACAGGCGCTTATGAATTGTCAGATTCTAATGACTCTAATGACTCTAGTGCCCGGTTCGGAAGGTTGCTTTTGCTGAGAAGAGCCGGTAACTACTACTAGGTAACTATTTACGTCGTAAATCTATACTCTGATATAAATAATAATAATATTCCTCTATATTATGGCATCGATATATCTAGGATGATTTCTAGGAGTAAACTAAGACATACAAGTCAAAGTTCCTCCTTATTCTGGAGGATAATAGCCTAATACCCACCACGGTCCCTTGAAAATAATTAGAGGATTATAGTCCTTATTCAATAGGTATAAAGTCCACTTTAGCAATCACGATCTTATGATTATCATTCTTAATTAATTTAAAAAGACCGTAATAGGTGTTGTCAAAGTAGTTAAAAGTAGCTACTTGACAATATTCCAAGCTACCCTTTAGAATCCCTAGCAGTTCTTAGTGCAATATGGCAAAATATAATATCACTATTTCTCTAATATCTATACATTTCGTATGCATTCATTAAATTTGTCGAGGGTTTCTCTCGTTCTGAGCATCACATGCTTCCTCACATGGATGAGTTTCCGACGAGCATGCGTGACCAGGTCTTTGTATGATCTCCTAGAGTGCTGGATATCATCTCGGATTCGGTGGATCTCTTCTAAAGCTTGACGGCGCCAGCGCTTCACTCGTGGATTTGTCTGCGGAAAAATAAAGCAAACAAATTAGCTTAAATGTTCTCCTTCTGAAAAAATCCCTATACTTCTAGAAAATATTAAAGTATCGTAAAATGCCACCGTATTCAAATTGAAAATCTGGCACAAAGCACCTATCAGTTCCTGCAGTAAAGTTTGTTGCAGTTTCACAAAAGAGTCGTACGTTTTATAAGTGATAATTCTTACCTCGCAAGGAACTCCACATTTTTTAACAGCATTTGCACATTTATGTATAAAATCTTGACACTGAAAATAAAAATGTTATAAATCTGTCAACTTCTAGAACCTTCTTAATGTGTTAATTTGCACGTTTCTTAAAAGGTAACCTGCGAGTCTTTCCGCAAAAACATTTTATATTATTTGGCCACAAGTTACTAGATCAGCTTTTAAAGCACGAGGCCTTAAGGATGGGACGGTCGTCCCAAAAATACATCCCACTAATATTAAAAATGTGAAAGTTTGGATGGATGGATGAATGTTTGTTACTCAATCACGCCAGAACGGCAGAAGGGATCTAGATAAAATTTGGGACAGAGATAGATTATAATCTGGAATAGCACATATGATACTTTTTATCCCAGGAAAAGATAAGATCCCACGGGAACGCGGGTGAAACCGCGGAGGACAGCCAGTAACTTAGCTGTCCTCCGACTTGAATGACAATTCCTGTTTTCTTTATAAAGAATTCAAGTAATTAAACATTATAATTCATCATCAAATTGGTAAGTTTGGTCATCATGATCACCCTCAGGTATGACGAGCGACAATTTCTGGTAATAGAAACAATAATACCTTTGTAATATGCATGCGAAATACGACCATGTGGCCTAACAGGAACTTGGTATGGTTCTCAGCACTGAATGTTGCTGAACGGTGAGCATCATTTTCGATTTTCCTCAGCTGGAACTCGAAGGCGAGGCGGCATTGGTCGGGCTGGAATCAAAAATTTTGGGTAATAGTTAAGAAATATTAGAAAAAATTTAATTAAAAAAAAATCCCGACATTCCGGTTCTTTTCGGTTGAAGCCTGACTGGTGAACCGGTGATAACGTCTATAGGTGAGACATCCAGAAATTCAATTATTTTGAATTTTAACTATCATCTAATATTAAACGATAATCTCATAAAAGATTTTTGTGATCGATTGCCCATCCATCGCATCTAATCTTTCTTTCAAGTATGGGTATTCAAAGCGTTTTGATTGAATGCCATCCTCAAAGATGAAAAGAAACTGATATTAGTAAAGAAAATGAAAAGAGATGATTTGTTGCAAAAGCTGTATCACAACTATTTTCAATGTCCCGTTATTAAAGAAGATTCCCTTCCAAAGCTTAGTTTAGTAGTACATAGGTAACATAAACATACCCCAAAATAACAGCAAGGTTGATAGCGACGTAAATATAATAACAAACAGGTTGTGATGTATTAAATTAAATATATTTGGACGGTATCGGTGAAAGATAGTAAATATAGAACCGGTACACGGCAGCTGATGATCTCATGACAGTTATAGGGACATAGGACATGCGAGAAATAAACAAAATGTAGATCGCTTCCTCGAGGCCATTGAAATTTTAAAGAAAAGCTTTTCGATCCGCTGTTTCATCCGAGTCCTTCTATTAGGAATGAATTTTGGATAATTCTTGGGTTATAATAAGAAACCCTAAAATCTACATCCTCCTGGATTACTTGTTAAACAAAACCTGAAAACCTTTGAAAGCCTTAATACTAATTTTAAATCTAAACCATCAAAGGACCCAAACACACACAAAAATAATATCAAAATCAGACCAGCCAGGAGGAGTTCAGAGACAAACACACGCAAAGAAGATTTTTTATTACATAATAATCATAATCTTATCTACGTTATAATATTGCATTTTTTGTGAACCTTGCCTTGTTATCCCGCTATTTAATTCTCTAATTGTTGCATTTCGTTGTATGGCGTTTAATAACTTATCATAAGAATATAGTCTAGCTCATGCAGGACTTAGTATCCTTAGTCATTCAGTTTGATAGGTAAATTTTGATTTGACTCCGCTTTTACCCGCTAGTTTCTAGTCGTATTCATTGCCAAGGCAACCCATAATATGCATTGATGAGATAGTTCGGATAATGATACGCTTGTTTTAATTAAGCTAGTGTATGTTTTGATGTGGAATCTTTATTTTTCTTTCTTTTGGTCTATCGAACAATGTTGATTACATTATTTCTCTAATTTCTTCAGCTCATTGCAGATTTAGAAGATTTTTCGACTATATTATTTTTCTCGAAGCTCAACTCGTCAAAAGTTTTACTGTCGTTAAAACGAGTGTAATATGTATTTGTTTAAATCATCATCTTTTTCATAGGCTACCAAGATTTTAAAATTATAAAAACTAGGTATATTTAAAAAATACACCAGGATATAATACATCAAAGAATGTGCATACATATGTTATTCTGGATTATAATGAAGCGTGTTAACCTTGCATAATTGTGTTTTATGATGCAATTATTCTCTGAAATTATCAAAGAATGCGTTACAATTCTTATGAATTTTAAATAATTAGGTCGTTTCTTTACTGCATCTGTGATTCTTTCTAGTCTATTTCCAGAAATGAATTTCCGGTACAACTGATCGAATTCGTTGATTGATATAATTGATATTCGTCTGTTAATGTTTCCAAATTTTCTAGAAATATTAACTTATTATATTAACTAGGTTTTAGATAAGCTTTTTAGTTTCATTAAGTGAAACGATAACGATATTCTGGTTGAAAATTGAATAAACTGAAAACGAGGCTGCGACGTTTAGAGGTGAAGATTTAGAAATAGTTATAATAGTTTTGAGCAATGTCAAGTTCAATGCTAACTGTATCGATATGTAATCGTCCATTATTTATAGGGATTCCCCGTATATTTGGAAGAGGCAATGCTTCTCTATTAAATTTGACTCCAATAATGATACAGGGTCTTCTAAAAGAAAAATTTTTTGGAAGACAATGACTTCTGGTTTTAACTTTATACTGAACTAGCGACCCGCCCGCGGCTTCGCCCGCGTGGACTACACGTTATATCGCGCAAGTGGGGGTGGTGGAGGGGGGATAAAAGATAGCCTATGTTCTCTCCTAAGGTCTACTCTATATCTGTGCCAAATTTAATCTAAATCGGTTGAGAGGTTTAAGCGGGAAAGGTTTAAACACTTCGTAAATAATCACTTTTTAGTAAAGGATAAAAAATGGTTATGGTGGGTTATCCCTAAGAGATAGACATATACCATCGCGGACTTTTTTGTTGAACTTTTTAAGGTGGACAATACTGTGGTACATTATTTTGGTCTATCTCGTAGGGTTCAGCCAGCGTTTGCAATATAAGCGCAAAAAAATGCTTAATTACGACATCACATTAGAAACCTCTAAATTTATCAGTGTTCGCTACTATATTATGGATGTATTATACATACAAACCTTCCTTAAGAATCACTCTATCTATTAAAAAAACCGCATCAAAATCCGTTGCGTAGTTTTAAAGATTTAAGCATACATAGGGACAGACAGCGCAAGCGACTTTGTTTTATACTATGTAGTGATCTAGCAGAAAATACTCAGCATAGTAAGAATTAATAATATGACATACTAAATGTCTTCCGTATTGCTTGCATTCGCTTCTAGTGGAGTGTCGATCTGATACAGGGTTTTTATAATTGAGCACATTAAAATGCGACAATATTTATTATTATTTATATAATTCTTGAGTCACACTTTCAGGAATAATCCTAAGTTAAAGTAATTTGTGTAATTTATGAACGTCACATTTACTGAAGTTTCTACCGCTTTGAAAGCCGGCTTTCCAATGAAAAGAACCGGAATTTCGTAACGTTTTTACAATTAAAAACGAATTTAATCTCTCGTTTGCACAATCCCAAAAAAGCCGTCTGTGCTAATTGTTGGATTACTACCATCTCTATTGTAGTTTTAGAATGACTTTCATGATCAATCATTTTGTATTTTTCATCGTAGCCATATCATACACACATGAAATTGAAATGAAAAGAAAATATTTTTATTCAAATACGCCTTTCCAAGAACTTATGAATAGATTAGACTCGAATGCACGGTTTGGAAGGTTGCTTTTGCTGAGAAGATCCGGCAATAAACTCAGCAATTACTCTTTTCGAAAACAACTTACATCTATTACATTCAGTTATCATTTATGTATCTAGTCTCATTGATAAAATTTGCGTGTTATGGCGGCAAAACAGAATAATAAATAGAATTTAACTATGACTGACATAGTTAGACATGTTCGCCATTAACTCATGTATTCCTGGTAATTCTGTGAAATCATTGGCAGATCGCACACGTTGACAATTATGTAATGAGATAAACAAATCACCTAGTATAATTAGTTCCGTAACCTTGATCGATATCATAGTCAAGGTGCATTATGTATTACAGTCACATCCCGGTTAATGTGGCCAAATATGAAGAGTGTTTGGGACATGAGCAGGAATCTTTAGTCCGAGATTTAAAGCAGACGTGGAGATGAAACGAAATTAATGGTTCACTTTAAATAAGCTTGTACTTGAACAAATTCTCACAATGTTAAATGATGGGGTCAAGATTGAAAAACTTTGTATCATGGAAGAGAACTGACTCTCGAGTAAAGTAGCCGAGTTATACCAGTAGGAAGGTGCTTGGCGTAAAATTTTCAACTAGAGGGTAGAAGCCAGCCAGTAACTATAAATTAACTATTTATTACGATGTTTTCCTTCACTGAAAGCTTATACTCATTGTATGATTCGAAGATGTACTCATTAAAATTTATACAGGTACTTTTGAAAAAAAATCTGTACCTATGGATCAAAATTGAATCATGTATAAAGCAAAACCTCTTGAATATATGGGTCATGATGGCCATTCGTCAAGAATACAGATTGCCGGAAATATCAAATTAAAAAATCTGGATCATGAACGATTTCGTCTGGAAATTTATCGGGTAACAGTTTAAGGAGATATCCTAAATGGCTAAGATAATGTGGTATCATTAGTGAATGACGCAGTCTGGCAGTCGATCAACAGATGCGTGTGCGCCAATGACGATAACGCCAGATTGACGAGCCCTCTCGGGTTTATTACCGAAGCGCAATTGGAACGTAATAATTTCAACATTTTGATCTAATGATTTAATTATAATGTTATACTTTACATCATTTCTAATAATGAGAAAGTGAAAGTTTTTTTCTTCATTCCATATTCATGTTATTTCTCTATGGTACATTAACCATATTTCATGTATCCTCGAATAAACATAGGCAGTCGAAGGCTATACACTATGCTCAAGTTCAGAAAACTGAATATTTCCTTCAACTTCTCTTATTTCTTTGAAGATAATAATCACATTTGTAAGAATTACCCTTCTTATTTGTTATAGCATATTGCAAACTTGTCAACTGCTTAGAACAAGTTTTAATGATCCGTTATCAATAATTCTGAAAACAATTACTACTGGAGCACGTTATACTATCAAAAAATGAGATGAAAGGCCAGTATGGACTACAGATTGATTAACTCAATCAATAATGAACACTATAACTCAAATAATTTTCATATTACTTACAAATTAATTATTACCTATCTGTCACATAACAACATTCAATGTTATGTTATTCTCAACTAGTGGGCCCGGCAGACGTTGTCCTGCCCTGAAAATAAAACTTAGAACCCGATTCCAGCGCCACTTATTGTGAAACTAAACCAACTGTCAGTCCGATCTCGAGACATGTCAAAAAATCGTTCTATACAAAATGTATGACAAAAATAATTTCATTCATTATTCTTTTTTTTTGTGAATTTTTCCTAAATTTTCTTTGCTATAAACCTCACGGAGCCCGAGGCCTTTCCAACGAATGCAAAACCGTGGAAGTCGGTTCGTGCGTTCTGGAGTTATAGCGTCAGGAAGGAAAACCCGACTTATTTTTATATAGTAGATTATAAATACTTCGATATGTAATAATTCAATGTGAGCTGTAAAATTTTCAGTTTGAGAATTTCACTTCATTTATACCAGAAATAAGTAATTTGTCAGACACATTTTACCATGAAGGATTTATTTCAGGTATAAACAAAAACTGCGGTGACTCATCTAGAAAATATTATAATCAGAATTGTATGCTGGGAAATACCAAATACGGTCACATAGAAATAGTTGAATTCTAAAAAGAGCTTGTTAGAGCAGAATATATTTATAACAATAATGTTCACGTTTGACTCTTGCATTCCAAAGTCGAAGACGTTAGCAGTCCCTATTTCGGTCAAATGCACAAACAAGTAAATATTTCGGGAAAGTCTCTAAAATTAAACATGATACACAACTATTGTTTCAAAACATATTGGAGAAATTGTTGTACATAAAATCAAAACAAAGTAAAGGCAAACATCCGACAAAGTTGCAACAGATGATATCATGGTGCATATGCATATCTATCGATGCATTTGCAATGGGAACTAAATGCCATCACGTCGGTATGTAACCCACATTCGTGCAATGCTTTTACTGAGTGTATGGCTTTTAATATTGAATTTATTTGCGTTCAAGATGATGGAAGAACTTGGCAGGTTCGAAGAGGTGATGTCATGTATTCTTCAAGTACATAAGGTCGAGCTAATTGTAAATGGAAATTGGATCAGAACGTTATTAATAATTCGTAAGCTTGATTACTGAAACAGGTGATATTAGAAAAAATCTAATAAAAGAAGATAGCCAAGATATGAAATGAATTTTATTGTAATCCACATTCAATCAATAACGCAGAGCCGATATAAAACGTGCAAGGAAGCCTGCAGTTTATTCATCTAAGAGACACCGACGTAACAGCAAAAGTCGTGAGTTTTAATCTATACGTATATAATTACTTATCTATTTGTCTGTATGCTTTATAAAAGTGAAATAACTACTAGTGATGAAATCTCAGAGAGTATACATGCTACAAACTTGAAATTTGGCAGGTAGTCCTAATAGGGAGTAAGAATCCTCTAAGAAAGGATTTTAAAGGGTTTCCTCGGGAACGCAGATAAAACCCCAGAGGAAAACAATGTTTACAATAAGCATGAGCTTTCTATCTCTCTCTTAGTGGAACTTTATTATCAAGCAGATGAGACTTTGAGAGGATACTCTCGTGGTTTTTTTTACATTTAACCTATTTACCTACATGGAAGACTTAACTTATTTATTCTGGATAGGCTTGTATTTGACTACAATCTCACTATGGTAAGTGATGATGTGGCCGAAAGTGGTAAGCACACAAAGCCTAGATAGGAACTGGCTCTCAAGTGCAACTGTCGAAACACACCGATAGGTGCTTGGCGACAGATTTCCAACTTGAATGTCGGCCAGTCGGGTACTACAAAATACCCTACCACCGTGCTGTGGTTTCCTCACGATGTTTTCCTTTACCGAAAGCTCATGCTCATTGCAGGATTCGAACCTACGACCTTCGCCGCGGTATCACTTACCACCGAGCTATCATCACCTTAAACATAACTGGCCTTAAGTATAAAGAAACAATTCAAATTCAATACTTACTGAATTATAATATAGATCTCTATCAATAGACCTCTTCGTGTCGGCCGTGAATGTAGTGACATTCTTTATAAATTTCTTCATGTCATTGCCAACATAGTTCGAGTACTCAGTGAACAAGAGCAGGACATCATCTTGGACTGAAACCAGTTCATCTTCAAGTTCTGGTGTGTATCGTTTCTCTATATCTTCTATTTCATTGTCTAATTCAGCTTTGGAGTTTGCCTGAGCTACGTCGACGTATACAACAGCATCCTGAAAGTAAGGGGTTCTTAGTAATTACTACAGCATGGCGTTCTTCAAAAGAGGAGAGGGTCTTTGCAAGGTCGGCAATGCGCTTGTGACAGCTCTGGTGTTGCCAGTGGTACCTAGTCTTATAAAAAAAGTAAGTAGGGCTTCTGGTGAATCCTACAAATATAGTAAACTAGCTGATATCGTATGTTTTATTCCAGGATATGGACTACCTGTGTGCCAAGTTTCATCGTTTACCTATGGTTTTATTCTAGTATTTTTTGATGCTTCAGAAACCATTCGCGATCGTTTTAAAGTGGCCTCGTTTTAGCTAAGGTCGCCTGTAAACCAGAGTTACGACTGCGAAATGATTATTATGATGTCACAAAGGAAATCATAAAACATGTACAGTACATAAACCTCAGCGTATTTATTCTTAAAATATTGGCAGATACGTTTGACGAGGTTTATGGTGGATACCTTACATTGAAAAATAATTTGAAAGCACATCCTGTAGTATTTGAAGTTTTTTTTTTACATTAACTTTATCATTCTTACTGACCGATTTTTTTTTTTACTTTAGAGATACATGGGACCTTGGCAAAGGAAACTGGGGCAGCTAGTCCTACTAGTCCTACTGAATCCTACTTCCTACTAATATTATAAATTTCTATGTTTGTATGTTTGTTGGTCAATCACGCAAAAACGGCTGAACGGATTTTGTTGAAACTTGGCACACAGGTTGATCATAACTTGGAATAGAACATAAAATACTTTTTATACCGAGAAAAAATAAGGTTCCTCAGGAACGCGTGAAAAACTGGCACAGCAAATATTTTTAAAATAAAAGTATTAGAAAATATTTAGACCTTACACACTTTTTCTTCCCATCCCATAATAGACAGCGGAATACAAAACCGCGAGGCTAACACTAGTTTTACAATTCTCAAACAAAAAATATTTGCATAATATAGACCCAAATATTCAAACCATGAATATACCCTTGACCTACAATTGTAACGGCTTCTTATTATGTAAATTACCTATTTTTCCAATTGTTGTAATAGCAGACTGTATGTAAACATTGTCTTATAGAATTCTTACAATATAACAGTATTTTCTATACTAATATTATAAAGAGGTAAAGTTTGTAAAGTGAGGTTGTAGTCTGGATCTACTGAACCGATTTTGAAAATTCTTTTACCAATAGAAAGCCACGTTATTTGTGATTGTCATAGGCTATTTTTTCCCGGGAAAAGATAAGATTTCACGGTAACGCGGGTGAAACCATGGGGGACAACTAGTAGTTTGTATGGTTTATATAGAAAGGTAAAGTAAAGCAGTGTATATATTTTTTGTTTAACCCAACCATGTTTCGCTGTGGCTGCGTCTAATATTTATGTTACCATGGTAACTGTTACAACGCAAATCGCTTTGATATATCTTTTAAATTCAAGGTAATGGGGAGCGGAATCTACACAGTGTCCGGTAAGTAGTAGGTGGTAGGGTACTTTGTAGTACCCGACTGGCTGGCTACCACCCTCAAGTTGAAAATCTGTCGCCAAGCACCTATCGGTGTGTTTCGACAGCTGCACTTGGGAGCCAGTTCCCATCTAGGCTTTGTGTGCTTACCACCTTCGGCCACATCATCGCTTACCATAGTGAGATTGAGGTCAAACACAAGCTTATACAGAATAAAAAAAAAACGACAAACTTAAGGGTGGATATACAATATACAAATACCTACCTAATATACAAAAATGATCTTAATAATAGTGTCCCCATTTTCGAGAAATTTAATATCTAAAATTCAAAAATCAATACATAAAAATCAGAAATATTGAAAAATCTCGAAAATGGTGACCTTTTTACTGAAGTGATTTTTATATATGTTGGTAGGTACTCACCCAACTCTCCCTTAAGTTTTTTGTACTATTTACCGGACACCCTGTATATGCCTGGCAAGCTATTTAAATGGACTGCAACACAGTCATGTCTATGTGTGTATGTATGTGTCTATGTATAGATATCATCCCTCTGGTATTGCTAATATCTATGGGGACTTTTTGGCGGGAACTTGCAGAGTTCCCGCCAAAAAATCGTTTGACAGGTTATTCTTGCGAGTCAACAGATTAAAAAATATTAAAGGGAGTGACCAATAGACCAAGACCATTTCAAATACTTTGACATTGGCAGAAATATCCTAAAAGGATGATTGCCAGCAACGAAAAAAATAAAATAAAAATAAAATATCTATGGGTATGGTAGTCATTTACCATCAGGTACCGCTTGTCATATTTTATGACATAAAAATGACTTTATTCTTGATACAGTTTATTATAAATCTTAAACATTTAATGTTAACATTTTATTGTCAAATTGATTCCAAAAATAATCAATCAATTCCAAATCCTATTTTTAATTTATAAAAAGTGTAGTTTTAACTTATAACAAATACTCTTAAAAAGTCAAATAAATAAATAATCTGTTTGACTAATATACAATAGACAAGACATAAAGATTCAGAAGCATATTCTATAGTGAAGTATATTTGAGAAAAAAAAATACGCAAATCCGTTCTAGTATTCATAATATTGGAAGGTTACCATAAACCCATTATATTTTAGAGCTAATTCTGTCAATTGTTAATGTAACTGCAGTGGGTGACGTCGGTGATCTAATGCAGCTCGTGATGCCATTGTAAAAACGACCTTGGTATATTTGTATAGATGCGGTTGTAAGTTACGCCGATTTGCAATTTATTTATTTTGGCAATTAGCAACGCTATTTGCATGTAGTCAATGCAATGACGTTTATGAAAACCCGGCCAAGTGCGAGACGGACTCGCGCACGAAGGGTTCTGTAAAAATGGCAAAAAATCACGTTTGTTGTATGGGAGCCCCCCTTAAAAAAATATTTTATTCTGTTTTTAGTATTTGTTGTTATAGCGGCAACAGAAATACATCATCTGTGAAAATTTCAACTGTCTAGCTATCGCGGTTCTTGAGATACCTACAGCCTGGTGACAGACAGACGGACAGACGGACGGACGGACGGACAGACAGCGAAGTCTTAGTAATAGGGTCCCGTTTTTACCCTTTGGGTACGGAACCCTAAAAAGTAGCAACCAGCACCGGCTTCGCACGGCTGAAATTTATATCACTTAGACGCCATTCATATTGCTGCGGGAGTTTTTTTTTGTTGCGCGTAATTTTAAATCTGTGAAATATTTTTAATGACATGCTCTAAATTTAATGCACAACGTATTTAACGTATTTCATTAAATAAGGATTAATACTGTATTGTTTAAAATTGCTTTGTAAATAAAAATAACCCATTATTTTTAGTAATATGTAAAATATAAAAATGGTTATATGTATATGTACTACATTTTTTTTAAACTACCTATCTCATATAGCCAGTGTTAGCAATGTAAGCGCCTAAACGTAATTTCTACGTTCGACGTAATTTCTTGCATATAATTGGGCCAAAGAGTAGAATAATATTTCTAATTGATAAATAACATACGTAGAATCTAAACAATATATTTTTATCGATCAATTTATCTTGATCACCGGAGATTCTAACGAAACAATTTTTATAGCATTCCTCTTGTACATAGGTATCATGAATTGATAAGTAATTACATATTATTATTACTGCACTGCAAGTAGGTAAAAACTAGAATAAGTCAACCTAGGAATAATATCTAACACTAACCAGTATCTAATACTAGAGGAGGAAAAAGGAAAAGAGGAAGACCACAGAAAAGGTGGGATGACGACATTAGACAAGTGGCAGGAGTGATGTGGAACAGAGTGGCTCAAGAAAGGCATGAATGGAAGCGGTTGGAGGAGGCCTGTGCCGACTGGCAAACAGATCTACAAAAAACAAGTAAAAAGCAAATACTAGAATTATAAGACTGTAATATCATGGATCTGAATAAACCTTATATTATTATTTTATATATTTTTTTTAATCATAATTAGATCTATTGTTTTAAATACTTACCTATGTAATTCCGTAATAATAATGCACGCCCTCGAATTTAATTAGTGAACTCTGTTAATTTATTATTAATTTATTTATAAGTTCTCATGTTAGTGAAATTGTATTTCTAGAATAAAGATTTCTTTACCCGTAAACCTCTAAGGATAGCGTTGTTAAATAAGAAAACGTTGTAAAATTCGTAGTTTTTATGATACCAATTTGCTTAATGCGATTAATTTGATACAGTGGTAGTGTCCGAGATACCGCGGTGACGGTCGTAGGTTCGAATCTTACAATGAAGTTAGCGGTGAAGGAAAACATCATGAGGAAACCATTACACGGTGGTAGCTCACCACCCTCAAGTTAAAAATCTGTCGCCAAGCACCTCTTGGTGTGTTTCGGCAGTTGATCTTGAGAGTCTTGCCTTTAAGGCTAGCTATGCAATAAGATGTACAACACATTGGCAATCCCTCTAGTAATTGCTAACGTCTATAGGCGACGGTAGTCACTTACCATCGGGTGATCCGTCTGAAACGCAAGTTTCACAATGAAAAAAGTTTTTTTTTTCAATTCTTGATAAGCTTGTGTTTGACCACAATCTCACCATGGCAAGTGATGATGTGGCCGAAGGTGGTAAGCACACAAAGCTTAGATGGGAACTGGCTCTCAAGTGCAGCTGTCGGAACACACCGATAGGTGCTTGTTGACAGATTTTCAACTTGAGGGTGGTAGCCAGCCAGTAGGGTACTACATAGTACCCTACCACCGTGCTAAACATAAATTCTTAGCGGAAAGATAGGTCAGTGATATCTTATAAAGAGGAAAGATTTGTTTGTTTGTTTGCATTGAATACGCTCTGAAACTACTGGACCGATTTGAAAAATTCCTTCACCATTAGAAAGCTACATTATCCCTGATGAATAAAGGCTATATTTTGTCCCGGGAAAAGATAAGATCCCACGGGAACGCGGGTGAAACCGCGGAGGACAGCTAGTCGTTAGATATCTTCACTAGTGAGAAAACAATAAACAACGAGTTCGTATCTAGGTACCTACAATTGTAAGGCTCGTATTACACCTGCTGTACAAGGCTACACTACATTATCAATTACACAATATGTGCATAAGATTATAACGAGACCCGAGGAATGTGATGATTTCTGAAAATAGTAAAAGTATTTAGTTCAAGGTTTTATATTTGTTTGAACGGGTATGTAAGGGTCATGAAAAGTTACATGGTGCTTTAAATTATGTTTTGGGCATTGATATCTAATAACTAAAGATAAACAATCCCATGCAAAAGTTCTCTCAAAACTGTCTCAAATTGTGTTGGGTTATTTTTTTTTTAAGTTTTATTCACAAAGCTATGTACAAAAGGCAATAAAATTTTACGACTCATACCTGCTAGCCAAATATATCTTACCGTCGGAGCGTTCGAATGCTGCTAGATTTAAAGACTACCCAAATGTTCGAGTGGGTAGACATTCGGTAAGGCCATTTTTTGTCGCTGATTGTGTATCTTTAGTTATTAGATATCAAAGGTTTAGGGTGATAATAGTAATTTGTTGCCGAATAAAATCTCTTTGCTGGCTTTTAGGGAGTTTAAAATGGACGCAATCTAAACTTGAGCAAAGTGTGCAACTCATTCAAAATCAAAATCAAAACTCATTTATTCAGTTTAGGCCCTGGTAAGGCACTTATGAACGATATAATTGACTCTAGCACCGGTTCGGAATACACTTTAACTGAGAAGAATCCGGCTCTCAAGTGCAACTGCCTTGCTTGCTTGAGGGTGGTAGCCAACCAGTCGAGTACTACAAAGTACCCTACCGCCGTGCTATGGTTTCCTCACAATATTTTTCTTCACAGAACGCTCATGTAAAAAGAATAGTAGATTGTTATACATGGAGCTAAAATGACCCATTATATACGAAGTAGTAAATA
This sequence comes from Ochropacha duplaris, assembly GCA_951361185.1. NCBI lineage: Eukaryota > Metazoa > Arthropoda > Insecta > Lepidoptera > Drepanidae > Ochropacha > Ochropacha duplaris. The sequence goes on along the minus strand of OX592701.1, from coordinate 11,828,335 downwards.
GAAACCGATTTTTAATGGGTTTTAGCGCCGTGTGTTACACTATACTTTTCACTACGATTGCGAGAAAATAAAACAATCCAATACAATATGAAATATGTAGTTTATAATGTCTTTTTTTGTTTCTTCTGTAGCCGCAACACATTGCATGCATTCTACCTGAGATCGCCGATTTTAGTTCCATTTTCAAAATTAAAATGAAGTTCTTTTTTTTATGAAACAGTAATAAGTCGAGTCTTTATTCATGATTATTCTACTTATGACTAAAGACTTTTTCGTTCGACACACAAAAATTAAAAAAAAAACTTTTTCCCCTTGAGGAAGAATTGCTATTTTTTCTTCGCTCTGGTACGCCAGAATGACGGTCTTTTTGAGCAAGAGGAGTGAAAACTCTATTAATCACCTCTTAACAATTCTTTCCATGGCAGTACATGAACACTCAATCGATGTGGCCGCCACCGGAAGAATAGTGTCAAGATTTAGATAAGTGGCCCTACATCCTCTAGAGCACATACCGTTATTTCAAGGGCTTAGCTTAGAGATAACGCAGGTAGCTTGTTTTATAACAACATAAGTATGTTGATAAAGCTCTTAAGAAAATTATTCATGAATGTTTGTTTCGAATAAGGCGATTGTGATTTTGCAAAAACGGCTGAAATTTAGCATAGAGGTAGATAGTTAAACTTAGGATAATTTTTATCCCGAGGGAAGTTTTTTTTATTCTGGATAAGCTTGTGTTTGACCACAATCTCACCATGGTAAGTGATGATGTGGTCGAAGGTAAGCACACAAAGCCTAGATGGGAACTGACTCTCAAGTGTAGCTGTCGGAACACACCGATAGGTGTTTGACGACAGATTTTTAACTTGTGAGTGGTGGCCAGCCTGTCGGGTACTACAAAGTACCCTACCACCGTGCTATGGTTTCCTCACGATGTTTTCCTTCACCGAAAGCTCAAGATCATTGTAGGGTTCGAACCCACAACCTTCGCCGCGGTATCCGACGTCACTACCACTGAGCTAACTTAGCATAGATGTAGAAAACCTAGGATACTTTTTATCCCGGGGGAAGATGAAATCGCGGGGGGCAGTTAGTATTCACTTAACTTAATTTCATTTTGGTTGCTAAAAATACCAGTTAGTTGGTAAATTCTTAAATTAGAAATGTCTAAATAAAAATTTGGCGTAATTTTAATTATTTTTGATTTATCAACGGAAGGGTTTTTTAAAAGGATCAGTTTGATTCATAACCTAATTATATTTTTTTAAATATTTAAATGGTGTCTCAGTTGCTTATATTACGGTGACTTCAAATCACTTGAATATAATTAAGTATAAAGTTTTTTGTAATAGATTCTACAGCGGGGACTTTGGAAGCTTTCCTTGTTTTGATAATTTCAATGATGATTAAAATTTGGAGCCTCATTACTTACAAATTAATCGTTTTGTAAAATTCATAATTCCAGTTACTTATTAGAAAAGATCATAATTTTGATAAAAGTTTTTAAGTAAGTACTTAAAACTTTTTAAGACATCCCAAATATGACATAAGTACATTTTTTTAAATTTTCAAAGAAAACATTAGTAATAAATTGTTTTATATGTATAGTGGCAAAAATATTTTCAAATAACGATTTAATATTTTATATACTCATATATAAAAAATTTACATTTTGACTATACCGTTGATGATACATAATACAAGAAAAAAAGGTTTCACTTTCCAAAAATCACTAAATACAGCCAAAAAAGAAAAACCAACAAACCTGCGCGTACGCAACGCACTGTGAAAACGCGGCGAGCGCAAAAAGCGCGACAACGTATCGAGCGTTCATGCTGCACTGAGCGCACACTGAGCGAGCGAGCGAGCGGCGCGGGCGACTGCGCTCTGCGATTTGTTTGCAACCACTGCGCTCCCGCACCTGCTCTTGTTTAGGTGTTTGTACAGTCAACGAAATGTTTGTTACATTTGCATACATTCTGCATGTATCATTGATGAATTTCTAGTACTTAACTGCTCGGTATATCCAGCAATGGTGGAACAGAAGGCGATGATAGCTCAGTGGTAGTGACGTCGGATACCGCGGCGGTCGTGGGTTCGAATCCTACTATGAGCTTGAGCTTTCGGTGAAGGAAAACATCGTGAGGAAACCATAGCATGGTGGTAGGGTACTTTGTAGTACCCGACTGGCTGACAACCACCCTCAAGTTGAAAATCTGTCGCCAAGCACCTATCGGTGTGTTCCGACAGCTGCACTTGAGAGCCAGTTCCCATTTAGGCTATGTGTGCTTACCACCTTCGGCCACATCATCACTTACCACCTTCGGCCACATCATCACTTACCATAGTGAGATTGCGGTCAAACACAAGCTTATTCAAAAGGTTAAAGAAAAGATGGGGAAATCAGACAACGAATTGGAAAGGCAAAACTAGCGGGGACCTGCGTTCGTGGAGATCCTCGGGGCAGGCCTTTGTCCAGCTGTGGACGTCTTGCTATCAGATACGGAGGGAAAGTACTTGCAATATGGAGACATCATTTAATTTAAGGTAAGTGACGTCGGATACCGCGACGAAGGTCGTGGGTTCGAATCCTACTATGAGCTTGAGCTTTCGGTGAAGGAAAACATCGTGAGGAAACCACAGCACGGTGGTAGGGTACTATGTGGTACTCGACTGGCTGGCTACCACCCTCAAGTTGAAAATCTGTCGCCAAGCACCTGTTGGTGTGTTCCGGCAGTTGCACTTGAGAGCCAGTTGCCATTAAGGCATTGTAATAAGGTGTACAACACATTGGCGATCCCCCTGGTATTGCTAATGTCTTTAGAGGACGGTAGTCACCCTAGTCCCTTACCATCATGTGACCCGCCTGCCTGGTTGTTAGTTGTGGTATAAAACCTTAGTACCTAAGTACTAGTAAACCTTTTTTTTTTTCACACGGCTAACTGATCCTAAACTAAGCAGAGCTTGTAATATGGAAACCAGATGACTGATATGCTACATATAATAATACTACTTTTTTATTGTAAATACATACATAAATAGATAATTACACCCAGACTCAAGACAAACAGACATGTTCATGCACACAAATGTGTGTCCTGGATGGGAATCGAACCCACGACCTGCGGCGTGATAGGCAGGCGGGTCACATGATGGTAAGGGACTAGAGTTTAACATTTTATCAGCATTACGCTTTCCTCTCGTTACCGAAATTAAAAACGATGTTTTTTTTATTTCACAATACTTTCGCGCGGTTTATACACACAGAGTCACTAGTAATAAATATTATCGTAGATTATTTAGCAATAAATTTCATTTTTATTTGCGTGAATTGATTACTCATTCATAACTCGTGTGGCGGGTCGCTCACTTCCCTATAAAATGTGCGAGGAGGGCGATGGCTGCCACACGCGTCATACTTGTGAACAGGTGCTGCTTGTGGGGGCTGGTCTGCTTGAGTTTGTTGTTTATTAAGTCAGTCATAATTAAATTCTAAAGATTACTATTTTCGCCGTCATAACACGCAAATATTGTCAGTGAGACTAGATAAATAATAATTATTGAATGTAATAGGTGTAAGTTGTTTTTGAAAAGAGTAATTGCTGAGTTTATTGCCGGCTCTTCTCAGCAAAAACAACCTTCCGAACCGAAGTGCCTGTGAAGGTCTATTTGGATGAATAAACAATTTCATTTCATTTCATTTCATAACATAACGAAACAATAGGCAACTTAGCATTACTAATATACCTAACATGTTTAATATAATTAACTTTTTTATCACTATATTTAGATAACATCTTAGGGATTTTAATAATATATTGATTATATGAATGCGGTTATTCACAGACTTACTAAAGTCAATAAATCTTTTCTCGGGAATTGTGTTCGTTTCTACAATACGATCCCACGTGAGGTAATTGGAAATTGTATCAAACTTAGGTTAATGAACAAAACTCAAATAAAGAGGCTCATTTAATTATATTATGGAAGACAGAAATATATGGTTGTAGTATCTTCTCTCTGCACTTGCATCCCCCTGGCGTAGGTAGCGTAAAATATAAAAAAATGTATTTATGAAAATGTTAATTGTATGAAAAATCCGCTGCAAAAAATTGCCTTGCTGAGTTTCTTTCCGGAGTCTTCTCAGTTTAAGTGTATTCTGAACCGGTGGTAGAGTCAATTGTAACGTTCATAAGTGCCTTATCCTTACCTGAATAAATGAGTTTTGATTTTGATTCTTGATTGATACGTAAACAGATAAAATTAACAAAAGAACTAGCTAAGTTTACCTGAGAGCCTGAACTTATGACCTTACAGTTGACCGTCCCAATTAGTGCTGGGATGAGATTTGCTTTAGCTTTTATTTAGTCGCAATTTCACAGGCGATGATAGCACAGTGGTAGTGACGTCGGATACCGCGGCGAAGATCGTGGGTTCGAATCCTACAATGAGCTTGAGCTTTCGGTGAAGAAAAACATCGTGCGGAAACCATAGCACGGTGGTAGGGTACTTTGTAGTACCCGACTGGCTGGCTACCAGTTCAAGTTCAAAATCTGTCGCCAAGCACCTATCGGTGTGTCCCGACAGCTGCACTTGAGAGCCAGTTGCCATCTAGGCTTTGTGTCATCATCACTTACCATGGTAAGATTGTAGTCAAAACACAAGCTTATCATGTATAAAAATAATTGAATGGTAAAAGAAAAAGTGGGAGGAATTGATAAAAATTATAATAGCATCATTATAAAAATATGTAAGAAGCGATGTTGTGACTATATGTGACCGTCAGAAATTCTCGTAAGTAGAACAATATGGTTTACATAAGAATACATTTATTATTAATAACGTAAGAAAACAAAGTAATTATGTAAACAAATTTATTTGTTAGCCGCACTGAGGTAGCGGTGAATCATTTCTATTGACACTGATGTTAGTTCCTCGGTAATAAATAACAGGTACAGACGTAACTCTGTAAAAGTATTCATACGAATATCACAGCGTCCAGTTTTCCGCTCCGCGGTTTCACCCGCGTTTTCGAGGGAATTTATCTTTTCCCGGAAAAGTACCCTTTGTTGGAACGAAGTTCCTTATCGCGCGTTGTGAAAGAGGGCTAGACGGAAAAAAATCTCACGAAAATCACCGACACTTTAATGTCGGTGATTTTTTATGTCGGTGACAAAAATCACCGACCGCTGTGCGGCGTGCGCATGTTTCTCTGTCTGTCTCTCTCTCTCTCTCTCTCTCTCTCTCTTATAGAAAGCAAGCCAGATATTTTCATTTCTATTTATATATATATATCGAGAGAGTATATATTTATATATATCTCTCGACTTATATAACTTCGTTCCATCCGGGTGTCCCTTGACACCTCTCAAGTTTTAAATATAATTTTAATCCAGGATTTGATCTACCTGTGCGCCAAATTTTATCAAAATCCGTTTGTTTACGTGATGAATAACAAACATCCAAACCTCACATTTATCATATTACGAGTATTAGGATAGCTGATGTTTTGTTATCACTCTCTATTCCCGTTGTGAAAAAAGACGATATTACCCAATTACCGCGATGAAATGTTGGTAACGATTAAAAAAACACCCTGTTTGTGAACAAAAAAAACTTGAGAGGTGTCAAGGGACACCCGGATGGAACGAAGTTATATAAGTCGAGAGAGTATATATATATATAAATAGAAAAGAAAATATCTGGCTTGCTTTCTATAAGAGAGAGAGAGACAGACAGAGAAACATGCGCACGCCGCACAGCTTAATAAACATACATAGTGACATAAAAAAGAGTGTCGGTGACAATTTTTCGTAAGATTTTTTTCCGTCTAGCCCCCTTTCACAATAAATGTAAATTTCATAATTCTTATTGCTAAATGCTATAAGTAAGAATTTTGGAAAAAAATATATAATAAGTGAAGCGACATCTATAACACAGATATAGTTCGCACGACTCCTGGATAGATGGCGCTCCAATAATCTACATCGCGCTATCGAAGTTTTCCAAGCAATCTGCATATAATACAAGCTTCCAGCATCAATAGTTGGACCGCGGTCCCTTGGCACAATGTCCAAGCCTGGCGGAAGATCTTCCCTTTTCAATGGAGGAGTCTAACAGCTCGCTCCTCCATATAAGTTAAAAAATGTTTTTGTAAAGTATCGTTTTTCGACATGTTGCGTCACATGAAACTAATAGCAACTGTTAGTGACTGGTTAGTAATTTGAATTAGTAATTGCTTTCGTTTCAGCTACGTGTTTAATGGGCTCTTGAAAGTGTTATCTTATCTATTAACGGACAAACAAAGTAAAAGAAAGTACTCGAAGACATATTAGTCGATGATAGCTCAGTAGTGATGACGTCGGATACCGCGGCGAAGGTCTTGTCGTGGGTTCTAATCCTACAATGAGCTCAAACTTTTGATGAAGGAAAATATCGTGAGGAAACCATAGCACGGTGGTACAGTACTTTGTAGTACTCGACTGGCTGAAAATCTGTCGCCAAGCACCTGTTGGTTTTTCGGTAGTTGCACTTGAGAGCCTGTCGAAAACACATTGGCAATCCACTGCTGAAAAAAAAAATGCCTTGAGTTTCTTCCCGGAGTCTTCTCAGTTTAAGTGTATTCAGAAGCGGTGGTAGAGTCAATTGTAACGTTCATAAGTGCCTTACTAGGGCCTGAGCTAAATAAGTTTGTTTTTGATTTGAGCTATTAGCAGTCTACATATTTCTGTTTTGAACTTTTATTTGTTTTGAAAATTTATTTTTTATATAAATTTCCTCTATATTAACGCTATAATATTATTATTTATTCCAATGATATAAAAATGCTAGATAAGCAGTTATTTAAGTACATTACCCAAGCTAGAAAATTGCTTGTTCAAAATTACAAATATAATTGTTTATAGCCTCAACAGTTAACTAGAACGATGAGCTATCTTATTGGGATCATATGGTCAGATTACTCAGTAGAAATGGACCATTGTGTCTGTAGGTACGGCCGCGGCAGCAGACGGGCAGCATCTGTTTTATTTAGCACTACCTTCCGCCCCGCTGTTTCACTCGCGTTTACGAAGGAAAAGAAACTCACTGATAATATAGCTTTGTGAAGGTGACATAATTTTTAAAATTGGTTCAATATTTTACCCGTTTATCCATTAAAAACAAACACACAAAAAGAAGATATAGATGAAAAATATCTTAATATAATTATAATTCTTCTGTACGTGTGTTTGTCACCTAACTCCTCCTAAACGGCTTTACCGGTTTGGATGAAATTTTGTGTGTAAATTTCAATGAGTTCCTCGATGGTTTGAAAACACAATTGGACCCTGTAGGTGGCGCTGGAATCAAAATCTATTTGTTTTAATTTCAGGGCAGGACAACGTCTGCCGGACCCGCTAGTCTGCTATAAAAATCTATGAGACGTCTAAAAATACTCAAAAATAACAAACACGTTGTAATTTACAAATTAAAAATCATAAAAAGGATGACTTTTACAAGATAATCGTTAGTTTCAAGGAAGAACCAACTTTTAGGTGTTTTATACACTAGATATTTTTTCAACGATATAGAAACCATTCCTACTATATTCTGCTTTTTAAAAATAAATGTATGAAGCCGCAAACCATAATGGTCATACACAAGCATATTATATTCATATGAAAGGTAAAAACCGGCCAAGTGCGAGTCGGACTCGCGCACGAAGGGTTCCGTAAAAAAGGCAAAAAAATCACGTTTGTTGTATGGGAGCCCCCCTTAAATATTTATTTTATTTATATTTTAGGTATTATTTATAATTAAATTAAAAATACAACTGAGTATTTTGTGAATATTTCAAGTGCCTATCTGTTGCCATTATTGATATCGAGCAAAAAAGGGCAAAAAAATCGCGCTTGTTGTATGGGAGCCCCCCTTAAATATTTATTTTATTTTGTTTTTAGTATTTGTTATTATAGCGGCAACAGAAATACATAATTTGTGAAAATTTCAACTGTCTAGCTATCGTCGTTCTTGAGATACAGCCTGGTAACAGACAGACGGACGGACAGACAGCGAAGTCTTAGTAATAGGGTCCCGTTTTTACCCTTTGGGTACGGAACCCTAAAAAGAATGAAAAAAGCTACAAATATAAATAAATCATTGATTTCAAAATTTACCTTTATTTGGAAATCCGAATTAATAACGGCATTATAACAGCATGTAGATAGATACGTGCACATAGTTTTAGTCCTGCTCAATTTAGGTCAATTAGCCGATAATCGAGGCTTGGTACATGGAGAGGACTAAGAAACCAATGGCGTATATTACGAGGACGATGTCCATGGCTGTGGCAAAGATATCTCTTGCCACCTGGTCTTGAGCTAGATGGCGCATTAGAGCTCGAACTCTGTTGCACGCTCTGGTCACCTGGGCCAAACATATCTCAGCTGTGTTCAGGAACATGCTACAAATAGTAAGAAAATATTTTGGTTTTAAAAAAGTTATGATTTTTAATTATAGTGACATCTATTGGTGAGCGTTGTAACCAACACTAACTAGTGATGAAAAGTCTCAGTGATGTTTTGTCAGTGTCACCGTGACGAGGTGACGGACAATGTTTGTATAGGAAAAAAATTGCACTAGCCGGATGGCTGTATCGTGAAATAGATTTAAATTTTGCGCGAACTTTGGGGTTAACCTTTATACTGAGGATTTACTCCAAGCGGTAAAGGTACATTTTTACTGCCGAACATGTTTAGAGTGTTAGCTTGGATCACAAAGAATATTAATTACAGTGAGCATGGGGTGGAACTGCACGGAACCTACAAGAGGGTTTAATAAAATCTTATAATATATTCTTGCTCGCCATAATCAGCGTCAAATTTTGTTAATTTTTTAAGATAACTTCATGGTGTGACAAAGTTGCCGAAACATTTTGTCTCTAGTCAGCGCTAGATGAGTGACACAGGAGTTCTACAGAGATACTTATCTGATAAGTATTGAGAAATTATCAACAGATGGCGTTAGCTGATTTATTTTGAACTTAGTATTTTCACATACATCAAAGCAAAAATACTTTGGGTTTTAACTTGGATAGGCTTATTTGTGACAATAATTTCACCATGGTAAGTGATGATGTGTCCAAAGGTAACAGCCACAAAGCCTAGAAGGAAACTGTGTCACAGTCAGCAAAACGACTAATACAAAGTTACCCCTCAAAATGCTTTCTTTCGTTAAGCTGTGCACGGCTATCTGATTCCAAAACTACGGAAACCAAATCACCGATCCATAACTTACATAGATAATAACGCCCAGACTCGGGACAAATAGATATGTTCAGGCACACAAACTTATAATATTATTGGTTAGACGTATGAAAAGGTAATGAATTTCAATGAATTAGATTTTTTTTTCTGAAATGCGGATAAATATATTTATTACGCACGAACAAACTAGCTAAATAAGCTCCTCATTTTGTGCCCCGTGGAGTCTAAAGGTAAGCGTCCACAGTTCTGCATCATACGCAACGTACGGATCGCATCAAAAGGATAAATTTAGTGGCAATGCGTCCACTGTATCCGCAGCAATCGGAATAGTTGCCCATCGGAGCAATGGCGTCGGGATTACCGACGGCCGATGCGTGCAGTCCGTACGATGCGAATCAGTGGACGCATATAACTTCCAATGCAAATAATTCGATAGTCCTTTTGTTGCGATCCGTACGTTGCGTACGATGCGGAACTGTGGACGCTTACCTTAATTATTATTGACTTCAATGAAGTTCCTTTCGTACCTTGGAGTACATCTCCAGTTGATGCTGTTTTGGACTGTCACCAGGGGCAGCACCATCGCCATCATATACCAAACCCCATTAGAGTCCAGAGAGGAGTCGACTGGAGTTGATCTCGGTACCTCTGTCACCCTGGATCACTTATTTAATGTAAATAAAAGTATCTTAAAATGTTCTAAGTTCAAAAATATGGTTTTATTCTAAACTAGGTGTCCCCCGCTGTTTCTCCCGCGCTCTCGTGGGATCTTATCTTCTCAGTGCATGGCAACGATAGCTCCGTGGTAGTAACGTCGGGTGACCGCGGCGAAGATCGTGGGTTCGAACCCTACAATGAGCTTAGACTTTCGGTGAAGGAAAAAATCGTGACGAAAACATAGCACGTGGATGGTAGGGTACTTTTTAGTACTCGACTGGCTGGCTACCACCCTCAAGTTGAAAATGTCATCAAGCACCTATCAGTGTTCCGACAGTTGCATTTGAGAGCCAGTTCCCATCTAGGCTTTCTGTGCTTCCGCCACATCATCACTTACCATGGTGAGATAGCGGTCAAACCCAAGATTATCAAGATTAAAAAAAAAAGATCAGTTTAGTAGTTTCGGACTTCAATGCGGACAAACATCGTGACACGGGTATATAAATATAGCGCATGCCCAATGAAATAGACTTTTGGAGAGAAAAGTCTTTGCATCATGTTTTTTTGGTTAATTCTGCTATACTTAGACTTTGACCTCTTTAAAGGTACCTATGGACGAGCGAGATGTTAGACTCCTCCATTGAAAAGGAAAGATATTCCGCCAGGCTAGGTCATTGTGCCTGGGGCCCGCGGTCCAACTGTTGATGTTGGAATCTTGTATAAATGGAGATCGCTTGGAAAACTTCGATAGCGCGATGTAGATTGGAGCGCCATCTATCAAGGAGTCGTGCGAACTATATCTATTTGTAGATAGATGTCGCTACATACCTGCTTTCCCTCCTCTGTGCATCTTCAGTGTTGTAGAGGCTTCCATGGATCCAACGGTCAACATCACCACTGAACTGGCTCTCGTCACAGGCGAGGGTATACGATGATGAGGAAACCAGCTGGTTCTTTGGAAATGTAATCACAATCGATTAGTAAAGGTGGTAGGTTACTTTGTACTCTCAATTTGAAGATCTAAGATGATGAAAATCTATGTTTTTTTATAGCTGCACTTTAGAGTTAGTTTCTTTGTAGACATTGTATGCTTACCACCTTCGTTCAAATCATCACTACGATGGTAAGGTTGTAGTCAAATAAACCAAAAATAAGTATCTATATGACAACTCCATAGATTGAGAATTGGTCTTCGCTCCGGAAGGAGCGGCGCGAAGTTTTAATAATCTAATGACAACTCATATATGACAAAATACCTGAGAATTTTGAGGATCGTTGATGATTTCAGTTGAAAGATTTCCATTGTTGACTCGAGAGATTCTTGTATTTTCCACTGAATTCTGCACCAATTCTCTAGCAAGTTCAGAAGCCATATTTACCGTCGTGGATATTTATAATAACTATACCATCACAATGGTATTAGTTATTTTTTGGATTTTTGCTCTGAAATTTACATTATCTCATTTGAATTTTGCTTTTTGGATGTACCTATAGCATTTTATTTTGATAGATTTATTTTATAAATTGACACCTTGTCATCTTCTTATTCCCAAAAAAGGTTATGTATAATTTTTGTGCCTATGAGTTCAAAAAAATATCCTCGAAAATGCGTTTAGAATATTTTTATCCGAAGAAAGAGCATCCATTCAATTAGAAAAATTCGATTAAATTTAAAAAAAAGGCCTGGAGACAGTAGTTCTAATAATTAGTTCACACTTGACTTCATTTTAATGCAATTATTTCGTAAAAAAAATACCACCTAGGTATAATTAATCTGTTAATTCGGTAGCCCGTGTCCAAAAGTACGTAAGTATAAAAGGTAACTTTTTTACTTTATCATCACCATTTCTCTAAATGTCATTCATTGTGTGGTCGAAAAAGGCGCGAACTGCTGGATGCCTTTGTTTGAATTCGATTTGAATTAGGAACCTAGATATCCCGCCGTTACATTATTCGCGGTTGCCAACGTGGAAACTTTTTTTTATTCCAAACAATTGATTTGGAATCTTTTTTGTTGATTGACTTATTTTATTCTATTGCTAGGTTTCTTCGTAATGATCTCATGATTACAACATTAATGTTTGAAGGGGAATTAATCATTAAAACTATTTAAAAAAAATACCTCAGCCACGTTACTTTCATACTACCAGCACCACAAGTAATAATAGTAAAAAAACAGCTCATCCACTGTAAAAAGGCGATGATGGCTCAGTGGTAGTGACGTTGAATACCGCGGCGAAGGTCGTAGGTTCGAATTCTACAATAAGCTTGGGCTTTTGGTGAAGGAAAACATCGTGAGGAATCTACTTTATAGTACCTGACTGGCTGGCTACCACCCTCAAGTTGAAAATCTGTCGCCAAACACCAATCGGTGTGCTTACCACCTTTGGCCACATCCATCACTTACCTACCATGGTGAAATTGTGGTCAAACGCAAGCTTTTCTAGAAAAAAAAACATGCTATTCTGAATCAGCTTATAAAACAAACCGTCATTTACATTATTGCAATGAAAATGAGTGTTGATTGTCTGTTTACATTTGATTACATTATGATTTGATGACTTAATCAAGAGTATCCTGTCAAATCATGGGAAAAGTAATAAAGAGTGACATTATCCTTGTACCTGTCGGTTGACATTCGCAGAAATGTTTGCATTGCTTGTTGGATAAATGAGGTGCTGTTAAGAGAATGAGATAAAATTCTTAAATATAGGAATCACTAAGTAACTACAATAAAAAGAGTGTTTTACGTCAATGATATTGAGGTTGCATATCTCTAAAAATAAAGATTTGAGTTTGGTGTTTTCAGGCGACAGTAAACTTTTATATAGTTTTGCTTGAGCAAAGCTGACTCTATGAACAATTTGATTGGTCCCACAGTAATAATTAAAAATACCACGCCAATGTAGGTTTGGAAAATATGCCATCTTATAGCAATCACTAAAGAGTATTTTGTTTATAAAATCTGCAAAACAAAGGCAACGCTATAATATGTGAAAATGAAAATTTATTTGATATTTAGAATCTTCATTAATATAAATCTTTCAAAAACACACTGTCACATATCAGAAAACTAAAAAAATATTTTTTGTGTCGTTCGGCGCTTTGCTGATACCGTGACCGCTGAGTGGGCGTGCAAAATCAAAATTCATCGAAAGCTCATAGAAAGCGAAAAGGTCCGCCATTTTTTTTGCGAATCAATCAGTTTTTTTACGAAGCCGCACTGCGGTAGTCGTCACTGACTAGTGGTCACACAGTGGGACGTCGCGCTACCGTGGTAGAGATGATTGATTTTTGCGATTTCTTGACGTATCACATTTTTGATACAGGTCATTGATTTTTGTAATTTTTATACGTCAAATACCTATATGAAATTGAATACGAAGAATTTGAAAATTTACGTTCATCTTTTGGAATATTGTAATTAATTGAAATATTAAATGTAATGATAATAATATTTATTTCAGACTTGTTATCCCTGAAGTTTCACGTGCGTTCCTGGGGAAGCCATTGAGTTTTCAGAATTCCTTTCATAGCAGACACCACAACACCCAAATTTCAAGTTTGTAGCATTTATATTTTCTGAAATGTCGTGATAAATAAAAAAAAAGTGTACGGTATTTCGCTTTTATTATTTAGATATAGATACATTAATTTAAAAAGTTGTTCGATATCTGATGACTTTGGGTTTAAAGATCCTATGGAAAAAAGCTATTCTTCTCAATGTTTATCCAAATTAACAACATTATAGCCAAATATTTGACCAAAAAAACGTCCATATGTTAGCTTAATAAATTCGGAGTCAACCCTTTATTTACCAACGGCGGATCGTTTAGACCCCTATTATAATATTAAATGCTAAACAAACATGGGATTTTTGCCTCCAAATGACTTCATTGGCTTTGGTCCCCAGTAATGACTGGAACTGGTTCAACTTAACGAGGTTGGGTTTACGTTTACGTTAAGTTTTCACTTGGAGTCACAAAATACTTGTCAATATTTTAATAGTACAATATTGAGCTTTATAATCTAAACAAAGTCTCTGATATATTAACTTTTTTATATTTTTCTGTTGAAATTAAATACAGAATTTCAAAATAAATAGGTATATATTTTATGTTACATGTATACGAGAAGACGTAACGTAGACGTTGCTTGATTTGTCGTTACAGACTAGCAACTTGTGAAGGGTTGAATGTCCATTTAAGAAAACTATACTTAGTTCGCGCTTCGATTTATGGAAATTAACATTATTTAGGTTAAATCGGGACGTTTGATGTAACTTTATGTTTTTTTTATCATTCTTGTATTCTTAAATCCTTTTGAATTACCGTTTTTTTATGCTCTTCAAAGGCAAAGGCGAAATTATGATTAGAACGCTATTAAACTAAAATACTGTTTAATTGGTCACATGAATAACGTCAAATCGTTTTTTTTTTTTTTTTTTATGTCACTAGTCACAACGAGGCAGGCGGGTCACCTGATGGTAAGTGACTACCGTCACCTATAGACATTAGCAATACCGGGGGGACTGCCAACGTGTTGTACACCTTATTACAATGCCTTAAGGGCAAGGGCAACTGGCTCTCAAGTGCAACTGCCGGAACACACCAACAGGTGTTTGGCGACAGATTTTCAACTTGAGGGTGGTAGCCAGCCAGTCGAGTACCACATAGTAGGGTTTTCACCAAATATTCATTTTCCAGTCGTTAGACAATGACTGGAAAATGAATAATAAATATGTGACAAATTAAACAGAGTTTTAGGTACCTAAGAGATGCAAGACTAAGCAATTTGCCTTCAAGGCATTGTAAGATCGACAATACATTGGCAATCCCACTAGTATTAATATAATAATAATAATAATTAGCATCAGTATGAGCATGAGTGTGAATGGATATAGAGGTAGATGAAGGCCGAAGCAGGTATGGATGGACTGCGTGAAAAATGATATGTTTTTGAAAGGTGTGAGAATTGAGACGACTATTGATAGAGCGGAGTGGAAGAGGAAAACATGTTGTGCCGACCACACCTAGCGTGGGATAAGGACAAGAAAAAGAAGAAGTCACTTAGCATCAGATGACTTGCCTGCCTCTTGTCAGAACTCTGACACAATAAAACATTTTCGGACCAGGCGCTAGGCTAGATCCACGGTGATAGACCCTAGTATAAAATTACCTGGCCGGGTACCATCATCAATTTGAAAATCTATCGCCAAGCACCCCGGTGGTGTGTTCGGGCAGTTGCACTTGAGAGCCAGTTGGCTTTAAGGTTTTCAATACATTGGCATTGGTATTGCCTGCAAGTTATCAGACCTCTGACATAAAAAAATCATTTTTTGAGCAGACGAGCTACAACGTCATAACTTGACGGACAAACGTAGGGCTATTAAAAAAACCACAAAACCTCGTGCTGCAACAAAATGGCATCGATATCGGAAGCCAATTTAGAAAATCACAAAAACAAACAAAAATCATCAATTATAATCATCCTATTGTTTTTTATACATTAACAGTCGCATTTTGACTTCGATCGGGTGCATTCATGGGTGAAATAATAACGGATTAAAATGACCCTGTTGAATTGGATAAGGGTTAATATTTCAATCAAATGTAACCACATTTGTTTAGAATTTAATTGCGTTCGTGCGTGTTCCATGATGAAATGCTTTTTTTTTTTCAATTTGTAACTTAGATTAATAACAAGTTAAAATGTTATGCGACATGATAAGCGTTTAGCGTGGTGCCATACTAAATATCATATCGTATGTATGAATCACCACAGACGAAGCCTGAAAGACTTTTTGCATGTTTTATTCCTTATTTCTGTTAACTATAATATCGATTTTACAATTTATCACTAAGTACTGACAACCAAGTCACAGTTTACACAACTTTTTAAATGTTACTTATGTGTTTTGCATTTTAGGTATAACAAACCCAAAATGCTTACCTTATTGGTCACCTTGCGATTCGATCATACCGTCGGCTTGCGTGTCAAACAATTGTCTCGTAATGAATAGACAAAACTGTAATGTTAATATCGCCATTTTCAAAACGACCGATGGGTAATTTTCGAAACCTCAAAGCGGCATATGGTAGCGGCAGACGCCATACGCAGCCAACTGTTATGCTTTCTGTTACCTTTTCTCCTGGTTATATAATAAATAGGTGGAAAGAGATAGAGATAGGATTCATTAGTCGGTGCTATCATTTGAATGTGGAATCGCAAAAAAGTGTATTGTTTGAGCATGCGCGGGGACACGAGCTCGTGCGCAGGAAGTAGAGTAGGCTTTGGCGCGAATTTGGGCATGATTCGATAATAAGAAATGCCTTCGACAGGATATTGAAACGATGATTTCGAGGATGGAACATATGGATTATGGGATTTTTGTTAACCGTTTTTAGGGTTATAGTTTGGATGATTATTTAATGAAAAAAATATTCTTGCAAGCGTGAATGGAAATGATAACCGCTTATTATGAAGGCCGTATATTTTTGGTGGGTGTATTAGAAATAAACTTAATTTCTCTTTAAACATAGTGAAGTTTTTATTCCTATAAGAATTTATTTTATTAAACAAAAAATATTGGCGTTGCTAAGTTTCTTGCCGGAGTCTTCACAATTTTAATTCAAAGAGACTATTGTAACGTTCATAAGTGCCTTATCAGGACATAATCTGAATAAAGGATTTTGAAACAAAATTGAAGATCATGATAAATTAAAAACATTATTAAAATTTATTATTACTATCTAATATTTTTATGAATTTCAAAGTTGTAACTACAACAGTTTTAATCAGAAATAAGGTAAGTACTGTCATAAAATAACCATACTCTCCCCTCCCTCCGCTCACACCCTGTGTAAGGGTGCGGACGACATATGGCGGACTCGTGCGCATCCCTTTGTCGAGCCGACATCGAACCCTAGACCTTGGACACCTGAGGGAGCCGTGTATGTTTGTTTTTGTTTATTTTTCGACGAATTTTATGGCGGATAATTTCTTTTTGAATGTGAAAAAAAATGTTATTACTTATAAGATCCTCTATATGTCGGATGTGAAGAATAATATTAAAGTAATCCACTTTATACGTAAAAAGACAGGTCCTGTCTGACTGACTGCCTTATCAACATAGCCTACAGTCTAAGCCGCTCGGGCTAAAAACTGAAAAGATTTTAATCAAATAAGGTATAGTCCACTAAACTTTGTGCTACTCAAATCCAATTCATGAAAAAAAAGGAATTGAAATTAAACTTTTATCTTTCAGTGAGATTAAGAAAAAACAATGGAACTAAAAAGAAAACATATATAATATAGGTTCTTCAAAAGAGGAGTAAGAAGACTTTTCTGGTCGGCAACGCGCTTGTCACGCCTCTGGTGTTGCAAGCGTCCACAGGCTACGGTAACCGCTTACCATCAGGTGGGCCGTAAGCTTGTTTGCCACCTAGTGGTACAAAAAAAGAGGCCAAGACCTAATCAGAACATGAGTTTTATTGAGAACTAGTTTTCCGCCCCGCGGTTTCCCCCGCGTTCCCGAGGGATCTTATCCATTCCCGGGACAAAAAAGTACCCTATGTCCTTCTCCAAGGTTCCATCTATCTCATTACAAAATTTTATCTAAATCGGTTTAGCGGTTTAAGCGTGAAGAGGTTACAGACAGAAAGACAGACAGACAGACAGACACTTTCGAATTTATAATATTAGTATGGTACATACAGATGATTTATTCAATCAATAAATCAAATAACCACAGTTTTCGTGCACAACCGGCGCGTGTATTTCTTTAACTGGCGCCTGGTTGAGGGGTAGAGCCCTAGCGCTCCGCCCCCCGATCCTTCATAACAACTTCTTGTGTGGTAATATTCAATTTTATGACGCACTTGCTTTTTCATTGTACTTGAATTTATTACATAACTAGCTATCCCTGCGGTTTCACTCGCGTTCCCGAAGGATTTTGTATTTGCCCGGCTCTTATCCTGAGATAAAATATCCTATATTAAAATATCCCAGGTATATTTTATCTCAGGATAAGATCTACCTGTGAGTCAAGATCGTCGTACCTCCTATTTAATAATAGTGTGATAGGTATGGTACAGGCAGGTATATGTTATATTATGAATATTTTATCAAATGCACGTACCTACCTATCTTTCATAGTAAAGGTCACAGAGCCGTCAAATTAAAGTGTTCGCCCATTGGTCGAAATTCGCCAATATTTTATTTGGGAAAAAAATCCTATAGATTATTTTACAGAGAAATTAAAACTTGAGAGGTGGCAAGGGACACCCGGATGGAACGAAGTTATATGAGTCGAGAGAGTATAAAAAAAAAACGTTCCAAAAAAAAAAAACATTTCTATTTATATATGTATATAGTCAAGTCGGTATATATATAGAATACACTTAAACTGAGAAGACTCCGGCAAGAAACTCAGCAAGGCAATTTTTTTTCAGCAGTGGATCTTTCTTAAATTTATTTTACATTTTCAGAAGAACAGAAGTACTCTCCTATGTAATATATACACAATAAAAATATCAGAGATACCGACACAAAAAATTACCGACAGTTTTATGTCGGGGATTTTTTTTTCGTCTAGCCCCCTTTCATATTTCATAACGCGCGATAAGGAACTTCGTTCCAAAAACGTTTCGCAAACAGTAAAGAAAAAAGGGTACAAAGATTTTTGTTCACGTAGATTACTGTACGGAACTCTCAGTGAGAGTCAGAGTCGTGCTTGGCTGGTTTAAAATGAAAACTACTTCGCTGTGTAGGTAGGTACTGTATGATGTATGAAAAAAACTGCAATTCTTGTCTCGTAAATCCGTATACCTATGTGTATCTTAACGACTTATCTAAACGGTAGTAAGTAACTCACTAACACAATTTAGATACAGAGATAGTCACTAATTTTATTGTTTAGGAAACCAATAAATATCTACCATTTTTTTTAAACTAAAACGACCTTAATTTGTTTTAATAACCCATAAAAATTTGGCAAAAAATGTCTTTGGTTCCGCTTTTTTTTTAAACGCTAATAAGTTTTATGACTGGCTCAAGGGCAAGGCGAGAGAACAGACGCGGCCATATCAACCTTCTAAAAATACATTAATTCGTTTTTGCCATACAGTTAATGTAATTAAACTTAGTTTAGTCGGTAATTTCCAAATGCTATGAAGATCATGCTTGCCTACGGTGGTAACTTTGTGCTTCCTACCTGGATAGCTACTCTCACGTTGGAGATCTATCCCCAAGTACCCACTGGTATATGCCAGCAGTTGCAATTGAGAACCAGCCTTCTAGGCTTTGTGAAAAGGTCTGTAACTAATTTGGAATCCCTCTGATATTTTTATTGTGTATACATAGGAGAGTACTTCTGTTCTTCTGAAAATGTAAAATAAATTTAAGAAAGATCCACTGCTGAAAAAAATTGCCTTGCTGAGTTTCTTGCCGGAGTCTTCTCAGTTTAAGTGTATGTTGAACCGGTGGTAGAGTCAATTTTAACGTTCATAAGTGCCTTGCCAGGGCCTAAACTGAATAAAATGAGATTTGAGTTTGAGATATGAATATGCTTACACAACTATCAGCTTATCACACGTCTGAAGCCTATGTTGCTCAGGGCTAATGTAGCATTCTAATGGTGAAAGAACTTTTAGTTTATTTAATCTAAGATATTCGTAGATATATAATTAGCAAAGAGCTGAGATTTTTCTAACCGTCCCTTAAAACTCATCTAAATCGCTTAGGCGAAGTCCGTCCCACTATTTGTGTCCCCCGACGACGCCCTGAGCCGAGGTTCGTGCCTCAACTGGGGCGCCCTCAGCGGTCAGTCGTCTAAAATTTGCAACTCGGTTGAGAGCCCTAAGCGCTCACCGAAAAGTCCGCGTAAGGGTGTATATGGTCCTTCCAACCTCCAACTTTAAGTCCTCCCCAAAAAAAAAAAAAAAAAGAGATTTTTCTAGTCTAGTCTCCTATAGCGTTTGGACTGTTTTTTTTAGATTTTTTAGTTATTTTTTCACAGCAAATTAACTTAAAAGACCCAATCCCCATAATTAAGATGTTCATCTCACATTTCTGTAGAAAAATATCGGCTTTACAAAGATACCGATGTTAAGTAACGTCGCCAAATACATGAACAAATAAATTAACACCTTTCGTGTTAATTTCTTCTAGATACCACTGTTTTACTTCTACAATAGCATTAGTAACACTATAGTTACAAACAAAATTAAACTCTACACCGATAAGTTAGAGCGTATTCTTCTAATGTGGAGAATGAAAATTTAAATGACCCTTCCAATTCTTGAAAGTGCAAATGAAACTGATTTCTAAGGTAGTAGATATAAGGTAGGTTTTTAGCTGTACGTGTAAGTTAAAGGGATGTGACATTTCTTTTCATTGTCACAAAATAGGATCCTTGACCATTTTGTTAAAGCATTTATCGCTATGGATACAATAAATTTAATTTTATTGCCCACTTGAATGGAGGCAAATGGTCAGCCTTTTGAATACTCTGCTACTTATAGTAAGTTTGTTTTAAAAGTTTTTCTAATGGTTAAGCTTCTATCTATCTATACGGTTCTTCTTATTTATCTACTAGCTTATCCGCCCCGCGGTTTCACCCGCGTTCCCGAGAAATCTTATCTTATATGCCTATAAGCTATTCCAGACTATAATCTATCTCTGTGCCAAATTTCATTCAGATCCGTTCAGCCGTTCTGGCGTGATTGAGTAACAAACATCCTTCCATCGAAACTTTCACATTTTAATATTATATTAGTGGGATGAGTGAGACTGAAAAAATCTTTACATATCCTAATAATTAGTAAATTATCTACTGAGTTGATACCATTTTTTTTTCTATCTAAATGAGATTAATGCAGTATTTTTTCATCAATTTTCATATCCTCACTCGCGCGATGCCAACCCAAAATTCTGTATAAATTTTATCATTTTCTAGTGATAAAATATTTATTTAAAATGATTGACAAGACATTATAAAAACATTAATTGTCTACAAATTCTTCAAAACATTCCCACAAAGCTGTTGGTGGCATGGCAATAGACCGAACATAACAATAGAACCTTAAAATCATCGATTAAAACTATTGAACTATAAGCTAAATACATTTTTAATTATGGGTTTTAAACGCAAGCATTTATTATGCGGTTGCTAAACGCCAAAATATGCAACTTTTTACAATAAATAATATCATGGGAGAGGCGGTGCAGCCCTGCCCCAGCCTATATGAATTTATTTCAATTTCAAATGACCTTAATGGCTACCATTTCTTATAATTATATGTATTAAATCTTTTGTAATTAAGTTGCCCATCGCTTTCGTTTGAAATCAGAGTAATAATTTATGAACTTTATCATTTCTTTGTGTCGTATTGAAGATTAGCGCGGAAACAATGGCTACGTATGTGGCTATATGAAGTCTTATGATAGTCAGTTGCCTATTAGGCATTGTAATAAGGTGTACAACACATTGGCAATCCCTCTGGTATTGTTCATTTCTATAGGCGACGGTAGTAACTTACCATCAGGCGACCCGCCTCATAATAAAAACTAGATGTACCTAATAACATTTGTAATTTAACTACAATGTAATAAGTAATAACTTAACAGATATGAATGAAAAAAATAAAAACTGAAATAACATTTTTTTTTAAAGTGTAATTGTTGAGTTTATTGCCAGCTCTTTTCAGCAAAAGCAATCCTCCGAACCGAGCGTTAGAATTTAACATTTTTTTTATTTTTATTTTTTTTATTCTAGATAGGCTTGTGTTTGACTACAATCTCACTGTGGTAAGTGATGATGTGGCCGAAGGTGGTAAGCAAACAAAGCCTAGATGGGAACTTCAAGTGCAGCTGTCGGAACACACCGATAGGTGTTTGGCGACAGATTTTCAACTTGAGGGTGGTAGCAGCCAGTCGGGTACTACAAAGTACCCTACCACCGTGCTATGGTTTCCTCACGATGTTTTCCTTCACCGAAAGCTCAAGCTCATTGTAGGATTCGAACCCACGACCTTCGTCGCGGTATTCGACGTCACTTACCACTGAGCTATCATCGCCTTAAAAAACATAAATCAAACCATAAAACATAAATCAAATTGACGATTAAAAATACTTTTTTTTAAATTCTGGATTGACCGCAATCTCACCATGGTAAGTGATGATGTGGCCGAAGGTGGTAAGCACACAAAGCCTAGATGGGAATGGGAATACTTGTAATGAGTTTACTTAATAAAGATATATTTGAGTTTGAGTTATGAAGTAAGTACTGTTTTACGGTATAAATTGAATGAAGAGTTCGAATTTTAGGTAAAGTTGTATCTATAAAGAGGTAAAGTTAGTGAGGTTGTAGGGGGTAATCTCTGGATCTACTGAACCGATTTTGAAAATTATTTTACCAATAGAAAGCCATGTCATTTGTGAGTGTCATAGGCTAATTTTTATCCCGGGAAAAGATAAGATCCTTCGGGAACGCGGGTGAAACCGCAGGGGAGAGCTAGTTTTATACAGAGTTTATTCAACAAGCCCAATACACAGTCAATAATCAACATTGTAACAGAGATATGGTCAAAAATACCCTTAAAATTTAGTCATAAATTGACCGCACCACGCCCGAAGCGCACAAATATGATATAGGGTGTGATTTTTTGCCACCGTGTCCGTTGTGAAATTTATGATTTTATTTGGGAGCGTGCGTGTGGCAAAAACTTAATCGATGGGTCAACCGGACCCTTTGGCGTGCTAAGGGTTGACGAGCCTTTTTTATGTCTACCTTGATTTGGAATGTCGTTATGAGAATTTTGAGTTCGCTGTATTGTTGCTATAATCTATAAAAAATGATTTTTAAATCTAAAGTTTTTATTTAAAAATAATTGGGACGTTTAGCTTAGAAGAATTTGAATTCAACGGGTAATTAATATTAATTTATACAATTTGAAAATATTAATAATTAGTTAATCTGTATTTTTTATACCACTTGGTTGTAAACAAGCTTACGGCCCACCTGATGGTAAGCGGTTACCGTAGCCTATGGACGCTTGCAACACCAGAGGCGTCACGAGCGCGTTGCCGACCTTGCACAAACCTTCTTATGTATTTTTACTGTTAGTTTTTTTATTTGGATAAGCTGTTGGAACACAGGTGGCGATAGACTTTCAACCTAAGATTTGTAGCGAGCCAGTGGGGTACTGAAATGTACTTTAACACCATTCTAAGGCTTCATCACGATGTCTTTATGTCAGAAATCTGATAAGCAGAAAGGCGGGTCACTTGATGGTAAGTGATTGCCGTCACTTATGGATATTAGCAATACCACTAGATTTTGATAGTAAAAAGTCACCAACACATTTCTCAATATTTAAAAAAACAGGAAGTTCTAATGAACAAAATTTCTATTAAGGACGGATATTTAATCTGTATAATTTGCGATAAAATTATAGAAAATTAAATTCTATTAGTGAAACGAGGAGATTCGCCAAAAAAAAACTATGTTGTCATCAAATCGCGATCATTGGACTTTAGTTGTTAGGGACGTCACGAATAATATCGATAATTTCTTTAAATAAATGACTATGTATGTCAAACCCCACTAATATTAGGTTTTTACCTATGAAATGGCCGTTTTGTATGAAAAAGTTTAAACGTTTTTTTTTTCATGTATTTTTTATTTGTATAAATCGATGTAATCACCCATGCAATCAATGCATCTTTGCCAACGCAGTGGCAGTTTATTGATGCCCTTCTTAAAGAAATCAGCTGGACGGGAGGCAACAAATTCTTCAAAGGCATTTTGTACTGCCTCTCGGGTATTGAATTTTTTCCCGCCAAGAAGTTATCCAAATTCTGGAAAAAGTTGTAGTCTGTAGGCGCAAGGTCTGGTGAGTAGGGCAGATGACGGAGAGCTTCCAACCCCAGTTTTTGTAACTTGGAGACCGTCTGCTGTGCAGTATGAGGTCGCGCGTTGTCGTGCAGGAGCAGCGGAGACGAGCGATTGACCAATGCTGGTTGGAGATGTGCCAGCTTCTCCATCATTGTGTTCAGTTCTTCACAGTACACATCTGCAGTAATACTCACCCCGTTTGGTAAGAAGCTGTGATGAATCACACCGGCGCTAGACCACCAAACAGTGACCATCACTTTTCTAGGGGTAAGTTTTCGTTTAGGGCATTGTTTAGGTGCTGAACCAGGATCCAACCAACTTGCTGAGCGCTTGCGGTTATCAAACAGTGTGTCTGTTAAGCAGTGCAAGGCACGTCTCGACGCGTACTTCGCGCTGGCGATCATTGAGTTCGTGGGGCACCCATTTGTCAAGCTTTTTTACCTTGCCAATTTGACGCAAATAGACCAATATTGTTTTGACGCTAACTTCGAAAGCTTCCACAATCGCCTTTAATTCGTCATTGTCGACCAAAGTCTTCGGACGACCGCGAGGTTAATTTTTCAGGTCGAAATTTCCAGAACGGAAGCGAGCAAACCAATAACAGGTGGTGCGTTGGTTTGTAGTGTTAGCTCCGTAAACGTCGTTGATGTTGCGTGCCGCTTGTGCCGCGTTGCTGCCACGACAGTACTCATATTCCATAATTACTCGAATTTTTAACGTATCCATGATGACGAAAAAGATTGAAATGCGATGAAAACTAATCAATAAAATTAATTTGAAATTAGAATTCTTAGCCAAACAAAAATTATTTTGATTTGAAATGGCCAGTACTGCAGAACGGCAATTTCATAGGTAAATACCTATTATTATAAATGTGATTTTTTATGTTTGTGAGTTTGGATGTTTGTTGCTCAATCACGCAAAAAAAGCTGAACAGATTTTGATGAAACTTGGCACACAAGTTGATCATATCCTGGAAATAAACAGAGGACCCTTTTTATTCCGGGAAAAGATAAAATCCACGAGGACGCGAGTGAAAGCGGTAAACTTCAATACATATAAAAATAATGATGTTGCTAAGTTTGGGAACATGAAATTTTACACACAGGTTATTTTTATAGCGTCATCAAGATATCTTCAGAAATGTTTTTTTTTTTCAAATTTAAAATCAGAAAGCTACATTTAATCTCGATATTAGTTATCGATTGGGTCCCATCACTACTACAAAAAAACTGTCGACACGCGGACAGACCTCGTTATGCCGTCTCTAATTCAATTAGAGATTCGCAAGCATTAGACAAGCCGCAAAGTTGTAAATTATACACTCTGTATTAGCTAAGTATCAGTTAGGGTTGCTAATTTGACAAAAAGCCGATGTCGTGGTCATTTCGACCTAAGCATTAAATTGGCTATAATTGAGGGACAAAAAATGGTTTAGGATGAGCTTAGTGTGATAGTTTGAAGATCTTCGGTTTGATCCATCATGATCAATGTGCTGAGCTTTGTGTGGAAAACGTGAGGGAATCTAGAATTATGGTACTGACCTGGCCGTCTACCACCCTCAAGTTGGGAATCAGTCACCATGCGCTTTCCAGCGTGTTTCTAGCTTTTCTATACTTGCCACATTAATGGTAAACATTGTGGTAAATGTCATACAATGATACCGTTAAAGATTTTATAAATGACTAGCTGTTCTTAATCTTATTCCGGGATAAAATATAGCCTATGTTAATTTGGAATAATGTAGCATTCAAATGGTGATAGAATTTTTTAAATCGGTCCAGTACTTTTTGAGCCAATTAGTTACAAACATACTTACATTCAAATCTTTCCTCTTTATAATATTAGTATAGATTATTTTTGTTTTCAAATATAAAAACTATGAAAGGAAGGAAGCTAGTAATATAATTGTGTGCACTGCGAAAATAAATTGAAACAAATAAAATAGATAAAATCACCAACTATCATCATAAGAAAATAAAATAGTAGATTGTTATACAAGGGGCTAAAATGACCCATTATATACGAGGTAGTTTTACTCCCGAGCTTTAGCGAGGGACTAAATAGAAACCGAGTTTTAATGGGTTTTAGCGCCGTGTGTTACACTAAACTTTTCACTACGATTGCGAAAAAATAAAACAATCCAATACAATATGAAATATGTAGTTTATAATTTCTTTTTTTTTTGTTTCTTCTGTAGCCGCAACACATTGCATGCATTCTACCAGATAATTTGTAAATTAAAATGAAGTTCTTTTTTTATGAAACAGTAATAAGTCGAGTCTTTATTCATGATTATTCTACTTATGACTAAAGACTTTTTCGTTTTTGTAGGCTCATTGTCATTTGACACACAAAAATTAAAAAAAAATACATTTTCCATTGAGGATAAATTGCTATTTTTTCACCGCTCTGGTACGCTACAATGACGGTCTTTTTGAGCAAGAAGAGTGAAAAATATCTACTATGTATGATACACACACAAACAATCATCAAAAAATATCTTAAATTCGAAAGTTTTAATATTCCCCAGTAAAGTAACTGTAAAATCGTAAAAACAAAATTTACAACAAATTAAAAAATTATGTTCGCACATTAAGCCGTGGGGATTTGGGACTATTTGGTAGCAAAAACAGTAAACCGTGTAACATTATGTAATATTTACAACTCTATCTGTATCTGTCCTTCATTTGGACCTTATTGCCGGAGGGTTTAAGATTCAACATGTTTTTTTTAATAAAAAGTTCCTAATTTAAATTCTTAAGTCAGCAATATCAAAAGCGTATCGTATTAAAAAGTATATATTCAGCATACAGAAGATAGATGTCTGGAAGTAGCTGCACTCTGTACAAGTACCTACACATTGGTTTTTTTACTGTTAATTACCATTATTTTTTTAATACGCTGTTATTAGCTTGGTATTTTTTGTTTTAGTTTACTATGTAGGTAACTAATGCGGGTTATAATTTTTTGTCTTTTTGTATTACTTTAAGAATAAAATTGTCAAACATTTGAAAAAGCCAATATAGTCAGATGGTCCAAAAATATTTAAAAAATGTAACCTTGCTGAGTTTCTTGCTGGTTCTTCTCAGTTGACTTCGGAACCGGTGGTAACTTCTGTAATTCGACCTTCATAAGTGCCCTTCTAGGGCCTAAACTGAACAAATGGTTTTGACTTTGACTTTGACTTTGACAGAGTGGATTTCATTTTTTTTTTAAAGAATTCAGTATATAATACCTACCTATATAAAATTAGAAAACTAACGCCGATATAAGCCGCTGGATAAAAACAATATTTTTAAGTTGATCCAGTACCTAATTCAATTTGCTGTAATCGTATATAACAATTACTCCTTTATAACAGTCTTGTTGCTTGATTCTTAGGTGAAGGAAAACATAGTGAGGAAACCACAGCACGGTGGCAGGGTACTTTGTAAGACTCGACTAAACTAGCTGGTTGAAAAACTGTCGCCAAGCACCCGTTGGTGTGTTCCGGCAGTTACCCTTGAGAGCTAGGCTTTATAATAAGGTGTAAAACACATTGGAAATCCCGCTGGTGTTTAAGGCGATGATAGCTCAGTGGTAAGTGACGTCGAATACCGCGACGAAGGTCGTGGGTTCGAATCCTACAATGAGCTTGAGCTTCCGGTGAAGGAAAACATCGTGAGGAAACCATAGCACGGTGGTAGGGTACTTTGTACCTGACTGGCTGGCTACCACCCTCAAGTTGAAAACCTGTCGCCAAGCACCTATCGGTGTGTTCCGACAGCTGCACTTGAGAGCCAGTTCCCGTCTAGGCTTTGTGTGCTTACCACCTTCGGCCACATCATCACTTACCATGGTGAGATTGTGGTCAAACACAAGCTTATCCAGAATAAAAAAAAAAAGGCCTACGTTATACTTACCATCAGGTGACCCGCCTGCCGGATTGTCACTTGATATGAAAAGATCTATGGAAAGAATAACTACTCGAATGCATTTGGCAAACGTTTAGCCAATGTCCAACACCAACACCAACACCATTACAATCTTTAGAATATTGTCAAACATTTAGGTAGTGTTTCCGGGAATCGTTGCAGTTCGTTGGTGCGTGCAAAATGTCCGGCGATGGACGTCCACTTCACGAGATGCGATGTTCATGTCCTTCCTATGATAATGATTTTGATACTTTTAATTAATTCTTATTCAAGGTGAGCAGCTGGTGTCACGCTTATTTTCCTAAAATTGTAGATATTTTAATACGAATTATGTTTGGATATGTGAATGTATATGATTGGTACTCAAAATCGTATCAACTTCTTGACTTATGGATGGGACGATCATCTCAAAACTACTTACAAAAAAAAACAAGTTATTAATCGCAATGACTTTGTCGTTATAGTAGATTATATATTTTTTTTAATTGTACGGTGACCACATTGGCTCACAAATTAAAGCGGTGAAAGTCATTCTATTTACACATTCTAGAAAATTCATAAAAACGTAAAGTATCAAAATTGTTGGATCCCATTTAATAATGCGACAATATCGGCTATTACCGGAACTACGATATCTTACAAATTCTGCTAACATCCGGTGCAGTGAAACCTTGTCAGGAAATTATGGGAAGTCCTCAATTTTATACGCCATCTTGAAACTTATACTTGTTATCCTTCTTCAAGCTTCAAGAGCTATCCATCTCTCCATCATCCACTTCATCCTTCCGCACTATCCTTGCAACCACAGACTTCGAGTTTTTCCAGAATTCGGACAACTTCTTGGCTGGAAAAAAGTTCAATACCCAATATGCAGTACAAAATTCCTTTGAAATAAATCACAAAGAAGTTGAATTTGAAAAAGGAAGCCGATCGCGTTCCTGTGTGCCACTAGTCACGTGGGATAACGTACGTGCAGGTCACGCACACAACTTCGTGCACGATGCTTCTCTTCATTGGAGACTATATAGTTTACGTACGCTCCTTCTACCTTTTCATTCGTTGTGTGATATAATATAAACTTACTATTTCTACAATATCTTTGCCGAACTGGATAAGAATTCCACCCAATTGCATCCCACCTGCATTTTGCAACACGCATGCGCAAGCCGAAACCTCACGACCGCCATTGCAATTCTGACACACAACTGTCATTTTTCCCCGCCATATTGTTATTTTCCACAATATGGCTCCCGTTCAATTGAAGCGTTTAGGACAGATGTGGGGATTTTTTATGATTATAATCTCAGCTGATCGGCTAATTGACTTGATAATTGCTTAATTAGATCGTTAATTAGTGTTTATAGAAGAATTTTTACTTTCGTGTGAATTTTATGGCAGATGTAGGTCAGGCTTAGGTTCTTTTTTGATATTTCTTTCGTTTGATGGCGAAATAAATTCTGTCGAAAACCACAGAACTTTACAGTAATGTAACTATAATAATAATATAATTTGTAGTTTCTAACGATATAATGTGATTTGGCTATAATATAAGAATAAGTGCCAAGAAAAAATCGTGCCATCTGAGAGCTATCTAGGTGTGTGATGCCTAAACCGCTAAATTACATGAAGATAATGTATCGTGGAATTGTTTCTCTGAAATATTTCTAAATAAAAATCCGCGATAAATTAATTAAAAAACAGTATTTATTAAAATTTTATGCTTAATGATAAGATACGCGAGTTTAGTTCGCACAGTGACAAAAGGAGAAGTAAAGTGCGGCGCTAATGAGGCGTATGATTTGCCGGCGCCCGCGCCGTGTGGTCGAAGCCTTACAGCGGCGCGCGCGGTGGTCAGCTCACCCACTGGCCTACACACAACGTATAAACACCTTTTTTATAAATTTGAAAAAAGAATTTATTATTATAAGGTTCTTTTGTTTTTTAATTCAAGCACTTATGAATAGTTTAGACTCTAACGCATGGTTCGGAAGGTTCCTTTTGCTGAGAAGAGCCGACAATGAATTCAGCAATTACTCTTATCAAAAACAACTTAGGTACACGTATTACATTTAATAATTTATTTATCTAGTCTCAATGGTAACATTTTCAAGTTATGGCGGCAAAAATATATTGTCATTTCAGTTTTGGTACTATAATAAAGGTTACGATAATTTACCTTTGAAAAACATTAATCAATACTAACCGTAACTAGTGAACCTATATAAAAAAACCTAAGAATACTCTAAAATATCGATCACCTTTGTTAATGATTTTTATTTCCAATCTAACCACAAAAGTAACACTTTTGATGGTAGCGTACTTGTGACGTCACGCTATTTAAAACATACTCCATATGATAGCTCAGTGGTAGTGACGTCAGATGCCGCGGCGAAGGTCGATGGAATCCTACAACGAGCTTGAGCTTTCGGTGAAGGAAAACATCGTGAGGAAACCGTGAGGTGGTAGAGTACTTTGTAATAACCGACTGGCCGAGCTGATGATATGTCATGTCACAAAACTGATTTGATATGACACTCTACATTATTCCTTATCGGGTTTTACAATCAAATAACTCA
Source organism: Ochropacha duplaris (assembly GCA_951361185.1). Lineage (NCBI taxonomy): Eukaryota > Metazoa > Arthropoda > Insecta > Lepidoptera > Drepanidae > Ochropacha > Ochropacha duplaris. The sequence continues at coordinate 11,798,046 of OX592701.1, read as the reverse complement.
TATCATATTATAGTACCTAACAAATAACAAATGTAATTAATAAGGTAACTTTTTTTTTTAATTCTGTATAAGCTTGTGTTTGACCACAATCTCACCATGGTAAGTGATGATGTGGCCGAAGGTGGTAAGCACACAAAGCCTAGAAGGGAACTGGCTCTCAAGTGCAGCTGTCGGAACACACCGATAGGTGCTTGGCGACAGATTTTCAAATTGAGGGTGGTAGCCAGCCAGTCGGGTACTACAAAGTACCCTACCACCGTGCTATGGTTTCCTCACGATGTTTTCCTTCACCGAAAGCTCAAGCTCATTGTAGGATTCGAACTCACGACTTTCGTCGCGGTATTCGACGTCACTTACCACTGAGCTATCATCGCCTTAAACTCACTTTACTCACTCCCACAGTGCGGTGGCTGTGGGAAAGGTTTTTTTTTCATTCCCGAACACAAAAACACGTGTAATCATTACCATATATAAAGGAAAGAAGTGTTCCGTCCCAGCATCCGGTTGTTAAGGTTGTGGCACACTGGGAGAAGAGAAATAATGTTAATTTTGTAGCGGCATCTATCAGAAATATCTGTATAAATAAATACAATTGTATTGACTGTTTGTGATGTCAAAATCACAGCTGTATATGAAAGTATATGCGGTACTATAATAAAAATCCATTTTTTTGCTGTCTATCTGTTTGTGTCGCCTAATCTTCAAAACGGCAGGACCAATTTTGACGAGACTTTCACTGGCAGGCTGATATTATAAGGACTAATTTATGCTACATTTATCCCGGGGAAATATAAGAACCTTTTAAGAAACGCGGGTGAAACTGCGGGGGACAGCATGTAAAGAAATAAAGCGCGTCCTCATGGCAGACGACATGGATAACAGATACCAAATAACCTACATCGCATTATAGAAGTTTCCTTAGGATTCAAACGAATTTATTCATTAACCCCAAACCGATGTTTTGTTATAGGTAAAAGAAAAATTAAACATTTTTAAAAAATAAACATTTTAATAGGGTAGTGTCCTAAAAAAATCTATTTAGTCCGTCAGTTAGATTACCAAAAAATATTGGACACGTATTTTTTATTTTGTTCCGAAAACGAAAAATGACGAGGATACAGTGTGTTGAAATTTCGCGTGACGTCACACCGTGGTACAAATTTTACCACGAGGTAACGTCACAAGCCCCCACTCCTATACTTTGATGCGCTATAACTTTGTATATTTTTATAGATTTGATAAAGCAAAAAATACGTGTCCAATAGTTTTTGATAATCTCACCGACGGACTAATTAGAATTCATTTTTATTGACCCAGGACACTACCCTATTATGAAAACTATTTTGAAACGAAATCCTTCAGTGTATCACTAACCTTAAATTATAGTACCTGCCTACATAATGACGTCCTGTATCAAAAATTTCATTCTTTGAGATATATTGACCGTACAGAAATTTCTAGGAAGCATTTTTTAGTAGTTTTAATGGTTTATATGTAAGTATTAATAAATAACGATCATTGTATTATAATATGTTGAGATATAAAAATAACTTTTTACTTTCATGTTCTTTTAAAAATATTTTTCAAAGTTTATGTACCTACGAGTCTTTTTTGGAATCAAAATTAAATTCGCATAAAACTTCTTACCACGCATTAAATTAATAGTTATTTAATGTAAAATAGTTTTAGGTTACTAACATAGTCTGTAAGTTTTGTTATACTAATCTCATATGGACAATTGTCTGATTTAAAATAATAAATAAAAAAAAAAAATTAAACCCAAAAAACCTGACCACCTACCAAATGGCAAAAAAGGAAATTCTGATTAATCTAAATCAAAATAAAGGCTCATATCTGCCAACTATTTTAAGAGTCTTCAATTTGGGCGCCAAAATGGTCACTACCCTTTCGTTCCAGTCAATAATCACCGAACACTTCAACACCAGTTCTGATAGAAATAATTAAACAAATTGAGTTATAGCCGCTTACTCTTAAACCCAAAAAAATTGACGGTGAACTTATCGCGCTAAAAATTAAAAAGTGGCCACCGTGTGAGAAAAAAAGAGGGTAAGAGTGAGTCAGTAGAATGTATTTGTGATCCGTATAAATATAAAATAACAGGTTTCTTGAGTGAGTCTAATTTACGACTGGTCGACGCATCTCGTGACCAGAATGCTGGCATATACCTCGCTCAACGAATCAGCATTGCCATCCAACGTGGCAATGCTGCCAGCATTCTGGGCACGTTGCCTACTGACAACGACTTTTTTATTTAGATTTATTTATCCTTTGATTGTCTGTTAATATTCATTAGTTAATCAAGTTAATGTAGGCATTCTGTGAGATATCCGATTCATTTTCTAAGTTCAATGTCACGCGCTGCCGTACAATTCTAATTAATTGTTTGCAAAATCATATTAATATTATAAGGAGAAAAGATTTTTTTTTTTGTATATTAGAATATAACACATTTCTCGAATTACATTAGTGAAGAAAAAAAATCTGAGAATTTTTCCTAAAAAAATTATGGTCGAATTTCTTTGACTATGTGTTGATATTATGTAACATTCAGCGTCAATCAGGTCAAGTATTTTTTAAACATATTAATTCCTTTTTATAATAATACTGGCCGTCTCCCGCCATCACATTACAAATTATTTAAATTCTCGGCTTTTCTTTACTATAATATGCATGTATGTATTTATGTACATTTTTTTTTATGTCACTAGTGACAACGAGGCAGGCACCTGATGGTAAGTGACTACCGTCGCCTATAGACATCAGCAATACCAGGGGGACTGCCAACGTGTTGTACACCTTATTACAATGCCTTAAGGGCAAGGGCAACTGGCTCTCAAGTGCAACTGCCGGAACACACCAACAGGTGTTTGGCGACAGATTTTCAACTTGAGCCAGCCAGTCGAGTACCACATAGTACCCTACCACCGTACATAAACCATCCGGAAGAAATTCTCTAAATGATAACGTAATCCGTTTCGTGGTTTAGACCATGGTGAGATTTGTGGTCATACACAAGCTTACTCAAAATAAAAATAAAATATAGAGGCAGAATGCGACTTTGTTTCATACTACGTAAAGATAAGGAAGATTCTATTTTATTATTATACTTTGAACCCTAAAACCTAAAATAGTGAACCTCATAGGAAGGAAGCGTTCTTTACCAAAAAGCCGACAATGACTTGCAATTGTGTCCGCGTAAAAAGTTCTCAAGAGTTAAAAAAAACCTCACATCGCACCCCACTGCTACCATGACTATGTAAAACAGAATATGAGACTAACGAGTCTACCTGACGAATTAATTTAATATTGACAGGTTTATTTATTGAATTTAAATTATTTTGTTAGTTGCATAGTAAGGCAATGAGACCATGTTTGAGATGTTAAACATTCCCATCCGCGTTACCAAGGGGTCTTATCTTTTGCCGGGATAAAAAGTATTATATGTCCTTCTCCAAGGTTTCATCTATCTCTTTAGCAAAAATTATTCAAAGTCAAAGTCAAAGTCAAAACCATTTATTCAGTTTAGGCCCTAGAAGGGCACTTATGAAGGTCGAATTACAGAAGTTACCACCGGTTCGGAAGTCAGCCTTCAACTGAGAAGAACCGGCAAGAAACTCAGCAAGGTTACATTTTTTAAATATTTTTGGACCATCTGACTATATTGGCTTTTTTTTTCAAATGTTTAACAATTTTATTCTTAAAGTAATACAAAAATACATAAAAAATTATAACCCGCATTAGTTACCTACATAGTAAACTAAAACAAAAAATACCAAGCTAATAACAGCGTATTAAAAAAAAAATGGTAATTAACAGTAAAAAAAAAAAACAATGTGTAGGTACTTGTACAGAGTGCAGCTACCTCCAGACATCTTTATCCTCAATATATTGGGCTACCTTGTAATAAGCTTTTTCTTTCAAAACTTTTTTTATGTACGATTTGAATCTAGAATCAGTCATCTTGGTAACAGATGCTGGTAATTTATTATAAAAGCGAACACTATTCCCAAGAAATGACTTTTTAACTCTAGCTAATCTAAAATACGGAACAACTAATTTATCTTTTTGTCTTGTATTGAAATTATGAATCTCTACATTTGATTTATACAAATCTACATTTTTTCGAATGAACATAATATTTTCATATATATACAGTGAAGGTAAAGTCATTACGTTTATTTCCTTAAATATTTCCTTTAATGATTCACGTGGACCCATATTGTAGATTGCACGAATGGCTCTTTTTTGTAATACAAAAATTGTTTCAATATCTGCAGCAGCTCCCCACAGTAAAACGCAATATGATAAAAGACTATGGAAATATGCGAAATAAACTAATCTGGCCGTCTCAACATTCGTCAATTGTCTAATTTTTTTAACAGCAAATACAGCAGAACTCAATTTACTAGCTAAAGATTGTACATGAGAACCCCACTGTAGTTTAATATCAAGTGTTATACCCAAAAATACAGTTTTATCAACTAGTCCCAGGCTGCTGTCATCTATTAATACCCTACTGTCTACTTGCGGTGCGGTATTCAATTTATGAAGTTCAGTTGGTGAAGTAAATACCTACATAAAAACTAGGTATATTATTATGAATGAAACGGTATTGCTATGATTGTCAATCATACTATCCTACTAATGTTATAAAAAAATGAAAGTTTGGATGTGAGGATGTTGAAAAAACGGCTGAACTGATTTTGATGAAACTTGGCACAGAGGTAGATTAGGTTTTTTTTTTTTTATTGTTCAATAGGTTTGCGTTTGACCACAATCTCACTTGATCTTAGGTGATGATGTGGTCTACGATGGTGCACGCTTACCCAGAAGTAACCTGTTCACTCGAGCCTTGAAGACTACCAGGTTGTAATTATCGGGAAACAGACTCAGGCAAGGAGTTCCACTCCTTTGCAGTACGCATGATACAAAATAATCTACCTGTGTGTGGAAAACATAGGATACTTTTTATGCCAAGAAAAAATAAGATCTCTCGGGAACGCAGGTGAAACAACGGGGGAAAGAAAGCTAGTTTTGTTATAAATCTTAAAATATCTTACGTAAGCTTTAGAACCATCACAGAAAATTCAATATTTTTTCAAGCCGTTTAAAATATTTCTCGCTGAACAGATAAGGGGTGGCAATAAAAAAAAACGGTAGCAAACGTAAACATTTGATGCCACTTGTGATTGTCGAGTGTTATTTTAATAAAACGTCAAACATTTCAATTTTGATGTTATTAGGGAATGTGGCAAAAAGTTATTAACAATTTTATTTAAAAAAAAAAATCTTATGGTGATGTGCTGAATGTGTTAGGGTTGTAGCTAACACGGTGCATGGTACTTTGTAGTACTCGACTGGCAGGCTACCACCCTCTAGATGAAAATCTTTCATTAAGCACCTGTTGGTATATTTTGGTAATTGCACTTGAGAGACAGTTTTAAGGCATTGTAATGAGGTGTACACTGTACACATTGGCAGTTCCCCTGGTATTGCTTATGTCTATAGGCGACAGTAGTCACTTACCATCAGGTACAATAAGTAATTATAGAAAAGTACCTACCTAGTAAGTATCCTCAAACCTATTTTTATTCAAATAAGCCTTTATAAGCATTATGAATAGTCTTTCTAGGCTTTGTGTGCTTACCACCTTCGGCCTATGGTGAGATTGTAGTTAAACACAAGCTTATCAAGAAATTAAAAAAAAGACTCACTGTTATTGCTAACTCTTATCAGCAAAAGCAAACTTCCGAACCTTGCGTTTTCATAAGTCTCCGAAGATTTATTTAAAGAAAATTGATTTTAATTTTACCTAGGAACGTAAATCTCATGTGGACCTTAAAGAACACATCGGAGATACATAATAGTGAATGGTATTTCTGACAGTTTCTTAATAAATTTATTAAAAAGCCCTGTAAGTCCAATGCCTTACAAAAAGCTATTGCCAAATCTTTTTAATAAATGTTTATCAATTTGATTACAATAAAACCATGTAAAATCGACCTTTTTCATACAAAACCTGAAATCCTTTCGACAATAGAACTAATTTGCTTCAAATACAAAGAACGATAAACAACTAGATTAATTCGATTATTATAACACAAAAGACAGTTTTACCGCTACAAAGATTTTAATTAATGCAAATAATTTCGTCGTTTAAAAATCACCTTTAAAGTAATGCGTGTAAGGTTGATCAAACTAAAAATTAAAATGTGCTGGTGTCAAAAGTGTCCCGCGGAGCAAAAGAGTGTAACCCCAAAATGTTCACTTTTTGTTCTCACCTAGCCGATGATAGGTGGTCCTTTTATTCAAAACATTTTGATTTATAGTATATTGCTAAAAATAAAGGAAAGGCTTTTTTGTTTCTTCCGGTATTTTGGATGAAATATGACAGCATTTTTTATGTTTTGATTTTGTTTATGTAACATATTTCTATATTTGGTTTTATTGAACAATAAACACTAAATGCGACCTAGAAAACGTGTAGAATTATTGTATTACATATTTAATAAGACAATAAAATTATACATCAAACCTAGTAAAATAACATATTTTTTCCGAAAAATACTTTAGTAATTAATTAACTGAATGACAAAACAAAACCCTTTGCAATCAAAAAAACTTTTATTAATTTACTAACATCAACGAACAAAGTATCTCTATCAAAAATGACATAGTACAGTATATTAAATGATAAAATACTTTGTCTTAACTAAGCTGTTGGATTTTCAACTTTATTTTAAAGACATATTTGTGGCGGCATAATTTTTTGCTTATTTCACGATTGCAATAAAAACATGATATTTATTGTCAAAAATCAAAGCGCAAGGGTTCTTTAGGCACCCGCTGAGACCATTCAATTGTTACGGAACCATTTAATAGATTTAACGCCCCAAAAGGCAACGATTATAGGTCAGTTTGCATAAATTGTATTATAATATACGAAATAGTTTTATCATGGGAAACTTGCTGTGCGGTCTACGTTTGAGATCTGTTTTATACGTTTTTTTGAGTTATAATGATGTTACAACAGGGTTTTTTTCTATAAAAGCAAATTGTTGCACGTTTTTGGTTTTGCATGTTAGTTAAATTATACCTAAACGCGAATGTTTGTATGTTTGTTAAGCAAGATTAGCTACGTAGGTACCTATCATGAATTAAAAAAACTTATTTTCTAGGGAAACATTACGCCCTTCTGAAATGAGAGTGAAACTATAGAAATACTTATACCTACGCTTTCTGAAGTATAAAAATGTAATTAAATAATTTAATCAGTAGTTTAGAAAGTAACAAACTAAATACACAAATAAAAAAATACTAAATAATAACTTGACTCAATTAAATAACTTAATAATTTCTAGTAATGTACCTACCTAAATTGTATCATGATCACATTTTTCGGATTAGGATGTCCACTGCTGAACCACCTGGCCTAAAGATTTCAGGACGAAAGTTATTTTTTTATGAATTTGCTTGTATTGGACCACAATCAAGCAAATACATGATGAACCGAAAGTGATGCAATCACACAAAGTCGTAGAAGTAAACTGGTTCTTAAATCTCAAGTACACCCATAGATTTTCTAAAGCATAGGTACACTAAAAATATTATTTCAATGACTAAGGGTACCTTTCTATGAGAAAGTTAGTCTGATAGACATTTTTTGAATTTTATTATCACTTAAGCCTTAATTAAAACTTATGGCCAGCCAAATAGGTACTATAAAGTACCCCAAAGTCGTATTTACCATAGCTCTAGTATCGATCACATCGCTAGTGAAAAAACATCTAAACAGATTTTGAAAAATCTAAATGCGCTTTATACAAAATTCTCAGACTTCAAGGCGATGATAGCTCAATGGTAAGTGACGTCGGATACCGGGGCGAAGGTCGTAGGTTCGTATCCTACAGTGAGCTTGAGCTTTCGGTGAAGGAAAACATCGTGAGGAAACCACAGCACGGTGGTAGGGTACTATGTGGTACTCGACTGGCTGGCTACCACCCTCAAGTTGAAAATCTGTCGCCAAGCACCTGTTGGTGTGTTCCGGCAGTTGCACTTGAGAGCCAGTTGCCCTTGCCCTTAAGGCATTGTAATATGGTGTACAACATGTTGGCAGTCCACCTGGTCTTGCTAATGTCTATAAGCGACGGTAGTCACTTACCATCAGGTGACCCGCCTGCCTCGTTGTCACTAGTGACATAAAAAAAAGAAAAGAATTTAAATACTCACCAACATAATAAAGAGATGCTCAATATTTTTCTAGTTTCGGAACGGAAGTCAAAACCACCGGAAACACAACCATAAACAACGAGCGTCCAATCAAAACAAATTCGAAATTAAACTGAACCCATCCTAACAATAGTAGTTAATCAAAAAGTTACATCTAAACATATGTTTACTCCAAAAGGGTTAAGAATTACATAAATTAATATATCCTCTTTATATAAAGAAAGTTTTGTATTATTACGCGTAAAATCACTTCCTCTATCATTTACGTGTTTTTTCCCGCCATCTGACGCCATTTTTTCTTCCAATATGGCGGCTCCATATGTCGCAGAGCGAGCCGTAGCACGTGTTCGAGAATACTTATGTTTTGGATGTTTAAATGTGTAGTATCTTATTAGTGGTTACTTAAATACTGTGAAACAGTTAAAAGGAATTGCAGGTTGAAAAAAACAAAAGGTAAAAATAATGTACCTACTCAAAAGACGTCGATGAAGTTGGATGAATCCTGAAATGAGTTCTGAGTTCTATTAATGATCCCAAAGATCTTAAAGAAATAATTGGATGCAAAAAGCAACGTAAATATTTCTTTGGCATTTTTCAAAAGACCTTAATTTTGTTATCACTCTTTTCAAAGAATCAGCTCAAATTAAAAAAGAAACAATGAATATATTTTTTTTATTGTTATAACAACGTGGGACCTTGTGCAAAAGGCTACAGACCTTTCAATTTAAACCAAGTTTAAAAGGACAATGCGAAATTATACAGTTTCTAATTGTACCCACTTCACTCTTTGGTATTTTAAAGAGTCAAAAATACTACGGAGGTGTCAGAAATTTGCATAAACGTCGTTTCTGGCGATGTTTCAGTTACATAATAATTTCATTTAGCAAAGACAAAGTGGGTCCCGGGGCCTAAGGCAGTCATGTCGCAAATTACTCAAAATGATGATGATAAGGAGCTGAAAATGAAGGTTATTTTAGATGCGTTTGCGTACGTTGAATGATTGGTATGCGTATTGTCAAACGGGAATTCAATGTTTTAAACTGTGACTCTCCTGTTCAGCAAGTAAAATCCGTCTATATCTATACGATCCAGTATGAACTCTACAGGGGATGACTTTATAAATTATTGTCGTACTTTTTTTTTTTTTTTTTATGTCACTAGTGACAACGAGGCAGCCGGGTCACCTGATGGTAAGTGACTACCGTCGCCTATAGACATTAGCAATACCAGGTGGACTGCCAACGTGTTGTACACCTTATTACAATGCCTTAAGGGCAAGGGCAACTGGCTCTCAAGTGCAACTGCCGGAACACACCAACAGGTGTTTGGCGACAGATTTTCAACATGAGGGTCGTAGCCAGCCAGTCGAGTACCACGTAGTACCCAACACCGTGCAACCTTCTTTGTGTTGTTCTATGTAAGTTCGGTAAGACTTACCGGACAAACAACGTTAATCAAATAGGTACTTGAAACAATTGAATTAAAATAAAACTACAACGGCATTGTTCATTCTCGAAAAATAGTAGATTGTTATACAAGGGGCTAAAATGACCCATTATATACGAGGTAGTTTTACTCCCGAGCTTTAGCGAGGGACTAAATAGAAACCGAGTTTTAATGGGTTTTAGCGCCGTGTGTTACACTAAACTTTTCACTACGATTGCGAAAAAATAAAACAATCCAATACAATATGAAATGTGTAGTTTATAATTTCTTTTTTTTGTTTCTTCTGTAGCCGCAACACATTGCATGCATTCTACCAGAGATTTTCAAAATTAAAATGAAGTCCTTTTTTTATGAAACAGTAATAAGTCGAGTCTTTATTCATGATTATTCTACTTATGACTAAAGACTTTTTCGTTTTTGTAGGCTCATTGTCATTTGACACACAAAAATAAAAAAAAACTTTTTCCCCTAGATGATGAATTGCTATTTTTTCACCGCTCTGGTACACTACAATGACGGTCTTTTTGAGCAAGAGGAGTGAAAACAATATTTTTTTATGTAGGTATTTACATAATTCTTGATTATCGTTCTATAAATTAAATATGAACACAAAATACCAGTATTCCTTTTCCTAACCAGTCTTGTAAAAAGTGATTTTATGACTATCAACGATGAAGATTTCTGCCGCATATTATATTTCCATCAAATTGGAGCATAAATACATTCGTTCCGTAACTTACGAGATTTAGAATAACATATTTATTTATAAATTACAGTTTTTATTATAACTGCCCAGAGGTTTACACATTGACTGTAATTTTTTTAATAAGTTTCTTCGCTCATAATTTTTAAAGAAGCCACCACTTTTCAAATTTTGTTAATATTATTAATAACACTGTCATGGAGGTCGTCAGCCGTCATTTCCAACACTTTTCGGTCAATTTTCGACGCGGGAATCGAACCCCAGCCTATATTTATCACGGCTAGCACGCGACTTCCGCACTTGTTAACAATTATTTGTATTACACCACTCTTAACGCGTGAAATTTTTGTTTTATCCCTTTCGAGATGATTTGATAAATTTTTATACAGAATGTTTCTTTGCTAACTTCTTTTTCGTTTCCATGTCATAAATCAACGAGTCAAATGATAGTAAGTATAATTACCGTTGCCTAAAGACATTATCAATACCAGGAAGATAGCCAATGTGTTGCCAGCCTTCAATATAATTACAAAAAAAGGCAACTGGCTCTTAAGTGGAACTGCTGGAACTTACCGATAGAAGCTTGCAACTTGAAAGTGGTGTCTAGGCGAGTTCTACAAAAAACTCTACTACAATGCTATGGTGTTCTCACGATGTTTTTATTCACCAAAATCTCAATCTCAGTGTAGGATTCGAACCAAGGTATATAACGGTCACGGTATCGGACTATCATTACTTTTGCTATCTTGTTATTTTATTATTATCCTAACGACATCCGACATAACTTATTTCAATCAGTTTCAATTGTGGAAACGGTTTAAAACTTCTGTAGCTCGACTTTTAAAAGTGAAAACATGGTTTTAACATGAGTCAGTTAAGTAGACAGTAGGACTCACAGTCTGTCAGTTACTAAGATATGGAAGCCTATTATTGGCCATACATTTTATGTTTTATTTTTAATTTTATACAATTGGAAGCGCTGTTGGTTTCCCAAATAAAATAAAATAAAAAAATAAGATAAAGAAGACAGGTCATGATCTGATTTTATAATTCTTTCTCTTGCTTTCAATATATTTCTTATATTTTTAAATATAAAAATAATAGAAATTTATACTATATATCAAGTAACAGCAGAAAAACAAGGCATCTTAAAAAATACTTATGTTAACCTAAAAAAAATAATTGATACTATATGTCAAGTAACAGCAGAAAAGCTAAAATTTACAGAAACATTCTTACTTTACCAGAAAAACCTACTTCTTGGACCTCTTTCTGTATTTCTACTTAAAGAAGAAACAAAATGAACATGCATCCTGTATATAAATGGAGTGCAACTCGTTAGCGTGTTGATTTTGCGTCGAGACTCGTTATTGTTGCATTATATGGCGGCTGTTTAAATTACAACGTGACGACCGACAACGGGGCCATTTCTTGTGCTGGGCACCAAGTAACTGACAATACTGGGGTGTCATTAATCTGAAATTTAAAAAAAACTTGAGAGGTGTCAAGGAACACCCGGATGGAACGAAGTTATATTAGTCGAGAGAGTATATATATATATAAAAAAAAACATTTATTTTATATAATTAGAAATGAAAATATCTGGCTTGCTTTCTATAAGAGAGAGAGAGAGAGAGAGAGACAGACAGAGAAACATGCGCACGCCGCACAGCTTACAATAGCTTACTACACACAACTGTCACCGACAGTGACAGTGTCAGTGACACAAAAAGTGTCGTAAGAAATTTTCCGTCTAGCCCCCTTTCTGTGCTAGTTTATGGTAACATAGATTTTCTAAGCTCTATAAATAAATATCCTCGGACATTTTTCACACACGTTTATCAGATCCCAAACTAAGCAGAGCTTGTAATATGGAAACCAGATGACTGATATACTACATATACTACTTTTTTTTTTGTTAATACATACTTAAATAGATAATTACACTCAGACTCAGGACAGTCAGACATGTTCATGCACACAAATGTCTGAACTGGATGGGAATCGAACCCACGACCTGTGACGTGATAGGTAGTGTGTTAACCAACCACGCCAACCGGCCTGTCTATGTTTCGAACATTGATTCAAAATATTAGGTCTTTACCTAAGAAAATGCCGTTTAGTATACAAAAATTTAGTAGGTATTTTTTTTAATTTCTGTTAATCAAAGTAGTATGCACCGATGTTATCGATGAATCTCTGCCAGCGCAGTGGTCATTTTTCAATTTCTTGAAGAAGTCAGGTGTAGGAGACAACAAACTCTTCAAAATTAATTGCCTGGCGACGGATTTTCAGCTTGATTATCGTATCCAGCTAGGTAAGTACTATGGCCGCCTTTTAATAGCTTCATGATGTTTTCGTTCTTCGAAAATTTCATGCTTATTGTAAGGATTGAATTAAATTTCTTCGCCTTAGATAAAATTCATATTTAAACGAGCTGTCCCCCGCGATTTCGCCCGCCTTCCCGAGGGATCTTATGTTTTCCCGGGATAAAATGGCGGTGTAAAACGGCCTAAGTGCTATTCCAGACTATAATATACCTCCATGTCAAATTTCATCCAGATCCATTCAGCCGTTCTGGCGTAAATGAGAAACAAACATAAATCCATCCATCCAAACTTTCACATTTATAATATTAGTACGATTAGTAGGATAGTAGGATTTATAATATATGTAGGAAAGTAAAGTCCTATGATATCAAAACAAGGTACAACAACTTAAAACGACTTGAACATGTTACAACGAACCAGGAAGCGTATTTTTTTTTTAAATACGTTTTGTCAGAACATTTCGAGCGCAATATCTACACAATAGCGATGTTAGCTTAGCTGATGACCCGCCTTGACGTCATGTCATGACGTGAAATGAAATTGCATCATGTCCAAACGGTTTCGCTGTTTGCCCAAAACGTCCGCCTGGCGGGTTAAGGGGAAGCTTGTTGTTATCATGATAGCATACAACAGTTTTTTTTTTATATTTAGTTTAACACACCGACAGATGCTCGAAGCCCGATTTACAATTTAGGCTGATAGTTCACTTCAGTTTTTTTTTTATGATTCTGGATAGGCTTGCGTTTCACCACAATCTCATCATGGTAAGTGATGATGTGGCCGAAGATGGTAAGCACACAAAGCCTAGATGGGAACTGGCTCTCAAGTGCAGCTGTCGGAATACACCGATAGGTGTTTGGCGACAGATTTTCAACTTGAGGGTGGTAGCCAGCCAGGCGGGTACTACAAAGTACCCTAAAATTATTAAATTATTAAGGTCTACTGCTGGACATAAGCCGAGGAGGCGCGCCATTTCTCCCAGTTCTCACCTTCCGCATCCAGCCAACGCCGGCTACCCTCTTTAGGTCATCGGTCCATCGGGCTGGAAGACGACCCATGCTTCGCTTGTCGGTGTGCGGTCTCCACTCAAGAACACGTTTGCTCCAACAGCTCTTGGTCCTTCGACAGACATGACCAGCCCACCGCGTCACTTCAGTTTGCTGAATCTTCGAGCTATGTCGGTGAACTTAGTTATCTTCCGGATGTCCTCATTACGGATTCGATCCTTCAGAGACACTCCGAACATAGCTCGCTCCATCGCGCGCTGAGAGACGTTAAGCTTGTGGACTAGCCCTGCTGTGATGAGAGTCCACGTTTCGGCAGCGTAAGTCATGGCATGTATGATGCAATAGTCGAAGACTTTCGTCTTCATTCTCTGCGGTACAGGTGACGAGAAGACTTGATGAACCACCCCAGTTGTTTTACTCTTCCACTCCGCTCTATCACTAGTCGTCTCAGATACTTATACCTATCATTCTTCACGAAGTCCATCCATACCTTCTTCTGCCTTTCTCTACCTCTATACCCATACACACTCATGCTCAGCTTAATACTCTTTCTGTTATATGTTTTTTTTATCCATTCTCATAACATGCCCATACCAAGCCAATCTATTGCCTTTTAACTTTTCAGATACTGGTGCTATTTTAAAGCATCATCTGATATAGGTACTCATTCCTTACCTAGTCCTTCATCGTTTATAGAACTTTTGAAATAACTATGTATATTTATTGAATCATTTGGTGTATTCCCCTTAAGTCATCTGTTTATATTTTCAGAAGGGCGCCGGGAACAATGTTTGATGAGCCGGCACCACCGGCACTGTTTATCGCGACCCGCGGACAGTGGAACTCAACATTTTAAAGTAAAATTATTTAAATTTTATGCTGAGTAAATATTTGGTTTAAAAAATAAAATTTCCAGCTGTCCCCCGCAGCACAGTATCCTATGTTTTATTCCAGGAAGTGATCTACATGTGTGCCAAGTTTTATCAAAATACGTTCAGTAGTTTTTGCGTGAAAGAGTTTCAAACTTCTTTAACACATCCCTACAAACTTTCATATTTATAAGTAGTATGTTTATGTATAATTCTGTAGAGATATAATGGTTATAGAGTTATAAGCACACTAACAGACTGACAGAGATGTCTTGTAATAATTTTGTAATGTAATAAAGCTCCAAAAAATGTTGGCGGCACATGAAACGAAACCACAGCACATTCGGACCAGCATTGTGTGTCTAATTGGTCGTCTATATAATTCCACTAATGCGTGATTTAACTGATCTTTGAAATCAAATAACCATAGGTACTATTTGAGTGACTTTTGTTATTATGCGCTAAAAGTGTTAAATCGGTGAAAGAAAACATCGTTAGGAAACTATATCACGGTGGTAGGGTACTTTGTAGTACCCGACTGGCTGGCTACCACCCTCAAGTTGAAAATCTGTCGCCAAACACCTATCGGTGTGTTCCGACAGCTGCACTTGAGAGCCAGTTCCCATCTAGGCTTTGTGTGTTACCACCTTCGGCCACATCATCACTTACCATGGTGATATTGCGGTCAAACACAGCTTATCCTAAAGTAAAAAAAAAAATTGAAATAAATATCCTAAGTACCTATAGGTAATGGTTTTTTCTTTAATCGATGACTTTATTCGATTCAGGGACTGAAGGGAATTTAACTAATTATATCTGCTACTTGAAATAAAGTTTTTGATGCACTGCTGACACAGAAAAAATCAATTGTAATAAAAAAAAACTTGAGAGGTGTCAAGGGACACCCGGATGGAACGAAGTTATATAAGTTATATAAGTCGAGAGAGTATATATATTAAAAAAAAAAAAAAACTATTTGTATATATATATATTGCTTTCTATAAGAGAGAGAGAGAGAGAGACAGAGAAACATGCGCACGCCGCACAGCTTAATAAACATACATAGTGACATAAAAAGTGTCGGACAATTTTTCATAAGATTTTTTTTCCGTCTAGCCCACTTTCACAACGCGCAAAAAAAAAATGTCGCTTAAATATGTTTCGTCAAAATCTTCTATAATCTTTGTACATATACATATAAATACCTACTCTAGCTAGACTCTAATACACGGTTCGGAAAAATAAAATATTCACTCAATAAAAGCTTCACCGAAAGCTCAAGCTCATTCTAGGATTCGAACCGACCTTCGCCGCGGTACGCGACGTCACAACCACTGAGCTATTATCGCTTATTGCTAAATAACGCTCATGTTATTTTCATCATCAACCCCAGCTCATCAATGGCTAATTCCACTGTATTGGCATGACATGAAGTTGATTGGCAATAAGCAACCCTCGCTCAGAGATCGCGTGACCACTGGACGCACGTGCCCGCCATTATTTAAAAGCCCTTGTATATTATTG
The DNA here is from genome assembly GCA_951361185.1 of Ochropacha duplaris. Classification (NCBI taxonomy): domain Eukaryota; kingdom Metazoa; phylum Arthropoda; class Insecta; order Lepidoptera; family Drepanidae; genus Ochropacha; species Ochropacha duplaris. The sequence goes on along the minus strand of OX592701.1, from coordinate 11,781,917 downwards.
TTACTATTATTGGATACCATTATGAACTGGGATGGGTCTAATACAATTTAAATCATAAGGGATAAACTATAATGTTCCTGTACTGCATTTCTGAGTTTCTTGAATTCCGAACCGACGGTAGAGTCAAATGTAAAAGTTCATACCCTTGTATCTAAGACATGTCTTTATTTATGTAAGTATGAACTGAATAAATGAGTTTTGTTTTTTTTTTTTAAATCCTAATATTGTAAACGAAGCTAGTGTCCAGTTTTATCTTTTTTTTGTTATTCTGGATAAGCTTGTGTTTGACCACAATCGCACCATGATAAGTGTGGCCGAAGGTGGTAAGCACTCAAAGCCTAGATGGGAACTGGCTACCAAGTGCAGCTGTCGGAACACACCAACAGGTGCTTGGCGACAGATTTTCAACTTGAGGGTGGTAGCCAGCCAGTCGAGTACCACATAGTACCCTACCACCGTGCAAAAACTCACTTCTTTTATTGGCGAAGCATGTATTTTGGTTACAAAAGTATCCTACTTTTACATTTATCTTTTTTATTTTAACTACATCCTACTAAGAGGTGCCGGGAGTTAGGAATCCTGTCTTCGACACTAAAATTTATCTATACCTAGCTTAATGTTTAGTGACTTACTTGACTTAATGTCCTATGTCCCCTGGATGGGGCAGAGGGCGTCCACAGTATTCCTCCATCGCGATCGGTCTTGAGCTTCTCGCTTCACCTCACTCCACGTCATTCCGATGCTCGTCGCTTCTGCCAACACTGTGCGACGATAGGTCTCAAATTTTTTGTGGGAGTGAATACATTAATTTAGTTTTTTTTGTAGTAGGTACTCGACTGGCTACACTCACATTGAAAATCTGTCACCAAAAACTATTAATACAAGCAAAACTTCTCTTTTATTATAATACTAACTTTCCGCCCCGCGGTTTCACCCGCGATCCCTTTTCTCTACACAAAAATTTGACCCCCATTTCACCTCCTTAAGGGTTGAATTTTGGAAAATCCTTTCTTTTTTTTTATTCTGGATAGGCTTGTGTCTGAATACAATCTCACTTTGGTAAGTGATGATGTGGCCGAAGGAGACAAAACCTAGATGGGAACTGGCTCTTAAGTGCAACTGTCGGAACACACCGATAGGTGCTCGGCGACAGATTTTCAACTTGAGGGTGGTGGCCAGCTATTCGGGTACTACAAAGTACCCTACCACCGTGCTATGGTTTCGACACGATGTTTTCCTTCACCGAAAGCTCAAGCTCATTGTAGGATTCGAACCCACGACCTTCGCCGCGGTATCCGACGTCACTTACCACTGAGCTATCATCGCATCATTTCTTAGCGGATACCTACTCCATAACAACTATCTGCGTGCCGAATTTTAGTGTAATCCTTTCAGCGGTTTGAGCTGTGTGTAGATAGATCAGTCAATCAATCAGTAACGATAGCCTTTTTATATACAGAATAAGTAAAAATAAAAATAGGATTAATATAGAAAGTACGTCATAAATATTCTTCCCCATCATCACAAAACCTAGCAGCAGAACTTTGATCGTTAACTTTAGCCACGGTTAGGGTGTGTCCACATTAGTGCCGGCTCATTGGGCACACCATGTGTATATACAGTGCTCTATGGGGTTGACAGCCCTTTCAATTTCTTTTTAATTTATGTACAATGATATGAACCAAGTTTTATTAGCTGACGATCTGTTTAGGGTCATCGCTAGAACGAGTAACAAGGGAATGTCAGGTTTTGCTCTACTGTATGGTAGGTAGCTAGGTACTACAATTTTCTATACTAATATTATAAAGAAATGTTCTTTCTAAAGACATTTTTTTTGTTTTTTTTTTGTTTTAGTTTACTATGTAGGTAACTAATGCGGGTTATAATTTTTTATGTATTTTTGTATTACTTTAAGAATAAAATTGTTAAACATTTGAAAAAAAAGCCAATATAGTCCAAATATATTTAAAAAATGTAACCTTGCTGAGTTTCTTGCCGATTCTTCTCAGTTGAAGGCTGACTTCCGAACCGGTGGTAACTTTTGTAAATCGATTCATAAGTGCCCTTCTAGGGCCTAAACTGAATAAATGGTTTTGACTTTGACTTTGACAGCAATATATTATAGATAGATAGATAATTCTTTATTGGTACACCACACAATAAAAATAACAAAACAAAATAAAAAGATAACATTAAAAGAGTCACAATGGGCGGCCTTATTACTAATAGTAATCTCTACCAGGCAACCTTTGGATGGAGAGGATTTTATAAACAATAAAAGATGGCGGAGCACGTATTCAAACAGAATTCATATCTTACACTACAATTATATATACTAAAAAAAAAAAAATACATACAGTCGAACATATAACCTCCTCCTTTTTTGAAGTCGTTTAATAATAATATTAAATACACTACTCATACACATATACTTACAAAGATACATACATACATATACTAAGTCCTAATAATTACATATCATACATAATAATATATATATATATAAAAATGTATGTATTGTTTTCATTATTTTATATTATATATAACACTAGCTGTCCGTCGCGGTTTCACCCGCGTTCCCGAGGGATCTTATCTTTTTCCGGGATAAATATAGCATACGACACTCAAAAATAACGTGGCTTTCTATTGGTAAAAGAATTTTCAAAATCGGTTCAGTAGATCCAGAGATTACCCCCTACAACCAAACAAACTCATCAACTTTACCTCTTTATAATATCAGTATACGAGTAGAATAGTTGAAAATCTGTCGCCAAACACCTATCGGTGTGTTCCGACAGCTGCACTTGAGAGCCAGTTCCCATCTAGGCTTTGTGTGCTTACCATCTTCGGCCACATCATCACTTACCAAGGTGAGATTGTGGTCAAACACAAGCCTATCGAGAATAAAAAAAAAAAAAAAAAAAAAAAAAAGATGTAGAAAATGCAAAGAGATCTGTAAGTTTGAATGTAGAAGGTAATATCCGAAATTTCTGTTCAGATATAGTTTTTTTTTTTCACTTACTTTATTCCTGAGCTTAGCTTAGCTTAGCTTTCGGTGATTGCTATAAATTACTTCATCTCAAAAGCCTGGGAACAGTGTGCCGAAAGTAAGTTGAATACAAGAATTATGGCATGGTGGTTTTCCAAATTGTGAGGAGCTATTTGTAGTTTATATGTAAAATACGTCAGTTGCTTACACGGTAAATAAACTTCGCTGTTATTTGAAATCAAAGTTTTAGAGTAGGAGTAAAAACACTTTAAACAAGCTTAACTTTCAAAAATATTTGTAATGTAGTAGTAGATATGTTGGTTTTCACCTGACTTGGGTCAGACCATCAACTTGGGTCAGACTATCAACTTCTGGAATCTAACAGACTGACATATTCAATGTAAATTTAAAACATATACATACCAAATTCAAAAACAACGGAATTTTCATACAACCCTGAATTAGTTCTAAGTAATTAACCTCTTATCGACGCGTGCGCAACTTAAAATACGACCCTCACCCCATCGCAACTGAAAAAAAAAAAATATGCCCCAGTATTCAAATTAACAAAGCATTACTGTGTATTCCGAAACAATTATTTTATTCACGTTCCAATAAAAAAAACACCCTTTATGGCGATGACCAATAAAAACACACACAATTCTCAATCTTATAACTACAAATTTAAAGTTGTAATTAGTTTGCCTTCAATTTAATACAGGCCGTTGTAAAAGTGACGCAAGTGAAATTGAAGAAAAAAGGTGGCACGCGCCCAGTACGGAGTTGGGGTATCTTCCCTAACAATCGGGGGGTGACGTAGTGATGTGCCCGTTGATTAATAAAATTCAACGTTTTGTCACAAAAGAAACAATAATAGGCTTCAGTTCCAGGTAGCAAATTTTTTTCTAGAATAATCGAATAGTAGTTAACGAATACCTACTTCACGTTTTTTGTTTTATTTATTTTCAAGATATGCAGAAAATAACTTGCATTGCAGTGAAGAAAAACATCGTGAGGAATCCATAGCACGGTGGTAAGTTGAAAACCTGACGCCAAGCACCTATTGGTGTGTTCCGGTAGCTGCACATGAAAGCCAGTTCCCATCTAGGCTTTGTGTGCTTACCACCGCCCACATCATCACTTACCCTGGTGAGAAAGTAAAAATGAACTGATATGTACGACATTCACAGTTAATTATGTGATAATTATCATACTACAAAAAACAAAAACATTTTTGGGGTAAATTACTAAGACAAAAACTTAATGTCGTATGATGCAAATGTTTTCAGTATTTTTCTTTTGAAGCTACGTGGGAGTCCTAAAATATTATGTCAAATTAATTTAGGTTGCTACCTATCGATGTATGTTCTCCATCACTATCACTAGCGAGCTCGTATCATCGTCGCGTGCGCAGGTGCCGGTTCCGCTCCGCTCGGTGGTCGCTTATCGCGCGATGCCCACACCTGGGCTTAGATCAAATGATTAGGATTTGTGCTAATCACAATTTGGTCTAGTCTTATTTAAATTATTGCTTGTATAATCTTTCAAGCCTCGAGCCTCTTTAACTTAAGGCCTTTTTTAACACATTCAGTATAGTCAAAAAACCGTCAAAAAATATTATTTTCGTCACTGAAAGATCTACCACTATATTATGTGTTATCATTTTAGAAGTTCCAATATATTTAAGTGGAGATCCTTGAGGGAGGCCTTTGTCCAGCAGTGGAGGTCTTCTGGCTGACATAATGATGATAATATGCTACTAGGATTAAACAGATATTTATGGAGATGCTAGCTGTCCCCCAAGGTTTAACCCGCGTTCCTGAGGGATCTTCCTGGGATCAAAAGTATGCTATGTCCTTCTCCAAGGCTCCATCTATATCTATACCAAAATTCATAAAAATAGGTTTAGACGTGAACGTTACCCTACCACCGTGCTATGGTTTCCTCGCGATGTTTTCCTTCACCGAAAGCTCAAGCTCATTGCAGGATTCGAACCGGCGACCTTCGCCGCGGTATTGGACGTTACTGCCACTGAGCTATCATCGCCTTTGTATAGTCTAAAACCTATGATTTTATTATATACGTCATTTTCTACCTTCATATAACAAAAAGAGATTGAGACAACTCCAAAGTTTTTACAAGACTTATTTTAAGCCTTCCCATGATTTTCGAACTTTAAGATAAAACTTAAAGACCTTCGTGTAGAACATATAGGTACCTAAACAATACACTGATCACACCGTCAAATAAACCGCAATACTCCAAATTATATGAAAGGGAACGCGCTTCAATCAATTAGGTATTCTCAATTCATCTCTACCGTAATTTTGTTACCAATAACCATCCATTAAGCTTATTGTTTGGTTACGGATCATAATGACTGCTGCAGGATGCGCATTGTATGGCTCTGTCAAAACGCTGTCATTAATGAGATTTGATTGACAACGATTCTGGTTTGCAACTTTGAACGCTTTTGCTTAACGTGCTACTTATTTTTTTGGAAAGGTTACCTTCTGTACCCGTGCAAGAGTCTGTTTTTTATATTTCTATGGCAATTGAACGAATATTGAATGGATTTCTATACCGTGCCCCTATTTAACACGCTATTGGTATAAAAATGCCTGTATGTCCTGCGTCCGGGAGTAATTATCTATTTATGCGGTTATTTAAAAAAATAAACAACAGTAGATAATTATATTATGTAGTATATTAGCTTCCATAGCGTTCTGCTTTTTTTTTTACTTAATTCCTAGACCTTACAACCTTTACACACCATCACTTACTATTTTGAAATTTTGGAGAAACAAATGCCAATCCACGGATAAAAAAGGATTTTCAATTTCTATAAAAAATATAAAATATCTCTAACGATATAACGAGATAGTTACGGTTTCTATATTATAAAATTATACAATAAAAAAAGAGAATTTCTTTAAATCATCGGAGAATGAATAAAAAATATCGATTGGAGTCGGTAATTGTCCTCTAATAGGATAATATAATGGATATTACTGTCACGGAGGAGTTGCGGTTGGCAACGGTTCTTTTGAACGTGGGCCACGAGATTTGAGGAGAAGCCATATGGGTTCCGTTCATACGTCTTTTTCAGGGAGCTACTCATTCATATAAAGGATTTTACTATGGGACAAACTCTGAAATACATCAAAGTTTTCATACGTTTTTATCCCGCGCCTATCGGTATGATTCGGCAGTTGATAGAGCATTAATACAGAATCGGCTCGAAGGACCATAGTGTAAGGGAAAGCCCCTGATCGATATGCTTCAAATTTTATTTAAAATTAAAGTTGTTTTTTGTTTGTTTGTTTGTTTGGGGGTAATCTTTGGAACTACTGAAACTCGGGGCGGAGGCATAAAGTTAATAGGAGTTTATGATAAAACCGAGTCGCGTACACTTCAAATACAGACTGATTTATTTAAAATAAAAAGCATGCGGCGTAACAATTAAACTGTTGTTGCAGTGAAAGTAGAGATGTGGGGAAATCTAGTATTTTTTTTCTTTATACCACAAATGACAACGAAGCTGACGGGTCACCAGTGGTGGTATGTGACTACCGTCGCCTATAGACATTAGCAATACCAAGGGGATTGCCAATGTGTTGTACACCTTATTACAATGCCTTAAAGTCAACTGGCTCTCAAGTGCAGCTGTCGGAACACACGGATAGGTGCTTGGCGACAGATTTTCAACTTGAGGGTGGTAGCCAGCCAGTCGAGTACTACAAAGTACCCTACCACCGTGCAGAAGTTTTTCTATGCCTATTATTGTTGATAAGGCGACGGTAATCACACAAAGTATTTTGATCAAATATAAGGTTCATAAGAGTAGTAAATTATCGCAGGTTGAAATTATTGTTGATTTTCATAATGAGTAACTCTATTTTAATGGCCGTACTCGAATTCAACAAAGTGTAGAAAGTTATTTCTTTTTGTTATTTAACATTGTAACAATGTTTTCTTGATAAAAATCACCGGGCGTTTATTGTGCAACTACAATGCAAACACAATAGCAATCACAATTTGGCAAAAAGTGAAACTACGCCATACAAAGAACATGATTTCTTGAGAACATTGTACCTAATATGAATAAATATGTTGACTCTAAATAAATGAAGACCCGTTAATACTTTATTTACTGGTTTATAAGTATTAATTTAAATATGCTGGGATATTTTTTAAACGATGGCGATGGAGACCGCTGTGGTCGTGGGTTCGAATCCTACAATGAGCTTGAGCTTTCAGTCAGCACATCGTAAGGAAACTATAGCACGATGGTAAGAAACTTTGTAGTACCCGACTGGCTGGCTACCATCATCACATTGAAAATCTGTGGCCAAGCACCTATCGGTGTGTTCCAGTAGCTTCACTTGAGATCCAGTTGCAAAGGTTGACAATTCATTGGCAATCACCCTGGCTTGTCTCACTTCTGACATTATATTTTACTCTTAGTTATAAAGAGAGTTAGAGAGCGGATTTTGTACGTTTGTTTACATGTGGTGGACAATCTCCGGAACCACTTCAACTATTTGAAAAATTCGCTATTTAAAAGGTTCAAAGTCAAAACCATTTATTCAGTTTAGGCCCTAGAAGGGCACTTATGAAGGCCGAATTACAGAAGTGACCACCGGTTCGGAACTCAGCCTCCAACTGAGAAGAACTGGCAAGAAACTCAGCAAGGTTACATTTTTTTAATATTTTTGGACCATCTGACTATATTCAAGTTGTTCAAAAAACTTACACAATCAAACAAAAATTTTAATAAATAAAGTTGTTCATAGATTTCTTTCCCTACATACCTATATATAACAATAACAAATTCCCATTTCCATTTCCATTAAAGGATTAAATATTAATATCAATCGCGCGTGTTACAAGTTATAAGCGCGCAATAGGCGCCGCAGGGTTCAGTTATATCGCGGTCGGCGGCGCGCGTGTCGATTGACCACTTAGTAGTCGCAGAGTAGCTTAAACGCAGGGACTTTGGTAGTTTTTTTTTAAATTGAGTATAGGTTCGCGTTTGACCACTATCTCACTTGATGTTAGGTGACGATGTGGTCTACGATGGTGCACGCTTACCTAGAAGAACATTTTTACAACTAGGTACCAATGTTATGATGGGATGTTACATTGCTTTCGTCTGTTACCTATGTATTTTGAATGACAAATCAAAAATCCAAAGCAAATAGTCTTGCATATTTTTTTTTGTTTTTGTTCCTACCTACGCAGCTACGTTTAGATGAAAGCAAAGAATGAAAAGAAAATTATGGTACTAATGAAGTTCAAAAACACTATCAAATAGGTTTATTTATGTATGTATGTCCACAATTTTTCAATCTATTTGCTATGAGAGCTGTAGACCTCGCGAAAGTTTTGTGACAATTGAAAAAAACGCATTTTTTTACTTTTGGCCCCTGGCTCCGCCATTTTAAAAAAAATTCAAAATCTGGATTGACAAATCCAGATTTTGAAATCCATATAGGTAATTATCGAATCTACTCACAAAATTTCACGAAAATCCGTTGAGAAATTAAATGCGACCTGTAGAGACAGCCGGACATAAGAAAGCATTTTTGCCAGCTAAAACGGAAATTTTTCGCTCGCTCGGTCAATTTATAAAACTACTAATACGATTTTGAAAATTATATGATAGCTATGTTATCCCTGAGTGCATTTTTTATCTCGAAAACGCGGGTTAAACGTGGACTGGAAGCTTGTATAAATTATTTTCAAAAAAGTTACAATAAAAAAACAATACAAGTGTTCTCTGTTTTTTAACTCACCTACGCTATTAGTCGCCAATAAAATACGATATCTACCTCAGAGCGACAAGCATACATCGCCAATTTGAGAAGACCACCCAATCGTTTATAACCGAATTATAATATTATGTATGCCAAATTTGGCCGGCTCATACATATCCGCCACGCTACCGTTTAATTTGATTATTTCATTTCAAATTAACCACATGTCGGTCGAATTAAATGATATTAAATTTACTAATCAGGTAATGATGTGTAATCTGCCTTATAAAGATCGAGTTTTGGGATATTTTTAACTTATGCAACAACAGAACCGCGAATTCTTTCATGACTCTTCTTTTCTGCACGGTTTCACCCGTGATTTGTAGGAAAAAATACTTTTCTTAGTCTTACTTAATGTCCTATGTCCCCTGGATGGGGCAGAGGGCGTCCACAGCAGACCTCCATCGCGATCGGTCTTGAGCTTCTCGCTTCACCTCACTCAGCGTCATTCCGATGCTCGTCGCACTTTTCTTAGTGGGTGAATGCAAAAATCTTTTCATAAAGGATTTATGACAAAAGGAACTTGTATGCAAAATGTCAAGTTCAACCCGAGTTCAATTTCAACTTTTAGGCGATGAAAGCTGTGTGGTAGTGACGCCGCCAAGGTCGTGGGTTCGAATGTTCGAAGCTTGAATTTTCGGTGAAGGAAACATCGTGAGGAAACCACAGCACGGTGGTAGGGTACTTTGTAGTACTAAAGGTAGGTATCATTTTACATAGCAAAATACCTATATTTTGCTATGTAAAATGATACCTATATAAAATTCTCGTATCACAGTGTTAGTAACCGAATTCCTCCGAAACTGCTTGACCGATTTTTATGTTTTTTTAAAAACCACTAATATTATAAATGTGAAAGTTTGGATGGATGGATGTTTGTGACTCAATCACGCCTGAACGGCTGAACGGATCTGGATGACATTTGGCACAGAGATAGATTATAGTCTGGAATAACACATAGGATATTTTTTATATCCCGGGAAAAGATAAGATCCCTCGGGAACGCGGATGTAACCGCGCGAAAAAGCTAGTAGGTTATATAGTATATTTCATACCGCTAGATCCCACGGGAACGCGGGCGAAACCGCGAGGGACAGCTAGTATAAATATATTCTAAATAAATATTCTTGGACATTTTTCATACACGGCTATCTGATCCCAAACTAAGCAGAGCTTGTAATATGGAAACCAGATGACTGATATAATACATAGACTACTTTTTTTTTTGTAAATGCATACTTAAATAGATAATTACACCCAGACTCAGGACAAACAGACATGTTCATGCACACAAATGTATGTCCTGGATGGGAATCGAACCCACGACCTGCGGCGTGATAGGCAGTGTGTTAACCAACCACGCCAACCGGTCCGTCAATGGTTTATATGTATAGATCATCAAGTACAAAATATAGGTTTATATGTATAGATCATCAAGTACAAGTTATTGTTACTTGTTCAAGTCACAGACGATCCCTCCCGGTTCACACAATACTTAATTTGCATTCGTGTTATCCGGAAGTAGCGCGAATTTGTCTGAGCTTACGCCCATCGATCAACAGATTTCCGGTCCGGTGCGCCGGCGCCGCCGCCGGTACAAATAAATACCTGTATTAACGTACCGATTTTAAACACAGTATGAAAATCAAGTATGAAACTCTTATACCTACTGAAATTCAGAATAAAAAAAATATCTTATCTTTACTAATATTATAAAGTAAAGTTAGTGAGGTTGTAGGGGGTAATCTCTGGATCTGCTGAACCGATTTTGAAAATTCTTTTACCAATAGAAAGCCACGTTATTTGTGAGTGTCATAGGGTATATTTTTATCACGGGAATGCGCGTGAATCCACGGGGGACAGCTATTCCATAATAACATCTTTAATGCAATGTCTACTTTTACATCTAGGCTTTGTGTGCTTACCACCTTCGGCCACATCATCATTTACCATGGTGAGATTGTGGACAAACACAAGCTTATACAGAATAAAAAAGAAAAAAAAAAACAATAGCTTCAGGACTCAGGCCAAATTCAACCTCTAAGTAAGTGTAAAAGGGTAAAAAGGTACGATTCGGCGACATAAACTAATTTAATTTTGGCAGATGGGACGGTCGTTCCAATAATACCTACATAACGTAGTAATGAGTGAAGCTTATATCTTATATAAGTAGTGTAAAGAAATAGGTCCACTTTATAATTTTCAGTAAAATTAATATGAACGTGAATAGATCATATAAACCCCAGTAACCAGCTCATCTTCGTTGATTAAGTGAAAGGACGCATCCTGTACCATTCAAATTCATGACTTCAACTTATATGTACTAGCTGATGACCGCAGTTTTACTCCTACGTTCATGCTCTGGTCGATTCTTTTAATATAATTTTTTTTTATAAAAAAATTTTTTAAATTTTATAAAACGACTTCAAAAATAAATATGTAGCACTAAAACCTGAAAAATAAATGAAGACATTAAATAAAATAGATAAAAAAAAAACAAAATTCAGTAACTATATGAACCAAAAACTTTACCTATGTAAACTACCTATTCAAATTATCCCACTAATATTATAAATGTGAAAGTTTGGATGGATGGATGGATGTTTGTTACTCTTTCACGCAAAAACGGCTGAACAGATTTTGATGAAACTTGGCACACAGGTAGTCCATATCCTGGAATAAAACATAGGATACTTTTTATCCCGGGAAAAGATAAGATCCCACGGGAACGCAGGTGAAACCGCGGAGGACAGCTAGTTATTCTATAAATTCCAATTGATTTGTTTGAAGTCAGTGCCAATCCCAAAAAATACAATGAAATAAAATTTTATTAAAAATATAACTATTAATGCAGTTTTTTTTACTTAAAAAAAACCTATATGGATACTTTACCTCCAACTGCCTCCAAGGGACTGGTATAGGTAGATAATTTATTTATCGCCCGAGGGTAAAAATTCGTGAAATATTCTCGACACAAAAAATGATTTTAGAAAATAATTTTATATCATTTTAATTGGCTTTAATTTGTCACCCGTATCGAAATTAATATAAACGATAAAAATATGATAATAATATTAAAAAAAAAACCATTATAAATTACATTCCTATAGAGTATTGGGATTCGATGAAATTTTTATGCATTTTTAAGTAGCTGTGGGATATCTTATTTGAGGCAGCTACCACGATTATTATGTTCTATGGTTTATAAAAAATATTCATGACCCAAGTTTTTTAGGTTACTAACTAAATATTCGATTTGATTCGACAATATATAAGTAACATGTACATTATATTAAAGTCTATGTAAAGTCTAAATAAAATCAATAACATACCGAAAATGTTTAAAGAGCTCAATAATAATGCATTTAGAAAAAAAAATAAAGACTATGTTATTACGATGTTACTGATTATTTTAATGATTTTTAATTGTTTTTTTATTTTTTATTGCAGTGTCGGTTTTATTGCAATCATTGACATTTTATTTGCACCTACTGTTATGTTTTCTTGACCGTTTTGATTTTATTTTTATTTGTAGATTGACATTTTATTTTGATTCCCTGACATTTTTTTTATTTTCTATCTATTTACTAGTATAATTTTAATTTTTGCCTTTTAATTTTTTAACTAACAAATAATTAAATATGAAAAATTTCTACACCATCTGTAATGGTAGAATACGTCGTTGGCCGCTTCATTATTACCAACAAATGTACCGTATTCTATGAAATAAAATGATATTCTATTGTATTCTATTCTATTCTATCTGGAATAATGTACCTACCTTTTAAAGAGTAAAATATTTTTGCAAATATGTGCAGTAGTTTCAGAGATTATCTTCCACACATAAACAAACTTACAAAATTCGCTCTCTCTCTTTATTTATACTAGCCTTTCCCGGCATGCGTTGCAATACCATATTATGTAAAGTTTTTTTCTTAATTTTATTTTGCCAGGAACTTTTTTGTACACACCAGTTTCAATAAAATCAAATAATAACTATCATCATAGATCATTAATTAACATCAATAGGTATTCAAGAAGAAATGGTGTAAAACATGATGCATCTACAAATTTTAAGTCTATGGTTGAATCCATATTCTGCCATCTTGGTAAAGGATGTCAACTGACATATCAAATCCAAATCAAATCAGCTTCTTTTTATTATTTTTCAAAATGATGTCATAAATATACACCATCAAAAGACCTACTCTTTGTCGTTAAATTGGTAATCAAAAATCAAAGTAAGGCGGCATTTTACGTGCTCTCTGTTTTCGAATATTTTTAGATGTTTTATACACTAGTTAGGTTAGAAAGGTATTTTTTTTAACATAGGTATCATCAATTGATAAAACGACTTACGCAAAAACTATGACAGGTAGGAAAACAAAAGTGCAAACTAAACTAACTTTTTACAATATTTCTGATAACGATCTACCATATAATAATGATAGATTTATGAGTACAGATCGTGAGCTCTCTGGTGAAGCTGCGTATGCGCAAGTCTGACAATAAACCACAAGATTTATAGATTATTCAATGGTCTTTTGTTACAGATGTAGCATGAGATAGTTTTACCTATTTAGAAAATGAATTTTACAAGAAATTACTAAGGTACAATTTTTTTTCAGAAAGTGAACATTTTTTAGATATTTAAATCTACATATAAAAAAAAGTATTTTTAGACCACGTTATTAAGCTACATTATATTTCAATTTTTGTATAGGTATGTACTATTTTTTTCTGTTCTTGTGTATGTCACAGAAGTCCTAAATGGCTTCACCGATTTTGATGAAATACGTGTGTATTTTAGTGAGTCTTTTGATGTTGTAAATTCATGATTGGACCCAGTTAGTAGCGATGCAATTAGATTCTTGGTTTTTTCAGGGTGTCCAACCCACAGTGTTTCTCAATTCAGCAATTTAAGTATTAAAATAACTTTACCAAACAATCAAACGTTTCCATCTGATAAAATAATCTTTGCTCAAATCCCGACTGCTGATAGGCACCACATTATATCCACATAAATCAAATGACGTTTTTTACCGCCGTTTTGTCGACGACAAATATAAAAATGTCAACCGCTGCCGCAGAATAAAGGATGTCCATATTTAAAAAGCCGTTTGAATCATTTCGTATAAAATATCTTTCGGTTTTCAAATTCGGAATAAATTTTCTGTCACCTGCGCCGGCGCAACCGGAAGAAGTACGCGAGTGATGCCTTCTCTGTCACGTGTAGTGCTCCGTCCCACTTGCGCCGTCTTTTATATTTTATTGTTTGTTTTACTCGAACTCCCGACGAAGATTTGTATCGAGATAATTTTTATGCTATGTTTTAACTGCGATAAATAACTTTTTAATAGATTAACTCATAGATAAACTCTCTGGTAATTTGTATAGAAGTGACGATGACAGGTGAACTAACGTCTGTGAAAGGCAAAACACATTTTTCTAATATCGACAGATTAATTCCATAGACAATTTTAATATTCAAAACTTTTGGGGTGGATTATTCTATCTATACTAATGAGTCTATGTTTATCATCACTCGTCTCCGTAACGGCTGAACGTATTTCGATGAAACTTGGCACAAAAATGGATCACATCCTGGAATAAAATATAGGATAATTTGTATCTCAAGAAAACTGTAAGATTGAAATTGGCGATTTAAGTATTTCTAAATCAGAAACAATGAGACTAAAGAAAATGTGAGAAAATCTGGCTTGCTAGCACCCTCATGGTGATAACCTATCACCAATCATCATTTTGAAGACTATTTGTATCATCTTGATAAGTAATCCTCTGCAGGTAGAGTCAATTGGCTTAAGCTTAGTAAATGACTTTTAAGTTCGAGGCTGTATGCGCTTGCCACTCATGCCTACAGTATCATTGAAGCCAAATAAAAAAAAAACATTTTCTTCATTTCCGGCTAAAAAATAAATTAGATTAAGGAAATAATTCTTCCTTAATTAAGAGACTTCAATCATTCCCTGCTTTACCTTTTGTTTTTGCGAGGTTATCCACTTTTTGAACGTAAAATGGAGACTTCTTATTAATTCTTGTGTATTGATGGTAGTGACCACGCCTCTTCCCATTTTTAGAGGATTAATTCTAATAATGTTATCATATTTCATTCCCGCTACTGAATGGGTGTTGTTCTGATGTCATTATTTACTTTTTAATCAACGAAGGAGGTTGGTACTAAATGTTTTAGAATTGATTCTGATTGATTATTGAGACTTTAGTTGGTTTAGTTTTAAAATCATGTCATAGGCGGGGAGCTTTTGCCGCCAACGGATCAGCTTGGCCATCCAAAGAGGAAACGCTGCCAACCTTGCCGATCGGCAGCAGCGGCAGTCTCGGAGAAGTTTTTTTTTATATAATATAGTTGTACATTTGTTGTAAATAAAGATTACTGATTATAAATCATGTCATATTGTGGTTAATAATTAAGCTCGCGTGGAATTTTGTTCAACAAAGATCCACTGCTTAAAAGATATAGCCTTGCTGAGTTTCTTGCCGGAGTCTTCTCAGTTTAAGTGTATTCTGAACTGGTGGTAGAGTCAATTGTAACGTTCATGAGTGCCTTACCAGGGGATATTGGATCGCGCGTTGTGAAAGGGGGCTAGACGGAAAACAATCTTACGAAAAATTGTCACGACACTTTTTTTTATGTCGCTATGTATGTTTATTAAGCTGTGCGGCGTGCGCATGTTTCTCTGTCTGTCTCTCTCTCTTATAGAAAGCAAGCCAGATATTTTCATTTATATTTATATATATATATATATTTATAAGTATAAATAGAAATGTTTTTTTTTATATATATATATACTAGTGGACCCGGCAGACGTTGTCCTGCCCTGAAATTAAAACAAAACTTAGAACCCGATTCCAGCGCCATCTACCGGGTCCAATTTTGTTTTCAAATCATCGAGGAACCCATTGAAATACACACACAAAATTTCATCCAAATCGGTCCTGTTACCATACTCCTCCGAAACGGCTTGACCGATTACTCAAATTACTAAAATGGCTATTAAAAAATAAGGGTTGATCGTAGAAGGGTGAAAATTGGGGATTGTCTGTATTTTTGTATGTTGTATCATAAAAAAATAGAAATTAGAAATTTTGTCTCAAAAATAAAAAATAAATTTAGGGGTGGACTACCCCTAACATTTAGGGGGATGAAAAATAGATGTTGGCCGATTCTCATAGATACCGGATAAGCACAAAAAATTTCATCAAAATCGGTTAAGCCGTTTCGGAGGAGTATGGCAACTAAAACTGTGACACGAGAATTTTATATATTAGAAAGATATACTCTCTCGACTTATATAACTTCGTTCCATCCGGGTGTCCCTTGACACCTCTCAAGTTTTTTTACCTACGGGCCGGTTGGAGAGGTTGAATCTAAATAAAATATAAATTTATGTTGGACAGTGATAAATGCAACTTTCCATTTGTAAAATATTTATTAGATTACCCCCTATAAATAAACAAAAAACCAAACGTAAGGTACTCCTTTATAAGTATAGATATCACATTTATTGTGAAAGGTTTAATGTAATAATAGTATGGGGTTCTTCAAAAGAGGAGTAAGAAGGTTTATGCAAGGTCGGCAACGCGCTCGAGACGCCTCTGGTATTGCAAGCGTCCATAGGCTACGGTAACCGCTTACCATCAGGTGGGCCGTAAGCTTGTTTGCCACCAAGTGGTATAAAAAAAAAAAAAAAAAATAATAATAATATGCTTTATAACATCGCGCCATTACCCAAAGAAGTAGAGCAGTAGTCGAGACAGTAGCTCAGTGGTAGTGACGTCGGATACCGCGGCGAAGGTCGTGGGTTCGAATCCTACAATGGGCTTGAGCTTTCGGTGAAGGAAAACATCGTGAGGAAACCATAGCACGGTGGTAGGGTACTTTGTGATACCCGACTGGCTGGCTACCACCCTCAAGTTGAAAATCTGTCGCCAAGCACCTATCGGTGTGTTCCGGCAGCTGCAGTTGAGAGCCAGTTACCATCTAGGCTTTGTGTGCTTACCACCTTCGGCCACATCATCACTTACCATGGTGAGATTGTGGTGAAACACAAGCTTATCCAGAACACAAATACAATAAAAATGCTAGGAACACGACAATGTATGCAAATACTTCGTACTTACATACCTAACAAAAATTCGCATTCGAACAATTTACGATCTAATTGTGAATTTTGCAACACGTAAAGTTTGTCCGACAGCGTAATTGCAACACATCCTGTCCTGTCTGTTTGTCTGTCTGTACACGATCAACTCGCGAACTCGATTTGAGATTAACTTTAATTTCGTATCGACCTTCACGATCGTAATTGTTGGATTAAATCGACGATTAATTTTGTTTTTTATTTTTTTATTTTGTACCTATGGTACTCGTACGTGCGCGGTTTATATTTTTAAACGTTTTAAGTTAAAAAAGGTTATTTATTTATAAGAAAACTTCAATGAGTAATCTTGAGTGGCAGATGAAAAGGTCGTCCCAAAATCTAGGTACCAAAAAAAATTACAAATAATTCCAGAAATAGATATAGTGCCGCCAAAGGTGTTCAAAAATATTAGCATACTGTTTATTAACTACAAATAAAATCCAACATTTTAAAGTATTCTTCCAAATATTTAAATAATATTTCAACCCCTACATAATTATAAAGGACCGCTCATCAACCCTTGACATCAAAACGTGTTAATTACATTCAAACGAACTCTATAATATTTTCAAAAACCCGCCTTTCACCAACAGAAAACATTCGGGAGAAAAAAAACATATTCTGTTATGTTTTTGGTCGTGTGAAAAGTAACAAATGTAATTTTATTTTAAAATATTTTGCAATATTTTGCAAAACTAATGATAAAAAGCCAAAACAAATATGGTGTAAAACACAAATTCATTTACCATCAGGTGACCCGCTTGTTGGTTGTAATGCAGGACCTTAAGATTAACAAATAAATAGTACTGTAATTATATGCCTACGGAGCAGCACAAAATATTCTAAAGCATATTCATTGAAAAAGATCTCTAAATTTTGCCGACTATGAAAAGGACGTACACCTCGTATCAAAAAACGACCACAGAGTAAAGACCCGTCTACATTTCCGGTGGCCCGCTTATTCTATGTACTTACATTCGACAATTGAAATCAAGGCGTGCGCTATGAGCTGCACGGTGATTGGTCGTCTCTTAGCCAATCGCGTCATTTATATTCATAGACTCGTACAGCGCATGCGCGTGTAATGTCAAATAGGGCAGTAGGGTTGTAACGTTATTTTGGTGTAAGCTCTACATTTGATTGTAAGGATGTCTTTAAAATATGTTATACAAGAGAAGAGAATGATAGAGTTCCTTTTTTATATTGAAAATTGAGCTTGTTTTCCTTCTTTCCTTTGTAACATTTTTTTTTTGCCATCGTCCTGGGTATATTTCAAAATGTGAAAGTGAATTTCATTAAATACTCATGCAAAAGAATACCGCACTATATCTCACCTCACCTCATTAACAATGTAAAGTGCCACCCCTTAATAATAAGTTATCAAATATCAAAATGATGTTCGCGAGAAATCGCGTATGACGCGGCGAATTCGACAGAGCTGTCAAAATTGACAGTTGCAATGAAATTAAGACGTTAGCCGCTGTCAGAAAGGAATACGGAACCCCTGATTAAATTCACACGATTCGTTCTTTAATAACACAGCGCAGGCGTTTTTAAAAAGTGAGTGTATAATATTTTTTAATCGTTAATGGTTTAATGATATTTAAAAAAGTTAAAAACATGGGATTCCAAACTTAAATGCTTTTATTAAAAGAAAAAATTGAGATCGGGACTGGATTAAAAAACACTGGAGGGTTCTATGATAGCTAAGTGTTTACGACCATGTAACGTTTCAAATAATTTAAAAAAACGACGTCAAAATAACAAGGATATGATAATAATATACCTATATCACACACACACACATACACACACACACACACACACACACACACACACACACACACACACAGACGCACACACATAAAGTATTAATTATTTAAAATTAGAAATTGTTGCTTTATTGTAAATTCTATTACAAAATCATTTAATATTTTTTCTTTTGTTAAATCAAAATTGAATGTACAAATGTTGGGTGGGAACTGTCTTCTGACACACAGCTCACGCTAGTTTAGAGGACAGGGCTACATTATGAATGTGTCATTTGGTTAAACAATAAAAATATTTATTATTATTATTATTATTATACTTTTATCTACACACATATCGTAAAGTTTCACCACCTCATTTGCCAACTCGTGGTATATAAAACCGGCCAAGTCGGACTCGCGCACGATGGTTCCGTAAAAATGGCAAAAAAATCACGTTTTTTTGGGAGCCCCCTTTAAATATTTATTTTGTTCTGTTTTTATTATTTGTTGTTATAGCGGCATAAGAAATACATCATCTGTGAAAAAAATCACGTTTGTCGTATGGGAGGGGGACTCCATAAATATTTATTTAATTTTATTTTATTATTTATTATTAAAGTAAAAATACAACTGAGTATTTTGTGAATATTTCAAGTGCCTATCTGTTGCCATTATTGATATCGAGCAAAAAAGGGCAAAAAAAATCGCGCTTGTTGTATTGGAGCCCCCCTTAAATATTTATTTTATTTTGTTTTTAGTATTTGTTGTTATGGCGGCAACAGAAATACATAATTTGTGAAAATTTCAACTGTCTAGCTATCGTGGTTCTTGAGATACAGCCTGGTGACAGACAGCGAAGTCTTAGTAATAGGGTCCCGTTTTTAACCTTTGGGTACGGAACCCTAAAAAGAATATTTAGCTTTGCTCTGTGGTAAAAAATCTTACCTTCGTTACCTACTCAGACCGATCAAAATTAAAGCTTAGCCCATAGACGCTTGGAAAACTCGCGCGTTGCCGAACTTGCAAAAATATATTCACACAATTTTCGATAAATCCCTTACAAATATACATTAGCTCTTTAAAGTACTCTTAGTTATTTATTATACTATTATTGTCACCTGATGGTAAGTGACTAACGCAGCCTATAGACATTAGGATTGTCAATGTGTTGTACACCTTATTAAAATGCCTTAAAGGCAACTGGCTCTCAAGTGCAACTGCCGGAACACACCAACAGGTGCCAGCCTTTCGTGTACTACCAAGTTATACCACCGTGATATGGTTTCGTCGATATGTTCTCCTTCAACTAAAGCTCTAGCCTAGCTCATGGTAAGATTCAAACCCACGACCGAGCTATCATTTGAGTTTAATTTAAATGTATTAACAACGAGGAAAAGCTTAATCTATCCGAATCAGATCTGAAGACACCCTTACAGAGGGTGGGTCCCCTAGAGTGGCAGAACAATCAGTCAGTTCTATGCAAATTGCGCAGATGTACGCATACTAACCAATTTAAACCCCACTGCACTTCAATAAGTTGCCATGGAATAATAGCTGTTAATTTGAAAGTAATAAAGGTCGTGGATAAAATTGTGGACGGTCAAGTAAGGTTGGCTAAAAAAGCTACAGTTTGGATCAAAAATCGACTGTGTCCGGTGTGGACATATTTTATTAAAAAATAGGGTAGTAGTATTTTATGGTACTTAATGTCCGATAGGTAGGTGTGCTCCAAGCTCAAACCAAATAAAAAAACCGGTCAAGTGCGAGTCAGACTCGCGCACCGAGGGTTCCGTACGATCTTGTAAATAGTTCGTTCATCATTTTTTTTCGATTACGTTTTTGATTGCCTTATTTGAGGTGGGTGCCAATTAAGCTAGACCTAAGCTAGAGTATTTGATATAATTTCGCGTTCCTGAGAAAAAGGGTCTTGACAGACGTACAAAAAACTGATCCTATAAGCGTTCCGTTTTTTCCTTTCGAGGTACGGAATCCTAAAAAGGAAGACAGAGCTCTGCGTTCTTAAAGTGAGGCACGGTAAAGGAAGCCGAATTATATAGATAACGTACGAGCAGGTCACGCACACAACTTCGTGCTCGTTGCTTCACTTCATTGGAGACTCTTGTTTACGTACGCTCCTTCTAACTTTTTTAATTGTTCTGTGGCTCCAAGACGTATGCTATTAGCCAGGGTAGATAGTATTAATCCTTTTTTACAAACTTTTATTATTTTGTAAACAGTAGAATTGGCAACATAGATATTTTATGTAGAATTACAGATATTTTTTTAAATTATGTAATGTCTCATTCTTTGAGTATTAGGGAGTGGTATAATGTGGTCTATGGTCTAGTCATGATAGGCTTTGTGTCAAAGACTTTTAACTTATACTATATCTATCTTTAAATCTCTTTGCTTATTGTGCTTAACACCTTCGGCCACATCATCATAACTTACCATGTAGTCAAACACAAGCTTGTCCTAAAATAAAAAAATGTACAAAAATTAACTTACAATTTTTGTCAAATCTTAACTCCAAAAAAAATCACTCTATATTAGACATTATTGACAGCTCAAGAAGCTTTACAGATCACTTTATTTGACCTTTAATTTATGTGATCAATACTGACTGATCTATTGATAGGTGGTGAAATGCAAATGTTAGCTATTGACAAGTTTTGATGCTGGATTAACCTAATTAACTGTTATTGAAAAAATGGTGAATGCCCCCCTTAGCCTATCAGATTGATTCGAGTATATTTTGTCAATAATTCTTTTAAATACTTAAAAAATGGAATTGAATTTAATGTTTTATAATTATTATTATCAAAGATTTTAAAATATTTTTGATTGAAATTTTAAATAAGTAATAGTTTCAAATTGGTGAATAAATAAAAATATGGTAAATAATTTGAAACATAATTCGTTTATTTACAAATAAAACATTAGTTTATACACAAACATCCTACACTAATGGTATAACAATAATTTACATAATACTGGCTGTTCAAATTATACATTTAATGCTATTAACTTAAGAGCTATTTTGGAATGTTTCATAATACTTTCGTTGGCAAGATGATTTTAACTTAAAACTAAAATTAAAATCGGTAGGACGGATTACACTGGCGGAGTTAACTTAAAAACTAAATTAAAATTACATTTTTGATTATATTTTAGTAAATAATACTGAAACTACTTATAAAGTATAACACTATTAAGTTTTCGATAACCTTTTAAAATTTTAAATAGCATGATTTAAAACCAAGAACACAATATGAAACAAAGATGTAAAAGACAAAAAAATAAGCACAAGACAAACCGACATCCGATATTCAGTAACTCAATACTTAAAACGAGTCAATTTAAAACGCAAAAGAAGCTTAATTTTCTACATGGTAACGTGATGAGTATTAAACGGTACTTAACTTTACAATAAATATCCCTGTAGTAAAACTTATATAAGACTCGAAATTTGGCAATTTGGCAATTGGCAATTGAAGGAAAAACTTACTGTAATAATTCATATAAAGCCGCTATATAAGTCTGCGCCATTTGCAAGGTCTCGTACTTGGACAATTGACGATCAGCTCCCAATGAAGGTAAATGTCCTCGGAGACGGTCGAAGGCTTTGTTCAGGTTCTGCATTCGTCGCCTCTCCCTAGCATTAGCTGCTAAACGACGCCTTCTTAACACAGCTGCACTTGTAGCCCTGCCACGTCTCTTTCCACCATCAAGGTTCTCAGCATCTTCAGCACTGTCTTCCAAAACCATGTCCCTCGATAGGCCTCGGTACGCGATGTGTGACGGCGAATCTTGGCTGCCATCAATTGATGGCGAAGGCTCCAAACTTGACCTCCCAGAATCAGGAGATCTCGGCCAAGACAAATAGCAATCCTCGGTGGAATACTCCATCATGACGTCAGATGGGAACATGTCCTTTTCAGTGTAAAGCAAACGGTGTCCGTAAGTTTCGGTCGTCATCACGAAACGCGAGTGAAATGTATGCGAACTGCAGATACAGGTGCGAACGGTTTGGTGTCCCACTGGGATCTAAGCTGAGGCGCTACCTGTTCTCCTTATATAGTTTCCCGGTTTGTGCGATAGGGTGCAGGGATATGGTTCGTGTGGGTGTGAGAGAGTCGGGTAGAGGTATCGAGAGGGTAATTTAAGGCCAATCATCATTAATTATTTGTTCCCTCGGGCGGTGCGTGTGCCCGTACGGTATTGTTTGATAGAATGCATTTGACTGTGCGACTTTTTATTCGATGGGGAGTTTTGTGGCGTAGTTTTATTGTATAGGTAACCTTGTGGACCTACCACAATAGGCAATGGTGAATGTATTTTGAAAGCAAAAAGGGATTTATTTCTTACTCACTTTACTATAATTAAACTTTTGCCATGTTATACTACACGATTGTATCAATTATTGTAAGTTTTGAAAAAAAAATACAACTAATTGTGCCCCGCGGCATCCCCGAGACATCATATCTTTTCCTGGGATGAAAGTGATCTATGTTTTATTCCAGGTTATGATCTAGCTTTGTGCCAAGTTTCATCAAAATCGGTTCAGTATTTTTTGAAGATTGTTATTTACTTCTTTAGGTTCATCTGTCGTTTAAGGCATAACTGAATGACTTTGACTTCTGAATGCTCATCATGAGAAGTACGCTTGCTATTTTGTTAAAAAGCTTGGCTAGTTCTTACTTACAAATAAAAAAAAGTTTTTACCGATTTTAAATGCAATTCATTTATCCACCTCTTTAAATATCGATTATTTATATAATAAAAAACCGACTTGAAATACATGCATTATAGATTTGCAAATAATTTATCCCACTAATGTTATAAACGTGAAAGTTGGGATGGATCCATCCGGTCCGGATGTATGTTTGTTACTCATTTAGGCCAGAACGGCTGAATGGATATGGATGAAATTTGGCAAAGAGATAGATTATAGTCTGGAATAGCACATAGGGTACTTTTTATCCCGGGAAAAGATAAGATCCCTCGGGAACGCGGGTAAAATCGCGTGGCGGAAAGCTAGTTGATTTATAATTTTTACGCATCAGCTTTGCCTTCCAAAGACGAAACGCTGCTATTGCCTTGCCGATCGGCAGCAGCGGCGGCTTCGAAGATTTTTTTATATTCATACCTATAGATTGTATATTTTGTACATGTTTTGTTACTAAATTGTAAATATATTTTATCTTAATTTAAAGTAATCCTTGTCATTAAATACTTATATGTCATTTTCCTTTCTATCAATAAATTATTTAAGGCGATGATAGCTCAGTGGTAAGTGACGTCGGATACCGCGGCGAAGGTCGTGGGTTCGAATCCTTACAACGAGCTTGAGCTTTCCGTGAAGGAAAACATCGTGAGGAAACCACAGCACGGTGGTAGGGTACTTTGTAGTACTCGACTGGCTGGCTACCACCCTCAAGTTGAAAATCTGTCGCCAAGCACCTGTTGGTGTGTTCCGGCAATTGCACTTGAGAGCCAGTTCGCCTTAATAAGGTGTACAACACATTAGCAATCCCCTGGTATTGCCAATGTCTATAGGCGACGGTTGTCACTTACCATCAGGTGACCCGCATGCCTCGTTGTCACTTGTGACATAAAAAAAAAAAAAAACTCCTAGGTTTTTTTTAACGAATTCCGTCAACTCAAGACATTAAGGAGTAAACCAGTCACCATTCGACACCGTCTGATCTGGGATGGGAACGGGACTTGGTGATACGTACACTGGGGACCAGTGAGGTTGAAATTCAAGACCTTCGTGTAGGTGGCCTTTTGCGTGGACCTACGATGGAGTTTGGATGCGGTGTTTATTGCCAAGTTAGAAAATTCTATTCTGATACACATGATGAATATTTAAGTAGGCAAGATTTTAATTAGATTTTTTTTAATAGTTATTTTAAAGACATTAAAATATTTATTTCCAAATTTACGAATTTAATTATGCAAATTTATATGCTACTTATATATTTTTTTTCTCTTCTGCGTGTATGACAATGTAATAAAAAAAATCTTACTTACTTTCTTTCTAATAGAAATTATAGTTTTAAGCTTGAATTGGAAATTGTGACGACTTAATATTTTATGAAGTAGGGACTATTTTAATTGTCTTTTTAAATGTTGCATGCCAGTTACTGGTGATAAGTGAGAACGCATTGTAAAAATAAACAAAACCTAATTGTATGCCAAATTTTCATGCAAAACAAAATATTCTGTTCTATTCTATGATATAACCTTTGATTTCTAATAACTAAAAATGCCGAATGGAAGAAAAGTAAGCATTGCGCCAATCCCAAATAATTGTGAACAGGGCAGGTAGATGATGATGATGACATTGTAGTTATATTTTTATGACAGACTATCTATTCCTCGCGCTCCTGACGTACGTAGATACCTTTTCCCTGGATAAAAAGTATTAATTTTATTTCAGGATATGATCTGTATGCCAAGTTTCATCAAAATCCGTTAAACTGTAATTTTTTTTTATAGTTTTTTTTTGTGGATGAGCTTGTATTTGACGTAAATAAGTAATTTTTATTTTATTATAATTATGTATAACGTAGCTGTCCTTTGCGTTTTCTTTCGCATTGTCGTGGGATTTTTTCTTGTCCCGGGATAAAAATTATCCTATCTCTTATTGCAGGATATATCGGCTTAGTAGTTTCGGAGTTCATTCCTGACCAACATAGTGACACGAGAGTTTTATATATTAAGATAATAATATTTATAAATCCATGATTTTTTAACATTTTTCCGCTGGTGGTCCATTCTTCACCCCGGCCTCGGGTGAAATAATATTAATTTTAAATTTATCTATTGCGTATTGATATAAATAATTGAAACCTATTAATGAATATTAAAATATATTTTTTAACTACATAATTCAATTCTGTATTTATTTGACATAAACTTGTCTTACTTTTTTTTTCTTAGATAATTTATTTATTTACAACAAATGTACAAAATATACAAACAAATGTACAACTATAATATATAAAAAACTCCTTCGAGGCTGCCGCTGCTGCCGATCGGCAAGGTTCCCAGAAGGCTGGCAGCGTTTCCTCTTTGGATGGCCAAGCTGATGCGTTGGCGGAAAAAGCTCCCCGCCCGCCGGTCACCCGAGGCCTCGATCAATTTTTTCTTGTCTTACTTATATTATAAATACGATCGTTTATGTGTATCTATGTTTGTTACCACTCAACTCCATAAAGGCTTGAAAGATTTAGGTGAAGCTTAGCATAAATATAAATCATAATATCCTGGAATAAAAAAATAAAAAAAATTATTCCGTGATTTTAACCAGACAATAAATAATTGTCTAGGACATTGTTCACACACGGCCATCTGAAACTAAGCAAGGTAAACGCCTACCAGATCCAGGACTGTGACGTCACAAGTAGAGTTCTTACCAATCACGTCAAACCATCCAAATTCCTTCTTGAGTTTCTTGCCAGAGTCTTCTCAGTTTAAGTTTGCCGGTGGTAGAGTCAATTGTAACGTTCATAAGTGGCTAACCAGGGCCTAAACTGAATAAATGAGTTTTGATTTTGA
The DNA here is from genome assembly GCA_951361185.1 of Ochropacha duplaris. Lineage (NCBI taxonomy): Eukaryota > Metazoa > Arthropoda > Insecta > Lepidoptera > Drepanidae > Ochropacha > Ochropacha duplaris. The sequence continues at coordinate 11,755,612 of OX592701.1, read as the reverse complement.
ATTGAAGTCCAAGCTGAAAATTTAGAACCTCCCATTAAAAATATAATTAAATTCTATAGATTACTATTTTTGCCGCCATAACACGCTAATATTGTCAGTGAGACTAGATAAATAATTATTGAATGTAATAGGTGTAAGTTATTTTTGAAAAGAGTAAAATAATTGCTGAGTTTATTGCCGGCTCTTCTCAGCAAAATCAACCTTCCGAACCGAGCATTTAGAGTCTGACTATTCATAAGTGCCTGTGAAGGTTTATTTGGATGAATAGGCAAATATTTCATTTCATTTCATTTCAAAATATTTTCGTAGTTTTACCTATCCTATATAAATTCTATATTATTTATCAGTTATTTTGTATGATCTGAGAGCGGGTCAAAACATTGTTTTGTTCTTTTTTTTGTACCATAGTTTTACGCGTCATTAACCCAACCGCACGGGTCGGATTTCGCGAACCATAAATAATGATGTTGGGTCTACTATGCACCAAAAAGTAACCTAAGGCTTTGTAGAATAAAAATAAGTGATTCCTTATATTGGAATAAGTTATGTTATACTTTATTTACTTATTTAAAGGGTTTATTGGTGGTTTGATAGATTCGCGATCCCCTGTTTAAATTATAAGACGACAGCGGACTAGATTTTTGCCTGATCACACCTCAATTTTTTTTGTTACTTTTTTTATTCGGTTTCAACGAATGTTTAAAAGAAGAAGCATTCATTCAGTACAAATATGTAGATACAAGTAGGTATGATAAAATTAATGAGCTGTGTGTAATGTAATCTATTATATTATGTTGCTTTAAAAACGAAAAAAAAAAAACAATTTCGTATTTTTTCTCTACAATGATTTTTTTAAGCTATGATATGTTTACTATTTGCTCATTTATACTAAACAATGTAAAGAAACACCAAATCAAGTTGACTGTGAAATTTTTTTATCAAAAAAAACATTAAAAAAAAATAGGTCTGAAGATCCCGTAACAGGATACGGTTGGCAAGGGTTGGGTCCCGTTAGTTCACGTATAACGGGGCTACGGATCGGTTCCGGGGTTAACTTCCGATTAGTTAACCGTTGTTATTGTTGATATGATTTGACAGTAAATAGGATGCCGATGTTATAAGGTAAGATAGTTTGAAAAGTAATAATTTTAATATTGGAACGAAGTTCCTTATCGCGCGTTGTGAAAGGGGGCTAGACGGAAAAAATTCTTACGAAAAATTGTCCCGACACTTTTTATGTCACTATGTATGTTTATTAAGCTGTGCGGCGTGCGCATGTTTCTCTGTCTGTCTCTCTCTCTCTCTCTCTCTTATAGAAAGGATATATATATCTAAATAGATTTTTTTTTATACATATATACTCTATCGCCTTATATAACTTCGTTCCATCCGGGTGTCCCTTGACACCTCTCAAGTTTTTTTATTGTTTAATTTTGTTATAGAAAAAAAAAATATGTTTTTTAAGGGGACAGCTAGGTAATTAATATATTGAGTTATTTGATTGTTTAGTCATAAAAAGTTCCTAAATGAAGAATGATTCAGTCACAAGAAACCCCTTGGTTAGATTATGGGACGGTCGTCCCAAAAGTACGAAAAAAAAAATCCAGGAATTCAAGAATTATTAAATCATAATCTTTGTAGATCATGTGATTAGTTCGACTGGAAAAAAATCTAAGGCAACCTTATTAATTCTTAAAAGAACAATGAATCAATTATTTATTCAAACAACTTAATTTCAATGTTGCCAGGAAACAATACAATTTAATCAAGACTCGAACTCAGTGTGTGGCCATATAAAAATCATTGATCATGTTGCATTAACATAATTTCTTAATATTTTAACGAAACAAGCCAAATCGTCGGTCAATCCGTTTTGTTTCATGAATATTAAAGATTTCACTTAATATATTGGGGTATTGGGTTACGGAGATCAGCGGGATTTGGTAATATCCGCAAATATTAACAGGAATGGGACTTTTTGGCAGGAACTTGCGCAGTGACGTTGCGTTTTCGTTTTATTTTCATTAAATTCGTGTATTTTGAGTTTTATTGAATAATATTGGTGGTGTTTTATCCATTACAGATCAATCTAAGTACACAAGTGAAGTGAAATCAAATAAAAGCGTATATCGGGACTTTACAGGTTGTAAATATATGCGACTCAAAGACTTTGTTGCTGTGGTCATTTCATGAAAATCGAGCCGTTTCCGAGATTCAGATTATACATATAATATACAAGAATTTCTCATTTAAAGGTTACACTTGCAAGTTTTACTCACGTAAGTAGGCTTACGTAAGTAACTTAAGATAAATTTGCAAATGTAAACACGCTGTGCAAGTAGCTTACCGTAATTTCTTAATACTTTTAATTGCTTTAAGTAACTTACAGAAAACTTACGTAAGAACTTGCAAGTGTAAATCCGGCCTTAGATTAGATATTGCTAGAGTCGCTATTTGAATGTCTGCTGAATGTGTAAATTAAAAAAAAACAAACCACACAAGTTGTGACAAAGTGGGCGGGAAATCAAAGTCAATATCCAAGCGGAAGTAGCGAGCAATATTGGCTTCTAGTCATTATGGATAAACACAGCCATCAGGGATGTCACTAAAGGGGAGCTTAGCGAAATTACAGGGCGGTTGTCATGGAAACTGTTATATTTGACGCCTGTGGTTTATTGAGTCGTAGCTCTTCGTGGGGGGTATTGTTTTTTTTATAGATTTTATTGTTTTTAAGATGTGAATACCAAAAATTTATATATTTTTTTATTCTGGATAAGCTTGTGTTTGACCACAATCTCACTATGGTAAGTGATGATGTGGCCGAAGGTGGTAAGCACACAAAGCCTAGATGGGAACTGGCTCTCAAGTGCAGCTGTTGGAACACACCGATAGGTGCTTGGCGACAGAGTTTCAACTTGAGGGTGGTAGCCAGCCAGATGGGTACTATCGGTATATCGTGAGGAAACCATACCACTGTGGTATGGTTTCCTCACGATGTTTTTCCTTCACCGAAAGCTCAAGCTCATTGTAGGATTCAAACCCACGACCTTCGCAGCGGTATCCAACGTCACTACCACTGAGCTATCATCGCCTTAAAATGAATTATAGTAAATAGTGCAAAATATGTTTAAAGAATAAAAGATGACATTCCATATAAAAAAAAAACTTGAGAGGTGTCAAGGGACACCCGGATGGAACGAAGTTATATAAGTCGAGAGAGTATATATATATATAAATAGAAATGAAAATATCTGGCTTACTTTCTATAAGAGAGAGAGAGAGAGAGAGACAGACAGAGAAACATGCGCACGCCGCACAGCTTACAATAGCTTACTACACACAACTGTCACCCGACCAACTGACACTAAAAGTGTCGGTTTTTCGTAAGAATTTTTTCCGTCTAGCCCCCTTTCACAACGCGCGATAAGGAACTTTGTTCCAAAAGCACACAGTTTCCGTCACACCGTAGGCTTGTTGTTATTTTTTATAGGTGAAACAGCAGAACATAAGCTAAGTGTGCTAAAAAAATAACATCAATCTATACGCTTCATATAGGTTACTGTTAAGCAATTTCTTAGAGCACAATGGCATTCCTGGCAAATAGCTCAAATTGTAGCAGTTACATAAATTGTTGTGACCGTACCCACTTACTAGAAATGTACTAGAAACAGTAGCTCAGATAGCTTTAGATAATATAGGCTGGATTTTTCATAGTTCAAGTATTTTAGATACAAGCAGTGCAATATGGGACAGTTCCACATTGGGCGTCCAAAATAACTCTGTTTTTTGACTGACAAAAAATGAAAATGCCTTTATTTATGGGCCTTTGCAAGCACTTGTAAATAGTCTAGCTAGACTCTAACGCAAGGTTGCTTTTGCTAAGCCTTAAATGAATTCAGGCATTTTTTGTTTCCAATATCTTTAATTTTTCTGATATTTTACAGTAAATGACTTACTTTTCTTAAAGAGCTCTCTAACAATAATTTCCGCTCACTTTTCTCAGCTATCTCCTATTTTGCCTACTTGGAAGCTGAATGTAAAAAAAACAAAATTTTATGGTCCTAATTGGGACCCTCCGTACCCCGTAGATAGCTTTTAACGTTAATAGAAAAATGTTATACTTTTGTTATTACCATTTATCAATACATTTGTAAATATTTGTCTATATTTTGTGTTACATATTTTGTATTTCTCTGCTATTATCAGATACCTAATAACTTATTATAGCCTATACTCGTATTAAGCAGACCATACAAATCGAACAAGAACTCATTTATCCCAACTCACCAGTTTCCTTTTGTGCCATAGTCGGGTAAAAAGAACCTGAGATTTTCAAAATATTCACGTAATAAGTCTGATTGAGTTTTGCTATTATTCATATAGAGTTAGTTTTCTTCTCTCGTTTTTTATTTCAAAGGATTTTTACCAAGTTGTTTCCCATAAGGTCAGACATGACACGATCTTGTGTTGAATCAGAAGTAGGTCTTAAAATACACGAGTTCCCATGCCTTTTGTAACTTATTAATACTACATTATCACACTTATTATTATTAACTTAAGAACGATTTTCATATAATTATGCAACGTCAATTTTGAACAGAGTACAAACTTTTTAAATATAGTTCTTATATGCCTTGAAATAGAATTCATAATTGGGTATCCGTAACGAAAAACTTGGCAATACTCGTATATTTTGTAAGAACTTTTATTTCAAAAGATAAGTATTATCCTTGAATAAGTTATTTAGCAACAAAGAGTAAAACGGGAGCAAAGTTTCAATGTAGTGACCTTTTAAGAAATAAAATGACCATAGACATGTTTTCAATACTTTTTGAGGTAATTACAACTTACCAGTTTTTGCAGGCGAATTCGTTTTTCGTGGCATCATCTCATCTTCAAAGCATTCTCATAATGAGAACAGATAGAGCTATTTTCACACTTATAATATTAGTATAATATGGATTTCTAAAAAAAACGTGTACAAATTTTTATTAGCTTTCTCACTAATACCAATTAATATTATAAATGTGAAAGTTTGGATGGATGGATGTTTGTTACTCTTTCACGCAAAAACGGCTAAACGGATTTTGATGAAACTTGGCACACTGGTAGATCATATCCTAAAATAACACATAGGCTACTTTTAATCCCGGGAAAAGATAGGATCCCTCGGGAACGCGGGTGAAACCGCGGGGGACATCTAGTCAGTTATATTTGGGTCAAATTTTATAATTGACCTATAAATCAGTTCCACAAAGATGACTAAGCTGAAATTCTGCACACATTTTTTGTGAAAAGCCTTACAATTAGTCGAAGTGTAAAAATAAAAATTATACAATTAATTTATCAATGTATAAGTTATAGTAATTTATCTGAAGTTCAAATGTTGTGGTTATCCAAGATATCCTTTTTAGTACCGTGCCCAAAGGGTAAAAACGGAAACTCTATTACTATAAGAGTCTCCTGTCCGTCTGTCTGTCATCAGGCTGTATCTAATGTACCGTGATAGCTACACAGTTGAAATTGCCGGGTCATGTATTTCTGTTGCCGCTATAACAACAAATACTAAATACAGAATAAAATCATTTAAAAAAAACTATAAAAATTGTACAGAACCCTCGGTGCGCGTCCGACTCGCAATTGACCGGTTATTTTTACGGGTCAATATCTATGTCAAAATATAGAATTACTTAAAATAAAAAATCTATTAGTGGGTACCATATTTGGCTGTAGGCTCTATTTCGAACAAAAATAGAAATATTATCGTAGGTAGATTGTAATATACTATGCTATACAGGTTGTCGATGTTTTTATTTCTTCTTCTTCCTATCCTTATCTCACGCTAAGTGTGGTCGCACAACATGTTTTCCTCTTCCACTCCGCTCTATCAACAGTCAACTTGTTTTATTTTATGTCTGACGTTTATTCAAAATAATTGTAAACAGTTTAATTTTTGAAGAAACCTTAATTTTTGAAATATATTTTTTTTATTCTGGATAAGCTTGTGTTTGACCGCACACCATGGTAAGTGATGATGTGGCCAAAGATGGCACGCACACAAAGCCTAGATGGGATTTTCAAATGTATTATTTACTAGCAACCCGCCCCGGCTTAGCTCGGATATCAGAGTATATACGTATTTTTTTCTGTCCTAGTATCGTATCAGGATATACAACATAGCTATCCCCCGCGGTTTCACCCGCGTTCCTGAAGGATCTAAAATTTTCCCGGGATAAAAAGTATCCTATATGTCATTCCAGTATATGATCTACTTGTGTGCCAAGTTACATTAAAATCCATACAGTAGTTTTTGCGTGAAAGATTAACATCTTCACATCTTCACATACATCCAAACATACTTTCGCATTTATAATATTAGAAGGATGACACTCACAAATAACGTGGCTTTCTTTTGGTAAAAGAATTTTCAAAATCGGTTCAGTAGATCCAGAGATTAACCCCCTATAGATTATTTGGTTTCGGCACAAGCCAGTAAAGATTCCAGTTCAGCATGTTTTTTTCTGACATCTTTAACAATCATCGCCATTATTACTTACTTTATTAAATTAAATACGTACACCGTTTAAATTGATGCAAGTGTTTTTCATTAAAATATTCTTAAAACCACGTTATGACGTTATTAAAGCCTCAGAAGTTTAATTTTGTTTTGAAACACTCTGTATACAATACATCAGTGGCGTTTGAAGCCAAACCCAAATTGTTTAATCATCAATTATTATAATGATATAAAAATATACTTTGATTGAACACTATTAAATATTTATTTAAAAAGCAAAAGTGTTGAGTTTGCCCCCAAGGCCTAATTCACACCTTTTCCATAACAAACACGATATTTTACGTTACGTTTAAGTTTAAATTTCAAATCAAGTATCATGGCTACAAAACGAAAACTATAGCCACTGAAAAAAACACAGCTGACTAGCAAGGTAAGAACAGTTGCTGAAATTTTGAATCCAAATCACGATCAAGTTGATTATTCCATCAATAATAGTAATTGAGAATGATTCTGCTGTTATTTCGATAAATATTCAAAAATCTTTTTAGTTTTTGTTTCCACAATTAGTGATTTATGTGAAAAGTGATAAGACACGAAGTCTAGACGGATTTTCAACTCGCAATTAATTTATCAGTCAGTCATTTCGCTGCGGCGACTGAAAGCTGTCCAAATATAAACTAGCTGGTTTCATCGTTCCCCAGGGATCTTATCTTTTCCGGTAATAAAAAGTACTATGTGTTATTCCAGGATATGATCTACCTGGGTGCCAAGTTTCATCAAAATCCATTTATTCAAGATAGATAATAATATTTAAGCAAGTAATGGTTAATAATACTTGTATTGTATTCAGTTAGATATTTTGAGTTTTAAAACCTATATTAAATGTCATGATTTCGTCAACTTTTACAATGGAACTATGGTGTAGATGAAATTAGGAAAATTAAAAAAAAAAATACCTGATCGATTTTTACCGCGGTTTAATACAATCATAGTGTACGTAAAACTTTTACTAAAATTATGTTAGAAAAAAAATTGAAAACATATTAGCAAAAGATTATTAAAAAATTATATTTGCAGTTCAATAGCCTATATACAAAAACTTTAACGTAGATTTATATATGCCCTTGCCACAGGTAAAAGTAAAAATATCAATGAATAAAGACCACTTATTACCCGCGAAGGATAAAAGCATCACGCGATGTGGTATAAAAGATCCTTTTCACTGAAAAAACCTGTGTTTTTATTACATTAAAAGAGTTTTTTAAATGTGCCACGTTAAATATGGACCATGGCTCTGTAATAAAAGAATCCTTGAACGGTGAACTTGGCAGTACTGTGTATGTTACGTTGTTTTTATATGGTGCTCGGTATTTTTGTGGTTGGTAAATTTCTGATAAGTATTTACTGTATATAAATTATGGCATCAATCAAGTTGAAATTGGATAAATAAATAATATTAATATTTATGTTATGTACGACTAGATATTAGAGAGCGAACTGTATTTTCTCTCACTGTCAAACCAAAAATACTGTATTTGTGGTTATTTTTATGTTTTTTGTAAGTTTGTAGACTAGTAAATAAATAAATATTAGAAGTTGATAAATCTGATATACCTATTGGTCATATCATTACTGAATGCAATTCATTAATTATTAGATATTTGTAAAAAGATTAATAAATATTATAAATTGACTGCGCTTCATAAAACATTTATTAATTAGAATATCCATTTTAGAGAACGTAACAGATATTATTTGTACAAAAGATGTGGCAAATTTAGCAAAAAAAATCTATGTTAATAAGCCGCCATTTCTAGTAGGATAATCAGTATCACAAACAAAAATGTTTGGAAAAAAAATACAAAAGAAACCGCAAAACTAATATGACAAATAGATGCGCAAACAAAACAATATTTGCAAGTCAGTGCGCAGGCGCCGGCCACCGCACGAGTTTACAAAAAAACTGCAACAAAAAAATATTGTCTTTGTCACAAACCGCAGAAATTACAAAAATATAGCTTATTACGTTTAAAAACGCTTTTTATCCTTATGCTGTAGCAATAAGAACGCGTTTAGAATAATTTGTTGTTTTTGAAATGTCATACATAATTTTGTTTCAAACTAGTTGAGCTAAATTGTTTTTGCTGATGAGAAAACGTTGGTTTATGGATTTTCAACTTTATTTATATACAGTCAAAGACTTAACTAATTTCGGGGTTGTTTGTAATCACATTGTGATTATTACATAATTACAAAACGCTTCATAAAGCAAATATTGTTTTGTCGTACACAAAAAAAAAATCCTTAAGAGACCGCAATTACCAAAATATTGTTTTTAATAACCGATATTTTTCTTTGACAGATTTTTTGCATTATTTGGTATTGGTTTTGAATAATTATAGGTAGTTTTATACCTGACCTTAATTATATGTAACAATCCTTTATATAAGACTAAGTTTTTGTATTTACACGTATTTATCTATATCGGTTTTGAATGTGTCCAAAATTATACCTTTCTATAGGTTGCATAAATACCTATTTTCTTTAAAATAATGCTGTTACAAAGCTGTATGTAGACAAAAAGTAATTCTACTTAATACTTGTATTAGTATTATAAACGTTTGAGTTTTGTTTTGTTTTGGGGAGATCAAATAGGTGGAGGTCTGAGGGACCATAGACACCCTTCTGCGGACTGCTCGGCGAGCGCTTAGGGCTCTCCACCGGAATGCAAAACTTTAGACGACTGACCGCTGAGGGCGCCCCAGTTGGGGCACGAAACTCGGCTCAGGGCGTCGCCGGGGGGCACAAAAGTGGGGTCGGTCTTTGCATAAGCGATTTAGAGGAGTTTTAGGGGATAGTTATTAACAGGGGACGAGACTGGTTCTGAGTGGGACGTCGCGACGGGCCTCTCCGGCGAGGGCGGTTGAGTTTGTATTTTTGTTACCATTCAGCTCCGTCACGGCGAAACGAATTTTGATGAAACTTGGCACAAAGATAGTTCTTACCCTGGAATAAAACATGTGGATTTTCGGTAGATTATAGTATGCTAGGTGTATGTTGCTACAGCGCAGATGGTGACCACCGTGGGGTTTTAGCCAGTAAGAATCTGGCATAACCCGGTCGCTGCCCCCCTTGAGCGATCGGGTATCCTAAGAGGATTTCCCCACGTTAAAAAAAAGGTGTATGTTGCTTAGACCGACTCTTTTCGGTAATTAAAAATTCTCGTCTCGTCTCTCTAAGACTTACTCTTTGATTTTTTCGGGTGTTTTAAGATAGTTAGCATTTGATATTTTTACTTGAATATAGGCAATAAAAAGCTTATAAATTCATGTAACTTTAACTTTATTTTACAGTTTTCTAGTTAACCCTATCCAATAGTAATGCTAAATGTCGAAAAAAGAGCCTAATTAATCTTATTAACAACCATCATCTTTACAATCTCCACTATTATTCAACCTTGCCACAACATTCTTGATCATCTCTGGTGAAGGTTCTCGAAGGTCGTAGGCCCAACCTAATTTGGCAAAGCAGTTGATAAAAAATGTTGTCCAATTGAAGTAATCACAGAATTCAGCAGCTTTATAATCATAGGGGAAGACGTGATGGTAATTATGACTGCCTTCACCAAATGTATACGAGGAGACGAAGGTATTCTGCACTGGAGAAATGTCCCTGAAAAATCAGATCATTACCATCCTGGTTCTTCATAAGAGACTATACATAAATTACGTCTCACGAATTGCATGATAAGGCGATGATAGCTCAGGGTTCGAAGCCTTAAATGAAATTCAGCTTTCAGTATAGGAAAACATTGAGAGGAAACCACTGGATGCGGATAGCGCAAGACCGGCCATTGTGGAGATCCTTGGGGGAGGCCTTTGTCCAGCTGTGGACGTCTCCCGGCTGATATGATGAAACCATAGCGTTAGGTAGCGTACTTTGTAGTCTCTAGTGGCTGGCTATCACCCTCATGAAAATCTGTCGCCATGCACCGCTTGGTGTTCCGGTAGTTGCCCTTGAGCTAGTTGCCTTTAAGGCACTGTAAAAAAAAAGGTCGACAACACATTGAAAATCCCCCTTACCATCAGGTGAACCGCTTGCGTATTGTCATACCTCTCGTACATAAAAATAAATTGTATACCGTCTCCATTTTTGTCAGAGGTGGCCACATTTGTGGGTCTCCACGCTCCCTTGTCATATATTTTGCAATTCAGAAATTAAAATCAACAATAAATAAAGTACGTAACTCTAAGATGGATATAGATTTCATCATGTGACGTCACGAATCTAATGCTCCTTCTTCTTGTCACATGTTGACCTCTACACTCGCCCTTAACATGTGACGTACCTAATTTATGAATAACCTCATTGTAAGATTTGAACCCGCAGCCTTTGGCTCGGTAATTGACGTCACTTCAACTAATACATCTTTACATCATAACACAGAACCTACTTGTTATAGGGTTTATCTCCATATGCATGAGCAAGACTGTTCACTGTCATTTCACCATGGAAAACATATAAACATCTTATGAAACACAGCCAAGCGACCGCGCATTTCCACTCCTCTTTCAGAACCATCGTATTGAAAAGTATAGGAATTATGTAGCAGAAAGTTAGATTAAAATAAAGCAAGTACCTGTAAAAGTGGTAATTAGATTACGTAGCCTTACATTACAATCATCAAACATTTTGTAATTAGCCTTAGAGCATTAAGCACTGACAGGCGTTCCCCTCTGCCAAATGTACGTGATTACCAATCACGTTGGTTATATAAAACTACACGCACTGACACGTTGTCCCTGTGTGTGAATGTACTTGTGTGCTAGTGTTTGATAATTTTGTCGTGTGCATGTCATGCGTATTAATGTGTGTGTTGCCCCCCCCCCCCCCCAAAAAGTGACAGACTTCATTGCATAGACATTAGTGCGTGTGACGTCTCCAGACTGGCTTAATACTCAAAGTGATCAGCTCAATCCATATACTAAGGTAAACGTCTCGTAACTAAAGCTCAAACCGTCTAGATATTCTAGTTACTGTCCACCTCAAAGTCTACCTTCAGATCAGCTAAGACAGTCACGAGGTATTTTCTCATCGTAAGTAACAAAACCAATAGAATATCGATATTATACATTCTGTGTCGATTTTCTATTAGTTGTACTCAAAAACCTTCGGGTCAGGTCTGTTAGTGTTTTCTTTTCTTTTTGACTTATATGTATTTTTGTATTAGTGTATAAAATTGTTAAACATTTGAAAAAAAAGCCCACATAGTCAGTTGGTCCAAAAATATTAAGAAAAATGTAACCTAGCTGAGTTTCTTCTTCTTCGTCGGTTCTTCTCAGTTGAAGGCTTACTTCTGAACCGGTGGTAACTTCTATGATTTGACCTTCATAATAAGACCTTCTAGGACCTAAACTGAATAAATCGTTTTGACTTTGACTTTGAGAACCGCAAAACTGCCCAGCTTTACTTTTTGAGATGTAATTTTGGCTCTATATTGGATCTGATAACTTTTTAACATTGAAAGCATTGACCATTCACCTACTATTTATGAAATATTTTCAGTGAGATTGATATGAAAGCATGTTTCGCCCATCACACTGCTCGCCTATAATGTGGGATTCATCTTCCTCGAGCCACCTCGGTCGTCTACACAATGATTCTGTCAGACGTAACTATTTCGAAAGTCTAGATTTCACTTACTTGTGTTGGATCATCAGCAACCGATCGCCTTCGATGTCACTCATATTAATTTTCTTTCCATTCTCTATTACCTTATTGTTCTTTTTCATCATTAGCCAACCCATGTGTGAAAAAAACAAACCACGGGTTGAGTTATGGGGGTCAGCTTCCGTGTCGCTGAATTTATGATGAAGTCTGTGATCTCTAACCCATTGGTATATGGAACTCTGAAATAGACCATTAAAACCCAAATATGTTCCTTTTTTTAATTCTGGATAGGCTTGTGTTTGAATACAATCTCACTATGGTAAGTGATGATGTGGCCAAAGGTGGTAAGCATACAATGCCTTAAAGGCAATCTAGCTCTCAAGTGCAATTGCCGGAACACACCAACAGGTACTTGGCGACAGATTTTCAACTTGAGGGTGGTAGCCAGCCAGTCGGGTACCACAAAGTACCCTACCACCGTGCTATGGTTTCCTCACGATGTTTTCCTTCACCGAAAGCTCAAGCTCATTGTAGGATTCCAACCCACGACCTTCGCCGCGGTATTCGACGTCACTTACCACTGAGCTATCATCGCCTGAAAATGTATCTATGTATGTAGATAATAACAATAAATATTCAAGGCCATTTCATCATTGCATAATCTGATTATTTTATAGACTAGCTTTGGTTAGTGGCTTTATTCATGTGGTTTTCTTTTATCGTGAAATCCAGGTTTCCTATATGATTAATTTCTTTCAATCAGAGGTTTATTTAGTCGTGAAGAGATAACAACTAGACAGAGTTACTTTCACATTTATCCTATCTAGGCTTTGTGTGCTTACCACTTTCGGCCACATCATTACATGCCATGGTAAGATTGTGGTCAAACACAAGCTTATCGAGAATAAAAAAATATATTTTAAGCTTAATGAGTTGCATAATGGAGAAACATTAAGTTTCTTATTACCCTGCTTGAGCGTATGCTGAGAGGCAGGTGACACAGGCGGCAGAAAATCCGTCATATTGGCAACTCTGCAGATTTGTACGCGTCTGCGCGACGCGTGCTAGTCCGGGAGCGTTACAAATGCAAAAGTTATGCTCAAATAAATAATATATTTACCATCACTTTATTTTATTTACAACTTCCGTAACCTTCCAATCTTACACCCACCGCGGGTGAGTGAGCTGACGCTTGGTTCACTTATTAGTCATTCAAAATTCAATGAAAAAGATGGCAATCGATTGGCGTAAAAACACTATGTAAAATGCAATGCTGCCTCCCGTACTATGTATGTCAACCTGCGCGAATATGTCTGCGTCTCAGCATACGCTGATGGGCTATTTCTGTGTAGTCTGCCCTGCCTGACCTGCCTGACCTGTCTCTCAACATACGCACACATTTAATTTCAACGTTTCAAACCAAACAGCAGAACGAATGGGACTCACTTTAAGCGTAAGATTGAGAGAACGGCACTCGAGGTTGTGCAGGAGTTTTGACAAGCTTCCCCAAGTTTTGGTCAACTATACCGCAGAATCTAAAGACGAAAGTCTTTGACCAGTACGATCTCCCTATTACGACCTTCGAAGCTTTCTATGACCTACGTACTCATGAATTGGTGAAAAAAATTAAGTCACTCAGCGACCTAAGAAAAGGAATATGCTCAGGGCTTCTGAAGGATAAAATTTGCAACAAAGTCAACAAAGAACCAAAGTAACTGACACAGCTCAATGAATAAGTAACTTGAAGTGGCAATGGGCCGGTCTCATTTGTCGAAGAATAGGCCGTCAATATAGCAGACAAATTTAACAGTTCAGACCGCTTCTTGCCATGCTTAATTTGGGAGGTTCCGACCCAATTGGTCTAAGTTGATTTTTTTTTAAAAGAGTAATTGCTTAGTTTATTGCCGGCTCTTGTCAGCAAAAGCAATCCTCCGAACCGAGCATTAGAATTTAACATTAATCAAATTGACGATTAAAAATACTTGTAATGAGTTTATTTAATAAAGATATATTTGAGTTTGAGTTTGAATGTACCGACGAACCATAAAAGGTGCCGGACTGGGTTGGATGCAGGTGTCAAAGAACCGAAAAGAGTCGCCCTTTGGAAGAGGCCTACGTCCAGCAGTGATCTGATAAAGGCTGATGATAACGATGATGAATTTAACAACGTTTCTACAAACGAACTAACTAGTCTAAATAAACACTTACCTGTCCAGCACAGCTGTAACATATAATAAGGAATAATTGAAGTGGTGTTCTAGCTTTGTAAGCCTTATGAGTCCATAAACGGTGAACGCCTCCAGTGATACCAAATCCACTAATTACGACCATTACAATGGCTGCAACAAAAATATTTCTTAAAACATAGCTAACTTATTTATTTCTATTTTTTTATCGTAAATAAGTTGACGTTTAACCAATATTTTCTATATACCAAGGCCACAAAAATAACAGCTCTAGCTCCAGCGGTTTATGGTATGCGTTGGTTGATACATCAAATTTTCGTTTCTCATCTAAATTTTTCTAGATATTTTTAAAATTGGGGAATCAAAATTTTTATTTTTTTTATTTTTGATATTAAATATCTCGAAAATTATGACACTTTTACTACTTACTTATATAATAATATACAGGTATATGTATATGTATTTACAACAAATGTACAAAATATACAAGCAAATGTACAACTATAATATATAAAAAACTTCTTCGAGGCTGCCGCTGTCGCCGATCGGCAAGGTTCCCAGAAGGCTGGCAGCGTTTCCTCTTTGGATGGCCAAGCTGATGCGTTGGCGGAAAAAGCTCCCCGCCCGCCGGTCACCCGAGGCCTCGATTAATTTTTTACATAAAATATTTGCGAAACGACGAGCTTCAGACCCCCACGGACCCATGGTCTCAACCGCAAAAGGCATAAATTGATAATTTGGACCAATACAGGCGTACTTTTTGAATTTTGAATTTTCCGCACCTTTCGGCTTTACAAGTCACCGTATATTATAATATTTGTAACAAATAATGTTTAAAAAAAAAACAAAAGGTACCATTTATTCTGTTTAGGAACTAGGAGGGCGGGTACTATGAATGTACCATTAACTACAGAATTTACCATCTAGGTACCCAAAAGTCACAGAATACTTACCAAAAACAACAGTTTGTATTCTAACAGGAAATGCGTATCGATAACACCAAAATACACCAAAAATATGATAGAACACGATAAAAAAGAGCCTGTCCCATTTTATTTCATTTTTGAAATGAAATCTTTTCTCTACGTGTTTTGAAAATTCACTTAATAACAGTGTCATGGTTAAAGTGGCGCGAATTTTTGTAAATTATTTTAATGTATTACTTATTGACAAACTCCGTACACGCTTATCAGTAAAGTGTGACTTCTCGTTTACACGTTAAGGTATTTTATTATTAAAGGTACTACCTACAAGTAAGTGAACACAATAATTATGTTAAGTTAGGCTACACTCAAAATTATCAGTGTTCTGTATATTATTGTTTTTTTTTTTTTTTTATATTCGATAGGCTTGTGTTTGACCACAATCTCACCATGGTAAGTGATGATGTGGCCGAAGATGGTAAGCACACAAAGCCTAGATGGGAACTGGCTCTCAAGTGCAGCTGTCGGAACACACCGATAGGTGTTTGGCGACAGATTTTCAACATGAGGGTGGTAGCCAGCCAGTCGGGTACTACAAAGTACCCTACCACCGTGCTATGGTTTCCTCACGATGTTTTCCTTCACCGAAAGCTCAAGCTCATTGTAGGATTCGAACCCACGACCTTCGCCGCGGCATTCGACGTCACTTACCACTGAGCTATCATCGCCTTTAAACAATAACATTCATTTTATCGTATATAGGTACTGTCTACTATTTGGCGATGATAGCTCAGTGGTAGCTGTGGTGGTAGTGACGTCGGATACCGCGGCAAAGGTCGTGGGTTCGAATCCTACAATGAGCTTGAGCTACCCTTCATAGCACGGTGGTATGATTCTTTGTAGTACCTGACTGGTTGGCTACCACCCTCAAGTTGAAACTCTGTCGCCAAGCACTTATAGTTGTGTTACAGTAGTTGCATTTGAGAGCCAGTTTTGCATGGTGAGAATGCGGTCGAACACAAGCTTATCCAAGAGTAAAACAAAAGTAAAAAAATACTTGTGCGGTCGGGGGACTCCGTCAGGAACGAAGTTCCACCCTCGGCTTTTTTTTTGAAAAATTACAAAAAATAAAAAAAGTTGAAAATTAAAGGATGTCCCCATACATACATAGTTACCCACAACTAAGATAGACCTCTGAGTTGTATGGGCGCTCATACAATTTAGAGGTCTAGCTTAATTGGCACCAACCTCAAATAAATTAATCGAAAACGTAATCGAAAAAAAAATGAAAAAAAATCCTCGAGACTCCATTACAGTGATGAAGGAACTATTTACAAGTTTGTATGGAACCCTCAGTGCGCGAGTCCGACTCGCACTTGACCGTTTTTTTCGGAAAGAGGATATATCCCAAATAGCAGCAGCATAATAATAATTGAAATGAACTCAAACTATTCATCGTTTAGTGGTATTGTTAATTCAATATTTTACAAATAACAATTGCGCCTACCTTTTTGTAATAAAAACATTTGACTTGTGTCTATTTATAATAAAACTTATGTTAAAGTGTCAAGGTTTTTGTTCATCGTTTGTTTCCTAGATCTTCCTAGCATCTTTATTATGCACTAAGTTGTTTTCAACCCCACGGTTTAACCCGCCTTCCCGAGGGACCTTATCTTTTCCCGGGATAAAAATTATCCTATGTCCGTCTCCAGCTATTTCTATACCAAATTTCATCTAAATCGGTTCTGTGGTATAAGCGCGATGAGGTAACAGACGGACACTTTCGCATCTAAAAGAAAGTCGTGTTAGTTACATTATATATAACTCAAGAACGGCTGAACCGATTTGGCTGAAAATTGGTGGCGAAGTAGCTTAGAACCAGGAGAACCTTAGATCCCATTCCCGTGAATAATGAAAAAAATATTTTTGTCATAAATTTTGTATAGAACAACTTTTTGACATGTCTCGAGATCGGACTGACAGATGGTTTAGTTTCACAATAAGTGGCGCTGGAATCGGGTTGTAAGTTTTATTTTGAGGGCAGGACAACGTCTGCCGGGCCCACTAGTTATACATATAAGTAGGTATATTTCAAGTGTTATCTATCTACCACCGAACTACAGTCACAGAGGAAGGAAGTCTACCAAAGACATTTATTGTATCTATATTTAAATTTCTTTGAAGTCTACTCTGTGCTACAGTCGATTCGTCCAACTACAGTCGCCTACAACTGGTCGTTGTTCGTGCACACAGTCTAAACAAACAATGTGATTAACCCTGATTATTGGGTGCGGGTTCGGATCCCGATTATAGACATTTTTCGGTTAGAATTTGGCGGGTCCCAATATACTTTTTGGCGTGTAATAATGAATTATAGTTTGGGTTTTGTTTGTTTTTTTGTTAATTATATTATGTTTGCGTAAGAATTTTTTATGTTCCTTGGAGAATTTACTGCTACATTTTTTTTATTTTTCACTATACAGCACTTAGGAGACTACAGCATGGGGTTCTTCAAAAGAGGATTAAGAAGGTTTATGCAAGGTCGGCAACGCGCTCGTGACGCCTCTGGTGTTGCAAGAGTCCATAGGCTACGGTAACCGCTTACCATCAGGTGGGCCATAAGCTTGTTTGCCACCTAGTGGTATAAAAAAAGATACTGCTACGTTTCGCAAATCAGCCTCCAAGTGTGTAGAACCATATTTTTATTAGCTACTAATAGCTAGCTATTTTTTAGGTAGATATTTAGCCAAGTGTTTTTAAACTACTAGTAGTTTTTCATCACACTTTAGTTATATTGTCACTTACCAATATTTAAATCTATAAATAAACTAGAGGTCGGGGTTCGTCTTACATTTTACTGGGATCCAGCTAAATAATCTTGTCTGAAAGTCTGATAAGAGTCTGAAACTGCCGATTAATGCTGATCAAAAGAATTTTTAGATACCTCTCTAGGTATTATGTTTTTTTTCTAAAACCAATAGAGGCGGATGATTTTATGTTTGGTCAGAATTATTTCTAGTAATTTTCGAACGAAATTGTTTACTGCCACTTTTCTTGGAACGCCCATGATTACCAGCCAACGGCAGTCCAAATTTAGCCGAGAAGTAGCAATAAAATGACCAATAAAATATATTTTTTTCACTAAAAACACCCCGTAGACTTGGCGCCATTTTTTCCTCGTTTTTTCAATGATGCGATGATTAAGTAATAATGTAAAACCATGGGCGTGGAAGGTTTGTTTTAAGGCAAAAAGTATTGCCGCCTCGATAAGCGTTTGTTTAATAAGTTATTATAGGTCATCGCGGCTCCGTCGATTTGTTAATGGTTCCCAACTCATCAGAAAGAGAAAGAAAGAAATTTAAAAATAGAATAGAAAAAAGTTCATTCAGCTCAAGACAGAAAATGACATAAAAGAGCTGAAAAGGTATTCCACTCAGCACAATGTCATAGCAGAAAGGTGGACCTATTGCTACCACGCTGGTTTTCAGTGGGAACCAAAAAAAAAAAATACAAGTGATTACTTTTGCCAGTCTAAATAAAATGTAAATACTTTGTCACATAAACGATGTTTCAAAGTTGACCCTTATAGTACATATGTACCTACCTAAAGCTCGATTAATAAAATAAAACTTGAGAGGTGTCAAGGGACACCCGGATGGAACGAAGTTATATAAGTCGAGAGAGTATAATATATATAAAAAAAAAAAAACATTTCTATTTATATATATATAGTAATGAAAATATCTGGCTTGCTTTCTATAAGAGAGAGAGAGAGAGACAGACAGAGAAACATGCGCACGCCGCACAGCGGTGTCACCGACACTTTTATGTCGTAAGATTTAGGAAATATAACATCTTAAAATATACAGCAAACTTATAAGATAAGATTAAAATACATAAATAATCATATAAATTTTGACATTGGATTAAAACTATGGATATATTATCCAGAGAAAACAAGAATCCTTAGGTATATAATAGAACACACTGAACAAATCCACGGGACGGACCCTGGTTATCATAACAACACCTAGACAGTGCAATTTTTTTTTAAGAAGATGTTTGGCCTGGTATCGAGACCTTTAAGCCATTTCTTTATTTTAAATATTCATCTTTTATGTTTTGTCACGTTTTGTTGTCACTTTCACTGTAAAGTCTAGTCCTCGTCCGTACAAGTCCGGTCTAATTTTAGTGAAATTGGCGACTATTCCACTAAAACATTTCATGGACTTTTTGGGACAACCTGGAAAGTCACGATACACGCTTTCATTTCATTTCACTTCACTTCACTTGTGCACTTAGATTGATCTTTATTGGACAAAACACCACCGAAATTATTCAATAAAACTCAAAATATACGAATTTAATGAAAATAAAACGAAAACACAACGTCACTTCGCAAGTTCCCGCCAAAAAGTCCTAGACAGTGCATCTGTGCATCGTCTTGCTAGTGTTGACACTTGCCAAAGGATAGCACTATCTCTATAACCTATGGAACACTTAATAGTAATAGATATGACGTATTTATATTCCTCTAAAATTCCTGTTCGACAATTGAACTAAGTACCTACACAAATATTCAATACTCCCTAAAAGAATGTGTCTATACAGACGGAAACTAATTTCATATTAAAATCACCTTAATTTCCTCTCAATATAAAACAACCTCATACAGAAACAAATCTGATAGCGTTACCAAACTGGGCAGTCGCAATGTAGCACCGATGGGTGCGGATCACTTAATTGGGTTGGCAAAACCGACGCAAGAGGCGCAGGCGCATTTGTTTCTCAAAGAATAACATTTAAAACAGACTGGTCATATTTTATTGAAATACCTATTACCCTACTAATCCCACTAATATTATAAATGTAAAAGTTTGGATGGATGTATGTTTTTGTTTGTTACTCATTCACAACAGAACGGCTACTTTTTATCCCGGGAAAAGATAAGATCCCACGGGAACGTCAGTGAAACCGCGGGGACAGCTAGTATTATAAATGTGAAAATTTGTTTGTATGGATGTTTGGAAGTTTGTTCCTCAATCACGCGATAACGGCTGAACGTATTTTAATGAAACTAGGCATACAGGTTGATCATATTATGTAATAAAACATAGGATACTTTATATTTTGGGATAAGATAAGATCCCTCGGGAACGCTGGTTAAACCACGGGGTGAAAAACTGGTATGGCACTTATGAACGTCACAATTGACTCTACCACCGTAGTATATAATCATCATCATCATGATATTGACCATATTGATATGATAGTCAATATAATTTCAATAAATTGAAAGCCAAATTAGCTTTCTTGGGCTAGCCTCACAGAGACTACCTACCTCAAGGCATAATTCGACTGAAAATCACACTTAATCTTTGCCCATAGCATCCAATCATCGATGAATGATTTATGGTGTTGGTGCACTTTGGCGTTAAGGCGTCCATTCCGGCGGATGTTTGTTTAATCGATTACCTCTTATGACGGGCTCTTTATGACGGTAGCTTGGATGATGGTGTTCACGATCGCGCCAAGAGGCCAAGTGTGGGCCGCTTTTTGTTCCATTTTGATGGGAAATTGGGTGTTTGCTAAGAATTTTGTTGTTTTGTTAACTTGTTATTAGTATAGGCTTCTTTTTATCTTAATAATGCAGGTGAAACTGCGGAGCGGAATCTAGTTTATTACAAGGCTTACACATAAAGGCCTTTACATTTTAAATAGATGATGTCGTTTGATGGCCGAGTTGGTGAAGCGACTCTCGCACCCATGTGTCTCTTCTCACGCTTGCTAGGTCTTCCCATTACAAGGCTAAAGTTGTCGATATTTATTTAAATAACTTGAATCGCGATTCCTAGAGGTCTATATTTTTTGTAGTTTTGAGACGATAGTTCGAGTCTTTAATACATTTATGCTGAATGCTCCTGTCACCCAAGCTAGAAAGAAATTTGTTATAGGTATTCCTATATAACAGATTTCTTGTTTCTTAGAAGGAGCATACGTAAACAACAGTCTCCTGTGTAATGAAGTGAAGCATCGTGCACGAAGTTGTGTGCGTGACCTGCACGTACGTTATTCTGCGTGACTCGCGTCGCAAAGTAACGCGATCGGCTTCCTTTATCAAATTCGGCTTCGTTTAAGCATTAAACTTGTGTTTAACCATGCTAAGTGATGATGCGGCCATAGGCCAAGCACACAAACCACCTTGAGGGTGGTAGCCAGCCAGTCGAATACTACAAAGTACCCCACCAACGTACTATGATTTCCTCACGATATTTTCCTTCACCGGAATCTCAGTGTAGGATTCGAACCCACCACCTTCGCCGCGATATCTGACATCAATACTACTGAGCTATCATCGCCTTAGTTATATGTATAAGAGAAAGCATTCTCCCGAGCTGCATTATTTAGGTACTTATAATTTTGAGTATAAAAGATGAATGTCGTCAAACGAGATCGCATCATGAAATAAATAAAAAAAATTACCATAAAAAAAAATTAAATTATGTAGGTAAGGGTAAGTGTAAGGTCACGGGTGGGTGACCGTGACTTATGGGAAAGGCGATGTAAGTGCAAAGACAGACAGACAGACAAACAGGTGGCGTGGTTCCCACGATACAACCAATTACATTTTGTGCTTGTAAGTGTGTACTCGACTTTATTGTACAGGAGCAGGTTTTTTTTTTTTGTATTTTTTATTAACAATAGGTATCGCGTTTGACCACTATCTCACTTGATGGTAGGTGACGATGTGTAGGTTATATTGACTTTCCTATTTTTATTTTATTAGACTTTTTATTTACCACAATCTCACAATGGTAAATAGATTACTATTTTTGCCGCCATAACACGCCAATATTGTCAGTGAGACTAGATAAATAATTATTGATTGGTGTATTGAATGAATAGGTTTAAATTGTTTTTGAAAAGAGTAATTGCTGAGTTTATTGCCGGCTCTGCTCAGCAAAAGCAACCTTCCGAGCCGTGCATTAGAGTCTGACTATTCATCAGTGCCTGTGAAGGCCTATTTGGATGAATACACATTTCATTTCATACGAAGAGCGTGTAGTGTGGAAACCAACTAGTGATATTAAATAACTATCCTCGGACATTTGTTCACACACGGCTATCTGATCCCAAACTAAGCAGAGCTTGTAATATGGAAACTAGATGACTGATAGACTACATATACTACTTTTTTTGTAAATACATACTTAAATGGATAATTACACCCAGACTCAGGACATACAGACATGTTCATGCACACAAATGTGTGTCCTGGATGGGAATCGAACCCACGTGGTGTATTCACCAACCACACCAACAGGCTCGTATATTAGTACCTACTACATAATATTTTACTACATTTTAACCCCCTTGGCCGTGAAGAAGCCAGCATGCCCTGTGTGTGTACAGTGGCGGTCAGGGTGCAATACCGTTGATATGTTAAACCCGCGATGGTCACGTCTCACGGAGCATCCACTACAGATTATACAACCCCCCCCCATTCATTACTTACTTATTATTAGATTATAATCGAGAAACAGATGCGTCACGGACTTTGTTTTGTTGTTTAAGGCGTCGATAGCTCAGTGGTAGTGACGTCGGATACCGCGGCATGGGTCGTGCGTTCGAATCCCACAATTAGCTTGAACTTTCGGTGAAGGAAAACATCGTGAGGAAGTAATAGCACCGGCTGGCTACCACCCTCAAGTTGAAAATCTGTCGCCAATCACCTATCGGTGTGTTCCGACGGCTGCACTTGAGAGCCAGGCTTTGTGTACTTACCTTCGGCCACATCATCACTTACCATGGTGAGATTATGGTCAAACACAATTCTGTTTAGAATAAAAAAAATGTTCTGACAACAGGCAGTCAGGTTATCTGATGGTAAGTGACTACCGTCGCCTATATTTCAAATGCAACTGCCGAAATACCCGGATAGTGTAATGTAATTCAACTAGTGGGTGGTAGCCAGCCAGTCGAGTATGCTATACTCCACCACCGTGCAGAAAGTATAAAGACATAGGTATTATATCCTGCTAGCTGTTCCGCGCGGTTTCACCCGCGTCCCCGTGGGATCTTATCTTATCCCGGGATAAAATATAGCCTATGTTCATCAGGGATAGTGTAGCTTTCCAACGGTGAAAGAATTTTTGAAATCGGTCCAGTAGTTTCGGAGCCTATTCAATGCAAACAAACAAACAAACAAATCTTTCCTCTTTATAATATTAGTATAGAAGAATAGAGGAAACACAGGAAAAACTATTCAACGAAAACTTACGTTTTAATTGTGTCAAATCTTACTGGCAGACTTTCACAACTTGTCTGTCCTTCTGTATGTCTGTCTGTTACCTTTTCACGCTTAAACCGCTGAACTGATTTAGATAAAATTTGGTATAGAGATAGATGGAACCTTAGAGAAGGACATAGGCTACTTTCTATCCCGGGAAAAAATAAGATCCCTCGGGAATGCGTGTGAAACCGTGGGGTGGAAAACTAGTACACAGCACAAAACATATAATTCTGCGCATAGAAAGAGATTCTTAAATTCAACCCCTGAGAGGGTAAATGATGGAGTGCGAAGTTAGCAAAGGCTAGAAATAAATATGGCCGAAAGGAAAAATACCCGATATAATTAGCTCGGCTTCAAACCCCGGCCCGGTGACATATGGGCCATCCGTTAGATCCACGTGTCATGCGCACCTGAGCGAACCACACGTGCTGGGATATTTTTTTTTCTACGATTATGTTTGTTCGAAAAAAAAAATTGAATGTATTCATCCTAAGATAAATACAAGAAACAAAGATAAAATTGTTACACCTAGATACAGGCTAGCTAAAGTCAATAATTTTTTTCTCGGGAATTGTGTTCGTTTCTACAATAGGATCCCACGTGAGGTAACTGGAATGTCTTATTTTAAAATTAAAAATTATTTAAACTTAGGACCGGTTGGTTCTGAAGGTGTACGGTCGTCCCACTTAAACTATAAGATAACAATTGAATTAAAAAATCCGTGATCCAACTAACGAACAAAGGCTATATAAGCCTATATACCATAAGGTGGCTCATTATATGGAAGACAGAAATATATGGTTAAAAAGTAAAGTAAGCCTAAGTTTTCTAGGTTTTCATCAAAATCTGCCACCTACTTTGCAGTGAAAGCCTAACAGTTACTTTCAAATTTACAATATTAAAATGGAAACATTTAAATTGTATATCTACAGTGGCGTGTAAAAGTCAACCGTTTGACACCAAGGTCAAATGTATTGGCCTGGCATACCCTCGATATCATCAGGGATAATGTTACGAGGGGAGACCAGGGGCGCTTCAAAGAGGGTTGTTATTATAGATCTTGCGTATGCAGGGTTATTGGTAAAATGCTAATAACCTTGCAGGAATGTATTACAAACATCATAAACAACTTTTGTCGCAATAATTATGATACCAAAAACAAACCAATCATTGTTCATTTTGTAGCGACATCGATCTACACATAGATATAGTTCGCACGACTCCTAGATAGATGGCGCTCCAATAACCTACATCGCGCTTGCGAAGTTTTCCATGCGATATGCATATTTACAAGATTCCAACATCAACAGTTGGACCGCGGCACCAGGCACGATGACCTAGCCTGGCGGAAGATCTTCCCTTTTCAATGGAGGAGTCCTCCATAATTTCACATACAACACATCTCAATGAAATTAAAATGAAAACATTTACATCCAAATAAGCTTTTCAAGCACTTAGGTATTAATAGTCGAGACTCTAACGCACGGTTCGTAAGGTTGCTTTTGCTGAGAAGAGCCGGCAATAAACTCAACAATTACTGTATATAACCAAAAATACTCAGCAATTACTCTTTTCAATTCTGTATTTTAATGTACCTTCGCCTCCAGTGGCGGCGCTAGACGCCTCGCGCCTCGCAAAAAAGTTTTACAAGTTACATACAACTTACAATCCTGAAGTGCCTGAAGTGAGGCTAAAAGCCGAAAAGTTCGACTATTTTAATTTCTATGTGTGTAATTATTTTTTGTCATCATTTGATTATCAACAAATAAAACTCGTTTACTCATACATTATTTTATAATTTGGCTCACTTAATTTATTATTGATCCAGATTACTCCATACAACCTCACAAACTCACAAGCTTTACCTCTTTATAATATTAGTATGTATAGACTAGATCGTCTAGTGTGTAAACATAGCTCTTTTTTGACCATTTAAACAATATTTAAGTAGCATAACATAAGGTTTTATTTCGCTAGATTCACAATAATAATATTAGTTAATAAAAAGGGTGTCAAGTCCTGGTGATTACCAACATTGGCCGGTTCATGTGCAGTTATTTTAATTAGCTTAACCGACCTCCATCCGTTGTAGCGAGGGGTCAGCATATGGTGACTTATGTCATCGCATTCTAACCGTAAATGTGGTGTAACGATTACTCGCAGAGGTATATTTGAAGGTAATAATAATCTACTATCTGTCCCCCGCGGTTTCACCCGCATTTCCGACGGATTTTATCTTTTACCGGGATAAAAATTATCCCATGTTTTATTCCAGGATATGGACTGCCTGTGTGCCAAGTTTCATCAAAATCCGTTCAGCTATTTTTGCGTGAATGAGTAACAAACATCCATATCTACAAACTTTCGCGTTTAGTGTAGATACATAGATTTCTAACAAATTCAAATCAATGAAACCTATCGGGAATTTGTAAAAACGCGGATCATAAACTATTTTCTATTGTCGGTATATTAGTTTACAATTTGCACCGAATAACCAAAATGTACCAATCTCAACCGAAACATTCGGTAATCAAGTTGGACGGGACCTCAAGCCATCATCACAACTACCTGCGTCAATCCAAAGACCCGATGATTTTTTTTCGGATGTTTCTCACATATAATTAGATTTTTTTTCCACAGTGATATTCTACATCTATTATTTTGTCATAAAATACTTATGAAAACATTTTCTGGATCGGGGTGAAGTATTTTAGTACCTTAGAATTTTTTTCCGATCAAGCGAACGCCAGATCAAGCGTAACATAACCAATCAAGCAAGCGTTGGATTGGAAACCTAAAGCAACAGTCAACGAGGCTGTCCCCGTCAAACCTGGTGGTAGAAGCCACAGACCTATAATCTAAGCGATGAGCATATGCTGAGTATGAAACAGATCACGATGGAGGACTATTGTGGAGGACCTATACCCCACCCCATCCAAGGGATATAGGACATTAAGTCAGATATTTTTTCCAAGCTAGATTAGATACCTGCTAATTATTTGTTGCTTGGTTATTGCGAAAGTTCATTCCATTGCCTGCTAAACACGACTATGGATTCTCATTCTAACTTTGCCAGGTTGCTCATGTATTTGACCAGTCCAGCTATTTCGAAGTACCTCGAAGAATATCAAAATAATGATCGAATTTCCAAGCAGCGTTCACTTTTCAAACATGAAAATTTTGCTGGACATTACCTTATTTTATCTTATTTATAACGAATAATCTAGTATCAGAATAACAGGCTCATATTTTTTACCCGGAATCCTTAACAAGGCCCAAAAAGGTGTTAACGCAGTCAACGTAACGGGTTAAGGCTCCAATTATGAAGTAGAGCAATCGAAAAAACATTATCTTGATCGCTAAATAATGACGTGAACATTTGTCACCTATATACTATAATAACCCTTTACCACCATAAACGAGATTTTTGTAGAATTGCCTATAACCAATTTTTAGAACCGCTTTGTGATTTCCATTGTTAGATTTGTTAATATAATTTGAGTTTAATATACTTTTTAATAAGATTGATTTCCATATTTAATCATGGAAGAGAAAATAATCTTGAGATTTTGGTACAAATAGAGATACTGTTAAGGTTGCTTCAATTTTCTATGAATTTTGGGAAAACTGAGAGACTAGGATTGCATAGGTTCAGGTTGGTAATGAAACAACAATTAGTTTTACAGCGACATCTTTTGAGTTTATTTGAAACTTCGTATGCACTAGACTTTTGTTGATATGCTTCGGTTTTTAGTTCCATAACTTTTCGATAGATGTCAGTGAAACAAAATAGTATATTAATAAAAAATAATTTAAATGCACCGAAAATTACAAATACATAAACTGTAAATGCATCAGTCTTTCATGAGGTAAATAATTAATTTCACTGCCTTAGTTAAAAATATAATTTGTGATAATTAAATTAATCTTCAAAACTGAAATCAAGTTTTTGCCAAACTAAACAGGACTTTACCGTTGACAGAATAGGGTATCGTTATGTATCGCAAATCACCCCTAAACTATTCAGTATGTGAGACCTTTTTGCTCCATTTCTTCGCGCACTTTTTCAGGTTTAGGCCAGAAAATCATGAGTATTGTTGACCCTGCAACAAATAAAAAAAAGTAATTTCATTGAATCTTCGTCCTTAACACCGTGGTGTTATGATAATAAATTACAAAGCTTCAAGTGGTAGGTAGCTGTTAGTTCCACGAAAATAAAATTACTGTTCTAAAAATGGCCGCTAGATGGCGAGATAATTATCATAGAATATAACAATGAAATGAGTAGGAGTAACATTATTTATTCCATCTAGTAAATAATGAAAGTAGATCTTATTTTGATGTAGTGAAGGAATATTTTAGTCTATAGGTACATCTGCTAGCCTAAAATTTACTTGTGAATACTATGGATAAACACTAACCAGCAGTGAAAGCCCCAAAAATGGCGAAGGCCTCATAGCAGTGGGTTTCCAAGGTGGCTCCAAGTATATTGGAGCCAACTGCCGCACCAGCTCGACCGGTCATGTACATCACACACATCGCCATGGCCCTGGAAGAAAACATAAGCTTGCTTTCGATCGATCACTGATTTAATAGGGAGCGATGACGCTGCCGCCTTAATAAAGAAAAAAAAACTTTTATTTCAGACAACTTAGTCCCAGTTAGTAAAATACAAGAACTTAAGAGCTGTGTTAGTAATAATGTAAATAATAGTATTTTCTGTATGTTGTGTGTAGCAGCCTAAACCTGCCTAAAGTAGGACCATTGAGTCTACCCGCAACTATCTTCAGGATGCTGTTGGTGCTCCCCCTCACCCTGTGACAAATTGATGCCACCTTCTAGCGCATTAATGCAGAATTATTCCTTAATAAATCCTAAAAGTTAATGATTTCTATGAAATTTTCTATTGAAGGATTGTTTTTGGCCCGACAGGCTTCACCATTAGACGCCTAATTTGGAACACATTGGACGCTTATTAAAAGCATTTACAAATTTTATTTCTTCGGGAATTTAATTTTATAAATATACTAGCTGTCGTCACGGTTTCACTCGCGTTCCCGTAGGATCATATATGTTACCGAGATAAAAAAAGTATCATATCTCTTATTTCAGGGTATAATCTATTTGTGTATCAAGTTTCATCAAGATCGGTTTATTAGTTTCGGAGTTCATCGCGGACTAGCATCATGACACGAGAAACGTGCTTTATGAAACACTAGCTGTCCTCCGCAGTTTCACCCACGTTTCCGTGGGATCTTATCTTATCCCGGGATAAAAATATAGCCCATGTTAATCTGGAATAATGTAGCATTTAAATGGTGAAATAATTTTTGAAATCGGCCCAGTAGTTTTTAAGTTTATTCCTTACATACACACATACAAATCTTTCCTCTTTATAATAATAGAAATATTCTAGTGTTATCTTTTACTTACCGTAAGCATGTTGGGAATACATCAACAGCTATTGCAGCTAAGATAGAAGCAGCACATCCTGAGCATAGTGAGATGATGAGCAGGGCAGTAGCAGCGCCACCTTGCGGCACATATGCTGCAGCCACTGTTGCCACTCCACTTAGAAACATTATCCCACCTGGTAAATAATTTTATGCCGTCAAATTGTAAAATGGTCCCTCATAACTATAGTAAGTTTAAAAAGATTCTTATTTTTCAACTTAGTCTCCATGTCCAAAGAGCCAATATCGAAGAATCAAACCCAAGTTCTCACCTAAGAATCCATAATTAAAAGGAAATAGCTTATTTTGCCAACAGTCCTAAATACAATTACCTCTAATCAAATGGCCTAACATGAAAGCATATCAAGCAAGGTAGTTGAAAGTACTGGAACCGTAAAATCATTAATATTCAGCAGATAAATATGGTTTTTTAGTGGATTGCAGGGTCAATGTATTTAAGCACTGACTGAATTGCAGTCCACACAAATTTTAATTTATGATTTGTGTGCCTACAGTTTTTTTAAAGGCTGCTAAAGAGCAGTATATGGAGATACCTGCTGCTGAGAGACATGCATGTGTAATTAAAGTAATTCACCAAAGTAAATGTTTTACCTGTCAAATTGGTCCAACGTTTGTTTTCAACGTAAAATTCGCCATCACAAACTAACGGTAGCCTTAATAATTTTCCATCCTCTTTCAACAACGTTTGTAGGACCGAGATGTAAAATTAAACCATCACTTACAATACAAAGTTTTCCTTCCAATTTTGTTGATCAGGAATCCGATCGCAAGATAAGTGAGTGCAAACACTCCTCCCATTGACATTGATATGGGAAAGACCGCGACTGACACATCAGACTTGCAAACATCTGCTGTTGATGATAACTGAAATTTTAATAAAAGCCATTTTTTAAACCACAGCCCATAGTCCTAATTTTAATTATAAATTCTGGTCCTAAAAAGACACTAATGAATCAGCCTTCAACTGTGACGAACAAGCTAAAATCTCACCATTACCACCATTACTTTGCATAGTTTTTATGACTTATGGAAAGAATCTTGGGGCTTTTTTTAAACGACTTCAAAAAACGAGGAGTTTCTCAATTCGACCGTAGGATATTTTTTATATGTGCTAATAACTTCGTCGTTTATGAACCGATTTTGATGATTCTTTCTTTGTTGGAAAGGAGATATTCCAAGGGTTACCATGATAAGGAAACCAGGATCTGATGATGGCATTCTAGAGTAATCGAGGGAAACCTTCGAAAATTGTAATGGCGACTAGTGCGTTTGTTAAGTTTTATTTTAGAAGATTATTGGAAAATTATATTAGATTGACTGAATGGTTTACTCACAGTCTTATTCAAAGTCTTGTCAAAAATGATCTGACAGATTGAAATGCCTTCATTGCTGGTGCTCCTTAGAATACTGTTGAGAATATCTGGTACCCACACGTATAGTCCACTTGATCTGAAAGAAAATCACGTCTACTGAATAAGGCTTTTTCTACAGATACACCAAAAATCAATAATATCAGCTAATTTATTAATGATTGCCATCAAATTCAACTTACAGCATGAAGACAGCGAACATTGAGATATGCGATATGAAGACGCATCGGAGTAAAGGAGGTTTGAACATAAGTGTGATATTCTTTAACGCTCCTGCGAAACCGCTAGATTTGCTTGTATCGCTGCTACCAGTTGTAATCTTTTCCACCTGGAAATCAAACCACTGAAATTATTTACTTGTAAAACAGTTGATTATTACAAATCAATTGTCTTTCATTCTTTATAAATCGTAATACTTGTATAAATCCTTCTGCTTATTTAAAAAAAGAAATGCAGATCGAATTATTCAAAGTTTAGTTATATGTATAAGTTTTAACATTATTAGAGGCTCTATATTCAGTTTCTTAGATAGGTACTATAATAATCCTCATTATTAGATTTTGAGTTATGCCACAGTTATTCAAAGTAAATCAGCGCTCTTTTATGATGTGAAAGAAGAATAAAAAAACAAACAACATGTTAATAGGGGCAGAATATAAGAGACACTTACAGGAAACTCTTCAGCACTAGTACCGTGGTTCCAAGCATACATTTTTGCTAGAACAGGCAGGGCTGCTTCAGGTCCTTTGGCAGAGAAAAGGTATCTTGGGCTCTCGGGCAGGAATAGCAGGATTACTGCGGCTGCCAACCCTGGTGCACACCAACACCACACAAATGCTCGCCATGGGACGACCTGCATGATGCCCAGGGTGAATGACCATTTTCCCGGAATTATAAGCCAGGCTAGACCTGAAAGTTATTTTTAAAAATGTATTGTAAAGAAAATAAAGACTTATTTTGTGCAATATCGGTAATAATTAGCTTAGTTACTTTTTATTAAATATGGTTAAACGATCAATATAATATTGTTTGTTTTTCCTAATCAAGGCTTACATAAATGTTCATTGCAATTAAAACGCAATTTATTAATAATCATTAGGTTATCCGTAAATGTCGTGAAATGACGTCTAGAATTATAAATATACCTATATGTATCATAACAAAATGAGACATTTGTAGTACCTACATCCTAAAACTAGGACAAACTGATATTACGAGAAACACATGGCGGAAGTAATCTATTCATTTCGTACGTCACTAATTAGGACTCCACAAATACTATAGACCTACAAAATTTGCTAATTGAAATAAAAAACCTTTTCCCGAGCATACGACGCGACGCAATTTTTTATAATAGACTTTCATAACTGCTAAAACTCATATAGTCATGCTCTACTCTAGATTTCTCCACTCCAACAGTATTTTTTCTACACTTATCATCCTTTACGGGCCTCCTAAATATGTAATACTTTGTAGGCGCAGCTAATTTGTACGTTGTTCTTAAGCCCATTTACATCAGCAAAATTATAATGAGTACAAACAATTTCGATTTAACGATTTTGATGAAACACGGCTTATTTTTTTGGTAATCAGTGTGGACAACATGATTAGCATTGAAGAAACCTTAGCTATACACTATGAAGTAAATATTATAGCTGAAATTGTGACGAATCATGCAATTATCGAGATCGAAATGTTATGTCCGTTATGTCATTAATTCATAATATCTTGTGACATAAAGAAGAGATACAAAGCATCAACAATAGATTTTGTGCTCAGACAATAAGATGAAGCTAATAATGAAATGATCACAATTGATATGGCACTAATATTACCTGGTAAGATCATAAAAGAGAATGAAATGAAGACAGAACCCCAAGCAATAGCTGCTGCACGTCGAGAACTCGTGTGCATTTCTCCTAAATACGCGTAAACTGTGGCACTTGATGCTGATATTCTGAAAGAATAGTAGATTGGTGAACAAAATTAGGTAGAAGATCTAAATGATTCGCTTAGCGAAAATTATAGAGCTAAAAAGTCTTTAAGTTAGAAGACTAGCAAGGAAACCCTCAGCTTATGATGGTAAATGATCGTCGCCTATCACATTAGTAATACTAGGGGTTACAGATGGATTGGAGTGTTGCTGAACTACTGGCTCTCTATTGCAACTGGCGGAATACACAGGTGTTTGGTTACTTTTGTACCAATTGCCAACTGCACAGTTCTCTTCTAGACTTTACGTATTTATTAGTAGAATTTAATTTATCATAATAAGAACACTATATAAATCAATAAAATATTTACATTATTTATTAGTTACTTAGTTAAATAGGATTTTTAGTGATTTTTCCCATGCTTATTCATCATAAAAAACACTCACAAACATCCCGTAAGAATCCTTAAAATTAGTAGCATCCAGATATTGGTAGAGAATGAAGAGGCAATGGAGAAGACTGCTGAAGCCAGGATTGCTGGTAACATGACTGCTCGACGACCTATTCTGTCTCCTAGGTAGCCCCATAGAAATGAAGTAGAGATTATACCTGAAATCCGAATACAAAAATTAATCTTATTAATTGGGATAATTTGGACTCTTCGGATGGTAAATAGAAAAAAAATTATTTGGTAAAAAAAAATTACATACGTCGTGTACATTTTTAAAAAGGACTTTGAAATTTTCATAAAAATATTTTATGGTAAAAAAATACATTAGTTACACAATCTATCCATAGATGGCGTTGTATAACGATTTCACGCATTTTACTAATAGTTTATAATGTTTCTTGTTAAAACGTATATAAGTTGGATCGTAAAATCGTGTTTACGATCAAATTGTTGAAGAAGTTCCTTTTGGTGAGCTTGGTGTCGTCAGTCGTGTATAGTATTGTCTGTCATTTACACTTATTATAGCCTACGGTAGACAGACAGACAACCATTGAAACAAAAAAAAATATACATAGTAGGATGAAACTTGAAAGTTGAAACCCATTGGTAAAG
This sequence comes from Ochropacha duplaris, assembly GCA_951361185.1. Lineage (NCBI taxonomy): Eukaryota > Metazoa > Arthropoda > Insecta > Lepidoptera > Drepanidae > Ochropacha > Ochropacha duplaris. Next base: position 11,722,182 of record OX592701.1, on the reverse strand, counting down.
GAAGAGGATACAACAAAATGCAATATTTTAAATTTTGAAAAAACCTACGACGGTTAAAATGTAATTGGAAAAGGATAATTTTTTTTTTTTTTTACATATACATGTTATGGGCTTGCGTTTGGCCACTGACCCGTCCATGAAGGACGAAGACGAGGCCTAAGATGGAGCACGCTTGCCCAGAAGGTGCCTATTCACTCTGGCCTTGAAGATCCCCAGATTATAGGAGTCTGGAAACACAGACGCCGGAAGCAAGTTCCACTTAATTAAAAAAAACCCCCGATTTAAAGAGTTTATGTAACTAGAGAAATAAAAATCCCAAGACAATCCGTCGGGGGCTGCCATCACTATTTTAAATTTCAACATAAATATGAATTAGTATACCTAGCAATAAAATATCTCCAAATTATTTACGTTACTATAAAACCACAAAACTAAGATCATTTAATGGCAGCCCCGGACGGATTTTCTTGGGTTTTTTATTTCTCTAGTTACATAAATTCTTTAAATCGGGGTTTTTTTAATTATTTTATCCTTTTCCAATTACATTTTAACAGTCGTGGGTTTTTTCAAAACATTAAATTTTGCATTTAATTTATTTTCAGTGAAAATAGTGTATCATCGACCACCTACTGAGTGCTAGTGTCCGACTCGAATCTGAAAACGTGACTTCGTCAGGGTTGTTGGCACTTGACACAATGTGATTGTGGGAGGAGGATGGGTGACACATATTGCATTCACTGTATACACGCTGGATTATTATTAAGTTTATGGTTAAGAATCCAATTTGTAAATTTTTGACACTACTTCGAATACCTATTCCTCATGTGAAGCAAACGCTGTAACGTGAGCTAACGTCCAAACATTATCATCTACCATGAGTTTACAAATATCGTAGAAATGCAAAGTAAATAAGAAACGATTCTAAAGTCTCACTAAATACATAACAGCCTATTTTTCAACATTCATCGATAGCTAAAAAAAACTTTCTTTCAAACGCTTAGATTCTAAATGTTACCTACATTTTCAGAATTTTACCTATTGATCCATAGCCGAGTAAAAATATGTACCTACTATCTAGTACTGGAGTCCTGGTAGTTGCTCCAATGCAAGCAACGTGAGCTCGTCATAACAAGGTGGAAATAGGGTGAAAAGGGGATGGGTGACCTCAATTCAGTTTTCCATTGAAGGTTGTCTAATTCCAGTGTCAATGTCACTATAAATAAAGAAGCTTACTGAACGCTCTTAGGGAATTCCCTAAGAGCTATACAACGTGTTACAAAATACCCCGTAAAAAATATAACTAATTATCAAAGCCAAAAAATTTGTCAACCTTAGTAAGTAAGCTGTCATGTCAGGGAACCAGATTATTTAACAGAAAGGCCTACGTACCTATTTTACCTAATAATTGTCTACTTTAATAGTTTTTCTATTTTTCATTCATAAATGTTTGCTACCTCAATACAAGGATGTTATTACACATGTACTGGCTTCAAAAAATGTCAAGTTGGAAAAAAATGACAATTTTATGTCGTTCCGCGAATTAGGTAGAAATGTAGGTACATTCTGCGTAGTTTACTCTTTCATTTTACTGAAATAGGGTTTGCACATCAGTGAAAATAATAATATTTTTTTATTTTTTGGTTCTTAAATACGGTTCTTAAATATTGTGATATGGACTCGTTATAAGGCCCCATTTAACCTCCTTACGGCTTTACGGGTAGTTTTGTAAAATATTAAATAAAATTCTATAGAAAGTAAGTACAGAAATGTGTCCTTATTATGTTGATTCATTTACTTGACTCGATCCATATCTAACAAACCATAAGGTCTGATATTTTCCCGAAAATTTCCGTCTTTTTAAGTACCTAGTACTTTGTGGTATACTCGCGCGGCTGGATATAATTTTGGTTGTCGCAAACACCAACGTATGTTGCGACATCAACATTTTAGAGCTGGTCCTCTTCTAGGCTACTTACTACCTTCTCTAATAATTAAAATAATTCATTTCTTTTCTCAAATGAGACTCTTCAAAGGTTTCATTCATCAGAAAGCATTTAATAACTGAAACCTTACTTATTTTTAACAACCATTAAACTTGGAGTAGTAGATAGTTTTCGTTGGCGCAATTTACCAAATCTATAGGTACTAATCACAGTACTAATATTATAAAATTAAGTTTGTGAGGTTGTAATCTCTGGATCTTCTGAACCGATTTTGAAAATTCTTTTTCCAATAGAAAACCACGTTATATGTGAGTGTCATAAGATATTATTTTATCCCGGGAAAAGAAACGATCCAACGGGAACGCGGGTGAAACCGCGGGGGACAACTAGTAAATTATATTAGAAACATTAAGTACATGAAATGGTTTTATACTCATTGACACGTTCAACTCTCTCGAGTCACGTTGCTTGTACTTGGAAAACTACCAGGATATCAGTGCATACCGGGAGGTTGGTAGCTTTTATCGATATTTTTCAAGTCTAGACCAACATTGTGTCTAGGTTCGAGTGAGACTAGCGTCTAGACCAAATCTAACCAAGAGAAAGTAGGTCAGGTGCGCCCACAATTTTTGATCAGACCATTAGGGGTCAAATTCATAAAAACTATTCAAATAAAAGAAAATGTTTTCACTTTTAAATACGATTGATTCATAACATTTCATTCATTTCTTGAGGGCCGGCAAGGTAGATGGTCCACCTGATGATAATTGGTCATCAACACTGTCAAGAGTATTGCCAATGTGTTGCAGTCCTCATATACCATACATCAGTTCTTTCTTGTTTGACTAACCATGGTAAGTGGTAATGTCGTCAAAGACTTTTAACTTGAGAGTGATAACCAGCCAAGTAAATTCTAGACAAAGATATCCCTTAATGACACCATTGCATTACAACAGCGCTATCATCGACTTGTTCTTCAAGGCGAAGTATACAACAAGTATTGGCAGTCAACCAGCTACATTTACTAGTGTCCTGGTAGCTGGCCCAATGCAGGGAACGTGACTTAATCAGGGTGTTGCATACTACGCGGGTGAGGGAATAGAGGTTGAGTCCACCGTGTTTTTTCACTCAAACACGACGCGCGATATATTATGTTTCAAAATCTTAAAAATATAGTAGATTATGGTATAAGTGTGTAAAGTTGGTCATTACGGCTAAGGCACAATTGAGAGCCGAGCCGCTAGGTGAGGGTCATGAGCCGAGGACGGTAATCATCAATACACACGAGTATCATACGTCGTTTTTCAACACACTTGTGAAGAAAATAATACTAAAAGATATCGGATCGGCCATTTCAAATCGGATAGACATTTATTATTATTATATGTATTTTTTTTTGTAAGTACACTGGGTGCAAATATGTTTTTGGCTCGGGCGGCGTACTTTGAATCCCTCGCTAAGTTCAGGGTTCTACTGAAGATTCCCTCACTTAAAAATAATATTTTGCTTCCTTATGATACAATCTACTATTATAACTCACGTTGTGAATAATAGTAATGAAAAAGTCACAGTTTGATTATAGGTGTCATTACTTGCTTAATTGCGGTGAAATTAGAGCCACTTTATGAGCAAGTGTGTTGAAAAATATATTATAATCGATAGGCCTTTGCAGCCAATTAATAACTCTTTAGGTACTCTTACTTTTTACTTTATCTGGCACTCATAAGCTGGCTTTCTCAGAGATGGATGGATGTATGTTTGTTAATCATTTACGCCAGAATGGCTGAACAGATCTGGATGAAATTTGGCATAGAGATAGATTATAGTCTGGAATAGCACATGGCTACTTTTAGTGTAGTAGACTATGTTAGTAGAATCTATATTCTTGGTTCCATACCAACCACCCTAGTGAAGTCACGTTGCGTGCACTGGGCTAGCTACCAGGACACTAGCACACGGAACACGTCTTCCTACAATTTTAAACTACCTAGCTACATAAAATAAATAGCAGTATACAACCTACATGCTGAGATTGGTGAAAGCTCCAGCCTGCTTTCCACACGAGAGTGAGTGAGTGAGAGTATATGACGAGACGACAACAGTTAATGTAACTACCCTAACAGTCACGTTGCCTGCATTGAGGGATCTACCAGGGTATCAGTACATCGGAGACGGTCAACGATTCTAATTTTGACAACAAATCACCACATGTACAAAACCTAAGGAAGCAGGGCAGCAATCTGGGAATATATTTTATATCTATTTTAGTCAAATTAAATTATTGTAATTGTGGTAATCACATGAAAATCTATGAAGAAAATGCTGAAGTTACATTTGAAATCACAGACTAAATAAAATCTAACCAACTTCTATGTACTAATACCCTAGTAGTTGCACCTATGCAAGCCACGTGAGTTGACGTAGCTTCATGGGGGTAGGGGGTCTAGATGTGCATCCCGTTCAATTTTCCATTCAAGACGTCTGTTTCAAATGCACTTGCAGTCAGTTTATAGTCTCCTGGTACTTGCCTGGGTGCAAGCAACGTGACCCCGTGGCGCTAACATTTACCTATTCAATAAATAGATGGGATCCAAAACAGTAATGGCCTTATTCATAATAAAATCGACGGTATTCAGTAGTGCTAAACATCGAGGATTTTATTAAATACGAATAAGGCCATAAGTATATCAATTATTTAATTAATTCCAGGTTAATAATTAAGGCTTATTATAGATAGAGTAAGTAATATTTAATAGCCAATTTGTAGAATACCTGACACGCATAATAATAATCAGTGCTTGGGTTGAAATTAAAATAATAAATCTAAGTAAGTTCATAATAAATATTATAATACAGCATATTATTCTTATCATTTGCGTATGTTTGCCGTCATGCAAAGTATTTTAGTCGACCTAGAGCCAGCCGAAGAGGAGGTCATGACCTCCATGACAGCCCTCCTGGATCCACCCTTGGTAACGTACCGCTGTTAGTTACTACTGCCCTGGTAGTTCACCGACAATAAGCAACGAGACTGCTGATGCAAACAAGGCTTGGGCACAACGTCGCGTCGTCACACTTGGCGCTCTTGACATGAAACTAAAACGAAAAACAAAACATGATCTGAGCACTCAACCAAGCAAGCTAATTTTCAATAGGAGGCTAGCAAACCCGCTCTTGAGAGCCACATTGCTAAAATTTCGAATGCGTCTGTCCAACGGTATGTTTTATTTAAAGCAAAGACTTTTATTGTATGTATCTTTAGATCTCTTTGATTTAAAGCGACTCCGAAAACTCTAGAAATACTACCTAACGGATAAAGAAACTGTGGATAAATAAAAATAAAAAAAACTTTTATTTCAGACAACTACACGTTGCTTGCATTGAGGTGTACCAGGACTCTAGTGCATAGGAGGCGGTTATTATTACAGGTTTCAGTCTATATTATTTATTATAAGTTCTACACAATATTCTTAGCCTTCAAAATTCACTGCAGTAAATAAACTACACAAAGGTTAGGAAATTAACATTGCCATCCAACGTGGTATAACCACAAGGTATTGTTTCCGTTACCTTCTGGCACAGCTTCTGGCTTGGACTTCGACTTTTCGGATAATTCAAGAAATATCCTCGGACATTTTTCACACACGGCTATCCAAAGAGATTAAAGATAGTATAAGTTAAAAGTCTTTGTGGCCTGTGGCTATCTGATCCCAAACTAAGCAGAGCTTGTAGTATGGAAACCAGAAAACTGATATTACCTAACTAAACTACATATACAACTTTTTTTTTGTAAATACTTAAATAGATAAAGAAATAAATAATTCATTAAATTTAATTTCAATAAATAAGTATGCAAGTGCAGACAGGTCCCATACTGTGGTTAGGCCTCCTAAACCTGGCGAAGTCACGTTCCTTGTATCAAAGTATCTACCAGGATACTAGCACTAGCAGGCAGTTGGTGTTCCAATTTTAATCCCAGCCTTTAAATGGTAAAAATAAATAAATACATACAAGATATGGAAAGGGAAATACGAAGTCACGTTGCGTGCATTGAACGCACTACCAGGAGATAAGAATTAGTTGTTGGTACGTGATTCTGAATGAAATGAAAAAATATAAAAATTCTAGATTTTAAGATCAGATCAAATCCGGGCTTGGTAGTAATTACTCGACTGGCTGGCAGACGTGCCTTGCACTGCTCAACAGACACACAAATGAAGGAATTTTGAACCACATTGTTACCTACGATGAAAAATGGATTTTGTTTGATAACCGCAAGCTCTCAGCAAGTTGGTTGGATCCTGGTTCAGCACCTAAACAATGCCCTAAACAAAAACATACCCCTAGAAAAGTGACTCACTGTTTGGTGGTCTAGCGCCGGTGTGATTGATTCATCACAGCTTCTTACCAAACGGGGTGAGCATTACTGCAGATGTGTACTGTGAAGAACTGAACATAATGATGGAGAAGCTGGCACATCTCTAACCAGCATTGGTCAATCGCTCGTCTCCGCTGCTCCTGCACGACAACGCGCGACCTCATACTGCACAGCAGACGGTCTCCAAGTTGCAAGAACTGGGGTTGGAAGCTCTCCGTCATCCGCCCTACTCACCAGACCTTGCGCCTACAGACTACTACTTTTTCCAGAATTTGGATTACGTTTTTAGTATTTGTTGTTACAGCGGCAACAGAAATACATAATTTGTGAAAATTGCAACTGTCTAGCTATCGCGGTTCTTGAGATACAGCCTGGTAACAGACAGACGGACAGAGAGCGAAGTCTTAGTAATTTGGGTCCCGTTTTTACCCTTTGGGTACGGAACCCTAAAAAGACTTGCATATTCCGTATTAGGATCAAAACGTAATACGTACCTATAAACGCTGTTGCATTCAATAGACCTTTATGCATGGTGTTAAGATTTAGTTCACACTCGGCAGCTGTGATGGAGAAGCTCATGCCCACTGACTCCATCGACACGTTGAGCATGATCAGTCCACTGGTGAACAGCACCAAGTAGTTGAACCTGCCATGACCTGGAACGATCATAAAATTCATAACTTTTTTTAAATTCTTAATAAGCTTGTGTTTGACCACAATCTCACCATGGTAAGTGATGATGTGGCCGAAGGTGGTAACCACACGGAAGATCAGCGCTGGCGAACAGCTGGTATTATGCTGAGTTGGAGCCAATTTGAGACAATTAGTTAATGTTTTGTGCTATACTTATAGTTTTGATTGTTTTATTTATTTAATTTTTTCCTGTGTAATGTGTTATTGTAATGTCGCAAATAAATATTTTTTAGTTTTTTTCTATTTCACACAAAGCTTAGATGGGCACAAGTGCAGGTGTCGGAACACACCGATAGGTGCTTGGCGACAGATTTTCAACTTGAGGGTGGTTGCCAGCCAGACGGGGACTACAAAGTACCCTACCACCGTGCTATAATTTCCTCCATTTTAGTTAGAAGATGCTGCGATGATACCTTGTAGATAATGCCATCCACTGCACGAAGACGCGCCCTACTCTTTTTCCTAATCCCTTACAAATGATGTTAATTTTTTTAGGGTTCCGTAAACGGGACCCTATTACTAAGACTTCGCTGTCTGTCCGTCCGTCTGTCTATCACCAGGCTCTCTCTCAAGAACCGCGACAGCTAGACAGTTGAAATTTTCACGGATTATAAAAACAGAATAAAACAAATAATTAAGGGGGCTCCCATACAACAAACGTGATGTCTTTGCCATTTTTACGGAACCCTTCGTGCGCGAGTCCGACTCGCACTTGGCCGGTTATTGGCTCATGTATTAATTGTTATGATTTTTATGTACTATTTTTACCTCATTTCATTTGTATTATTCTTTGTAATTGTCTGTGGTGAGAAATAAACTATTTTATTTTTATTTATTATTTTGTTTCTTAAACTTATCACGGACTTTTTGGGACAACCTGAAAAGTCACGATACACGCTTTCATTTCATTTCATTTCACTTCACTTCACCTTCACCCTTCGATTGATCTTTATTGGACAAAACACCAATTCAATAAAACTCAAAATACACGAATTTAATGAAAATAAAACGAAAACGCAACGCCACTTCGCCGAAGCCGAAGCCGGAGCCAAAGGTTCAGTCGAACATACTAATGCGGGTTATAATTTTTTTTATGTATTTTTGTATTAGTTTAAGAATAAAGTTGTTAAACATTTGAAAAAAAAAATGCCAATATAGTCAGATGGTCCAAAAATATTTAAAAAACTTGCTGAGTTTCTTGCCGGTTCTTCTCAGTTGAAGGCTGACTTCCGAACCGGTAGTAACTTCTGTAATTCAACCTTCATAAGTGCCCTTCTAGGGCCTAAACTGAATAAATGGTTTTGACTTTGACTTTGACTTTGATAACTAATAATGATTTGTTATTACATTCAACAGGTATATCCGTATATCTAGAACATTGGGTACCTATGTTACTATCTGCACACAATTATTTTTGACGTGAACTGAACACTACCTACCTCGACCTTGATATATCATAACACGCCGTCTCAAATTACATACAAGTGCATATTATTTAACAAGCCGGTTAGTTAATACCATGGACTTAATATAATTAAACTAACCAATAGAATTTTCCGCCAACGCATCAGCTTGGCCATCCAAAGAGGAAACGCTGCCAGCCTGCTGGGAACCTTGCCGATCGGCAGCAGCGGCAGCCTCGAAGAAGTTTTTTATATATTATAGTTGTACATTTGTTTGTATATATTGTACATTTGTTGTAAATAAAATTATAATCATTAATATAATAATAAATGTAAAACTACTAAAATACTATCATAAATATAGCTAACTCATATTGATAGATAAATTGCGACACCCTTTCAGGGTAAATGTACCTACCTCTTAACTATTTATATAATTGTGTTTGTGTACAGTCATGCAATAAATAAATTGAAATTGAAATAATAAACTACGTCTATGGTTAATACTTACATGTTGAATGCAAGTTCTCACGTGATAGAATTATAAAGCCGTTTCCGCAGCCCCAGAGAGAAGGAACACCCCAGGTTTTTATTCACAAGCTGCCCCGACAGATTTCGTTCTGTCAAAAGTTATTGGCCTATCGTAGTATTGTATTATTAAAATAACATTGAACGACTTTAGTAATATCTAATGTGATTATATTTTTATTGTATCATATTTTTTGTTTAGCGCATAAATAAACAAGTTTTGTTTGACAGACTTTTGCTGGGGAGTGGTTTGTATGGGAAAAGAAAATTTTTGTTTTTACTATTTTCCTCGTATTTTTACGTTTTTTTTCTCCATAAGAACCTTCCTCAGACTTCATCAAACACAACAAAAAAGAAATCAGCCAAATCGGTTCAGCCGTTCTCGAGTTTTGCGCTTAGCAACACATTGAGTGATTCATTTTTATTTATATAGATATACATACATATATAGAAGAGTCTAACAAAAAAAAGGTTGTAAACAAAGGCATTTTTACTTAAACATGACCTGATTTACTACAGCCACACCGCTCAAACACACCGAAATTCGAAACCGAAATTTCGCTCACAGATTCCTTTCAAAAACCACAGAACAAATAAAAAAGGTAGAAGGAGCGTACGTAAACCATAGTCTCCAATGAAGTGAAACAACGTGCCCTAAGTTGTGTCCGTGACATAGATATAGGTATAGCCATAGATAAAGGATCACGTACAAAATCCAAGCTAAATGCTATCCGCGTGAGTATATACTTTTACAGCTACATTTGTTTACTAACAAACGGAGAGAAATGTTTTAAAACAGTTTTAAGTTCAACCTAATTACAACCATAGCACCCAGCAATAAAGTCACAAATCTTCAAAATATTATCTAATACTTACGATCATTAGTCACATAAAACGAGCAAAGCAATAAACTACTCCTGTCACTTATAAGAAATAGACATAAGTTAAAGAACATTTAGTGTGAAATCAACCTTAACATGCAACGAATAAAGTATGTTTTTCCGTTCTCGCCTTGAGAGCTACATCGTTTTGTTTCGTTTATTTTTTCTTCTTCGAAGTTTGTGCGTGTGTTGTCGAGTTTGGCCAAACATTTGTAGCGTTGGTAGCGTGGTTTAAAATATGTAATTTTGTTCAAAATTTTATATTATTTGTTACTTTAAAGCTTAAAATATCTCTTATTCTTTATGTTCTTACCGAAAGTAAGATACTCCGACCGTTAAATTGCTTTTTCGAGCATTATTTTTGCAACTTTTGAATACACACTGCGGCATTGTGAGACGTGTTTATATTGGCTGTGTTCAAGCGAACTAAACAAAATAAGAGCTCACATTTCAAATGCGCTCTTATTTACCGAGACGTATTTTTTGCGCCGACCCTAAATCTATGTATTGTTGATCGAAGGTCCGTGACCTGCACATACGTTATCCCGCGTGACTTGCGTCGCACACACATCTGTTTGATTATAACGATTTAACTCAAAAACTACTGGACCGATTTAAAAAAATATTTTACCAATAGAAAGCTACATTATCCGTGATGAACATAGGCTATATTTTATCCCGGGAAAAGATAAACTCCGACGGGAACGCGGGTGAAACCGCGGTCAGCTAGTTAGTAATAATTTGGCTGGTTAGTTGTTCGTTTTGTAACCTGACTCACATAGCCATACAGATATTGAAGCAAGAATTTGTTTACCTGCGACCATTCTCACCCGACTCACGATATTGTTATCTGACACCTATATTTGGGTCTGCCGTACATAATAATTATGATAATAATATCAAAACTCTTATCAGCTAATTTTATTTAGAACACGTATCGAGAAAACTAATCGTGTTCCTTATTGAACCAACAATTTTAGTTACTAAGCTCCGGTTAAAAACCTATAAACGTGTAATTACTATGGACGGAGCATCGCCTAGACCAGGGTTTCTCAAACTTTCGGCTCCAAGAAACCCTGTTAAAGTTTCCAGGTGCCACGTTTAAACGACTCTACTCCAACACAGCCCTATACTAAAAGTCTACTACCGAGCAGACTGATGGCGGTAAGCTCACCACGAGCTGTCTGCTAATTTATGTTGCCAATATAAACTATATCTAAAGAGCACGACCTGAAGCCCATATTTTAATGATATTTTATTTGTCGGGTGGTAACGGAGGCGTCTAAGTGAGCTACGACCTTAAATCCCCTGTAAAGAAAATAATAAAATTAACTGTTGAAGAAAATAAGGTTTATATTTCAATAAAGTGCCAATAGAAATATCTTTTGTGATAGATAGGTGTGCTTGTTTCTTGTCGAAAATGGTGTAAATTTTAGGAATAATTTTGGACAATTTTTACCTTTATTCTGACTCGGTATCAAGTCGATTTCTGTATTTTATTGCACGTGCCTGCCAGTCACCAAATCAAAGTTAAAACCTTTTATTCAGTTTAGGCCCTAGAAGGGCACTTACAGTAGAACTAGCACCGGTTCGGAAGTCAGCCTTCAACTGAGAAGAACCGGGAAGAAACTCAGCAAGGTTACATTTTTTTAATATTTTTGGACCATTTGTTTTTTTTTTCAAATGTTTAACATTTTTTTCTTAAACTAATACAAAAATACATAAAACGTTACGTAAATCTTGTCGCGAACCCCCTGCCGTCGAATGGCGAACCCCTAAGGGTTCACGTACCCCACTTTGAGAAACCCTGGCTAGACGAAAGAGAGTCACTATACGTCATACCATCGTCAATGGATGGTCATAAGTATGTGTGAGTGAAATCAGAGCTGACTGGCACATGAAAATATTGTTATTCAAATAGGCCTTTATGACTTATGAATAAGTAGTTTAGACTCTAACACACGGTTCGGAAGGTTGCTTTTGCTGAGAAGAGCCGACAATAAACTCTGCAATTACTCTTTTCAAAAACAACTTACACCTATTACATTCAGTTATCATTTATCTATCTAGTCTCATCTATACTATAATTATTATAAAGAGGTAAAGTTTGTGAGTTTGTGATGTTGTGATGTTGTAGGAGGTAATCTCTGGAGTTTGTGATGTTGTAGGGGGTAATCTCTGGAGTTTGTGATGTTGTAGGGGGTAATCTCTGGAGTTTGTGATGTTGTAGGGGGTAATCTCTGGAGTTTGTGATGTTGTAGGGGGTAATCTCTGGAGTTTGTGATGTTGTAGGGGGTAATCTCTGGAGTTTGTGATGTTGTAGGGGGTAATCTCTGGAGTTTGTGATGTTGTAGGGGGTAATCTCTGGAGTTTGTGATGTTGTGATGTTGTAGGGGGTAATCTCTGGAGTTTGTGATGTTGTGATGTTGTAGGGGGTAATCTCTGGAGTTTGTGATGTTGTAGGGGGTAATCTCTGGAGTTTGTGATGTTGTAGGGGGTAATCTCTGGAGTTTGTGATGTTGTAGGGGGTAATCTCTGGAGTTTGTGATGTTGTAGGGGGTAATCTCTGGAGTTTGTGATGTTGTAGGGGGTAATCTCTGTATCTACTGAACCGATTTACAAGATTCTTATACCAATAGAAAGCCACGTTATTTGTAAGTGTCATAGGCTATATTTTTTATCCTGGGAAAAGATAATATTCTATGGGAACGCGGGTGAAACCGCGGGGGACAGCTAGTTGATAATATTTGCGTGTTATGGCGGCAAAACTAGTAATCATTTGTGATACTAACCACTATTGTTTCTGACCGGCATACTGTCTATCTATATTATGAAAGCGAAATACCATTCACTGGAAATATTAAATTAATTTCGTTCATTAAGTTAATACGCTAGTATTTTTTTTATATTCAACCCATAAGGTTTCCCTCGGGAATGCGGGTGAAACCGTGGGGGACAACATTTTAAGGCGATGATAGCTCAGTGGTAAGTGAAGTCGAATACCGCGGCGAAGGTCGTGGGTTCGAATCCTACAATGAGCTTGAGCTTTCGGTGAAGGAAAACATCGTGAGGAAACCATAGCACGGTGGTAGGGTACTTTGTAGTACCCGACTGGCTGGCTACCACCCTCAAGTTGAAAATCTGTCGCCAAACACCTATCGGTGTGTTCCGACAGCTGCACTTGAGAGCCAGTTCCCATCTAGGCTTTGTGTGCTTACCATCTTCGGCCACATCATCACTTACCATGGTGAGATTGTGGCCAAACACAAGCCTATCGAGAATAAAAAAAACAGTGGTGTAGTGTGCGTGGCGTGAGCCATGTTAGTATTTAGGTGAAATAATCTATCAATAAGCTTGTTAGCTTACTTTTCTTGGTTCACTCATTGATTAGGCGAAATTCCGTCCAGATTTTTTAGACATCTATGCTTGAATTGTGTTTTTTATATGATTTTTTGGGACGATCAAAACATTCGCGAGCCAAGAATTAAATAAAATTACTTTTTTTAATTTTTGCATAGATTTATATTTATTTAATTGTTAATAAAAATGTGTTATTGCTTATTGCTAAAAATGTTATTTTAAGTAGTAAAAGAGTGCCATTATCGCCAACAAACTGTTGTATAGTTTGACGATTTTTGTTGTCAATTGTAGATTTTTTATTGAATAAATTTGTTTAAAAAAAATACAACAATTTACTGGTACCTGTCTTTTCAAACGCTTCTTCGAAATTATGTTCTTTCAATAAGAAAACATTTTCCTCTGTTTTCTCTACATCCATTCTTGTAGCATCGGTAGGCATATCGAATGTTTTTAAGTCAACAATTAACTTCTTAAACCACTTTCACGGTACAAATGTACACAATACATTTCACTTATTTGTTAACCTAGAACTTAACTCACTGAAAAACGGGTCTTATTATCACACACTAAAGTTCATAGTAGCACGCTGGTTGGATAACACGTGGTGAATAAAAATAAATGTATAGAGTATACCCGACCGCTCAGTGCGATCTGTGGTATGTACTGACATCTTGCTGAACGGAATGACTTGACTAGCTAAAATGAGAGGGAACACGGCGCTCGCGCGGCGCGGGACGTGAACAAATCGGACTACATTTTGATTAATCTACTATATAAAAATAAGTCGGGTTTTCCTTCCTGACGCTATAACTCCAGAACGCACGAACCGATTTCCACGGTTTTGCATTCGTTGGAAAGGCCTCGGGCTCCGTGAGGTTTATAGCAAAGAAAATTCAGGAAAAATAAAATACGAAAAATTCACAAAAAAAGAATAACGAAGAAAATTATTTTTGTCATACATTTTGTATAGAACGACTTTTTGACATGTCTCGAGATCGGACTGACAGTTGGTTTAGTTTCACAATAGGTGGCGCTGTAATCGGGTTGTAAGTTTTATTTTGAGGGCAGGACAACGTCTGCCGGGCCCACCAGTGTTAGATAAGAAAAATGATTTATCTTGATACCCTAAAAAGTGTTCTGTATGTCAAGTTTCAAGTTGAAATTAATATCAAATAGGTAGGTCTAGTCCCTAAAAACCGGCCAAGTGCGAGTCGGACTCGCGCACCGAGGGTTCCGTACACACTTGTAGGTGTTTGAATAGTTTTTTCATCACGGGATCGAGTCTGATAATTTTTTCTTTTTTTCCGTTAATTATGGTTTTCAATTTTTTTCCTATATTTTTACTACATGAATGACATTTCTTATTGTCAAATGAAATGGTTCTACGGCATAAACAACCGTATCTTTTTTTACGTTAAGTTAGAAGTTTGATTTTTTCACAGCTTCAAGGGACTGTAGATTTGAGTATATAGTTTTAATTTCACTTGATACCTCTACGCGTTCCCGAAATAAAGGGTATTGACAGACAGACCGACGGACGGACGTATGGACGGACTTCAAAGTAATCCTAAAAGGGTTCCGTTTTTTCCTTTTGCGGTACGGTACCCTAAAAACGGAAAATCCTTAATTTGTAGATAAATGCGTTTAGGTACAGTTTACATTTGCAGTTGGAAAATCTTCCTTGGATTATCTTCATACTAAATAGTTTGTACGGAACCCGGTGTTGGATTAGTCAGACTTTATTATATTATTGTTACCTACCGATACATATTTTTTTATAACAAATAAGGACACTAGAACTGCGCAGCAACAATAGCGCACAAACTAGAACAATCAATTAGAATACGATATAAATTACGAACAAAGAATATTATTTATTGTCAAAACCTACTTTAAATACGTGTACCCACGATACGATACGATGACGTGACATATTTTTAAAAGATCTAAAAGAAGGAAAAAGTTATTAAGAAATATTTTCCTATAAGCATTTACCTGTAAAATCGTAACTGAAAAAAGATTAAAATTTATTTTGCTGAGTCTATTGCCGGCTCTTCCCAGCAAAAGCAACTTTTCAAACCGTGCATTAGAGTAAACAAGGGACACCCGGATGGAACGAAGTTATATAAGTCGAGAGAGTATAAGTATATATATAAAATATATATATATAAATAGAAATGAAAATATCTGGCTTGCTTTCTATAAGAGATAGAGAGAGAGAGAGAGACAGACAGACAGAGAAACATGCGCACGCCGCACAGCTTAATAAACATACATAGTGATATAAAAAAAGTGTCGGTGACAATTTTTCGTAAGATTTTTTTCCGTCTAGCCCCCTTTCACAACGCGCGATAACAAAAACACCATTCCAGCACGAAAAGAGTGCTTTTGGTGCCTAAAAATTCGCTGCAAAATTGCTTTTTGCTGCGAGCATGAGGAATAAGTACCTAATTCGAATTTCACGAATTGAAACAACTGGATTTGAATATTTATATACCAGTTTGACGTACACGTAAATAGGGTAATCCAATCAGTTGTGGCGCAGACTAATGACCTACTAGCACAATAAAAACAGCGTATTACGATTGTTATTGTTATTCTATAAGTTAATTACTGTCTTAGTGTTGCTGTCTTATGATTGTTGGGTTGTTTCTTTATAACTGACTAGGTGTCCCCCGCGGTATCACCCGCGTTCCCGTGCCGTGGGATCTTATATTATAGGCTATGGCACTCAAAAATAACGTGGCTTTCTAATGGTAAAAGAATTTTCAAAATCGGTTCAGTAGATCCAGAGATTACCCCCTACAACCAAACAAACTCATCAACGTTACCTCTTTATCATATTATAGTATAGAAGTATAGATTATTTTCAATCGATATAAATGCGATGGAGTTTGGGCAATGAAAGAGTTGTATGAGAGAAGAGTGCATGTGGAACAGATGCGAATGCTGAGGTGACTGTGGGGTTACGAGAATGGACAAGATAAGGAACGAATATATCAGGGGAAGCTTGAAATTGGTAAAAGATCGGTTTTGTTTGCACATGAGGAGGGATGAAAGACATGTAACGAAAAGAGTATTGAGCAGAGGAAGGCCGAAGAATGGATGGACTGCGTGAAGAATGCTTATGAAAGGTGTGAGTACAGAGACGACTAGTGATAGAGCGGAGTGGAAGAGGAAAACATGTAGTGCCGACCACACCTAGCGTGGGATAAGGACAAGAAGAAGAAGAGGTTGATAAAAGAATGAATTTTTATAGGTGGAGATTTTTAACGGCATTGAACAAAATTTTACATGTCTACCTATATCAATTATTTGGCTGTAAATCTCCCTAAAAGAAAAAAAATAATATCCGGAGATCATTTTTTATTTGGTCTGAGATTATTATTTACATATAGACCTCACTATTGAACTCGATTCGATAGCTTATCTTACCTAAATCATGCAATTTAAGCAATCAATGTCACATAAAATTCCTCTTATCTGATAATATTTGATAATTCGTATTATCTTATATGCATTAATAATATTTAGGTCAAACTTTAATTTTGTTGATAAAACTAATAACGACATCTACTTTTAGGTTATTTCTAGATCTAGTAATTATTTTGGCCATTAATCTATACATACAGAATGAACCGATTAAGTAGGTTTTTTTTTTGGTTTATCCTATCCAAACAAACATAAAAAAATATATGTATTTGATTATTACTAAAAAAAACCGCTGGCGTTAGAAATGTATGCAATTAGTAAAAAGCTGTTATATATTGAAATTATATTTTTATTATTTTATTTATTTGTATGTAGATGTTAGATACCTATCTGATTTCCATTGGAACATGTTTTGCTTTGTATCTGAAGAATGTCCAAGAATATTTACTAAAAACAATTGCTATCAATTTGTCGTAAAAATTTGGGGGCGTCGAATGATAAGAGTTCAATGTTATGAGATAATAGAAGACTGAAATAAAAACGTTTAGCTGATTAGATCGGAGTGGAATATGAAAACATGTTGTACCGACCTCAAGTAGCGTGGGATAAGGACAAGAAGAAAATAGAAATAAAAACCGGTCAAGTGCGAGTCGGACTCGCGCACGAAGGGTTCCGTAAAAAAGGCAAAAAAATCACGTTTGTTGTATGGGAGACCCCCTTAAATATTTATTTTATTTTAATTTTCTTATTTATTAGTAAAGTAAAAATACAACTGAGTATTTTGTGAATATTTCATTTAAGTGCCTACCTGTTGCCATTATTGATATCGAGCAAAAAAGGGCAAAAAAATGGCGTTTGTTGTATGGGAGCGCCCCTTAAATATTTATATTATTTTGTTTTTAGTATTTGTTGTTATAGCAGCAACAGAAATACATAATTTGTGAAAATTTCAACTGTCTAGCTATTGCGGTTCTTGAGATACAGCCTGGTAACAGACAGACGGACAGACAGCGAAGTCTTAGTAATAGGGTCCCGTTTTTACCCTTTGGGTACGGAACCCTAAAAAGAAGGTGATTGCGCGTCATTAAAATCCAAGCAAGGCTTTTCAGGTCATTCTAATTTACCTGTTTATTTGTTACCAAGCATTGTCGCCATTATGGTGCAGTCACTAGTTGTTTTGACTGTAACATGACAAATAATCTGGTGCAGTCGGTAAATCACCGGAAAAAATGTATGCTGAGTGGCGGGTTCCTGAACAATATCATTGCATCCAATTTATTAATGCATCACAACACCACTGCAAGTTACGTGTTAGATATGTTTGTAATTTGTATGTATTTAGATACAAGAGGAGTACAATAAAATGTCGGCGCAATGTGTACTTTTCATCCATTCAGCCCCTCTATATTTTTTAAAATTCTGATTATGCTTGTAAGCACACAAAGCCTAGATGGGAACTGGCTCTCAAGTTGCCGGAACACACCGATAGGTGCATGGCGACAAATTTTCAACATGATGGTGGTAGCCAGCCAGTCGGGTACTACAAAGTACCCTACCACCGTGCTGTGGTTTCCTCACGATGTTTTCCTTCACCGAAAGCTCAAGCTCATTGAAGGATTCGAACCCACGACCTTCGCCGCGGTATCTCGTCATATTGGTATTCACTCCTTTCTTCTCACACAATCCATCCATCTCTATTTCAGACTTACTCCATATATCTATCCAATTTCATATTCATAACTATTTTGGCGGAAAGGTTCTGGAGTGGCGACCACGCACCGGAAGACGCAGTGTGGGCAGGCCCAGGTGGACCGATGACCTAGTGAAGATCGCATGTAACCGCTGGATGCGAGCAGCTCAGGATCGGTCCATGTGGAAAACTTTGAGGTGGCCAGCAGTGGATGTCTTTCAGCTGAGATGATGATGATGATGAGGAACTCTTTTGGCTACATGACTATCATTTTTTTTTAATTCTGGATAAGCTTGTTTGACTACAATCTCACCATGGTAAGTGATGATGTGGCCGAAGGCGGTAAGCACACAAAGCCTAGATGGGAACTCATAACATGTCCATACGACGACAAACGACTTTTAATTTGCTAAATGAATGTGAAATACTTACCTATTTTACGACTCTTTAAACCTTTCCATTTGAATCTCTAATTACACAGCGGCAACTAATTAAATGGACTGGTTGTGAAATTCCTGACGGTACCTCGTAATTGTGCCTTCACGATAATTTATCAAGTAATTCCGGACCTCCGTCTTCCGGACTAATAAGTTTGATGAATGAAGAAAAGTGCCGAAGTAGTTATTTAATTATAAAACGGATGTTTTTAATTTAATATCGATTGAGAATTTCTTGTTTGGTGGTCTTGGTCTATATTAATGATAGTCGTGTCCGCACAAATGTAATGAAGTGAAATTGTTTATTCATCCAAATAGGCCTTCACAGGCACTTATGAATAGTCAGACTCTAATGCTCGGTTCGGAAGGTTGCTTTTGCTGAGAAGAGAATTTAAAAAATCTCCAAAATTAAGTGTTGTAGTCATTTAGTAAATTAATCATATCATTGAAATCGCTGGAACGATATACCGTCTCTATTATAATATGGTAATAAAAAGCCCCTGCCAGTTAGATAATAGCAATGTCTGATTATGAGTAACTTTGCTATAACAGACAGAGTTTAAAATATAAAAACTTTAACTTTTCGCTATTATTTATTTAACGGAAGAAAAAATTTACAATTCACTAATCAATGAGCTCTAAACAATACCTAAGACCCTAAAGAGCCCTAAAATTATTTTTATTTGATTCACTTAGGTAGATATCACGACTTGAAACAGTAGATAAAACATTATATCTGCATTTAAAATGTACACTCATTAATATTAAACTCAAACTCAAATATATCTTTATTAAATAAACTCATTATAAGTATTTTTAATCGTCAAGTAAAATTCTAACGCTCGGTTCAGAAGGTTGCTTTTGCTAAGAAGAGCCGGCAATAAAATCAGCAATTAGTCTTTTTAAAAAAAAAGCAACATAGACCTATTACATTTAATAATATTATGTGTGTTATGGCGGTAGAAAAGGAATAAAGATATTGAATTTAGTTACATACGAGTGATTTATTAAACAACAAACTCAAGCAGACCAGCCCCCACAAGCACCACAAGTATTATGCATTATTTAATGGAAACTCATTCGAAACTATGATTTAGGTTCCTAATCTATATTAACAGACGATAAGAAATTCATTAGGAAGAGTTCAGGACATGGATTTTACTATTATAATATTTGTGATGTGTACTGTGCTGGGGAGAGCTACGGGTGAAATATTCAATACTATGGAGGAGCGAGGTGTTCGACTCCTCCATTGAAAAGGGAAGATCTTCCGCCAGGCTAGGTCATCGTGCCTGAGGACCGCGGTCCAACTGTAGTTTTTTTTTTTTGAGGAGGACTTAAAGGTGGCCGTCTGAAGGACCATAGACACCCTTACGCGGACTATTCGGTGAGCGCTGAGGGCTCTCAGCCGTGTTTGTTTGTGACGACTCACCGCTGAGGGCGCCCCAGTTGGGGCCCGAACCTCGGCTCAGGGCGTCGTCGGGGGACACAAAAAGTGGGACGGACTTCGCCTAAGCGATTTAGAGGAGTTTTAAGGGACGGTCGGATTAATGACTGTGGCGGCTCGGGCCGTTAACGACTGACTAACGGGGGGACGAGACTGAATCTGAGTGGGACGTCGCGACGGGCCTCTCCGGCGAGTGCAGATGTTGTAGATCCAACTGTAGATGTTGGGATCTTGTATATATGCAGATCGCATAGAAAACTTCGTAAGCGCGATGTAGGTTATTGAAGCGTCATCTATCTAGGAGTCGTGCGAACTATATTTATCTAGATAGATGTCGCTACAATACTTTTTTAACATAGGGATCTCTAATTCACTCTTGAGTGAGCGTCGAGTCTTTCTGGTGGATATTTAGATTATACTAGTTGTTTTACAGCGGTTTCCACCCCGTTCCCTATTTGATGGACTTTTTTAAGTGGAACCCTAATTCTTTTTCTAAAATAAGTAACGTATTCCTAATAATACTTTCATATTAATTATTTGTATAAATTCTAATATTAGTGTACGATGTTTAAGAATGAGTCGGTAACTGCCTTTTTATGAAATCAGGCATTAGGCCATCTGGTAGAAAAACATTTTCAATTTATTTGCTTTCCTTCTTCATACAACTAGTAAAGACTACCATCGTCTATAGACATTAGCAATACCAGGGGGATAGCCAATGTGCTGTACACCTTATTACAATACCTTAAAAGCAACTGAGAAGAACCGTCTGAATAAGACGTAAGTATCATCAATTCAAGGTCATAGTTAACGCAACGCAATGAAAATTTGCAGGTGTGTTACGATTTTATGCATGTGGATTTCACTTCGTGCTCGCTTATGTTTTTAATTCTAATGTTTACCGCTTTACATTCTCAATTTACATTGCAAATGAATGGACACCATCAATATTTATCAAGACTCATCATCCCGTTTAATTAACAATACCATACCATAGGTTAATCAATTTGTTTTTCTAGTCGCATAAGCCATTTAGCACATCTGGTATGTGAATATAAATAGACTAAGCTTCCGACGCGCGACGGCCGTTCGAGGCTGGTCGTCGGTTCGACAGCGGTTAGGTATGGGGATGCCTAAAACCTTACCTTGTTATGGATTCGTCATGTCTGTCTGTCTGTCTGTCCGTCCGTATGTCACAGCCACTTTTTTCCAAAACTATAAGAACAACTTATACTGTTGAAACTTGGTAAGTAGATTTATTCTGTGAACCGCATTAAGATTTTTACAGAAAAATAGAAAAAAAGCAGTAAATTTTGGGGGTTCCCCATACTTAGAACTGAAACTCATTTTTTTTTCATCAAACCCATACGCGTGCGGTATCTATGGATAGGTCTTCAAAAATGATATTGAGGTTTCTAATATAATTTTTTTCTAAACTGAATAGTTTGCGCGAGAGTCACTTCCAAAGTGTTAAAATGTTTGTCCCCCCTGTAACTTCTAAATAATGAGAATGATAAAACTAAAAAAAAAAAATATGATGTACATTACTATGCAAACTTCCACCGAAAATTGGTTTGAACGAGATCTAGTTAGTAGTTTTTTTTAATAAGTACGTCCTTTCAAATATTTATAAATAAGACTAAATAATACATAAAAATAACTTGATTTTTATTTAGAATAAATTAATTAAAATACACAATCTTTCAACGAACAAAATTATACGGAAAACTTGGTGCGCGAGTCCGACTCGCACTTGGCCGGTTTTTTTTTAAACCAACCCCCAAAGTACGTGAAAAAGAGCGGACAAAGTCGCGGGCGAAACTTAGTTATCTTTAAATGAAACTATGTCATTGGTGACTAAGTGAAATATAGTTGCCGTGCGCTGAGTTGCCAAGATTTTTACCGACAGACTTGGAATTTTGCCGCGCTTCAAATTTTACTAAAAGTCGGCCAAGACTTGGTGGCGGCTATACATATAAGTACGAGAATTATGGTGATGACGTCATGGGATTTCTAAATACGATGCCAAATCAAATTCAAAACTCAAAAACACAACAGATAACACGGAACACTTTTTTGTTTTTTTTTATGTCACTAGTGACAACGAGGCAGGCGGGGCACCTGATGGTAAGTGACTACCGTCGCCTATAGACATTAGCAATACCAGGTGGACTGCCAATGTGTTGTACACCATATTACAATGCCTTAAGGGCAAGGGCAACTGGCTCTCAAGTGCAACTGCCGGAACACACCAACAGGTGCTTGGCGACAGATTTTCAACTTGAGGGTGGTAGTCAGCCAGTCGAGTACCACATAGTTCCCTACCACCGTGCTAAAACTTTAAGTTTGTGCTAACATGGCTATGATTTCCTTGCAATTTTTATGTATACGTTTATTTATACTGTAGTTATACTAAAGCCAAAATTTGAATTTAAAAAATAATGCCAAGAACAAAAAAGTGTTAGCACCACAATTTGTTGACAGTACGGTAGGAATCGAACCGACTCTTTACTAACACAGAATTTTCATTGTAGACATAGACATAGTTTTATTTGATATAAAACAGCTAAAAACAAAACAACAAGGTAGAAATACAACAAAAACAAAAACTTAGAAAGTCAATAGAAAAATAAAATTAGAACAAGAAACAAAAGCTTACAGAAAATAATAATAATACAATAAAAAGCGAGAAAATAAATTACATTAATTCACAAAGCACATATATCTAATTACAATTAGACACATGAGGAAAGGGTAAATACAAAAAACCAGAATAGATAATTCAATAATAATTCAATAATTTGTGATGACACCAACTCAGTATATGCTGTTGTCCAGTCTTAAACAAACTCTTATATTATGAAATTGCCGTTTTGTATGAAAAAATTTAAACGATTTATTTTCATGTATTTTTTATTTGTATTAATCGAAGTAATCACCCATGCAATCAATGCATCTTTGCCAACGCAGTGGCAGTTTATTGATGCCCTTCTTAAAGAAATCAGCTGGACGGGAGGCAACAAATTCTTCAAAGGCGTTTGTACTGCCTCTCGGGTATTGAATTTTTTTTGAAAAGTAGTAGTCTGTAGGCGCAAGGTCTGGTGAGTAGGGTGGATGACGGAGAGCTTCCAACCCCAGTTCTTGCAACTTGGAGACCGTCTGCTGTGCAGTATGAGGTCGCGCGTTGTCGTGCAGGAGCAGCGGAGACGAGCGATAGACCAATGCTGGTTGGAGATGTGCCAGCTTCTCCATCATTGTGTTCAGTTCTTCACAGTACACATCTGCAGTAATGCTCACCCCGTTTGGTAAGAAGCTGTGATGAATCACACCGGCGCTAGACCACCAAACAGTGACCATCACTATTCTAGGGGTAAGTTTTCGTTCAGGGCATAGTTTAGGTGCTGAACCAGGATCCAACCAACTTGCTGAGCGCTTGCGGTTATCAAAAAGAATCCATTTTTCATCGCAGGTAACAATGCGGTTCAAAATTCCTTCATTTGTGTGTCTGTTGAGCAGTGCAAGGCACGTCTCGACGCGTACTTCGGGCTGGCGATCATTGAGTTCGTGGGGCACCCATTTGTCAAGCTTTTTTACCTTGGCAATTTGACGCAAATGGACCAATATTGTTTTGACGCGAACGTTGAAAGCTGCTGCTAATTCAGCCGTAGATTGTGTATCATCAGCTTCCACAATCGCCTTTAATTCGTCATTGTCGACCAAAGTCTTCGGACGATCGCGAGGTTCATTTTTCAGGTCAAAATTTCCAGAACAGAAGCGAGCAAACCAATAACAGGTGGTGCGTTGGTTTGTAGTGTTAGCTCCGTAAACGTCGTTGATGTTGCGTGCCGCTTGTGCCGCGTTGCTGCCACGACGGTACTCATATTCCATAATTACTCGAATTTTTAACGTATCCATGATGACGAAAAAGATTGAAATGCGATGAAAATGTAACACTAATCAATAAACAAATGACTACTTATGGAAAAAAACCATGTTTTTAAAATAAAATTAATTTGAAATTAGAATTCTTAGCCAAACAAAAATTATTTTGATTTGAAATGGCCAGTACTGCAGAACGGCAATTTCATAGGTAAAGACCTATTATTATTTTTAGGAGATTCCCGAAACGATTTACACAAATTATTTTCAAAAATTCATCCATCCCACGCAAAATCGCCAGCAAACAAAATACAATCCTACAATCAGAAATCGACCTAAAGGTCACAATGCTTTTATTGACCTTTTTCAAAGTGTTTTCTTTTATTATACTGTACTGTTTACATTACATTTGTTTCTGAGAAAGCGTTTCAGTTCTCAATATTATGTTTATTTTATTGATTTTATATCAACTTGTTCTTTTTTTTTTATGTCACAAGTGACAACGAGGGTTAAAGTTATTGTACAGAATTGGGTGGCTGTAGCACTACCTATCATGTCAAAAGTCCTGGGTTTGATTCCCACCCAGGGCAGTCATTTGTGTGCGTGAGCATGTCGGTTTGTCCTGAGTCAGGGTGTAAGTTTTCTGGGTTCCATAATACAAGCTTCCCTTATTTTGTGATGAACTGGCCGTATAAGAATGTTAAAAGATTATTATTTTAATCACGTTTTTAGGTATAATTAAAGTCAAAGTCAAACCCATTTATTCAGTTTAGGCCCTAGGAGGGCACTTATGAAGGTCGAATTACAGAATTTACCACCGGTTGGGAAGTCAGACAACAACTGAGAAGAACCAGCAAGGTTACATTTTTTAAATATTATTGGAACATCTGACTCTATTGTTATTTTTAATTCAAATGTTTAACAATTTTATGCTTAAACTAGCAGAAAATGACTACGTAACAATATAACAATAAACATCGTCAATACTGATAAAAGAAAATAGGTTGACAAACATATGAGAAAAAGGGGTACTAAATTTTTTTTTTTTTTTTTTTTTTATTCTGGATAAGCTTGTGTTTGACCACAATCTCACCATGGTAAGTACTTTGCGTATTAATGTAATGATAAACAAATTAAATAAATAGATCTATTACTATTCATAGATCGTACGTGATAAATAAACTTTTACGTACATTGAACTAAATACTATAATTACTACGTATTTATACGTAAGATTCCATCGTCACGCGGCCTTGTGCACTATTATGTTCCTATTTGGCATAGTGCCATAGATCAGGGCACTTTTAACGCGTCAATATTATATTGAAACCATTGCTCGTTTACTTTGACTTCTGTAAATGAACTCAATTGAAACCGTTCAATAGACGATGAACTTTGAATTTCATTCGATATTTAAATTGGTTTCAATATTACAGTTGAGCCGAAAACACATTGGATGTTTTTAGGGCCGGCGTACAGAGATCTCACAAAACGTTCTCTTTGCGATGGGAAGCTGTGTTTTATGGTAATTTTAATCATTTTCGGGTAAAAATTGTGGAATTCCAGGTATAAATAGTGTCCTCACTATTTTACCTAATCCATTATTTACAGTGCAAGTGTTGTAGTGCTGCTACCTATCTCGCGAATCATATTGAAAAACTGCAGTATGGATTTAGTGATGCCGTTTGAAAAATAAATCAATGGGGGAAGTAGGTGTGACGGTAAAATTTACTAATTTAAATGTATTGTTTATTTTTACAATTAATATTTTACTGTTACCTTGTGAAAGGGGGCTAGACGGAAAAAAATCTTACGAAAAATTGTCACGACACTTTTAGTGTCAAAAGTGCGTTGACCTGTCTCTCTCTCTCTCTCCCTCTCTCTTATAGAAAGCAAGTCAGATATTTTCATTTCTATTTGACACCTCTCAAGTTTTTTGTTTTTTATTTTTTGGTTAAATGCTGTAAAAATATTTCGCGAAGAGCTGACGTAACCACGACCTTCTGCCATGAGCAAAACGACCGAGAAGAGAAGAAGAAGTAATTATCTAAATCGGATCTTAAATTGATAACAGCTCTTCCATATAGTAAAAACACTTATAGAATACTATATTATAATTAATTGACTTGTGTTTGACTAAAATCTGACCGCGGCGAGTAGACTAGTAACTAGCGCTATAACCGGTCACGGCAGTTTTAACAAACATCTGTTCAATCTAGGTATCACAGACAGCCCCCTGTGCAGAGCTTGCATGAGGGCAGAAGAAACAGCCGCCCACGTCCTGCTGGAATGCGGTGGGGTGGCCGAATGCCGGGCAAACTACCTGGACAACCCGGGTAGTCTCAGGGAGGCGGTCGGCAACGTCAAGGCGCTGGCAGGCTTCCTTGAGGATATAGGATGGCTGGAGTAACCCCAGCCAAACACCCTCCGACGCAAAAAGGGCGCAATCCGTCGCCCAATTGCGGAAAACGCCCGTACGAAAAGAAGAAGAAGAAGACCGCGGCGAGTAATGATGGTAAGTAGACGACAGTTTAGGATATATTATTGCTAATTAATAAAATTGGGACACATTTTTTTTAGTGACTGACTAGATGGTGGAAGCCAAAATCAAATGGCTATGATAGCTCAGTGGCAGTAACGTCGGATACCGCGGTCGGTCGTGGGTTCGAATCCCACAATGAGCTTGAGCTTTCGGTGAAGGAAAACATTGTGAGGAAACTATAGCACGGTGGTAGGGTACTTTGTAGTACACGACTGGCTGACTACCACCCTCAAGTTGAAAATCTGTCGCCAAGCACCTATCGGTGTGTTCCGACAGCTGCACTTGAGAGCTAGTTCTCATCTAGGCTTTGTGTGCTTACCACCTTCGGTCACAACATCACTTACCATGGTGAGATTGTGGTCAAACACAAGCTTATCAAGAATAAATTTTAAAAAATGGCACTTACACCTGTTCGACGCGCTTAGAGCGCTCTCAACCGGGGATAGCGAAACAATAAACAAATTCAGGCGTTTATGTAGCGTTTCTATGTTACCACTGAGCGTCGCACTCATGCTGACTTGAAAATTATGGCAGAAGCTTTCGTACATTCAGTTTCTTTGTGACGGTGTAAAGTGCGCACGTATTTCCGCAAATGCGTTGGTGATCGGAAAAATGATCGACAATGGGAAGTCTGAGGATGCGCCGACACCTTTTGAGGAGGCTCTGAATAAAACCGGTATGCTGATTTATTTGTTTTTTCACCGTAACTCACTTATGTGCTTATTAATAATAAGAATCACTTTTTATTGTGTTTTTGTTTTTTTTTTTTTCATTTCGAACAAAGGAAAGTTATTTGAAACGTGCATTTCATCGTATAGTAACAGAAATAGTTATAAATATTATGTTCCTGTTAATTTCTAGGAATGACGAGTTCTTCCGTTGTATAATTATTTTAAAAACAATTCAAATATTATTTTAGTAAAATAGTCCTGCTTCGTTGATATAAATAAATAGTAGAACAAATTAAATAAATCGTCCATATTACAGCCTATATAATGACATTCCTTATAAATATTAATTTAATAAACTAATAATTTTATAATACATTTTTATACACAAAATACAATGCCCATTGACAGCGATGTCAATTCTGTGTTTTATTTATGATTTAGTTTTATTTATAGGTATTTTAGTTTTATTTCTAATTTAGTATGTATGTAACTAATAATTAAATTAATATTTATAAGGAATCCTCACACTATTTCAAACTAAAGAGCTTGTACTATGGAGACCAGATAACTGATAACAATATACTATATAATTATACTACTTTTGAAAATCTGAGGACAAACAGACATGTTCATGCATACAAATGTATGTCCTAGATGGGAATCGAACCGACGACCCGCGGCGTGATAGGTGTTACTAACCACGCCAACCGTTGTTTTTGGAAAGAGTCATAGCTGAGTTTATTGCCGGCTCTTCTCAGCAAAAGCAACCTTCCGAACCGAGCGTTAGAGTCTAGTAGTTGGAGAAAGTGCTTGAAAAGACCTATTTGAATAAAAAATATTTTCAGTTTCTTTTTCAACCGGCTCGCATAAACTTTTAATCATGGATTTTCCAATAAAAACAATTGAATATGATGTGAAAATTTATATTGTTTTTTATATTATAACTATTGTTTTTTTAACATTAATTTGTGAATATTCTACGAGTAATAAACGATGGATTATTTAAAACCATTAGAATCACTGTTAACAAAATATGGCGATGATAGCTAGCTAAGTGGTAGTGACGCCGATACCGCGGCGAAAGTCGTGTGTTCGAATCCTACAATGAGATTGAGCTTTCCATGAAAATCTAACCCCAAGCACCTATTGGTGAGTTCTGGCAGTTGCAATTACAGGCAATCATGCATAATAAAAAAGTCGAAAACACATTAAGCTATCCCTCTGATTTTGCTAATGACTATATGCAATGATATTCACTTACCATCAGGCGATCCCCCTGGTTGTCACCATATACATATAGTGAAAGATAACATTAAAAGTAATATTCTATCATTGCGAACATAAAACTCATTCATAACCAGGCAAGAAAATACTTTGACCACATTTCGCTATTACGTCAAAAAATCAACAAATAAATTTAATTCTATATAAATATTGGTTCAAGTGTATTAACAATGACAAACCGACTTCAAAAACAATAGTATTGTTATAAATTCTGTTTTTATGAATGTATTTTTAATTGTTATATTATAATTGTGTAGCGTGTGATGATTATTTGATTAAAATTGCTCATATTTGACAATGATTAATTCGTGATGGTTAAGGAACTAGATTATCATTGAGGTAGGTAGGTTCCGATAAAAATTCAACACTCATTTATTCAGTTTAGGCCCTGGTAAGGCACTTATGAACGTTACAATTGACTCTACCAACGGTTAGATATATATTTAAATTGAGAAGACTCCGGCAAGAAAAACGGCAAGACATTTTTTTGTGGTGAGGATCTAGAAAAATACATTTATTCACTTATAAGCCTTGGATGAGCCTTATGAAGGTCAAATTTACTGAATTACCATAGGTTCTGAAGTCAGTCTTCAACTGAGAAGCATCGGCAAGATATTCGGGAATGTTACATCGTGATTTTTTGGACAATGTGACAATTTGGCTCAAAATATTTTTTATTCAAAATAGGCCTTTGTGAGCAGACTCTAACGCATGTTTCAGAAGATTGCTTTAGCTAAGAAGGACCGGTAATAAACCCTTTTCAAAAACTACTTAGACTAACATGCAATAATTATTTATCTATTATCACTGATAATATTTGCGTGTCAGCAAAAAAATAATAGAATATACCTAATTATGAATAGAATAATGCTTAATCAGATAAAAATGATTAATTTTCCAGGTAACGGTTTATACAACATCCTTCTGCTGATGACAGGGTCTCTGATACTCCTCGCTATAGGAGTGGACCTGTTCGGGTTCAGCCTGGTGGTGGCGGCAGCCTGTGACTTGAATCTAACTGTCACAGAGAAGGGGATTCTCACTTCTCTGCCGTTTGTTGGTATGATTCCCTTACTCATACGTTTATATAGGACTTGTCTCTGGAATCTAATATATTTTTACCACATGTAACATCTAGGCAGGCGGGTCACCTGATGGTAAGTGAATACCGTCGCCTATAGACATTAGCATTATTACAATGCTTTAAAGGCAACTGTCAACGGCATGTCTCAAGTTCAACAGTCGGAACACACCAACAGTTGCTTGGCGATAGATTTTCAACAACAAGCCAGCCAAGTCAAGTACTACAAAGTACCTTCCCATCGTGCTGTGGATTCCTCACATATTTACCTTCAGCGTAAGCACAAGCTCATTGTAGGATTCGAGCCCATGACCTCCGCCGCAGTAAGCGACTTCACTAGCACTGAGCAATCATACCGGTAAAAGATTAGATCCCTGTAAAGCTACGATACGATATTTCCATTGATGAAAGTGCGTTTTATTACCCGACTGTTTTTTTTATATTCCAGGCATACTCCTGGTGTCGTATTTGTGGGGCTACATCTCTGATACGAGGGGTCGAAGGTTCGCTCTAGTAATACCTCTGCAAGTAGCCTTTGTGTTGTCATGCATCAGTAGCTTCTCACCCAACTGGCTGTTCTTGGGGCTCATCAAGTTTCTATCAGTTTGCTTGTGAGTATGAGTTTTTAATAGTTTTCTTGTTCTATGTGCTAGTTGTGGACTGAGTTGCTTTCGTATTTATATTAATGTTCCCCGTGGTTTTAGCCGCGCTCCTGAGGGCTTTTTTTTATTCCAGGATATTATGAACTACCTATGGGCCAAGTTTCGTCTAATTGAACTAATTTCGTCGTTTTTTTCATAATTTAATGTAACGCACGGTTCGGAAGGTTACCTTTGCTGAGAAGAGCAGGCTTAGCAGGCAATAAACTCAGTATAGTATTATTTTTAAAAAAGCAACTTACTCGTACACCATTAAATAATTATTTATCTAGTCTCATTGAATATTTGCGTCTTATGGCCACAGTATAATATATCTTTTAAATATATATATATATATATATATATATTTGTTATTATCTTTATACAGTGTTATGACGGTAAAAAAAAAACAAAAAGAATTTAGTTATGAGTAACTGAGTTTTTTTTATTCTGGATAATCTTGTGTTTGACCACAATCTCACCATGGTAAGTGATGATGTGGTCGAAGGTGGTAAGCACACAAAGCTTAGATGGGAACTGACTCTCAAGTGCAGCTGTCGGAACACATCGATAGGTGCTTGGCGACAGATTTTCAACTTGAGGGTGGTAGCCAGCCAGTCGGGTAGGTATTACAAAGTACGCTACCACCGTGCTATGGTTCCCTCACGATGTTTTCCTTCACCGAAAGCTCAAGCTCATTGTAGGATTCGAACCCACGACCTTCGTCGCGGTATTCGACGTCACTACCACTGAGCTATCATCGCCTTAGTAAACAACAAACTGAAGCATTAAAATTAAGAAGATTTTGATTAAATTAGAGTTACTTTTAACATAGGTATTTTATCTTATTTCTGTGTCATTGAAATAGCAAGATACTGCGATAAAAAAAAAGCTAGTAAAATATAAAAACAAAACGACAGATGTAAACTAAGCGACCTTATAAATAACTAATTAATTAATATGAAACGAATGCGAGACACATAATCATTGTAATGAATGTCATTCGAAGTCGTGCGATGATTTATTGTACGGCGATGATAGCTCAGTGGTAAGTGACGTCGGATACGGCGGCGAAGGTCGTGGGTTCGAATCCTTACAATGAGCTTGAGCTTTCGGTGAAGGAAAACATCGTGAGGAAACCACAACACGGTGGTAGGGTACTTTGTAGTACTCGACTGGCTGGCTACCACTCTCAAGTTGAAAATCTGTCGCCAAGCACCTGTTGGTGTGTTCCGGCAATTGCACTTGAGAGCCAGTTCGCCTTAATAAGGTGTACAGCACATTAGCAATCTCCTGGTATTGCCAATGTCTATAGGCGACGGTTGTCACTTACCATCAGGTGACCCGCCTGCCTCGTTGTCACTTGAGACATAAAAAAAAAAAATATCGGAAAGATTCGGTTGGTTTATTGATATTGATTGAATCTGATGACCTTGTGCTTTAAATTAAATTTGAGTCGTCAAAAAAATTCCATCATGTGTGTCTTTAATGTCACAGGTCGTGGGTTCGATTCCCATCCAGGACAGCCATTTGTGCGCATGAACATGTCTGTTTGTCCTGAGTCTAGAATCTCAATAAATAAAATAAATAAATATTCTGGGACATTTGTTCACACACGGCTATCTGATCCCAAACTAAGCAGAGTTTGTAATATGGAAACCAGATGACTGATATACTAAATACTTACTTAAATAGATAATTACACCCAGACTCAGGACAAACAGACATGTTCATGCACACAAATATTATGTCCTGGATGGGAATCGAACCCACGGCCTGCGGTGTGCTAGGTAGTTAAAGTAGTCAAAGTACCTATGTATTTAAAAGTAGTATATCAGTTATCTTCCATATCCAGGCGCGGATCCACAGAGAGGGGGCAATGGGGCCATAACGACATCACTAATTCTTCTAATGAATTCACTTATCAGTTCCCTAGGTTTTTTGGAAGATTAATTATGTGAAATGAGCTAAAATTGCCCCTCTCTAAACCAAATCCTGGATCCGCGCATGTCTGTCATTCGGAATGAAAAAAGAAAAAAGATAGTCGTTCGCATATCTATACTTTAAAATGTTTTTAATTTTTCAGCTCCTGCGCCGCCAACTCCGTGACCTACACGCTGGTGGGTGAATCTTGCGTTCAACGGGTGAGGAGCAAGTACATGCTACTGATGACCTGTTTAATACTGCTATCACCTGCAGTAGCTGGGAGTGAGTAACTCACGGAAAACAATCGTTTATTAACAAAATACATTATTCAATAAAAACCCTTAGAAATTACAGTATTATATATAGAGAACAAGACAGTTCTGTTAATTTATCCAATTCCTTGTTTTCAATGTGAATTTCATCGTCACCAATTTTTTTTTTTTTTAATTCTGGATAGGCTTGTGTTTGACTACAACCTCACTATGGTAAGTGATGATGTGGCCAAAGGTGGTTTGGTGGCCATTATAACATCTTGGTAAGTAATATGGCCGAAGATACAAAGCCTAGATGGGAACTGGCTCTCAAGTGCAGCTGTCGGAACACACCGATAGGTGCTTGGCGATAGATTTTCAACTTGAGGGTGGTAGCCAGCCAGTCGGGTACTACAAAGTACCCTACCACCGTGCTATGGTTTCCTCACGATGTTTTTCCTTCAGCGAAAGCTCAAGCTCATTGTAGGATTCGAACCCACGACCTTCGCCGCGGTATCTGACGTCACTTACCACTGAGCTATCATCGCCTATATTGGACTAATTTGACACAATCAGCACCATTCGTCGATTTTTTTGCCAGAAAGTGATATCAAATTATTAGTTTGTGTTTGTAACAGCAGAAACAACTTATACTAATAAATAACTTTCAAAATTTACCCAACTTACAAACGAATGAATTGTTTATACCACAAGTCCACAAGGCAGGCGGGCCACCTGGTGGTAAGTGAATACCGCCGCCTATAGACATTAGCAATACCAGAGGGACACCTTTTCACAATGCCTTAAAGGAAACTGGCTCTCAAGTGCAATTGCCGAAATACACCGACAGGTGCTCGGCGACAGATTTTCAACTTGAGTGTGGTAGCCATCCAGACAGGTTCTACAAATAACCCTACTACCGTGCCTTGGTTTCTTCACGATGTTTTCCTTCACCGAAAGCAGAAGCTCACTGTAGGATTCGAACCCACGTCGTTTGCCGCGGTATCACCACTTAGCCATCATCGTCTTGCTTGGCCGTTTGTCAGACAGTCATCATAAGAAAGGACTTTTAGAATAAGAATACTTTATTTTGCATGAAAATGTGGTATACAATTAGATATTGTGTTATTTATAATGCGTTCTCAGCTTTCAACAGTAACTGGCATGGCAAACATTTTACACAATTATTAAATAGTCTCTAATTCATACAATAATAAGTCATCATGATTTTTCCTAAATATCACTTAATACAAGCTTAATTCATAAATTTGTCTACTAGCATAGCATATACATTTGCATAATAAAATTTAGTACATTTAGAAATTAATATTTTAATGTCAACAAAATAATTATAAATATAAAATTCTGATTAATTCCTTGCCTACCTATTTAAATATTCATCTACAGAATAGAAACATGCTTGAACTAGCCAACCTATTAATAATTTTCACTTTACTTCGGGTCCTCAAAACAGACATTTATGAGTATTTTATGTAAATTACAGTCCTCACATACCCAACGCTAAAACTAGACTTCGCTACAAACCTAACCTGGCTGGGCATCGTGTTCAGGCCATGGAGGCTCCTCATCATAGTCCTGGCACTTCCTTCTGGAGTAGGAGGCATCCTCATCTACTTCTTCTTCGAATCACCGAAGTTCCTGTTCAACAGGGACAGGAAAGAAGAAGCTTTGGATGTCATGAAGAAAATGTATGCGATAAATCATAGAAGTTCTAAGGAGGAACTGAAGGTAATGATAGTCAGATAATCAATTTAATTTGTTTACCGTTTTCGAGAACTATTGTAGTAAAATTCTATACAAGTCATCCTGATGTTATTTTAACCTGTGATGAAGGAAATTGAAGTGGTATAGGGTTGTTTATGCAGCTCAATCTTTATGAGTGCCCTCTTAGGGCCTAAAAAAGCCTTAAGAAACTGCCCCTTCCACAAAACTGACAATAACTCACGTAAAAAATCTGTCCACAAACACGGTTGTGAGCTTGAAACCCAATTCAAATCTATGCTTTGTATCTTCGGCCATATTACTTACCAAGATGTTATAATGGTAAACTCAAGAAAACTGCGCTCTCTTATATTGCAGGTTCACTCCTTAACCTTAGAAGACCAGCAGGTGAAGAAACCAATGTCTATGTGTCGTGCCATGTACGAGCAAAGCGCCCCACTGTTCCGACCTCCGTATCTCTGGAGAACACTGCAGCTGTTTTACATAGTCTCCATCGTGTATGTTACGTAAGTACGAATTTTTTCTTGATGTGAGGATATGAAGATATTTGTTACTCTTTCTTGCAAAAACGACTGAACGGATTTTGATGAAACTTAGCATGCAGGTAGATCATATTTTAAAATAAATCATAGGATTCTGTTAATCCTAGGAAAAGATAAGAACCCTTGGGAACGTGATGGAAATCACAGTAGATAGCTAGATACTCCATAATATGTTTTTCTATAGCATTAGAATCTTCTAAGAAGACCTTCTTGAAAAATAAATTCAAATTATGTGAAGCTCTATTTGGGGGATGATGCAAAGGATTTCCGGTGTTTTTACTATCGTACAGTTCTCGTAGTTCAAACTTTACTTCTAATGGTATCAGAAGGCGATAATAGCTCAGTGGTAGTGACGTTGGGCGCATAAGGATACGTAAGGTAGTGGGTATGAATCCTACATCACCTTTGATAAATGAAAACATCGTGGGGAAACCATAGCATGGTGGAACGGTACTTTGTAGCGCTCACCTGGCTGGCTACCACCTTCGTGTTGAAAATGACTGCAAGTACCTATCGGTGTGTTCCAATAGATGTCGTCATTAAGTATCAGTTCAAAATGGTCAGACTCCGTTTCTTCATAATTTTGTTTGTAATGTGGACTTTTTAGGCTATGAAATAAAGTTGTATTTCTTTTACAGTAACAACAGCTTCCTTGTGTGGCTGCCCCATATGCTGAACCTGGTCCGGGTATCTTTGGAGTCCAACATCACAGACCCAGGGAGCATTTGTTCACTAATCAGTACGAAAGAAAATGCTGGAGATGTAAGTCACTATGCTTACGCTTTTTTTAACAATAAAATTCTTTTTTTTGCTATTCTTAATTTAAATTTATGAAAAAATATTTTTTACCTTTTAGTTAGATTTTCTATAAATGTGCGTATTTTATAGAAATAAATTAAATGTTACTTCATTTCAGAGTTCAGAGGCTTGCTTGGGAAGAATTGAAGACAACGTCATCCTGACACTTATAGCATCTCAATCGGTGTTCTCATTCCTTAACTTCGTGATATCTTACCTTCCTAATCGACGGAAAACCATGCTGATAACCATCCTGTGTTTGTCCTCATCAAGTGGAATTGCTTTAAATTTAATGCCGGAGCCAATTTCTAGTGTATTCTTCTTCGTGGTGTTTACTTGCACTTGTTTGGGCATGGGGATACTGGCGTCTTACTTCGTTGATTTGTACCCCACTTCTTATAGGTGAGTTGGTTTTATTAGACTAAATTCTGCCCCACGGTTTCCCTGCTTTTCCGAGATTAAAAATAGTATTTAGGGATAACGTATCTTCCTCTTAGTGAAAGAATTTTCAATCAAATCCAAACCTATTACTGAAAATTATATTCATAAAAGGGGTTTTTGTAGATGTATTAAGAGGGGTAATGTTATATTTTTTTTGTTATTTGGAGATTATGTGTTCATAAACTTCGCTGACATCATTTTACACATCACAGAAACATTACCACTGTGACCGTTTATTAGTTATTTGTGATAATGATTCTTACAAAAATACGACGCATATCATTCAACATCATTATTCTTGTATTCTCTACTATAATCTTGATACTTTTCAGGGGTATGGTGACTTGCTTAAGCATTATGGTGGGGCGGAGTAGCACCTTCGTAGGGATAAACCTGGTGGGGAACCTGATATTCCACCATTGCCAAATAACATTCTACTTGTGGTCGCTACTTGTCTTGAGTAAGTAATTAGTTTTTATTTACTGGAGGCTTCGAAGTGGCATATTTTAGAAACTTACATGGGGTTTGTCATGTTGGACAAGTTTTACTGTCAATATTTAAATTTACGACATTTTGCTTGAGCAAAATTGGCCATTACTATGATTAGTTTTGTAGCGACATCGTTTACAGCAAAGATATTGCTAGCACTACTCCTAGATATATGGCGCCACATCGCGCTAAAGACGTTCTCCGAGCGTTCATACAGATCCAACATTTACAGTCGGACTGGGATCCCCAGGCACGATGACCTAGCCAGGCAGAAGATCTTCCCTTCTGGGAGGAGTCTAACACCTCCCACCTTCATAGCTTCATTAAACAAAAATACTCTTAGATAATCAGGGGAGCAGTACGCGGCTCTTTCTGAAGCATAATATTTCCCATAGTAATAATCATGTCTTTGTTCCGTCTTTCAGGCAGCGTAGTAGCAGCATGTTTCCTGCCACCAGACAAGCCTGCTGCAGATAAATCTATTGCTGTCTAACTTGGATTCTTTTAATTATACTGAAACAAGAGTCTGTGATTTTAGTTTTATAATACCAGTGAGTTGTTATAAACAACACGTCATTGATAATTTAGCTGAAATGTTTGAAGGTTTTAGCATTTCGAGAGGGTGGACGGCGGTTGATATATTCAGCTTCCGAATTCTCGATGTAATCAGTATAACAATGAAATTATGAGGGAGATTGATTATATTTTGTTAAAAGACAACTTTGAAATTGCCATATTGTGATATTGAATAATGATGTGAATACAGTTTTAATACGGATTGAAATATTTATACGACAAATCTCAGAGCAAGCAAAGCTTTGTGGAGACTAGATAGCTGATATATAACAGACAAATATGACACAACGTGTTCTAATATTAAGGGAATAAATGAAACAATCGTTAATTTGACATAAATTGTTATTTATTTTTAAACTTTATTTATGAAATAGGTAATCTCTAAAAATATATCATTGTTGTATAATAACTGCCATGTTTATTTTTAGATCACAGTACGAATTGTATGTTTTTATGTTTTCCCATTTACATTCTTCTGAAAAAGCTCTATTCATTATCTATTTTATAGTTTATCATTAGAAACTAATTTAGTCTCATCATGTTTCTAATAAAGAACATTGGGAAAGGGTGCATATTTAGTCCTATCAAATTCATTGATTTCAACGCCAATAAAGTCTTTATCAAAATTAGTATTTTCTATCCTTTTTCAATAATGTTGGTAAAAAAAGATGTGGTGTGTAAAGATTTCAGTTTCACACATTCCATTTTCTGGTAATTACATACAACTTTATCTAGCGGAAACGATGGTTGAAAATATGGTTGACACTAATCAACTCTCATTTAATATTGGATACTTACTTATAAAAATAATATTGTACATTACGTTAGATACTAAAATAAATACAGAAGTCTTAATAAAGTAAATCGAGATCTTATTCTATTTTATAATAGTCAGTTTTTGTTTCTTACTACATGTAAGTTGATATGTATCTGTCTAGCCCTACATTCTTCTCTAAACCATTCTCTGTGTCAGATTCTTCTTCTTGTGTTTCCTCTTCATTTTCTTCTAGTTTTATTATCATGATGGCACCAATTGATACTGAAAATAAAGTATAGCTATTAATTTAACTGATTAGTAACAATATTACGTTTGTAATGGGAACGAAATCTATTATTTTTGACAAAATCTAAGGCAATTATCAATTTCATGAAATATAGTGCACATACTACTCAATGGTATGCGCCATTACATTCATAAATAGAGGGCTTTATTCTACATGAAGCAGGATTCCATATATGAAAAAACAATAATTCTTAGCTTAAAGATACATACTCACGTCTCGTAAATGACAACAGTATCAGTCGATTTTGGTATATTAGAACTGGCAGGTCACTTGTTACTGACGCCAGCGCATCGCTTATACATAGACAGCTACTTGCTACTTGCATTGTAAAAGATCAACAACACATTGGCAATCCCTTCGTGCAACTATCGGAACACAACGGTAGACATATTTATAACTTGAGGGTAGTCGCCAGCCAGGCGAATACTACCTACTACTATAAAATAACTTACGAGCTAGCAAAGCAGACACCGATATGAAAGGCGCTGGGCAGGAGTAGTCCAAGAGTACTCCGACGGCTAAATTGGAAGCAACACCACCAGCTCTGCCCCACCAAGCACCCCAGCAAACTCCAAGACCACTGAGAACCAGTAAACATACTTATAATAAGGAATTACAATTTAGACCAGTATTAGTATAGTCAAGACTTGACTATACTAATACTGGTCTAAAGAGATTGTGTTTTTTGAGAATACATCGTTTACCAAACATTTTAATACAATTGATTCAAAGTCGTCTCGAGACTGGTCTTTAGTATCTGTCAACTTTCATTCACGCCATCATCATCACTAATCTATGTTAATAACAAAACTAATTTTAAGAATATATCTTTATCATCAAACTACATAGTTTTGACGAGGAATCCCTTCAGGGGTTGAATTTTCTTAGCTACCAGCCAAATATCGTAATTAGGCAGTGAATGCTATTTCGCTTTTACTAAATAAAATTCTAAACTCACCTTAACTTAGCCGGCAACGCTTGTAGCAGTAACCTTATCAGCAGCACATTCCCATTTAGCGATGCAGCATTAAGCGCTGCAGCAGCTGCTACAGCCACTTTATTAGAGTTGGAGCAAGCACACGCGCTAGCTGCTAGACAGGCGCAGGCCAGTGAGCAGGCTGCAGCGCACGCAGCGGCTGCACGACGCACGCCGAGCGCACCACCTCGCGAGCATAATAGTGCACATGCAGCGTTACCAAGCACGCAACAAGCGCCTACTATTAGACCTGATATGAAAACCTGAAGAATTTAGTTAATGTTAATAAAAATATAATATGGCAATTTAGAGGAACTCTTGGAAAAACAAATATTGTGTAAGGTTTGGAAGAGATCCATTCTTTAATAACGTGTCGACACTCAGAACAGATGAACGATTTTTGAACACGAACATGAACACGTGACAGAAAAAAACGTAAATAGTTGGAGTTATAAAACAAAAAAGAATTGGATAGCGACAGATTTCAAACTAATATAAAATACTCTACAGATGCTATAATTCCCATATGATTTTCTTGGAAACCTTATCTATATTACAGGATTCAAACTACACAGCCTATGACGTCATTGTCACGAAGGGGCATATTATTTACATCCCTGATACAAAGATCCGTGATTATTTTATTATGGTCCATCCATAGAAGATTTATTTTAAATATTGGCTAGCCATCTTACATCTTGATCCATGTCAGCATTACAGCTAGCTTCAGGTCTCCTCTCATGGACATCATATACGGTATTATTATATCCTGCATCTAGCTTGGTATACGTGTCGTATATCTTGGAACCCTCACTCCATGGTGCGTTGCTGGTGTTTAAGTGTCTGCTCTGTGGTTGAACTTCTTTGAGGACAGCTTTGCACTCTCGGCCTTGCATTCTGAGTAGAAGTTCTGGTATCCAGAGGTTTAAGCCAAATCCCCTGGAACAGAAATGAAAAATATCACATAGGTAATACTCATACAGGTAATCTCCCAAAATCTTCAGAAAGTATTTCAAATTAGATAAAATATTAATTTATTGCTGGAGTATTTAAAAAATAGGGAACCTATCAGTTTAACAAATTATATACTCACGCAGCCATATTAGCAAAGAAGACAAATAAGATAAGACTTGATTTCAAAGCGTAACTTTTCGATATAAAAATCTTCAAATCTTTTAGGACTCCCATGAACAAAGCTTTGGTTCGATTCTCTTCATCGTTCTCTGTTTTAGTTACGAATATGTTCTCTTGTATCAACTTCTTTATCTGAAAAAATATACTTGATTTATTGATTCATGATGAAGTAGACCTACTTAGGATATCCTTCATGAATGACTAAATGTCAGCCGGTGGATGTGTTTGAAATTTGAAGGACATATTTACAGAGATACAAAAAGGAGAGATCTTCCGCTATGCTTCGTCATCATTTCTGGAATCATCGGTCTTACTGTAGACTTGTGTAAATACAGATTACTTGGAAAACATTGATAGCGCGATGTAGGTTTGTATGGGATATAGTGTGTGGCAACTGTAGCAATCTATCTATAACATGTCGTCTTAATATAGTAACGACTCGTTTAACACTATCCAATCATCTCGCATATAATCGGGACAGCAACCGAAGTGCTCTGAATAACCCGAAGGTAGTTTTGTAAAATTGTCCTCGAAATCTTTTCTAACGTACCTTAAACTCCTCAGCGTTCCCATTATTAGACTTATAAATATAAGCCAAGAGTTTCAAAGCTTTATCGCTCCTGTTTGTGTCAGACAATAGCCTTGGACTCTCCGGGAGGTAGAGGATCCAGATACCAGCGACGAACCCTGGGAGGCTGCCCAGGGCCAGAAACAACCTCCAGGAGTAGATAGGCAGTATTGTAGGGTAGTCTGGAATCTTGAAGGGTATGACGAGCCAGGCTATAGCTGGAAATAAAAGTATAAACATTATAGCAATTGGCGTTAGTGACAAGGTTTCCTAAGTCACTTAGGTACCTCCTTTTTTTCGGGACGGGACAAGTACTTCTTCTCAGTGAAGGACAGTCAAAGATGGAACACGCTTGTCTTTCTAATATTATAAAGAGGAAAGATTTGTGTGTATGTGTGTATGTAACTACTGGGCCGATTTCAAAAATTCTTTCACCATTTGAATGCTACATTATTCCAGATTAACATAGGCTATATTTTTATCCCGGGATAAGATAAGATACCACGGGAACGCGGGTGAGACTGCGGAGGACAGCTAGTAGTTAAATATACCGGAACAGTGCAGTCCACTCGTGACCACGATCAATGCAACTTGACCGAAACGTCGAGGTTTGTCAAAATCATATTTTGATAATAATAATATCTTATGCGCGAATAGACCCGGTATATTTAACTACAAACATGAATTAGTTCGCGAAAGTTGAGACACTTGCCCAAAATAAATCTATTAACTTTTATTACATTTCGAATGTAAGGAAGTTTGAGTCCATTCTGCTTTTCAGGTCTGATCATTCATCTTGCCATGATGGCCAAGTACACAGGTAGTATAAACGACTTAATAATATGTCCGAGAATCTAATTCTGATTTACAATATAGTGTATTTATGCACGCATCATTAGATTTTGCACAAAAGGCTTTGAATGTCAAGAATTGTGTGTGCGCTTCTACCAATGACCGATGTTTCTAAATTACACTGGAGGGTAGGGACACGCAATATATATTTCTGTTTCCAGAATTGGTTTCTTCTTGGTATTAAGATAATTAATGACGATTTTACTCTACCGGATTAGCCACGTATAGTCACAACGCTGCATAGTCACTTTGACAGGGAACCGACGAAGTTGAAATTTATTTTTATTATGGTCAACAATTAATTTGCTCTACCAATTTCGTTAATTAAGTATTATAATAATTTCATATTAGTTAATGCCACTTAATACTAAATCAAAAATTATTCTAAAAGTATGAATATTTCGATAGGAATTTAATTAATGTAACGTAAGTTATGCCACTTAATACGAGTTTTCAATGGGTTTTTAGTAGTGAAGTTTACGTCGGATTTTTCTACTTTATAAAATTATATAAGTTAAATAGGAAATCTATCACAGAACGTCACTGATAAATCTGATAGAATCAAAGGTGAATACCGTGCACCCTTCAATCACGGAAGTTGCTAAATCCGGAACATGGAGTCGCTAAATAGAAATCGTACAATTAGCTATGCCTTATTTAGCCTACTATCTTAAGACTAATGACTTTATTACATTAACAAATGTATGACCATTGTACTGTTACTCCGCCATTGGAAATAGCGTTTAAGTTAGCATCCGTTAAACAAATTAGTCGCATCTTTATTGATACTTAACTTACAAGTCAATTATCTAAACAAAACTTGTGGATCTCCCAGCAACGATGTCATGGAGTGACTGCAGACTTTTTACGTGAATGTTTAGCCAATTAAAGTAGGTAGTGTTTAGAAACAAGTGCGAGTCGGACTCACGCACGAAGGGTTCCGTAAAAAAGGCAAAAAATCACGTTTGTTGTATGGGAGCCCCCCTTAAATATTTATTTTATTTTGTTTTTAGTAATAGCGGCAACAGAAATACATAATTTGTGAAAATTTCAAATGTCTAGCTATCGCGGTTCTTG
Source organism: Ochropacha duplaris (assembly GCA_951361185.1). Classification (NCBI taxonomy): domain Eukaryota; kingdom Metazoa; phylum Arthropoda; class Insecta; order Lepidoptera; family Drepanidae; genus Ochropacha; species Ochropacha duplaris. The sequence goes on along the minus strand of OX592701.1, from coordinate 11,679,458 downwards.
AGATACAGCCTGGTGACAGAGAGACGGACAGACAGCGAAGTCTTAATAATAGGGTCCTGTGTTTACCCTTTGGGTACGGAACCCTAAAAAAGAACTATACGGGTGAATTTTTCAAGTTGTCACGGGCCGGTTGGCGTGGTTGGGTCGATACCAATCCAGGACATTTGTGGGCATGAACATATCTGTTTGTCCTGAGTCTGGGTGTAATTATCTATTCAAGTTATCTGGATTTCATAGTACAAACTCTGCTTATATTGGGATCAGAATATGACCGTGTGTGAAAAATGGTCCAAATGGGAAAAGAACAGTAATTTAAAGTTTTTTTTTTTTGGGTAAGCTTGTGTTTGACTACAATCTCACTATGGTAAGTGATGATGTGGCCGAAGGTGGTAAGCACACAAAGCCTAAATAGAAACTGGCGCTCAAGTGCAACTGTCGGAACACACCGATAGGTGCTTGGCAACAGATTTTCAACTTGAGGGTGGTAGCCGGCCAGTCGGGTACTACAAAGTACCCTACCACCGTGCTATGGTTTTCTCACGATGTTTTCCTTCACTGAAAGCTCAAGCTCATTGTAGGATTCGAACTCACGACCTTCGCCGCGGTATCCGACGTCACTTACCACTGAGCTATTATCGCCTTAAAGTCAGTCTAGTATTCACAAAATTACCTGGTAAAATAAGCCACGCCACAACAAAGCTCATGCCGACGATGCTGAGGTAGAACTGCCGCTTCTTCGCTCCAACCAGATCCGATAAGTAAGAGAAGACAAGAGTTGCAGGACCACCTGTGAAGATATCATGAAGAATACATGATTAATACGAATCTGAAAAACCACTTTTCTGTTACAAATTGCTTTTGTTATGAAATTAAATGGATATACGAGAAGACCGAAAAAGAGATGGTTGGATTGTGTGAGAGATGATGCGAGTAAGAAAGGAGTGAATACCGTAATGGATCCTCTTAATCTACCATTTGAAAGGAAAATCATGTGAATTCTACAATTATGTTAAGGTTTCGGCGTAGGTCAACTCCCTAAAAACGTACCAATCAGAAAGCCATTAATCGACCTAGCAGCCAACAGCAGCCTGTAATCTGTCACAATACTCTGTGCGAGGGTGACGGCTGCATCCAGGAGTAAAGTCAAACTCAAAGTGCTTCTTCTGCCGAACACATCTCCGACTATACCCCAGAAGAATGCGCTTGCCACACCACCTGTAAAGAAGAATCAATGTGATCGTTTTACATTCTAAATGAAGAAATCAAGCATAGATCTCCTTTTTATACCACCAGATCTGCCTGAGATCACCTGATGGTAAGTAAACACCGTCGCCTATAGACGTTAGTAATACCAGCGGATTGCCAATGTATTGTACACCTTATTATAATGCCTTAAAGGGAACTGGTTCCCTACCACCGTGCTGTGGTTTTCCATCACCGAAAGCTCTAACTCATTGTAGGATACGAACCCATGACTTCGCCGCTTTATCCAACGTTAAGAATTTATCGCTAATCGGTGTGATCCTCTTGAAATTACTAATGTCTATAGGCACCTATTAACGGACCATACTAAAAATATAACAGTAAAAAAAAGCAAATTGTGGAAGTACAGTAAAAATCATAATTCTATTAACAAGATATTAATTACATCTAATTAATTTGAAATGCAGTTGAAACGGGTCGAAAGCAAATAAAATAGAAATTAAAGATATAAGGAACTGAACAGTAAAAGATGAGAGTTCAATGGAGTCAGTTTTTGTAATTAACTTAAAGTACCTCACATTAAAACTAAATTAATAAGATAAATAATAGCTAAGGTTGTGCCGACGTGGGTATAATACGTAAACTTGAGCTTTCGGTGAAGGAAAATATCGTGAGTAACTTGCCTGACTGGCTACCACCCTCATGTCACCGAACGTCCAAATCTTCCAGCAACACCAGTTAACAAGTTAAAAACAACAGTTTAAAAGTTATCTTATCACATGATTTTAATAGTTATTTGTCATACAAGAGTGTAAAGTTGTTTATTAACCGCGTGCTCAATTTTGATGACCGAGCAAGCGAAGGATTCTAAAATTGAATCACGAGCGCAGCGAGCGATTCAATTTTTTATCCTGAGCGCAAGCGAGGGAATCAAAAGAGCACGAGGTGAAAAATCTTTGCACTCGAGTGCAACACGTAATTTTTCATCCCACCTCAGCGAGGAAATGACTAAATGCAAAAAAAAAGGAAATGGCGCGCGCAAAGCAAATTAAAAAAAACGTACACCACGAAGATTGCGAGTCTGAGTTTTTGAAAAATGATTCTTTAATTTAATTTTTTAATTTGTCAAAATTATAATTTTTTATGTATTTTTGTATCAGTTTAAGAATAAAATTGTTTAACATTTGAAAATAAAGCCATTATAGTCAGATGGTCCAAAAATATTTAAAAAATGTAACCTTGCTGAGTTTCTTGCCGGTTCTTCTCAGTTGAAGGCTGACTTCCAAACCGGTGGTAACTTCTGTAATTCGACGATTTATATATTGATAGTGATATTGTAGTCAAACACAAGCCTAACCAGAATAAAAAAAAAACTTCATAAGTGCCCTTCTAGGGCCTAAACTGAATAAATGGTTTTGAATTTGGCTTTGACTTTGATGTATGATAAATTCGGAACCATGGAGGGAGAAGTAAATAGGTTTAAAGATGATTTTAATTCACAAACTTAGTGCACACGATGTTCTATTTACTTTATGCTCTAGAGGATAATAACGGCTTTTACACTCAGATATCGAAGAGCAAAAATACTCTTTCTGAGATGGTGGGATGAAAAAAATATTACTTATGTCAAATTAAGAAAAATGTCTAATTTAATTTTATTGTCACAAATGTGACGAAGGATTTTATTTAAGTATGTATTTAAAGGCGATGTTAGATCAGTGGTAGTGACGTCGGATACCGCTCAAGGTCGTGGGTTCGAATCCTACAATGAGCTTGAGCTTTCGGTGAAGGAAAACGTTACAATTGACTCTACTACCGGGTTCGGAATACACTGAGAAGACTCCGGCAAGAAACTCAGCATGTTTTTTTTTCTACAATGGACCTTTCTTCAGGTCAGGTAATCTTACCAACAATGCCAACTACTTCTGATGAATATAAATCAAGCATCTAATTTCAACTGTGACATAATACCTACCTACATAGAACAAGTTCCAAGTAATGAACGAATGCTTCCCTTATAAGGTATTATTATCATTGTAGGTGACAAAATTAATAAAAAAAATAGTAATGGCGCCGTATTTTTAAATTAACACGTTATCTAAACTGTAAACGACAGAGGGCGCGACGTGCACTCGTTTTATTTAATTAACGTGTCGCCGTTTTTTAGGGTTCCGTACCCAAAGGGTAAAAACGGGACCCTATTACTAAGACTTCGCTGTCTGTCCGTCCGGCTATCCGTTTGTCCGTCAGGTAGGATTTACAGTTTATTTACAAAACATAAAATCTGCATACAAAAAACTTCCTCGAAGCTGCCGCTGCTGCCGATCGGCATAGTTCCTAGCAGGCTGGCAGCGTTTCCTCTTTGGATGGCCAGGCTGATGCGTTGGTGGAAAAAATAAATAAATGAGAAAACAAAAAATACGTGCAAGAATACTTTCAATTATGTTAAAATATAACTTTTATACCCGTTTTCGGCAGCTTATATATTCCAGGAAAAAAATATACACTTTATTTCATCCAAATATAACGTAATGGATTTACAAACATATAAACTTTGACACTTATAATATTAGTAGAATAATAAAAAAAATAATAACACTAATAATAACTAAATATGTACCTATGTATGCCCCTCCAATGACCTCATCAGATTTAGCGTAGAATTGTTTGTTTTCACAACTATGTAATAATTATTTCCTAACAATATACAATTATCACTTATTCTTTATAATTTCCTCAAAACAACTACATATCATGCTCTAATAAATCAGGTATTCATATTAATTTTTTCAAATATTTTCATAATTCACGAGAAATATTATTTATTCACGAGTTTGTTGTTTATTAAGTCAGTCATAATTAAATTCTATAGATTATATTTGCCGCCATAACACGCAAATATTGTCAGTGAGACTAGATAAATAATTATTGAATGTAATAGGTGTAAATTTTTTTTGAAAAGATTAATTGCCGAGTTTATTGCCGGCTCTTCTCAGCAAAAGCAACCTTCCGAACCGTGCATTTAGAGTCTGACCATTCATAAGTGCCTGTGAAGGCCTATTTGGATGAATAAACATTTTCATTTCATAAGTATATCATAACATCTATTATTAACACCAAAATACATTTACGCAGGTTTTACCATCGCATATTTTTCACGGATTTAAAATTATTATTCGGTCATAACAATGAATATACCACTTTAAGCCGTGTTTATTCCACATGCGTATAAATTATGGTAATTCTAATTTTATTTTAGGCCTAGTGAGGTACTTAAGTACTACAATTGACTCTACCACGGTTTCTGATACAGTTAATCATAAGAAAGTTTTTTTTTTTTTTACACACGGCTATCTGATCCCAAACTAAGCAAAGCTTGTAATATGGAAACCAGATGACTGATATACAACTTTTTTTTGTAAATACATACTTAAATAGATAATTACACCCAGACTCAGGACAAACAGACATGTTCATGCACACAAATATGTGTCCTGGATGGGAATCGAACCCACGACCTGCGACGTGATAGGCAGTGTATTACCAACCACGCCAACCGGCCCGTCGAATGAAAATGTTTGAAATTTTTTTCAAACATCAAGGGTAATTATTGTCATTTTAACATCTCTATGTACCTACCTCTTTGATCTACTATCTTTGATCCCAAAATAGGTTTGTATGCCTTTCTTATAATCGTACCAGCTTTCCGCCCGGCGGTTTCAACCGCATACCTACTCCTTTCTTTTTTACCCCTTTAAGGGGTGAATTTCGAAAAATTATTTCTTAATCCTCGGCTACGTCTTAAAAACAACACCTGTATAACTCAAACTCAAAATGTTTTATTCAATTTTGGGACACTTAAGGAACACTTATTGAACGTCTTATTGCTATTTTTAATGCTATTGTTACTGTTACCACCATTTCTAAATAAAGACCTGTCAGGAGAAGAAACGGCGAAACAAACTCCCCGGATCTTTGTTTTTACATATAAATCAGCTTTCTAGGTCCAAAAGTTTAGGCTGGGCGTTGATGAGTCAGTGAGTGAGGCCTTCTCTTTTTATAGAATTATACTAGTTGTCCCCCGCTGTTTCACCCGCGTTCCCGTGGTTCGCAACATAGTGTTATAGCCTTCCTCGATAAATGGGCTATCCAACACTAAAATATTTTTTCAATTCGTAATAGTAGTTCCTGAGGTAGATTAGCGCGTTCAAACAAACAAACAAACTCTTCAGCTTTATAATATAAAGTAATATATAGATTTATCTTTTATTCCTATGAGGAACTTACCACTCAAAAAAGCCATGTTGATCAAGCCAGCCTGGTACGTAGTGAGCTGGAGCTCACACCTGGCAGCTGGAAGCACGTACGACATCATGCAGTTCCCAACTCCTGATGAGAAGAAGGAACATGCACATGCGCCGAGTGTACTTCTGCTGAATCTGCCATATCCTGTGAAGATGACAAAGACTTTTAGGTGACCACCTAAACCTACAAGCCCGAAGAATTGCCAATCTGAAGTGGCAGTGGGCGGGGCACATAGCTCGTAGAACCGACGGCCGATGGGGCAGAAAGGTGTCCGGAAGACGCAGCGTGGGCCTCCCACACGGTGGACCGACGATCTTGTGAAGGTCGTAGGAAGCCACTGGATTCGGATAGCGCAAGGCCGACCATCGTGGAGATCATTGGGGGAGGTCTTTGTCCAGCAGTGGACGTCTCCCGGCTGTTATGATGACCTGAACCTGGGGTGCAAAGCTATTATCCGCGTTCCTGAAGTAAATATGTTGCTAATAATGTAGCTTTCTACAGCTGAAAGATTTTTTAAAATCGGTTAAGTATTTTTTCAGTATATCCATTATAAAGATTCTTGCCGGAGTCATGTATTTCGAACCGGTGCGGTTAGAGTCAGTTCTGACGTTCATAAGTGCCTTATCCGGGTCTAAACTGAATCCATGAATTTGAGTTTGAAAGAAATAACACCCTTCGCACACGGCGTCGTAGCGTAAGCGTATCGTAATTCGCGCGACGAGAGCAGTACGAGCATAAACATTTTCAAACAAGTCCGCACACGAAGCGGTGTTGCAGCGAATCGTAGGAGGTGTTTATGGTCATTGCGTCGTAACGATACGCTTACGATACGCTTACGCTTACGACCTGTTTGCGAAGTTCCTTATCGCGCGTTGTGAAAGGCTAGACGGAAAAAATTCTTACGACACTTTTTGTGTCACTGTCACTGTCTCTCTCTCTCTCTCTTATAGAAAGCAAGCCAGATATTTTCATTACTATATATATAGTATATATATAATAAATGTTTTTTTTTTATATATATACCTACTCTCTCGACTTATATAACTTCGTTCCATCCGGGTGTCCCTTGACACCTCTCAAGTTTTTTTTGGAATTCTTCATGACGTCTAAAATCATGATATGTATAAGGCTGCCAACTAAAAAAGATCTCATTCTTGCTCTCAGTAATCCAACCATACCATAAAATGTTAATAAACTCGTTGATAAGACTGTCGTAAAAATGACTACCAATTTATATCTACGCCCGCCAATATCGAGGAGTGTTCAATGTTCATACGTTTCTATGATCTTGGAGTTAATATCACATTGCTGTTCATAATTATTCTGTTCTTGATTATTTTTTCAGTCATTTTTCTAAAGGACAACGTTTGTTCGTTGGATACACTGCCAATTGCGCCACAGATTCTATCTAACTGTTTGTGTATAAAAACAACCATCCATACTAATATTCTACTAATACTAATATATTAATCTATACTAATTACTAATACTAATCTCCACCAATGTTTTTGTATGTAGTTATCTACTAATATTAATAATTATTACTAATCTATACTTCCATACTAATATTCTACTAATACTAATATATTAATCTATACTAATTACTAATACTAATCTCCACCAATGTTTTTGTATGTAGTTATCTACTAATATTAATAATTGTTACTAATCTATACTTCCATACTAATATTATAAATGCGAAAGTGTGTCTGTCTGTCTGTCTGTTGCCTCTTCACGCTTAATCTGCTGATCCGATTTAGATTATATTTGGTATGAAGATAGATGGAACCTTGGAGAAGGACATAGGATACTTTTTATCCCGGGGAAAGATAAGATCCCTCGGGAACGCGGGTGAATCCGCGGGGTGGAAAACTAGCATTTCATAAGTGACAACCGTCGCCTATAGACATTAGAAAAACCAGGGGGAACACCAATGTGTTGTACACCTTATTACAATGCCTTAAAGGCAACTGACTCGCAAATGCAACTGCCAGAACACACCAGCAGGTGATGGCAACGGATTTTCAACTTGAGGGTGGTAGCCAGTCGAGTACCTACCTACTACAAAGTACCCTACCACCGTGCTGTGGTTTCATCACGATGTTTTTCTTCACCGAAAGCTCAAGGTCATTATAGCATTCGAACCCACGACCTTCGCCATGGTATCCGACGTCAATACCACTAAGCTATCATTGCATTATAATAATAGGTATATCAGTTATCTGGTTTCCATAGTACAAGCTCTGCTAAAAAAAATGCTTAGTTTGGAATCAGATAGCCGTGTGTGACGATTATTTTAAATGTATTTCCAAATCCTCAAAATTTGTGACCTTAAGTCACATTAAATATTTAAAAAAAACATTGAATAAAATTGAATGTATTAATTCAAGCAGCAACAAGAGTCTCAATGCGCCATTGTTTTTGTACAGTTAGGATCAGTTGTTAAACATTTCCATTATGTTTATAGTTAATACATAACAGAGAACAATAATATTATATTATAATCATGTTATTTTTAAAAAATTAGATAACTCCAGTATTTGAATATGGAATTAAATAAATAATCATTCCACACGGTGTCAGCGAAAATTATTTTTACAATATAATTTTCCTCTATTTGGTAATACCTGACTTTCTATCAATACCAGGGGGATCGCCAATGTGTTTTCGACCTTTTTAAATGCTTTAAAGGCGTCTGGCTCTCAAGTGCAACTGTTGAAGCACACCAACAGGAGTTAAACATGGATGACGGTCCAGCCAAGAGCTGAACAATGGAAGTAAATATGACTTGACAACAATCGAATATTTATTTAGTTCCATATTCAAAACTACAGTAGGTATCATTCTCTAATTCGGGTTTATATTGTGCGAGATGTAAAATGGACCTAAATGTATTATTAATATTTTTCTAATCTATATAAACAAAAATGAATCACTAAATGTGTTGCTAAGCGCAAAACTCGAGAACGGCTGAACCGATTTGGCTGATTTCTTTTTTGTTGTGTTTGATGAAGTCTGAGGAAGGTTCTTATGGAGAGAAAAAACGTAAAAATACCAGGAAAATAGTAAAAACAACAATTTTCTTTTCCCACCCAATGACACTGTGCCCAGCTGTCAAACATTTGACGTCAGTCAAAACAAAGACGCGTTAGGATTTCAAGTTGATTAGAGGATGCATGTCATTAATGAATATAATATAACGAGCTCCCTCAAAGTTTTAAAACCTGTCAGGGCAGGTATTAACATAAAAAAATAGTACAGAACAAGGTCTGCCGGGACATAGAAAAATAAACAGTTGAAATTGCCGCCTGTTTTGAGATATGTAAAAAAAGTTTGTTGCAAACTGTACTCATTTTAATAACAACGATTAAAATGTCTTTGTCCAGCTGTGGACGTTTTCCGGCTCATATGATGATGATGATGATGAACTTATGAACGCTAACTCTACCACCGGTTCGGAATACATTTAAACTGAGAAGACTTCTGCAACGAACTCAGCATGCCGGAACCCTATTACCAAGACTCTACTGTCTACTACTATAACAACAATTATTTGTACGGAACCCTCAGTGCGCGAGTCCGACTCGCACTTGACCGGTTTTTTATAGTTATTGATACAATAACATGTCATTAAGATATTGCTACTAACATAGCCCTCGTGAATTTCCAAATAAACTATATTTCAGATTGAAATAAGACATCGTGCGCTTCAGTGACTCAGCCCTCGGTTACGTAACTTGCAGTCAGTTTCAATTAAAAACAACTAAATCAATAGAAATATTACAATGGCAAAAATGGTAGCATTCGTAATAGTACTGTTCGTATATACAGTTACTAGAACTTAAAAAAACAACAGGAACTGTTTCAATTAACCGTTTTTAAAGTTACGTAATAGACCCGCAGTTCTATACAATCGAGTCGCTAGGCATTTTCCGCCATCTTACCTTCATGAAATATTTGGATTAGAATTGTATGTTTATAATCTGTATCCAGTGAATGAAACGATAATATAACACGTTCTGTAGATATTTGACGTCACGTTTCAACATGTTTAAGATTGATACGCGACAAATTTGTAAACGCAGTTATTTTCTCTCAACACCAGATCAAAACAAGCATGTTTTTAAGTTTCTTACGCATCACGCACGTAGACAATTTCCGCGCAACAAATAGAATTGTAATTGTTATATAAAATTGATTATTGATATGTACCTAAACGCTGGCTCGGTACATATTTTTATGATTGGATTTAAAATTTATTTGAAAATTAATCTCTAATATAATACAGCCTATGTTATTAGCTGATAATGTAGCTTTCTACATATTAAAATGATAAAAAAATCGATTAACTATTTTTTGAGTTTATCCATTACAAATAATTTGTTTATGTTAGATATAAGGCGATGATAGCTCAGTGGTAAGTGACGTCGGTGAAGGAAAACATCGTGAGGAAACCATAGCATGGTGGTAGGGTACTTTGTAGTACCCGACTGGCTGGCTACCACCCTCAAGTTGAAAATCTGACGCCCAAACACCTATCGGTGTGATCCGACAGCTGCACTTGAGAGCCAGTTCCCATCTAGGCTATGTGTGCTTACCATCTTCGGCCACATCATCACTTATCATGGTGAGATTGTGGTCAAACACAAGCCTATCCACAATAAAAAAAAAAAAATATATAAACTACTTTTATACTGTAGCAACACTTCATTGGTGTCTACTATTCTGTCGTGCCGTGTAAGCTGTATAACCAATACGAAAGCTAGTGTACAGGGAATCCTGGGAAGTAATAACATACGGAAAAATAAAGGAATGTTTCAAAGTCACTTTCTTTAAGTTTGCCGTATGTCATTACTTCTGAGAATTTGATCCTTATTAGCAAGATTATTGGATGGTGTAATAATACAGGCTGTGTATTTTTTTTCATATTCATCGGGTTCGATTCCTGGTTTGGGGAAATAATTTTTCGAAAATCTAATGATGCATTTTTAGTTTTAATCAGAATCAGACTCGAGACTCCTTTCAGCATTTTTCGTTATTCCCTTTAGTTTAAGATTTGGCCATCCACGCCCAGTTGAACAATTAATTCAACAAGAACTATTTCCATCAAGTATTATGTTTCTAGTGTTTTGGCTCCCAATTTATAAGTTTTAGCATCAAAGTTTTCATTTCATTCACATTCATTTTCATTAACATCTATAATGTGATCAAAAAAGAAGAAACGTTGACGATCTTTATCACCATCATTCCCTTCCCTGCCCTTCTATCCCATATCGGTATTCACTCCTTTCTTACTCATATCATGTCTCACACAATTCATCTATTAAACTAAGACTATATTAGAAGCTTACAAGAACAATACACTTGCCTGCTGCATCTAAAGCAGTTTCATAGTCTGCTACCTCTTGAGTGGCTTCTTGAGTATCACCAGTTACCCTCTGAGCTGCTTGAACAAGAAGAAAATTATTATAGACACCATTATCAGTCATTATTCTAAGTTGGTTCTTCATCTTATATGATTGTTTGTTTGCATTAAATACGCTCTGAAACTACTGGATCGATTAGAACAAATATTTCACCATTAGAAAGCTACATTATCCCTGAGTAACATAGGTTATAGATTCCCGGGAAAAGATAAGATCCCACGGGAATTTGGGTGAAACCGCAGGGAACAGGTAGTACTTTATATTGTTACGATTTAATTTGGGAATCGAATTTCGAATTTTGTGTGACATTACCGTGAGGCATTTCCATGCAAAATGAAGTATGCTTCTAATTTAGATATCTTAATATAAACATCGATGAAATTTTGGAAACACAATCTAATATCAATTATCTTGACCTGTGGCAAGTCAGATTTTCGCAAAAACTCGCAATTTTCGATCAAAAAGACTAATGTTCTTTGCAAGTAAAAATAAAATATGGCAATTCTGTAAATTTTTACTTGGCACGGATCTAGGAAAAATATAGTTTTTATCTTCTTTATTTGTCATGAACATCAAAATAATGCGCTAAAACATTGCTCTCTGTCGTAGTGCCCGCGGAGATGCTAAGTGCGAAAGAGATATCGGCCTATCGGTAACGTCCTCCTAAAAAAAACTTCTTCAGTAATTTAAATAGGTACTACTAGATTCCACATAATTATATTCACTTTCTCCACCGAGTTTTAAATTCTTGGATAAGCTTGTATTTGACCGCAACTTCACCATGCTAAGTGATGATGTGGCCAAAAGTGGTAAGCATACAAAGCTAAGAAGGAAACTGACTCTCAAGTGCAACTGCCGGAATACACCGATAGGTGCTTGGCGACAGACTTTCAACTTGAGGGTAGCCAGCCATATGCTATGCTATGGTTTCCTCACGATGTTTTCCTTCACCGAAAGCTCAAGCTCATTGTAGGATTGGAACCCACGACCTTCGCTGCGGTATCCAACGTCACTTTCCAGCCCATAGACTATCTCTATGCAAAAATCATTTCGTACAGTTGATCTGTTGCACCGTGCATTTTGTATTTAGCATTTTGTAATATTAGTAACTGAAAATTTGTACTATCTTGTGGAAAACTTTTATCACAACTACAAGTGTGGTAACAAAACAATTTCAAAATCTAACGCAGGGTTTTTGTTACTATGGAATTTTCCGTTGCAATAACATGATAGAGGTAGTACAGAAATCATATCGTGATTATATAATAAATACCTTATCATTTAAAGTAACAATATCAATGGAAAGTTTCTAATAGGTTTTTTTTTATACCTAGTTAGGGCTTGTACACAAAACTGCGATGAGTCGTCGTACCGTAAAAATCTACGAGCTCCCACGACACATCGCAAGAACTTGCGAATTGATTCGCATCGCGCATTCCTGCGATGCTACGTTATTTTTCCTGTATCTCCATAGCAATAAGAGAAGTGCACACTTCTTTTTAAGATCCATGTCACGATCTAGTTTACAAAATACGTTCGTCGAAGGAATGGTCACCCAATCGTGGAAGGGAGATGCCTTGCCACACGAAATCGCATCGCAGCAATTCGTGTCGCAGTTTTCTGCGTTGCGAATGAGCATCGCGCCGATTCGCAGTTTTGTGTACAAGCCCTCATAGATTGTGCCATCCACGACGCCCCACTCTTTTTCCTAATCCCTTACAGAGCAAGTGTGCATCCATTCACAAGTCGTTGTAGGGCTTTCTATATATCTAGGTATACTAGATTTCCGCCCCGCGGTTTCACCCGCGTTCCCGAAGGATCTTATATTTTCCCCTTGATGAAAAGTATCCTTTATGTTATTCCAGTGTATGATCTACCTGTATGCCAAGTTACATTAAAATCCATACAGTAGTTTTTGCGTGAAAGAGTAACAAACATCTACACAATCGCACACATCAAAACATACTTTCGCATTTATAATATTACTAGCTGTTCCGCGCGGTTTCACCCGCGTTCCCGAGAGATCTTATCGTTTCCCGGGACAAAAGTAGCCTTGGACTATTCCAGACTATAATCTATCTCTGTGCCAAATTACATCCAGACCCGTTCAGCCGTTCTGGCGTAAATGAGTAACAAACATCCAAACTTTCACATTTATAATATTAGTAAGATTAGTAGGATAGTAGGAACTAGGATGAGTAGGATAGGATAGTAGGATGCATATTTCGATATGTATTATATACCTTTATCGATATGTATAAGCTAGCAGATATTGCAATTAGTTGATTAAGGTGCATAAGCAAAATTGACATGATATAGCAATAGGATGAACTAAGCGATTGCAGCGTTCACATTTAAAAAAACAAAACTAAATAATAGGTCAGTAAAAATAAAAGTCAGTATTATATGTAACTAGCGACCCGACCGCGGCTTCGCCCGCGTGGACTACACGTTATATCGCGCAAGTGGGGGTGGTGGAGGGGGGATAAAAGATAGCCTATGTTCTCTCCCAAGGTGCCAATTTTAATCTATTCTGTGCCAAATTTAATCTAAATCGGTTGAGAGGTTTAAGCGGGAAAAATCACTTCGTAAATAATCACTTTTTAGTAAAGGATAAAAAATGGTTATGGTGGGTTATCCCTAAGAGATAGACATATACCATCGCGGACTTTTTTGTTGAACTTTTTAAGGTGGACAATACTGTAGTACATTATTTTGGTCTATCTCGTAGGGGCCAGCGTTTGCAATATAAGCGCATAAAAATGCTTAATTACGACATCACATTAGAAACCTCTAAATTTATCAGTGTTTCGCTACTATATTATGCATGTATTATACATACAAACCTTCCTTAAGAATCACTCTATCTATTAAAAAAAACCGCATCAAAATCCGTTGCGTAGTTTTAAAGATTTAAGCATACATAGGGACAGACAGCGCAAGCGACTTTGTTTTATACTATGTAGTGATGCTGAGACTTCACATGGCTTTTTGGGTTTGCGTATTTGTATTGGCTTTATTCAGCAATATTTTTGACAAACGCCAATAAGCAATACACGATAATACTACCATCTACCCATGGAGCCCAATAGCATCATACACATATACCTACGTCTCACCCAATTCATGATAAAACGCGTGTATAGATTGTCTATTTGTCCTTTGATGTGCGACAAAACTGACAGCGGTACGGAACGCATGTTTGTTATTTTTCGTAATTGTCTATTTGGCAATAATAGCAAATGTTTTGTCAAATATCTGGGCGCACGGGAGTGCCCCGCCAAGACAAGCCAAGCGAAGCGAAGTGCAAGGGCACTCTACAAGCCCTAACTTCACGAACTCTACACTTTAGTCAAAATATGTGACTTGGCCGTTTCGTTACTACAGAACAGAAAAGTAATGAACAGTGAATAAATGTTTCACATTACGCCCATGTGAATGTAGCGAAATGATCAAGCCACATATTTTGAGTAAGATGTAGAGTTTGTGAAGTTAGGGCTTGTAGAGTTAGGGCGTGTAGAGTTAGAAGCTTGGCTCTACATGAGATTTGATAACTTTTTGACAGTGCGTACCATATGATGTCGTCTTGGCAACATTTTACATTTGAATATTTGTGGTGGGTCACAAATACATAAATATACAATACTGTCAACTGCAAATTTTACTCCCACATAGTTACGGTGTTCCGTCCACATTTTTATTTGCCTCTATGTAGACACTTATTATAAACTTTTTTGTTGACAAAACTGGCCATCTAGATTTCAGATTCAGTATAATACCTAGTTATAGGTCTAGCTTTATCGTTTACATACTGTAAAACAAGATTATGATAACAATGTTTTGTGTTTCCGAACAAATGAATTGCCGCACCCGGCCCGAGCGTTTGTGAAAGATTTGAGGGCAATATCGTTTTATTTAGAACTAGCTGTCACCGTGGTTTCACTCGCGTTCCCGTGGAACTTATCTTTTCCCGGGATAAAAATATAGCCTATGTTCATCAGGGATAATGTAGCTTTCTAATGGTGAAAGAATTTTTCAAATCGGTCCTGTAGTTTCAGAGCCTCTTCAATGCAAACAAACAATCAAATCATTCCTGTTTAATATTATTATTAGTATTAGATTTACAGAGTTAGGCAATGCACCAATCTGTACTGTGTAGTAAACTATACCTTATTTCAAGGTCATAGTGCAGATATTTAAACTGTCTTGTTAACAGGGTTCCGAAAAGGTAATTCGATGCACTTGTTTGTACAAGGCTCTGTTAATCAGGTACAAAATACAACTTTTGAAGGAATGATAGCTCAGTGGTAGTTACGTCGTATCCTACAATGAGCTTTCGGTGAAGGAAAACATTCGAGAGGAAACCACAGCACGGTGGCAGAGTACTTCGTAGTACTCGACTGGCTGGCCACCCTCAAGTTGAAAATCTGTCGCCAAGCAGCCTGTAGGTGTGTTTCAGCAGTTTTACTTGAGAGCCATACCTCTGATATTGCTGATGTCTATAGGTAACGATAGTCACTTACCATCAGGTGGCCCGCCTGCCTGGTAGTCACTTGTAGTATAAAAAAATCTACCATGCTACGATAAAATCCCAAAATGATTATCTTACAAAGGATTACATAAGTACTTTAAAAACTATTGCAATAAATTCTATTACCTACTGTCTCATACGAAATTGATTTACGTTTTAAACTAAAAATAGTTTTGTATAGATTTTAAATGGCTCCAAAATATAAACCAAAATTCAGGTTACGGTAAAAACATCCTTTTTTTTTTATGTCACTAGTGACAACGAGGCAGGCGGGTCACCTGATGGTAAGTGACTACCGTCGCCTATAGACATTAGCAATACCAGGGGGACTGCCAACGTGTTGTACACCTTATTACAATGCCTTAAGGGCAAGGGCAACTGGCTCTCAAGTGCAACTGCCGGAACACACCAACAGGTGCTTGGCGACAGATTTTCAACTTGAGGATGGTAGCCAGCCAGTCGAGTACCACATAGTACCCTACCACCGTGCTATGGTTTCCTCACGATGTTTTCCTTCACCGAAAGCTCAAGCTCATTGTAGGATTCGAACCCACGACCTTCGCCGCGGTATCCGACGTCACTTACCACTGAGCTATCATCGCCCTAAAATCCTTATCCTTAAGAACGCTGTATTCCACGCGACAGTTGTACTTGAGAAACAGTTTTTACTAAGCTTTGTGTGCTCAGCTTCGGCCTTATCATCACTAACTTAGCGATACTAGCTCAGAGGTAGTGACCAATAAGGAAACCACAGCATGGCGGTAGGGAAATACCCGACTGGCTGTCTACCAACCACCCTCAAGTTAAATATCTGACACCTATCGGTATGTTCCAACAGCGGCGCCTGAGAGCCAGATCCCATACAGGCTTTGTGAGCTTACCACTTTCGGCCACATCATCACTTGTCATCATGAGATAGCGGTCAAACACAAGCTGGTGAGCGATGGTGAGATTGATGATCAAACAAACCTTAAGGTACTACTTAGAGCTTTGGTTTTTTTTAATGAAAAAGAGCTCGTGGGTTCTGTTCTTAGGAATATTTTAGATGTTTTTCCGAGCATGAATTAAATCTTCATAATATGAACTGTTTTCTCTTCTGCAGAATAAAAATTCTATTGATGTTGTCGGTGTCGCTACAGAGTAAAAAGTATCCTATGTGTTACTCCAGGATATGATCTACCTGCGTGCCAACTTTCATTAAAATCCATTCAGTAGTTTTTGCGTGAAAGAGTATCAAACATCCATCCATCCAACCAAATTTGGTATTAATCATAAAGGATTTCGATTATTTTTAGATTCCACTTTGATTGTTATCGTAATATATTTTTATTGAACGGCGACATCCTAATTCTCTTTTTATTATGTGCGTGAGAAATATTAAGTAAATAGATGAAATATGACATAATATAGGTACGATATGACAGTAACGAAAAATATAATTAAATAAATATTATTAATAATGCTATTCTAATATAACAAATGTTTTTTTTAAATGGTAAAAAAAATAAAATTAATTTCCATTTAGTATTACAACAAGTACACAACATTAATTCACAATATTTTTTGTTTTTTTTTTATAATTTTCAATTTAATAATATTTTATAATAAATACTTACGACTGCCAATTTTCGGCACGACTTTGCAAACCATTTTTATAAGTTTATTTTATGGCACTAAAATTAAAAAATAAAAACCGCGTCACACCAGACGGTTTTTCGGTTTTTTGCCGAGTCCGCGCGTAAAATGTGCGTTTATCGGCGTCGGTAATTTCGCTGACCGCGCGATGCCGCCCGCGTACAAGAATCTACTGGCCGCAATGCCAAACGGCTGGCCGTGGCATTGTCCACCTTTGCAGAGTTATGTTCGTGTAGATATGGCTGAATTGGCGAATTGTTGTAACACGTAGTATTCGTCCAATGGTTTTTATGTAAGATAGTATTTCTATACTGTATACGAGTGCTAACATTACTATAATTAATATTTTCCCAAAAACTTACATTTGACAGAAAAGAATACTTAACTTTACAACTTAATAATTTGGTCAATGGAAGCCTCCTTAAAAGGCTGGTATCAGCTATCATTGTTTGCCTGTTGTTTACATTTTATGTGTTTTTGTAAATAGTGTTCATATTTTTTTGTAAAAATAATTAATCAACTATTTTGTATTATTTGCCTTGCTGGATAGCTACCGTAAAGTTGATATGTCACCGAGCACCCTCCTTGCCTTCTACGCATTGTAAATGGTCGGCAACACATTATATTATCCATATTGCAATCACATGAACATTAGGTGACACGCCCTTCTTCTACGTCTGACATCTGTCATACAAAAAAGGCCTTTTATTGCATTGCAATTTTAAAATTATTTTCATTAAATCAGTGACGCATAGCTATTTAACATATCAATTGAAAATAAACTTTCAACGTGCCAGCTCTACTCGAGCCAACCGGCATTTCCAGAGACGATGGCAAGAGATCGGACGGGATGACCCTGGTTCCATGGAGCTTGGGAAGGGCACTGGTATGGGATGCTACCTGTGTGGACACATTAGCCCCTTCTCATCTTCATGGAACCAGCATTCAAGCAGGCGCGGCGGCTGAAGCGGCAGAAAAATTAAAAAGACAAAAATATAGGGGTCTCGGCACTGAATATAATTTTATTCCTTTCGGTGTTGAGACCCTTGGTCCGTGGGGTTCTGGCACTCGCCAGCTCTTTAAAGAGCTGGCTAATAGGTTAAGAATTTGTACTGGGGACCGAAGAGCTGGCAGTTTCCTCGCACAACGTATCAGCATTGCGATACAGCGAGGAAACGCTGCCAGCATCTTCGGAACCATGCCGAAGGGGCCTAACTTTTTTAATTTATTTTAGTTATTAGTTTTAGTTTTAAAATGTATTTATTTAATTATTATTAGTATAAGAAGGGTTATATATAGCATATTATTTAAATTAAATAAACTTTATTGCTGTAAAAGATTTACGGATCTCCACTCTGAACTCTTCGAGAAGTTGAGTCGATTAGGCGTAAGTGACGATATGCAATAAGTGTTATTTTTGATTGGCAGTATCTTAGTCGTTATTTTGGCGCCAGGCGCCTAGATCTTAGTTTGCTACATGTATTATATGTACTTAATTATTTAAGGGGTAGTAGATGCTATTTTTTATTTTATTATATCTCCAAGAAACTTTCAGCACACAGTTTTGCCTGCATTCCCTGGATGGAGAATAATCTTGTCTCAACCCAGAATAATTAATCATTGTAAAGTATTGAATTCTATTTAGTTTTGAGACGACCGTCCCACCAGCGAGTGTAAAACTTAACATATAGATGGAGCATGCATCAACGGTAAATAAGGCAAAATTGCGGGAAAACGTTTGATCTCTTGGAAAAACGGATAAAGTAATAAATATATTAATGTAAGTACGCCACGATGTTGTTATGGTATTGATCGCCTTTTCCTCGAAATTCATGTAGAACATAGCCTTTTATCCTTATCGTGCGTTGTGAAAGGGGGCTAGACGGAAAAAATGCTCACGAAAAATTGTCACCGACACTTTTGTGTCGGTGTGCTATTGTAAGCTGTGCGGCGTGCGCATGTTTCTCTGTCTGTCTCTCTCTCTCTCTCTCTCTCTTATAGAAAGCAAGCCAGATATTTTCATTTCTATTTATATATATATTTATTTAAAATATATATATATATATATAACTTTATATAACTTCGTTCCATCCGGGTGTCCCTTGACACCTCAAGTTTTTATCGTTAAAGTGATAATTAAAAATAAAATATAAAAATATATTCAAGCAAATCAAAGACCGGTCATCGTGGAGATCTTTGGGGGAGGCTTTTGTCCAGCAGCGGACGACTTTCGGCTGAGATGATGATGAAATCAAATAATATTTTTAATGTCTTTCGGTAATTTTCGTTTATCTACCTTATTTTACCAGCTATTGAAGAACTTTAGTGTTTGTCCATCAAAAATAATGTTAAACAGTTTTTTTTTCTATCGTCGACCAGTGGGCGAAGAGTACCCTAAATATAGTTTTTCTTATACATATATCTCGACCCAAAGTTATATATCTAAACTATGGAGGCTTTCACTTCCTTCATGATGAATAAGCATCCATGAACATGGAATTTCACTCCAAATTACACCTTACTCATAACTTGTCTTGTAGGTGCTTACTAACATAGCTTCAACAATGTTAACTTATAAATAACTTGAGTTTTCTTGCAATAATTAACAACTACCTATTAAATAAAATCATTTTTTTTATTTACTTAATTTTCTTAATGATCCATGGATTTATTTAAGTTTGAAATACCTTTTTTTGTTATATTCGTTTTAAGTTGAGTGACATTATCAAATCAGCTTCTTTTTATGAAATGTCAAAACAATAGTTTATACCTATAGAGTTTTGTATATTTTAACCGATACACTAGTTAGTGTTTGAAAATGTTCAAATTTAAGTCAAATAGTATAAATAAATTCTAAGGGATATTGTTTTCTGGCAGTTGTACCTACTATTTAGCCTTTTTGTACTAATTTAAAAAATGGGGCATTTTAAAACGACCAACAACTGGAACTTCTAATACTTTTCTTAGCTCTACTATCGCGAAATTAAGTGATGTACTTTGACATGAATTGTACAAACTTTTGGACAATTTGACAACATAATAATAACAATGGATATGTAATTCATTTAATTTGGCAGATTTAACTATTTTTAACCGACGAAAAAAATATCAAATTGTATTGTATATTAGTTGTTTTAGAACCTAAAAAAACCTTTTTTTAGAAGGATCGCAGGAGACGGACGGTTATTTACACACTACCTATCATGCCACAGGTCGTGGGTTCGATTCCCGTCCTGGACACACATTTATGTGCATGAACATGTCTGTATGTCCTCAGTCTGGGTGTAATTATCTATTTATATAGGTAAGTATTATGAAAAAACTACTATATTATTGGAACGAAGTTCCTTATCGCGCGTTGTGAAAGGCTAGACGGAAAGAAATCTTACGAAAAGCCGACACTTTTAGTGTCAGTTGGTGACAGTGTGTAGTAAGCTGTGCGGCGTGCGCATGTTTCTCTGTCTGTCTCTCTCTCTCTCTCTCTCTTATAGAAAGCAAGCCAGATATTTTCATTTCTATTTTTTTTTTTAATATATACTCTCTCGACTTATATAACTTCGTTCCATCCGGGTGTCCCTTGACACCTCTCAAGTTTTTTTATGTAGTATATCAGTTATCAGGTTTCCATAGCGCAAGCTCTGCTTAGTTTGGGATCAGAAGACCATGTGTGAAAAATGACCGAGGGTATTTATTTATTATTGCCACCATAGGAAATAGTAACGTAATGTATACTTTTTTCCATTATACCATAGACTATTGGATTTAGACTAGGCTACTAATACTGCTACCACCTTTTTTTTTTCTTTTTTTTTATAAATTTATTTATTTATTTAGGTAACCAACAGCGTACAAAATAGATTTTAAATAAATATTTAAATTAGAAGTAAGGCCAATAACAGGGATGGCTCTGTCAAGTACCAGCTCGAAGCTCTTGACTCGGCGAGCTGTATAGCCAAAAAACTGTATAGCCTGGAGCACCGCCGGAAGGTAGCAAGTCTGTCAATTCTCTACAGGATACATTTCGGAGAATGTGCTACTGAGCTGTACGACCCTATCCCTCCATCCCCTTTTTACTTCAGGACAAGTAGAAAGACCGCCCACTACCGCCCGTACACTGTGGATTTTCCCTGGATACGTACAAAACGGTTCGACTCCACGTTCCTGATCCGTACTGCCAAGGAATGGAACAAACTGCCGGCTTCCTTGTTTCCTAAGAGATATAATCTGAATCTATTCAAGGTCAGGGTGGATAGGTATCTTATAAGTTTGTTGGCTTCATCTTCGGCCACATTGTCTTACCAACAGGCGAGTTGGTGGTCAAACGTTAACTTGTGTGTGATAAAAAAAAGACTATAGATAAACATAAAAAAAATATGATACGACTGTAAATTGCATCCATTTCCAGGTAGTTAAGACACTTCAACTGCGGAAACAACTCTAGTTTTTCTAGGAAAGTCGGCTCTAAGTAATTAAAGGGTTAGACAAATTAAATTACTGCAGTTGGTATCGCTCTTACAGCTGTAGCAATAAAGTTTATTATGATTACAATCACTGGCACGGAACATTGGTAGTTTTTATAGCTCGCTAATCGCTCTTCCGAAAGTGAATCTGTGATGTTTTTTTTTAGTAGAATTCGTCTGAATTACGAATGTTTATTCTATTTGTTTATAATATCCTCGCACATTTTTCACACACGGCTATCTGATCCCAAACTAAGCAGAGCTTGTAATATGGAAAACACATAACTGATACATAAAGTCAAACTCAAAACCATTTATTCAGTTTAGGCACTAGAAGGGCACTTATGAAGGTCGAATTACAGAAGTTACCACCGGTTCGGAAGTCAGCCTTCAACTAGAACCAGCAAGAAACTCAGCAAGGATACATTTTTTTAATATTTTTGGACCGACTATATCGGCTTATTTTTTATTACATATATTACATTACATATACATACATTTTTGTAAATACACAAACAGACATGTTCATGCACACAAATGTGTGTCCTGGATGGTAATCGAACCCACGACCTGCGGCGTCATAGGTAGTGGGTTAACAAACCACGCCAACCGGCCCGTCACGTTATTTATTTATTGAATATCGAATATCAATAGATGTTTACCTAACATGTATTTCATCATCATCATCTCAGCTGAAAGACATCCACTGCTGGCCACCTCAAAGTTTTCCACATGGACCGATCCTGAGCTGCTCGCATCCAGCGGTTACATGCGATCTTCACTAGGTCATCGGTCCACCTGGGCCTGCCCACACTGCGTCTTCCGGTGCGTGGTCGCCACTCCAGAATTGTATTATAGAAAAACAGCATAAATATCTATAACTCAAAACTCATTTATTGTCTGCGCTTGATGAATCTTTCGGTGAACATGATATCTGTGGGACTGTGCTTCCATGATGACCGTTAGATTATTACCAAGTAAAGTAAAGTAAAGCTCATTTTTGAAGACTATATTAATGCCATTTTAAAATTAGGTCCAAATTCGTATGGCGATAAGATCTAGAACACCTATTTTTCTTTTATTACTTTGCGTAGGTAGATCGTTAAGCAATTGTCTCTTAAGACACAATTAAACCAAATAAATAAATTGTTCTGACATCGAATTGGTACAGTCATAGCGGTGTGTTCGAAACTAGGCGCCATTTTGTTTTTCAAATTAGTCGAATCAAATTTTTCTTATACCTCAAGTAAGAACAAGGCATTACCCCAACTGTAGATTAGGGATTGCCAATGTGTTGTACACCTTATTACAATGCGTTAAAGGCTGGCTCTCAAGTGCAACTGCCGGAACACAACAACAGGTGCTTGGCGACAGATTTCCAACTGAGGGTGGTAGCTAGCCAGTCGAATACTACAATGTACCATGATGTGGTTTCCTCACGATTTTTTCCTTCACCGAAAGTTGAAGCTCATTGTAGGATTCGAACCCACGACCTTCGCCGCGGTATCCGACGTCACTTATCACTGAGCTATCATCGCCTTCGCCTAGTTTTTAAATTAGATTAGTTTTTTTTAATTATAATTATATAATGTAAATATCTATGTTAGTTTATAATTTAATAATAGGTCTTTACCTATGAAATTGCCGTTCTGCAGTACAATTTCAAATCTAAATAATTTTTGTTTGGCTAAGAATTCTAATTTCAAATTAATTTTATTTTAAAAACATGGTTTTTTTTCCATAAGTAGTCATTTGTTTATTGATTAGTGTTACATTTTCATCGCATTTCAATCTTTTTCGTCATCATGGATACGTTAAAAATTCGAGTAATTATGGAATATGAGTATCGTCGTGGCAGCAACGCGGCACAAGCGGCACGCAACATCAACGACGTTTACGGAGCTAACACTACAAACCAACGCACCACCTGTTATTGGTTTGCTCGCTTCCGTTCTGGAAATTTCGACCTGAAAAATGAACCTCGCGATCGTCCGAAGACTTTGGTCGACAATGACGAATTAAAGGCGATTGTGGAAGCTGATATCTGGTATCGAAGATTATGATGTGTTCGGAGTTTCCTAGGCTATGTATTCACAGTTAAAGACGAAGAAACAGTAACTCAAATAAAAACAAAAATTACACAGGTAAATAAGGTGAATACATACAGTATGGTGCGCTATGTAGGGTATCGTACAACGTTAGGCTGCGCACACACTGACCCTCGTAAATCATTTATTGAGCATGTAATGCAATCATGTGGCACGCCTTGACTTTGAACTTGTACAGTCGCTTGCTAAAGTACATTGAGAAACAAAATTGATTCTGTTTTTAATAGGGGACGGAATTGCTACTTTACTCTAACGTGGACTTCAGAACTTGTTTGGCAGTACTCGAAGTTCGGGAGAATATATTTATTAAATAGCCAGGAGAGTGCGGTATTCCCTCATCATCGGAGTAACTTGACCCTGGGCAAGAACAAAAATCACGACCCCTTAATTATCTTGTAAATTTGTTTCTTTTTAATATATGGATATCTAAGGCGATGATAGCTCAGTGGTAAATGACGTCGAATACCGCGGCGAAGGTCGTGGGTTCGAATCCTACAATGAGCTTGAGCTTTCGGTGAAGGAAAACATCGTGAGGAAACCATAGCACGGTGGTAGGGTACTTTGTAGTACCCGACTGGCTGGCTACCACCCTCAAGTTGAAAATCTGTCGCCAAACACCTATCGGTGTGTTCCGACAGCTGCACTTGAGAGCCAGTTCCTATCTAGGCGTTGTGTGCTTACCATCTTCGGCCACATCATCACTTACCATGGTGAGATTGTGGTCAAACACAAGCCTATCGAAGATATAAAAAAAAAACCATAGATATAGGTATGGATACGGTAATTGCTGAGTTTATTGCCGGCTCTTCTCAGCAAAATCAACCCTCCGAACCGTGCATTAGAGTCATTAGAGTCTGATTATTCATAAGCGCCTGTGAAGGCCTATTTGGATGAATAAACATTTCATTTCATTGCATTTCATTTCATCATACCTTGTAATTTTATCTATATATTTCTAAGTGTTAATTACTTATACATATTTCTTTTTTTTTCTTTTATTGCACACTCTTAAAGTGTGACAATGGCTATACAGCTAACATCATAGATATAAAAAAATAATTTTTTTGTAACTATGTTTGTATGTAACGGATAAACTCTGAAAAAAAAAATTCTGTTTAAAAAAAGTATTTCACTCATAGAATGCTACATTAATTATCAGCGAGTAACTGAGCTATATTTTACCCCAAAAATTCAAATCATACCTAAGCATTTAAATCTTTATCAAAATAACGTATAATGTATTCCTAAATTTAAAAATAACGCTGTGTTATTATTAACATAAATTAAAATTAGATCCTATTGCATAGGAGACGGTACTGACTTCTATATAGCTCAGATGTCAGGGATTCCAGATCAGAAGGTTACGTGTTCAGATCACGCCGGGGTAGATCTTCCACCGGGCTAGGTATCAATGCCCGGGGACTGCAGTCCAACGTTTCTTGATGAGAACTCGTATATATTCAAAGTGCCGAGAAAACTATGTTAGCGCGATGTAGAATTTCTGTCATGACGTCCATGTTGTTGTGATGACGCGCTTCTATTACTTTCCGCTGACTCGACTCACATGTGAATAAACGAATAAATAAATATGTAACTACCGATATAGCTATGCTTTAATTATCTCGTTTACCTAAGTAATAACATATAACAATTTTTATGGGACCCAAGTATCTTTTTGGTTTAATTCACCCAATTTTTTAAGTGTTGTTTATTAGGAATAGTAATGAGGAGAAAGATGATGAAAAAAGTGTTATAAAAGCAATAATAGTAGATTGTTATACAAGGGGCTAAAATGACCCATTATATACGAGGAAGTTTTACTCCCGAGCTTTAGCGAGGGACTAAATAGAAAACGAGTTTTAATGGGTTTTAGCGCCGTGTGTTACACTAAACTTTTCACTACGATTGCGAAAAAATAAAACAATCCAAATACAATATGAAATATGTAGTTTATAATTTCTTTTTTTTTTGTTTCTTCTGTAGCCGCAACACATTGCATGCATTCTACCTGAGATTTTCAAAATTAAAATGAAGTTCTTTTTTTATGAAACAGTAATAAGTCGAGTCTGTATTCATGATTATTCTACTTATAACTAAAGACTTTTTCGTTTTTGTAGGCTCATTGTCATTTGATACACAAAAATAAAAAATAAAACTTTTTCCCCTAGAGGATGAATTGCTATTTTTTCACCGCTCTGGTACGCTACAATGACGGTCTTTATGAGCAAGAGGAGTGAAAAAAATATTATTAAGCTGTACGTTAAATTACAAATCTTAACATAATATATTCTCAACACATAATTTATTTCACGATTACCAAAAAAAACTGCAATCTCTCAAATTTAATTCTTAATTAAATAAATCAAAATGAAGTCTCATTCGCCTGTACGTGCCTGTACACAGTTGGAATTATTCGCAGAAGCAAACGTAAAGGCAAACCAATTTGATCGTGTATTTGCGATCCGTGCCCAAAAACTGGACGCGTTACGTACTCGGTACATTTTGGTTGCCTTATTGTTGCCTTTATGTAATGAATTAGTCGTAAAATACACTACATACGACATTGGGTTGGTCTCAAGTAAGTCTCCACTCTTACGATATATTTCAGCTAGTACGTAGTACTATTTAATACAATTTTTTTTTTAATTCTGGATAGGCTTGTGTTTGACCACAATCTCACCATGGTAAGTGATGATGTGGCCGAAGATGGTAAGCACACAAAGCCTAGATGGGAACTGGCTCTCAAGTGCAGCTGTCGGAACACATCGATAGGTGTTTGGCGACAGATTTTCAACTTGATGGTGGTAGCCAGCCAGTCGGGTACTACAAAGTACCCTACCACCGTGCTATGGTTTCCTCACGATGTTTTCCTTCACCGAAAGCTCAAGCTCATTGTAGGATTCGAACGAGGGACGTCTTCTGTTCTCTTCTTACGTGGGGGCCAGGAGCCCATCGATTGTTTCGGGACATTTCAAAGCGCCTGGTCGACGCTACCCGTGACCAGAAGGCTGGCGAGTACCTTGGCATAATAAGCATCGCCATACAGCGTGGCAATGCCGCCAGCATTCTGGGCACGCTACCAACTGGCAGCAATTTTGACCAGCTGTCTCTCTTCTTTTGATTAGCTGGTCTCCCCTTTTTTTTCTTATCACATTGTTTTGTATATGTATAGTATAGTTAGTATTTTTTTATTCTCTTTTTGATACTTACTATGTTTTGGAACGAAGTTCCTTATGGGGCGTTGCGGAGGGGTACCCTAGCCGGCAAAAAACGTCCGTAACGTTAAGTAACATTTGTGTGACCCATTTTGTGTACATCGAGGGTCGTGGGTTCGATTCCCATCCAGGACAGACATGTGTGTATGAAGACGTCTGTTTGTCCTGTGACTGGGTGTAGGTAATTATCAATTTAAGTATGTATTTACAAAAAAAAACTCCCGTCACGCGTCGGAGTGAATACAGATGTCTCTGTCAGTATTTAGTGAATATAGATGGAATGAAAAATATTTTTGGATTTATGTGGATTTGAACGTATGTCCGCTAGATCGTGCTTCTTTCGTGGTTATTCCTCATACCTACCCCTCGACCAGCATGTACATTAATGATGTCGTTAAAAATTGATTTTTGGAACGAAGTTCCCGCGCGTTGTGAAAGGGGGCTAGACAGAAAAAATTCTTACGACAGTTTTAGTGTCACTGTCACTTTATTGTAAGCTGTTCGGCGTGCGCATGTTTCTCTGTCTGTCTCTCTCTCTCTCTCTTATAGAAAGCAAGCCAGATATTTTTTCATTTCTATTTATATATATACAAATAGAAATGTTTTTTTTTTTTATATATATAAATACTCTCTCGACTTATATAACTTATATAACTTCGTTCCATCCGGGTGTCCCTTGACACCTCTCAAGTTTTTTTTGCGTTTTGTAGTTTATTACCTGCTGCACTAAAACTTTAAAGCAATTTTACGAATTTTATCTTGTTTGCTATGGTTTTATTTAAACATCAAAAATATAGACTACCTCAAGTGACAACCAGGAAGGCAGTTCACCTGATGGTAAGTGAATACCGTCGTCAATAGACTTTAGCAATACCAGGGGGATTGCCAGTGTGTTTTATACCTTATTACAATGCCTTATAGGTAATACACAGGTGCTTGGTGACAGATTTTCAACTTGAGGGTGGTAGCCAGCCAGTCGAGTACTACAAAGTATCCTACCACCGTGCTGTGGTTTCCTCACGATGATTTCCTTCACCGAAAGCTCAAGATCGGTGCGGTGTCCGACGTCACTACCACTGAGCTATCATCGCCTCGAATGTTATCTCGTCTGGCAGTACCTTAACACGAAAAATATTTAATATTTAATTTATGGTTCCTTTTTCGAGGTTCATTGTATTAAAACTCTTGCGGGGCTTTAATAATTTGAACTCTGTCATCGATGCATGCCTGAGATTGTAACAGATACTTATTTCTGCGACAGCAGTGGTTTTAGGGTTCCGTAACGAAGACCGAAAAGAGGAGCATGGCATAAAGAACGAAAAGCTATGGATAATCTTAAATGCTCCATTATTTGATTTATAGGTGACTCTGGCCGTATACCATCAGGTGGGCGTGCTTTGGACAGACTGACTGAAAAAAATACCTTTCCAATTGTCTTTTTCTTCAGTAAGTTTACGAAACATGACATTAAAATTTGGCGTGTTTACGATATGTAACACTAGCTATCCCCCGCGATTTCACTCACGTTTCCGAGGGATTTTATCTTTTCAAGGCATAAAAAGTATCATTTGTGCTATTTCAGACTATAATCTATCTCTGTGCCAAATTTCATCCAGATCCGTTCAGCCGTTCTGGCGTGATTGAGTAACAAACATCCATCCTTCCATCCATCCAAACTTTCACATTTATAATATTAGTGGGATAACTAGAACTAAGGCTATTGCAGGAATCGCAATTCAAATAGCATTAAAATTAACATGCATAAAAACTACGTGATAATTCCAAACAGTTGTCCAAATACATCACGTCGAATTCATATTCTAGTAACATAATTTCATAAACATGTTTATATTATAAATTCTGGCAATAAGTAGCAAAATATTTGTTTACCTACTGTATTTTTACAGTTAATTTAAAATCCATGAGGATAAAGATGTCTGGAAGTAGCTGCACTCTGTACAAGTACCTACACATTGTTTTTTTTTTACTGTTAATTGCCTTTTTTTTTCTAATACGCTGTTATTAGCTGGGTATTTTTTGTTTTAGTTTACTATGTAGGTAACTAATGCGGGTTATAATTTTTTATGTATTTTTGTATTACTTTAAGAATAAAATTGTTAAACATTTGAAAAAAAAAGCCAATATAGTCAGATGGTCCAAAAATATTTAAAAAATGTAGCCTTGCTGAGTTTCTTGCCGGTTCTTCTCAGTTGAAGGCTGACTTCCGAACCGGTGGTAACTTCTGTAATTCGACCTTCATAAGTGCCCTTCTAGGGCCTAAACTGAATAAATGGTTTTGACTTTGACATGAAAATAGTAAAATTAAATAAGTTTTGTACGGAACCCTCATAAATAACCAAGAAATCCTTTAGCGAGTTCTTGGTATTATACGTTTTTTTATTGTGTCTGCATGCAATCACCAAATCCACGCCTCGCAACAAAAGGTTTAGACAGACATGCTTCTGCTTATAAAATACTAAATAAATAACTCTTTTCTTAAGGTTGCCTCACACCATTGTTGGTAAAAAATGTCTCAGTAAATTCCTCCTATACTTATTAATTTTTTTTTCTCTCGTTATTTTGTCAACAAACAGTCATTACAAATTATAGGTATTATTACTATTCTATTATATTCTCTAGTAAATATATCACTTCTTCATTTTGCGCCATCAAACATCTTCTTTTTTAACCAGGCATAAGTTTCTCTCTATTCAGCCTCTTGATCAATACAAAATGCTGACATGTATTTACTAACTTTTTGCACCAATTTTTCCCTCAAGTGTTTAATTTAAAAGACGATTTCTATAGCACCATTGTACAGATCAACCTAACCCAAGTCGTTTAGGCTGTTGATAGCTGAATCAACCAAGGCGATGATAAGGTGAGACGATTTTAAGGCGATGATAGTTCAGTGGTAGTGACGTCGGATACCGCAGCGAAGGTCGTGGGTTCGAATCCTATAATGAGCTTGAGCTTTAGGTGATGGAAAACATCGTGAGGAAATTACAGCACGGTGGTAGGGTACTTTGCAGGGCCCGACTGGCTACTACTACCCTCAAGTTGAAAATCTGTCACCAATCCTAACGGTGTGTTCCGACAGATGCACTTGAGAGCCAGTTCCCATCTAGGCTTTGTGTGCTTACCACCTTCGGCCACATCATCACTTACCTATGTGAGATTGTAGTCAAACACAAGCTTATCCAGAAAAAAAACATTACAAGTATTTTTATATATATAGATTAGCAGGCATATCTGCTAGTAGGTATTAATTAGAAAACGCAATAACCCTTTGGCACGTGCGTTGACATTGCAGGGTCGATAAGACGGGTGAAGTGTTTACTCTTTCATCGCTATCAATTAGAAAATTAAATGCTATTTCATTTTCTAAGAAATTACACATAAAACCACGCTTACTGAACAACTTTCTACTTTAGAAAAACCATCTCGTTATCCCACTAATATTATAAATGTGAAATTTTTGATGGGTGTTTGTTACTCTTTCACGCAAAAACGGCTGAACGGATTTTGATGAAACATTGCACACAGGTACATCATATCCTGGAATAACACAGGATACTTTTTATCCCGGAAAAGGATAAAATCGCGGGTGAAACTGCGGGGAACGGCTAGTGTATCTCTTATTTCCAATATCGGTTTGGATGTTCCTTAAATTAAAATCTAACACGGTTTGTGTTAGATTTTGTAAATGTGTAAAAGATAAAGATACTGTTCCGTTTTGATAGAAAAAAGGAAGACATAAGTTTTTGAAACATAAAACTGTCTCATATAAATGTTTACCCGCGAATCCCAGCCATTAACAATGACATTTGTCATGAGACGTCACGCTACACTAGCGCCCCTAGTGGCGAATTCACACGCGATATTCCCGATTACCGATGTCAAAGTAACAACAAACTTGTTTATCAAAGTCAGTCGTAAATTTTTATTCGTCTTGTTTTACTAAACCTATTAATTTACACAAAATTCCCTCTCTATGAATACTCTGTGCCTACAACCTACTCTGTGCCTAGTTGGTGTAGCTGAGTACCGCTAGAGGGGGTGCTAGCTAACTTATATCTAAACTAATATAATAACGAGAAAAGATTTGATTTTTTGTGTTTGTCTGTAATGGATAAACTAAAAAGTAATGAATTGATTAAAAAATCACTTTAAAAAGTTTATTTAAAAATGAAAGTGAAACTGCGAAGTGGAACTGAAAAGCTATGTAAGTACCTACTTCAATATTTAAAAAAATGTTACAAATTGTACCTAAAGAGCGAAAGCTTGGAAAGACTGACCACATTGTAAATTATCGACCACACATTGGCAATCCCGCTGGTATTGCTAATGTCTATTGCGTGCGACGGTAGTCACTTACCATCAGGTGACCTGCTTTCTTGTACGACTTCTTTATATACTTGAATAAAAAAGTAGGCCATCACGGTACGCCCGGCAAAATAATTAATAAAAATCTATGCTTAACGATATATAGAAAAAAATTTGTTTCGTTGATAAAAAAATGTTGGTCACTTTATCGTCACTGTCACGCAATAAATAATATAATAACTGATTAGAAATCTAAACAGACGTAGCGGAGAGTTTTGTTTTATAATTGATGGTTAAATAACCTACCCCGTTATGGCCGTATCTCCCCTACCGGCTTTTATTGAATATTGCCACCTATTGCTAGCCAAATCAACCGACTGATTTGACCAGTCGATTACCACACGTAGGTACATTATTTATCTTTAAATTTACATGTAAAATAATACTCATCAATCAATATAAAATTACTTTATTAGATTTGTAAAATAACCAAAATCTATCGTGCGACATGACATGCAAAGGAGCTCCTTAAGATTATAAAGTTCATGTTATACAATATTAAAATTATTACAAAAAAAAGCATTAAGACACGTACATTCATAGTAATTCATTCAAACTTAAGTAACTACTTAATTTGCATGTTATCTGCATCTACAGTAACTGTAATTAAACCAAATTATATATTTTTTAAAAACGTGCTAAATATCAAATACCTAATTAGAAAATTCTACATATTTTACTTATTATACCTATACAACCGCTCACCCTGTACCGATATTTATAACATATTTCACTTAATAATGCACCTGTGACTAAAGTAGATACAACAGTAAAATATAATACGAAAAGTATTGTTTTATAAAGTAAAAACTAAACTAAAGATTGATCAGTATGAGTGGGCACTACTATGTCTTATATCTTCTCTCTCTGACAAATAAAATATACATTATATACAAATAAATCACTTTTTAAAATCCATACACAAAACCTCAAAAACATTTAAATATAGTATTAATGATTTATAACATTTTCTCCATCATAATTCAATCAAAACCGACCCCCAATTCTTAGATTTTTTATACGAAAAGATCATGGAATCAGGTACTTTTACAATACCAATGAAAATGAAATCCAAAATCGATACAGTTAAAATGAAACAAAGAGTTGAGACACTTGTCAGAACTAAATCAATAAATAACTTATATTTACATTTATAATTCAATTTAAGCAATCACAAATAAATTATAAACAATGTTTCTGATAATGACAATTGAATATAAATGTATTAAACAAAATAATCAGTAAAACACAATTCAAAAGACGTCATCCGTTGCGTACTAAATTCCCACTGTTCGGGCTTCAGAAGGAATCTAGGCAGCAAAAGTAATGGAAATCATAATTTAAATCAAAGTCAACAAACGTCCAAGGATTTGTGTTCAATTGAACCCCAAGAGATGGTAATCAAAGATTGCATTACAAATATTGATACTGTTGCAGGAGGTGGCATGCAAATAAAAAATTATCGCTTCTGCAACATAATCATTTATATGTAAATTAACGAACACATTCGACAAGTGTCTGAAAATAATAAGAAAGCAGAACAACACAATGAAAATTTTGAAAAGAGCGATTAAGAATGAGAAGAGTAAAATGACTAGGAAGACATCAATAATTTTGGATTTCAGAAACATTTACAATTCAAAATAGTCTAATTACTATCAAAGCGATACACTCCTTTAATGATAAGAGAAAATATTATAAACTACAATTTTATTAGGAGAATAAACATTAATGGAAGAATATTTACGATCTTCTAAAGTTCTGGAATCGTAAACCTAAATGTATTGCCGTTCATCACAGGATATTTTATTTAAATATAGAAATAATATTTATGTCTCGGTAAACCTGTTTAAGTCCATAGATGATATTATTTGTCTGTCACAAGGCACTGGATCATTCCTAAAAAATATAAAATGTTTTAAATATTTACTATTCTATTTCGTCCGTAATAGAAACCTTTATAATCTAACCTAGTACAAATTGAATGAAGTCTATGCCTTATCTTTTGGAAATGGACAAATCATACACTATAATTATAATATGTACCTAAGTGTTGTTTCAATAACTTATTCTGTTCTAAGTTCGCCATTTTATCAACTTTTCTTTTAATGCTGCCAATAAGGGCGCCTTTTAGTTTCAGTTTTAACAATCAAGTATATGTTTTTACGTACCCTGGGAGATCAGCTCTGATGAAAGCTTTGAGTGGTTGCGAGAACAGTTCTATACCATCTCTGTTATCGCAAATAATTCTAGAGAGAGTTACTTTCTTTATTTCAGCTAATTGACCTGAAACAATAATACCATTAAAGTTTTGCTTTGCTATTCTGACAGTTAAAAGGACTTGCTTTTTTGGTAGTATATGATAGTATATGATTGTAGGCGATGATAGCTCAGTGGTAAGTGACGTCGAATACCGCGGCGAAGGTCGTGGGTTCGAATCCTACAATGAGCTTGAGCTTTCGGTGAAGGAAAACATCGTGAGGAAACCACAGCACGGTGGTAGGGTACTTTGTAGTACTCGACTGGCTGGCTACCACCCTCAAGTTGAAAATCTGTCGCCAAGCACCTGTTGGTGTGTTCCGGCATTTGCACTTGAGAGCCAGTTCGCCTTTAAGGCATTGTAATAGGGTGTACAACACATTAGCAATCCCCTGGTACTGCCAATATCAATAGGCGACGGTTGTCACTTACCATCAGGTGACCCGCCTGCCTCGTTGTCACTTGTGACATAAAAAATAGTATAACTATTATACAGTATACTAAGTCAAAATAAATGATCAATCAAATCCGTAGATGGACATACTACTACTACACTTAATTTGTTTGGTCTACACTTCATCTTATCATGTCTTATGATGTTAGACATGGTAGAAGTCTGTCACCAAGCACAAGAAATACCTATCAGTATGTTCCGACAGCACATTTGAGAGCTAGTTTGCTTTTAGGCATTATGTGCTTACCACCTATGGCTACATCATCACTTATCATGGTGAGATTACGGTCAAACACAAGCTTATTCAAAGTAAAAATGGCAGTTATTTTGCCACCATCAAGATGGAAATCTTTATATCGTTATTGTTTCAATTCTTATACACCATATTTTAGATATTTATAGGCTACTATAGTAAATAACAAGAATTATTTACTTGGACTAAAAGCACCAGGGTTAACATCAGGTCCGTATTCATAGTAATATCTATCTCCTTTCTTCAGTCTAGCGAATTGGTCTGCAATTATGTGGGCAAACGTTGGCCCAACAATGCCGCCTTCCACTGGTTCTTCCAATAATCCACCAACCCATAGATCTATGTCTTCTGGACTTTCATATACTGATGCTAGACGTTGAGCAGCCTGTAAGGTAATTTTTTTATTTGCTGAATTCGTAATAAATTAAATAAGTGTCACACATAAACACGAAAAAATTATACGATTAGAGACCTTTAAGAACGTCTATTCCAACAAAAAAATAAATCAGCTCATAACTCACGCTAGGTGGAAACTGGTGGAAACTATCAAAAGGCTCCAAACCAATTAAGCGTCTGTATTCATTATAGGAGCGCACGCCGTAGTCTCTGCCTCGCTGAACGTTGATGGCTGCCAGGTCTAGCCCAAATGGATTACCGCCGTGGAACATGTACCGTGTCAACTGTAAAATATTCCTTAGTCTTGTAATGATATTAGGATTACAATCATCATCACCTTACCCTTCACTGATTGATGGACGTGCTTTAAAAATAATTCAATTCAGTTCAGCACAGAGCTAGTTATTAAAATTACATGAACTCCTTCCTGGATTCACTACATAAAAAGGAATTTGATCACAAGATAAATCATTTTAGTTACTTGAAAGTATCGGTAGAATTTCAATTCAACCCACGACTTTCAATACTGCATCATCATTAGGTAGCTACTGAACTATCACCACTTACATAGATTCAGATATCTGAAGCGTTGCAAAGCATGTATCACTTTTATCCATACCAATACCCTACACTATGGCTCGTTAGATTTCTCCAGGGGCAATAAGGATATGAGTCACTGAATTAAGGAGAAACTTCCACCTGATGAGATGGAGGCACTCGCCTGTGCCACGCGCTATTCGCATTATCAACTCCCTGCTTGAGGATGCACCACACTGTGATTTGTTTGCGACAGGGATGGCACGATTGATGAAGTTTTGCGGCGTTTTGGTCCACACTGTTACTGCAATAATAAATAAATAAAACTATGTTCCAAAGAGATCAGCTACTTACACCTTCAGTAACAAACGGGTCCACCATCTGCATCGGTTGCCAAGTGAGTCCCACCAGCATGCGGTCCAGGAACTGACGCAGGCGAAGCCTCGACGGTTGGAACATCACCTCTGGTAAGAATATTGTCTCGTAAACCCCACCTGTTTTTGGACTTGGCACCCTTGAACAGAAATTACGGATTTTATTTGTATTCTATCTGCTTTAACAAAATTAGCATAACAACATACGTAATCTTTCCATCGACGATAGAATGTCCGAATCTCATGGCAGCTGCTGAAAACTCAGTGGTCAGCGAGGGATTCAGCTGAGGATCGTATGATGATGAGTACCCTAGAGACGGGGATAGATCATAGATCTGCACGATTTGAGGGCCTGGAAAACGAAAATTAATTTAATTAGATAAAACTTTTACCCCATTTTTTCTCCTACTGTCTTTTGCTTTTATTTAGTAACTATTGACGAGATTATAATAACTAGTCATGAGTGTTATCAATAAAAAAAAATGATATGGTCCAATTCCGATCAAAAGGCGAATTCATTAACGTGTGAATATATTTCACGTACTAGTTTCTACCCGTGAACTATACATCAACCTCAAATCTAGAAGGTATATAATAATTACCCAAAAGCAACGGCAGCCACTCATTATAAATAACATGCTGGAACTGAGCCTGCAGTATTCTTCTGGTCTCCATGAAGACCGTGTCCTCGTTCCACTGTGGGTTGAGGGTGGTGAGGGCTCGAGCGACGCGGTTGTGCTCCCTCGTCCATATAGTGTGGAAAACTGTTAGTGAGATCACTTGGTTCCCATGGTTGTCTCCTAGAAGAATGAATAATAATCTCAAATGTAACATCTATAGTTTTTATAATCTCTACTATAATATCTCTTACACCGAAATTCTATCTGACTATTTATAATATATTAAAGTGAATGTTAGTGATTTTGTAACTTTTAAAATTTGATTATTGCATCATTTTTAAATTTCATGCAAGCAGTCTCGTTTTTATAATTTTCAAGGACAGCTACTGAGGTATCCGACAAAATTTTTAATCCCAGAATTACTTTAGGTAAGTGGAAAGCATGGGGCTTATGGGACTAGAGGCTCATCGTTTGTTCAAAGAGGTCTCTTATCGACTCATTGAGACTTGTCGTGATACATGCTACCATGTACTTTAGCTAAAGAATTTACATTGCCTGTCTTTTTGGCCTACTTCCACTGACCATAGGGCAATGTTTTCGGTATTCTATAACGTATAAATGAAGTACAAATGGCTATATTAACTACTAGCAAATCCTTATAGTTACCTGATTCAAAACAAGCTGCACCTTTTTTCGTAGCTAAGCACTCACTCCTCTGCGTTAGAGGCGGCAGTTCCCTGCCATAATCATTGAAGGTGTTCAACAAACCACCTGGAGCTCTTAATGACGTTTGTTTTTCTATCGAACTGCCGTATAGATGGGAGAGGTCGGGATAATGAGTGGCGCCGTTCATCTGATGGAAGTGCAGAAATTG
This sequence comes from Ochropacha duplaris, assembly GCA_951361185.1. Classification (NCBI taxonomy): domain Eukaryota; kingdom Metazoa; phylum Arthropoda; class Insecta; order Lepidoptera; family Drepanidae; genus Ochropacha; species Ochropacha duplaris. The sequence goes on along the minus strand of OX592701.1, from coordinate 11,642,422 downwards.
TGTCATTAGTCAGTTATCATGCCACTGGTCTTAAGTTGGAATCCCATCCAGGAAGACACTTTTGTAACATAATTTTTGCATATTACGCTATCAATCTCATAAACAAGCCATTAATAGGTTTAACAATCGAAAAGAAATATTATAAAAGATATTTTCCAGGTTGCGTACCTGTTTTGCATACCCCACAGAGCAATCACTCGCCGGTGCAAGTTGACCCCTCACAAAGTTCAAACACGTGTGACGATAGTGCGAATAGAAGCTATCGAGAGGGTCTGCGCTGATTGGTGCACATGCCCAGTGCTGCAGTTCTGGTGGGAGGAAGCCTTCACCATCGTTAGTGCAGCATGAAATTGCACTGCCGTTGCCTTGAAAAAGGGATTATATAACTTACATTTGATAGTTTCATCATTGTCAATGATAAGTTGGCTAAAGCTGAAAGGTATACAAAGCTTAGATTGGCTTCTTTGACATGAGAATGTACAAACACTCAAATACGTATTGTGAATTACCCAAATACCAAGAAACATCTGAAGATCGTATGGGGATCTTGATAGCAGGCAGGCGGGTCACCGTTTGGTAAGTGATTACCGTCGCCAATATAATTAATACCAGGGGGATTATCAAAGTGTTACCAATCTTTTAGAATCGTCTAGAAAGCATCTCAAGTGCAACTGTCGGAACACACCGAAAGATGCTTGGCGACAGATTTTCAACTTGAGGGTGGTAGCCAGTTTGTTCCTTACCAATTGTAAATACAACACCGGCACTGATATCATGAGCTATGAACTGTCCAAACTGCATGAACATCAGGTTGTGAGTTGAACTGGGGTGGCTTCCATCCAGGAGTAGCACTTCACTCACCATCCTTGCGCTTTGCAACGGTAAACCAGTTGTTGATGTACGCATTGCCCAAATACCTGGATTATTTTCAAAAACAGATCACAAATCGGAAAGTTTCATATCTGCGGCATTGATCTGGTATGGCAGATGAACCCAACAAGTTGACCACTGTAAAATGTCGTGGCTTAGTCTGGATCAAACCCATGAGTGCAGAAAGTCACTGGATATCTATAAATTTACTGTCGTATCTTTGAAATAATCTATTGCACGTATGATATCGATTTCCTTAAAATTTTTTGATAGGTTTCTATGTAGTCGAAGGTGGTAAGCACACAAAGCCTGGAAAAGTACTGGGGCTCAAGGGCAACTTCAGAGTACACCGGTAGGTGATTGGTGATAGATTATGAATAGGAGGGTAGTAGCTAACCAGGAAACTAGGTACTACTAAGTTCCAGACCACCATGCTAGGTTTCCTCACGGTGTTTTCCTTCACTGAGAGCTGAATTTAATTTTAAAATTAGAACCCACGACATTCACCACCGCATTAGACGCCGCCTTAGATTATCATAGTCTTAATTAAACCCAAGACTACCATGTCGTCTAGCGCCACTACTTAGCTATGATTATAGAACATTCTGAAGCTAGTTTACCATCACTATAATCTGGAGGCAGAAGTCTCTCAAAGCCAGTATTGATAGCCCCCCAGACAGGAGACGAGGGATTATTGCACTCTCCTCCGATACTTCTATAGCGGCTGGGTGACGATGGACACAAGTGCTGTGGCGGGCAGAATGAACCTGCAAGTTAATATGGCTTTTTACAATCTCACCATGTTGGGTACATGAAGTACCTACTTTGGTCCTACTTATACCACAAGTGACAACCAGATAGACAGGTCACCTGATGGTAAATGACAGCCGTCGCCTATACACATTAGTAATAACACGGAAAGTGCCAATATTTCGTTGACCTATTTGCAATTCCCTAAAGGCATCTGTAGTGCAGTTTCCTGAGCACACCAACAGGAGCTTGGCCTAAAAAGGCCAAGCTAAAGTGAGCCAGCCAGTCAAGTACTGCAAAGTAGCCTACCACCGTGCTATGGTTTCCTCACGTGGTTTTCCTTTACCTAAAGCTCAAGCTCATTGTAAGATTCAAACCCACGACCTTCGCCGCGGTATCTATCGTTACTGCCGCTCAGCGATCATCGCATTAAAAGAAGGTCTTAGAAGGAAACTGGCTCTCATATGCAGCTGGATTACACCGATAGAAATTGGGCGGCAGAATTTTAAATTGAGGGTTGTATCCAGCCATTTTTATCTACAAAGAAGTATATGTATTGATATCAAAGGTTTTACCATCAGTATTAGCAGTTAGTCCCAATGCCAGTTCATCATCAGATATTGCTTGCCGTGACTTCAACTCCTGCGCAGCGAACATGTTTAGCAACCCGCCCTTGCCTAAGCTATCTGATTTTTTATTGTATGTCCTGACAGACTGAAAAAAAATAGTTTTTCTATGTAAGCAAAGTTAGGGATAATTTGTTTTATTTGAAAATGGTAATTGAAATTGTACTGTGTAAAATAAAGAAGTAATAAACAAGAAAATCAATATTGTAATTATGGGAAAAATAACATATCAAGAACAAATTGAGTCACTCCAAAATAAACCTTAAAGTCATATAATCAGTTTTTAAATTCAATGTTTAATTGGGACTCAAAATTACAATAAACTAGCGTCCCCCGCGGTTTCACCCACGTTCCCGAAGGGACCTTAAAAAATCCTATGTCCTCTAAAGTTTAATCATAAAAATTGGTTTAGCGGTTTAGGAGTGAAACAAACAGATAGTTACTTTCACATTTATAATATTAGCAAGGATTATTTACCAAATGATGTGCATAGCTAGGTGCAGATACATTTACGATGGTACTTCTGGCGTGAGCGAGCAGCTTATCAGCTCTGCTCAGCCATTGAGTTAGTTTCTGCTGCGACTGACTATGAGCGGTCTTCACATCCACCGCGCTAATCGACGTGGATGCGCGGGCTTTGCGCTCAAATTCCGCTGTAATTGAAATGATGGTTGGTGAAATACTCTACCTACCCATGGCATATTTTGAAAAATATACACAACTACGACAAAAATAACGTTCAAATATATTAGTAGTAGTGTTGTGTGAAATCTAAATTGGTCAGCGACTCAGTAAAACACTGTTAAACCTTGACCAGGTAACAGTACTGATTTTCAGTCTGTATTGTAGATAGATGTCGCTACAGTACAAATAACGAAGTCGAACCATAGTGTTATGTAATGTGTTTTTACGCTATGGTGCTATAATTTCCTCACAACGATTTACTTGAACAAAACCTCTGCCTCGTTTTAACGCGAAACTAGCACGGTGGTAAGGTACTTTGTAGCACCCAACTGGCTGTGTTGCTAAGCACCTATCAGTGTGTTCCGACAGCTGCACTTGATAGCAATTTTCCATCTAAGCTTTGGGTAGCACACAAAGCAGAAAAACCTTCGGCCATATCATACTATGGTGAGATTGCGGTCAAACACGGCATTAGGATACTTTGTAGTACCCGGCTGGCACCCTCAAGTTGAAAATCTGTCGCCAAGCACCTATTGGTGTGTTCTGACAGCTGCACTTGGGAGCCAGTTCCCATGCTACCTTCGGGCACATCATCACTTACCATGGTGAGATTGTAGTCAAACACAAGCTTACCCTGAAGTAAACATAGAACAATTAAAAAAATATAGGTGAGGAGTGCCATACATACCAGCATGACTCCTGCCGGTGAAGCAGCAGATCCCAATAGTTCCTCTGGCATCTATATGGCACTCTGGGTTAAAGGAACCCACTCTAACGTGCGCCGGGCACTGTATGTGGGGCACGCACTTCCCCTGACGGGGGCACACCGCGCATGGGCGCTCATGCTTGTGACGGTGTTCTGGAAATATATTGGTAGCTCAGTGGTAGTGACGTCGGATACCGCGGCGAAGGTCGTGGGTTCGAATCCTACAATGAACTTGAGCTTTCGGTGAAGGAAAACATCGTGAGGAAACCATAGCACGGTGGTAGGGTACTTTGTAGTACCCGACTGGCTGGCTACCACCCTCAAGTTGGAAATCTGTCGCTAAGCACCTGTTGGTGTGTTCCGGCAGTTGCACTTGAGAGCCAGTTGCCTTTAAAGGCATTGTAATAAGGTGTACAACACATTGGCAATCTATAGACGATGGTAGTCACTTACCATCAGATGACCCGCTTGCCTAATTATTACTTGTGGAGCAGGGAGTGTCAAGGGGTGGAAGGGGTCCTAAGTTTCTAGACGTCTTATTTCAAAATCTAATTTTAAAAATTTCTGAAAATAATTTTCTCTTTCAATGTTGATTCCAAATAGCTACTCAACATAGATTTGAAAATATGCCTTCTCGTAGTATCTACCCGGTACAGAGGATGTTTTGAGAAAGGCATTGTAAAAAGGTCGACAACACATTGGCATAACCCCTGTTATATCTGAATGTTGGGCAATGAAAGAGATGAATGAGAGAAGAGTGCATGTGGCTGAGATGCGAATGCTGACGTGGATGTGTGGCGTTACGAGAATGGATAAGATAAGGAATGAGTATATCAGAGGAAGCTTGAAATTAGCACTAGTGACTGAAAAGATGAAAGGAAATAGATTAGCTTGGTATGGGCATGTCATGAGGAGGGAAGAAAGGCATGTAACAAAAAGAGTATTGAGCATGAGTGTGGATGGATATAGAGGTAGAGGAAGACCGAAGAAGGTATGGATGGACTGCGTGAAGAATGATATGCATATGAAAGGTGTGAGTACAGAGACGACTAGTGATAGAGCGGAGTGGAAGAGGAAAACATGTAGTGCCGACCACACCTAGCGTGGGATAAGGAAGGGAAGAAGAAGAAGAAGTGACGGAAGTCACTTACCATTAGATGACCCTGACAACTAGTATGATTATAATTTACTTCCATAATTATTTAGGGAGCAGCTTTTAAGGTTATTTTATATCAGAAAGAAGAAATGTTATTGAATTATTTGAACTATTTATAGCCATTTTATATTTACGAATTGTACAATGTTAATATTTTATAGCCTTACCAGTTTCACCATGCGTACGGTAATGGCTTCCCATGAACTTCCCATGTGCCTGGCTTTTCACTACCAACGGACAAACAATCACAACGAATACGAATATTCGCAGAATAACATTAAATGATTTCATATTAGCCACCTTTATATAAAAAAAAGATATACAAAACTTATTTGTTCATTCTAAATTAAGTAATTATTTAATAATACGCGTTGTTTGGTTACGGTCGAAGCTACAAATGATCGAGTATTTGTGCTTGTATAGGATCGTGAAAAATATTTGAGGGTAGAATGATATATTTTCTGACATCCTTTATAAAAAAGACGTTTCATATTGACACGGGTGAAAAAGGACGTTTCATATCCATGCAAATAGTTCTAATAATAGATATTCTTTTATATTTCATTCAAAATTATAAAAAAATAATTGTCCGACTGACGGGTTAGATTCTTGACATTTTAGAGACGGTTTTTTAAAGTATGAAGCAAATACCTAGATAATCATATATTTTATTGTGTTTGCTTTCTTACACATTTAATTTTTCATTTGAATATTAACTTTTTAGTGAGTCTGAGTTATAATTTTTAAAGATGCATAAAATTAATAAACATTTGAATTTAAAAAAGCCAATCATATTATGTTTATAATTTAACCTTGCTGAGTTTCTTCCTGGTTCTTCTCAGTTGTTGGCTGACTTCCGAACAGGTGGTAACCTTCATAAATGCCCTCCAGGACCTAAACTGAATATTATGTGGTTTTGACTTTAACTAACTTATTTTTACCAAGAAATAATTATACAAGAATCTCGTAATATTTTTATTCACAACCAAATAAATAATCACACAAATTATAGTACAACATCATAATTCTCAAAACAGTTTACATCTCAATCACTACTTATCAATATTATAATAAACATTATATCAAATCTTCATCAATTTCTTCTGTTCAGCAATATCAACATCGGATGGCAACATAAAACCGACTAGACCACCAGCTGAAATCAATACAATATATTCGTCTTAAGGATATAAACCAACTAGCTGTACCCCGCGGTTTCACCCGCGTTTCCGTGGGATCTTTTAATTTTTCGAGTAAATATATTGCCTATGACACTCACAAATAACGTGGCTTTCTATTGGTAAAAGAATTTTCATAATCGGTTCAGTACATCCAGGGATTACACCCTACAACCTCATAAACTTTAACTCTTCATAAAATTTGTACCTATAGATTAGTATTGGTTAAAGACTCAGACTTTTGTGAGAACAGTTAGAAAATACATGTCTTAAAAATTGTATGGAAAATTGCTTGATGGATACTTAAATAGTTTATTATTAAGATACAAAATTCACTTTTGTACCATTAATTTAATAATTGCATTATAAAATGCTTACTACTTAGTATGATTTATAAAAGCCCATTTTGGAGTGAATGAATTTAAGGAGGTGTAGATTACTTTGGCGCCATCTACCGAGAAATCACGCGAACTAAGATAGATTATTATTATTATATGTTTTAGATAGATGTCGGAACTAATTTTCAATTTACACATCGAAACTCGGCAAAGCACGGTATATTACGGTTGTGAACCTCTCAGTCTCAAACATACCCCTGGTATCGCTAAAGTCTATAGGAAACGGTGACCACATACCATCAGGACCTTCTGATTAAATTATCAATGACATGAATAGTTTTACCAATGGTAATACTCCCGAAGGTATAAAACGCAGCTTCGCAGTTATCATCGAGCAGTTTTTTCAGTAGATTAATTCCAAATACAGCGCTCCCTCTACCCACCATTAAGGTCAAACAAACCGCCATGGCTCTGAAAATATTACATCTAGTATTAAAAATACTTCAGTAAAGTCATTAATGTAGAAGAATTTCTCTTGCAGACTCATAACCTTGCATAGAAAATGCCCAGTTACCTACACTCACATCGCCAGGAGGATTTAAGAACTCAGAATAGTTTATAATACTTTTTGTGGTATCTGTTAAAGCCTTCGAGTATTAAGCCAGCCGTTAAAGCACTCCTCTCTTTTGAAATGAAAAGATCTATCAAGAATATACAGGGCGGTGACGACATAACGACATTAATTTAAACCACATATTGGGTATCGCGTTAGTAGTTCGTACACCAAGTATCATGAAATTACATTGAACGGTATAGCCACAGGAAATTATTTTCACTTTAATCATTTTAACACATGCTGTGAATACATAACGATTTCGCAAGGCTACTTTACAAGTCATTCACCTAGCTAGACGGAACAAAATTTAGATTTACCTACATGCGTAAAACACAACCAAATAAAACGTGCGGCTCAGAAATCGTCGGTTGATTAAATTTAGACCTTATAACCATAGCGTTAAAATCCTTATTAGCGCGGTATGCGGGCGTCGTTGCCTACTTGCATGAATGAAACAATACCTACTAAGGAACCGCGGCGGCCGGTCTTTGCCTAAAACTGTGCCCGTAGTGCCTACAGGTCATTTGAGGTCAGTAGGTAATATTATTAAAGAGTGTTGTGTTTCGTTTAGATTATTTTCGGAATTAGTTTGTTTGAAAATTTTGCTTTTTGTGTGTATATGTAATACCCGATTTAATTATTACAAAGTATTTTGATTGACTAGTAGTGATCGTGTTTTAATTTAATGTCGTTATGTCGTCACCACCCTGTATGTATGAGCAAATGGTGAATCGGCCACAGCTCACCTTCTGTACTTAGGATACTGTTATATTAAAATCAGTTATGATACTTTACTTTTTTCTTTAAAAGTTCTAATAAAAACAATCTTTTCATTAAATGTGATAAGTGAGGAAACCAAACAAATGTCTCCAAGCACATATTATGTTTTGACAGCTGCATTTACCTTCCCTTCTACGTTTTTACTTTTCACTGACTGACAATAACTAACTATACCCATATCGTACATTAAATAACATATTATACGAACTTCACATAAGTTGGAAAGATGTCCACACTAAAAGTGGAGAGCATGCCAAAGTTCATGATGCCCCAGAGGAAGGTCATGAAGAGGACTGAGTTGAGGATCCAGGTGGAACTTACGGTGATGCACAGCGCTGCTGTGCCGGCTATTAACTAGAAAAAAACATGAAGAAGAGAAAATCAAGTGAGGTACTGGTCAAACGCGAACTTACAGTCAATAAAAAAAACATAAATTGGAAAAGGTGAAGTACGTCATGTAAATAATTATTTCAAAAGATTAGTGTGAAACACAGGTGTACCTTAACAAAACGCGAGTCATAATGTTGAAAAATGTTATTCAAAATTCTTAGTGTCAAAATCAAATCTAGTTTTCCAAGTAAGGTTATTAAATCGTAAACTTACTTGTATACCAATAAACAATATTTTCCTGCTAACCAAACCAATGATACTACTCATCAGAATATTGAGCACAGCGAGAAATAAACTGATGCCGAAGACCAGAGTCATTGCAGAATGATTCATTGTGCAGTCATTAGCCTGGAAAATAATGTAGATTTTTTTTTTTTTTTTTTATGTCACAAGTGACAACGAGGCAGGCGGGTCACCTGATGGTAAGTGACAACCGTCGCCTATAGACATTGGCAATACCAGGGGATTGCTAATGTGTTGTACACCTTATTACAATGCCTTAAAGGCGAACTGGCTCTCAAGTGCAATTGCCGGAACACACCAACAGGTGCTTGGCGACAGATTTTCAACTTGAGGGTGGTAGCCAGCCAGTCGAGTACTACAAAGTACCCTACCACCGTACTGTGGTTTCCTCACGATGTTTTCCTTCACCGAAAGCTCAAGCTCATTGTAAGGATTCGAACCCACGACCTTCGCCGCGGTATCCGACGTCACTTACCACTGAGCTATCATCTCCTTAAATTATTTAATAATTAATTAATTAATTAAGACATTTGTATTCTAGATGCTACAAACAAAAATATTTGTAGGCTTACTTAGGTCAAGAAAGGTTTTTTTATTACTTTGGATAGACTGTAATTAATCACGATCTCACCATAGTAAGAGATTTTTTAGAAGGGAACTTGCTCTCAAATACAGCTGTATGAATACGCCGGTTGGCGATAGACATCTTGAGGCTAATAGCCAGACAGGCGACTGCAGATTAACTTACCACCATACTATGTTTTCCTTCACAGAAAGCTCATGTTTATTGCAGGATGTTAACCCTCAGTCCCTCAACCTTTGCAACGGCTATTCGATAGATTAATTCAAAAAAAACTTTTGATAGTTTACCAAATTGTAGAACGTACCATTTCAACAGTAGTAGTATTCACCGTTGACCTCATCATTTGACAGAAAGACACATCACCGTTACCGCTTTCCACGGACTTCATTACGACATCAACAATGAAGGGTAACCAGACCACCAAGGGGTTGATGCTGAAATAGCATTATAGTTTAATTTAAACGAACTGCTAAATACTTTCTTTACGTTTTCTTCATCTTTAGTTAAGTTTTAGTCTACATTAGCTAAAATTTTTGTAGTAGGCTAATGGACTATGAAAGGGTACTTCGGCATGACAACATATTTACACAATCTGGGTTGTTGCATTGTGGATAGGTTAATATTAATAATAATTAAGATTAAGACAATTTTCCAAAAGAAAAGAAACTTACCAAATAAAAACAGTAGAAAACAAAAGCGCCAATAAAAGGGTACTCTTTAAGAGTGGCGGTTTAAACATAGGAACCGTCTGCGCAAACAATGAAGCCCACAGACCTTTCAAATTAGCTGCATTCTCCTCATCTAGAACTACTGAGTTTACCTGAAATGACAGATATTATTCCTGCTCCTTATTTCTAGGCATGTATGTTCAACTATTGGTTTTTACCTGATACATTTCATCACTGTTGCCACTGTTCATCACATACATAGCCCTTAGTACTTCCATGGCTTTCTTACCCTCTCCCACGCTAAGCAAGTATTTGGGGCTTTCATAGGAACATGCGCATCCAATTGCGCAAAGGCAGCATGGCACACTGAAGATTAACCCTAGGAGTCGCCATGAATTAAACTGGATCTTCAAATATGGGACGTAGTAGGAGAATTCGAGTTGAAGGATAGGAATTGTTAACACTGAAAAACATCATCAATCAATATTATCATGTTAAAAAAATAATTAAATATAAATAAATACATTTGTTCACACTCGGCTATCTGATCTCAAACTAAGCAGAGCTTATAATATGGAAACCAGATGACTGATATACTACATGTACTCCTTTTTTTTGTAAATACATACTTAAATAGATAATTACACTCAGACTCAGGACAAACAGACATGTTCATGCACACAAATGTATGTCCTGGATGGGAATCAAACCCACGACCTGCGGCGTGATAGGTAATGTGTTAACCAATCACTCCAACCGGCCCGTCATATTCACTCTTAACATTAAAGTAATTTAATATTTATTTCTATTCCATGACGATGACCGATAACAGAGATAAAAGATTTATGCATGCGAAGGATGAGTAAAAAGAGAGATCAAAGAATAATAGGTTAACCAAGAGGTTAAGTAAATTCAAGTAAAATATTTTGTTTTTAAATTCCAGATTAGACTTAATGGACTCATTGATAATTCAAATTACCTGCCATCAAACCCATGCTAATTAAATTGACGCTAGTGGTCAATATCACAAGAGCACTCCTCTTAGACCTTGGAGTACACTCACTCAGTAATGTTAAGGATAATGCGAAAGCGCCAGCTACTCTGGAAAAAAGAATAACGTAAACTCAATTAAATAATAAGTAAATAACATAACTTTCGCATAACTACTTACTGCTATTTAAAAAAAAAACATATTAATGACTCACGCTGATGAAGAAACAAATTTCAAAACCCCAAACATTATCCAATTAGGTGAGAATGCTGCCAGAGCGCCCGAAACAAAGCCCATTGCCATAGAGATTACTAATATCTTCCTTCTACCTCGAGTGTCTGCTAGATAGCCCCATATGTGTGATGTTGCTATAATACCTGCAACAATTATTTTGATTGTATGATTTACTTACAGATTTAACAATTTATTAAACTTGCTCCGCATCGGCGTTACTTCATTTTTGAAAGAATTCTCTTTATATTTTGTAACTAAGCCAAGTGTCTCTATTGTCTGTATTTTTAAGTCAACTTTTACTATAAGTCAATAACGATTTTCTCAAATATTGTTGTTAATTATCTGTTGGGTTTCAGATTTCATTAGAATCGATGCCATCAACTTTTGAGTCACATGAACTTTAGTAATTCTTAAAAATGCTTATGAAACTCCAAAAAGTATGGTTGTCAGACAATTCAAACGTCATTTACCTTCCTTACTACCCTTTTTAATAGTAGCACAAACTTTAAAGTGATACCTTACCAGCTAGAGGCACTCCGGCAATAAGACCCTGCTGAGAGCTTGTAGTTCCCAGTTCACAGGAACTGCTCGGCACAAGATAAGATACGGAAAAGATCTCAAATGTCATCCCAACTATGATGCTGCTGCATAACAAGGATAGTAGCAAATTAAATTTGCTGAATCCTGTAAGAAGCATAATCTTTATCAGCTGTGTTTATCTTTTTATTTCAATTAGGGTTTTACTTCCACAGTATCAATCTGATCAAGCGCAACTTTAAAACTTTGGATAATAGCCATGCGGGTAGTGCGGAGTAGCATACCAACTTGGAATGGTATCCTCATGAAGTTATCCTTTAGAAATTATCCTTTAGCCCATAACCGAACAGCTTTTGTCATCACTACCACTGAACTGTTACACCTTCTTTTTTTTATGTCACAAGTGACAACGAGGCAGGCGGGTCACCTGATGGTAAGTGACTACCGTCGCCTATACACATTGCCAATACCAGGGAAATTGCTAATGTGTTGTACACCTTATTACAATGCCTTAAAGGCGAACTGGCTCTCGAGTGCAATTGCCGGAACACACCAACAGGTGCTTGGCGACAGATTTTCAACTTGAGGGTGGTAGCCAGCCAGTCGAGTACTACAATGTACCCTACCACCGTGCTATGGTTTCTTCACGATGTTTTCCTTCACCGAAAGCTCAAGCCCATTGTAGGATTCGAACCCACGACCTTCACCGCGGTATCCGACGTCACTACCACTGAGCTATCATCGCCTTAATAGATTGATCACTCAAAGCAATAGGTACTTTATATGTGTTGCAAAGAATATAATTTTATTACAACCTGTCATATTAAGAGCATCTTCAAATGGTACTTTATCCATTTTCACTGTCATTATGCACTTTTGAATTCACTTTTAAGTCCACAATCCAACGCATGTATTTTTAACGTAATAACAAACTAATTAATTATAATGAAATAAATATAATATTATTAAACAGTATAATATATGTAATCAAATGATCTTGACACTCATAAAAGATCTTATAGAACTAAGCAACACGTTTTATAACTTCACTATACAAATATACGCAATCGCTCTAAAGTAAACATTTTTCTGAATGCATAAAGCTTGATTGATAAGAACTCGTCTCTGGTGTCATATATTTAGAGCATAATTTGGTTTATCTTCTCTTACTAGGTTCAAAACTGATAAAATTATTGTTCTTACATCAGCCGACTCAGTTTTATATTCATTCACTATAAATACATGAGAATATATTTGAAAAACACATGGGACAGTTGTGATTTTTTTTTGTGAAAACTGTTTTACTGCCTTTTGTAAAAAATGTTTTTTTGCATGATCCATCAAAATTATGGTTAACAAAGTGCTATTAGAACGACGAAAATAAATACTGAAGGACCAAATATACACGCCAGGCAAAGCTTTTGACACCAAGGACACCCAAATGCAAAAGTTCTTTGTTCGTCTTAACATTACTACAATAGTTATTTGTTATACAAGAGTGGAAAGTTGTTTATTAACCGCGTGCTCAATTTTGATGAGCGAGCAAGCGAATGATTCTAAAATTTAATCTTCAAAAATTAGAATCCTGAGCGTAAGCGAGGGAATCAAAAGAGCACGAGGTGAAAAATCTTTGCACTCGAGTGCAACACGTAATTTTTCATCCCACCTCAGCGAGGAAATGACTAAATGCAAAAATAAGAAAATGGCGCGCGCAAAGCAAATATAACAAAAAGTACACCAAGAAGGTTCCGAGTCTGAGTTTTTGACAAATTAAAAATGATTCTTCAATTTCATTTTTTAATTTGTCAAAATTATAGTTTTTTATGTATTTTTGTATTAGTTTAAGAATAAAATTGTTAAACATTTAAAAAAAAAGCCAATGTAGTCAGATGGTCCAAAAATATTTAAAAAATGTAACCTTGCTGACTTTCTTGCCGGTTCTTCTCAGTTGAAGGCTGACTTCCGAACCGGTGGTAACTTCTGTAATTCGACCTTCATAAGTGCCCTTCTAGGGCCTAAACTGAATAAATGGTTTTGAATTTGGCTTTGACTTTGATGTATGATAAATTCGGAACCATGGAGGTTTAATGATGATTTAAATTCACAAACTTAGTGCACACGATGTTCTATTTACTTTATCCTCTAGAGGATAATAACGGCATTTACACTCAGATATCGAAGAGCAAAAATACTCTTTCCGAGATGGTGGGATGAAAATGAATATTAATCAACATTATTATACTCATCATTAAATCAATTAATATACGATGACTTTATTCAGAGATATCGTATACAAATCAATGTTAAAGGGTTAAATAATAAAACTTTTTTGGTAGCAGGGTTCCCCAGGGATCAATTCTGGGTCCTCCTTTATTTAACCTATTGTAATCACAACAAAATTTCTACAGATAAACGGATGTCGTCTAAGTCAAACATTTACTCGCTATTCTAAATATATGAACTCAAACTTATAATTATAATTGTATCTATATCTTTAATGTGTATAGCACACAATAAATATTAATGTGACAGGCAAACAAAGTTGAATAAACATTAGTCGTCTGATTTATTTGCTATCTAAAGCTTATTTTACACAAAATGGTTTCCACTTTCCACAGATTTTCTATTTAGTTTTCTGCTCAACAAAGTGGTAGTACTTTGTACAACTGGCCACCACAGCACAGTCCAGTAGAAAATTTAACGCCAGATAACTTACTGCTGCGTTGCGGCAGCTATATTCGTGACCCAGTTCAACCAAGGTGACACGTCACGTGTCCTATTTTATTTTTTACTAGCTGTCCCCCGCGGTTACACCCGCCTTCCCGAGGAATCTTATCCTGGTATAAGAATCATCCTATTTTTTATAGAATATGAGTGTGCCAAGTTTCGTCAAAATCCGATCCGCTGTAGTTCTTAAATTTTTAGCCGAGAAAGTGAGACAGATACTCTTTTCAGATTTTATACAGATTCTAACAAAAAGTTGCCTTTATGCAGTGTGGTATGGTGTCATGATCAACCAAAGAAAGTGGTTTTACTTACATGGAGTGAATTCAAGTTGAATGAAATTATGAACTGCGGGATGGTATTATATGAAAATAAACGTAATGACTTTACCTTCACTGTATATAGGTATATGAAAATATAATTTTCATTCGAAAAAATGTAGACTTGTATAAATCAAATGTAGAGATACATAATTTCAATACAAGACAAAAAGATAAATTAGTTGTTCCGTATTTTAGATTAGCTAGAGTCAAAAAGTTATTTCTTGGGAATAGTGTTCGCTTTTATAATAAATTACCAACATCTGTTACCAAGATGACTGATTCTAGATACAAATCGTATATAAAAAAAGTTTTGAAAGAAAAAGCTTATTACAAGGTAGCCCAATATATTGAGGATAAAGATGTCTGGAAGTAGCTGCACTCTGTACAAGTACCTACACGTTGTTTATTTTTACTGTTAATTACCATTTTTTTTAATATGCTGTTATTAGCTTGGTATTTACAATAAGAACTCCGCACAAGCCAATTTCAATTTAAAACGTCGTTCTTTATGAATTAGTAATAATAAGAAATAATAAAATGTAAGTATGTGTAAGTATGTACGATAAAAAAACACATAATTATTTTCGTAGTATTTATTTACTGTTCTTTTTGTCTATAGGTAGATACAGCGATACCAGCACTCCACCTGCGAATAAGATATGTTTATTTTATTTATATGACACGATAACACAAAGATTACATCGGAATATTACAAAACAACCTGAGCTATATTTAGCGTTCGTCCCAAATACCGCAGAGTCTCAAGTCGAAAGTCTTCAACCACTATGTTGCCAGTGATAACCTACGGTACGGAAACATATCGCTCACTAAGAAGACTCATCATTTCAACTTATAGAAGTCCATAGCTGGACATATGCCTCCTCCATGGCGCCATGAGGGAGGAGGCTAAGAAGACTCAATGTCACCCAAAGAGACGCAGCGTGGGCAGGCCTCCCACACGGTGGACCGACGATATTGTGAGATTCTTAGGCGAGGACTTTGTCCAGCAGTGGACTTCTTCTGGCTGAAATGATGATGATGATGATGATACTTAGCCCGGTGGTTTTACCTTCATTCTCGGAAGATCTAACATTCTCTAGGATGAAAAATCGTAATCGAAGTAGTCGGAGTATTCTTATTCTTGTCCTTATCCCACGCTAGGTGTGGTCGGCACTACATGTTTTCCTCTTCCACTCCGCTCTATCACTAGTCGTCTCTGTACTCACACCTTTCATAAACATTCTTCACGCAGTCCATCCATACATTCATCAGCTTTCCTCTACCACCATCCACACTCTTTTCGGAGTAGTCAAAGGCATCATCTTAAAACTATAAAGACCTATTTGTATCCGACTGCATGAGATTGTATGAAGTATGAAGAATTAAAAATTTGGTTGTAATAGTATAACTAGGTAGTTTCAACTGTAGCGTTTAGCTAGGTAAATAAAGTCATCCTGTTACTTATTACCAGGATTTAAATACTTCAAAGTTAAGTATAAGCTTCATGTTTGTCGTACAAGGTGTACGACAAACATGAAGGGGAGATTTTGGTGGATGGGTCACCTACAAAATATACAAAAATCACCTCAGTATCATCATCAAAAAAGGTCATCATTTTCGAGTTTTTTTTTAATATTCTGGATAGGCTTGTGTTTGTCTACAATCTCACTATGGTAAGTGATGATGTGGCCGAAGGTGGTAAGCACACAAAGCCTAGATGGGAACTGGCTCTCAAGTGCAACTGTCGGAACCGATAGGTGCTTAGCGACAGATTTTCAACTTGAGGGTGGTAGCCAGCCAGTCGGGTATTACAAAGTACCCTACCACCGTGCTATGGTTTCCTCACGATGTTTTCCTTCACCGAAAACTCAAGCTCATTGTAGGATTCGAACCCACGACCTTCGCCGCGGTATCCGACGTCACTTACCATTGAGCTATTGAGCTATCGAGCTATCATCGCCTTAGAATATTGATATTTCGATATTTTTGATTATGGTTTACTAATTTTTGAATTTTAGATATTAAATATCTCGAAAATGCTAACACTTTTACAAAGGTCATTGTTTGTATATTTGGTAGTTGACCCACTCACCTATCTTTCCCTTAAGTTTGTCTGACTACTTACCGGACATCCTGTATAATAAAATGAATAAAATAAAAGCCTATATTTAATACTAGCTGTTCCGCGCGGTTTCACCCGCGTTCCCGAGGGATATTATCATTTCCCGGGATAAAAAGCCTATGTGCTATTCCAGACTACAATCTGTCTCCATGCGAAATTTCTTTCAAATCCATTCAGCCGTTCTGGCGTAAATGAGTAACAAACATACATCCATCCAAACTATATAGTACAGTTTAAAAATGACCCCATACTTACTCAAAACAAACATAGACCAACCAATGAAAGTGCCCCGACAGTAATCCTTGATGATCACTCCAATCAGATTGACGCCACCAAATGAGGCAAGCCGCGCCACCATCATACCCAAACTCGCCACCAAACCCCTGAAGAAAAAACTGAGTTTTACAACCAGGGCCGGATTTAAGTGAGGGCAACCGGGGCAACTGCCCGGGGCCTCCACAAGAGAGGGCCCCCCACATAAAATTCTATACATATATTCATAAAGTTCTAGAAGTGTCGTTGGACATGCGGTTGGAATGAAGGTTTCTTCCGTCCGCTATGTTTCTTCCGTCCGCTATATAGGTGAAACACTTGCATGAAAATATGTATTATTTATCCTATTCGCAAAATGATTTGGGGCCTCCGCTCTTTTGTTAGCCCAGGGCCTCCACACCTCTAAATCCGGCCCTGTTTACAACTATAGTTAGAGGAGATACATTTTTATGACTTTAGATGCGTATCACTCCTAATATTGATTAAAAATGAAGTCTTTTTGAAAGTACTTTGTAATTTTTTTGTACCTAACTAAAGACACGCTTTTTTGTCTTTATGTTGGCAACAAACAGTCTTAACATAACAGCATAATTACATATACAGGGTGTCCGGAAACTTAAGGGGGAGTTAGGTGAGCGGGTCACCTACCATACAAAAATCACCTCAGTAAAAAGATCATTTTCGAGATTGTTTACAATGATTAACAGCAAATGTACTACTGTATTATAATATATAAAAAACTACTCCGCTGCTGCCGATCGGCAAGGTTCCCAGAAGGCTGGCAGCGTTTCCTCTTTGGATGGCCAAGCTGATGCGTTGGCGGAAGAAGCTCCCCGCCCGCCGGTCACCCGAGGCCTCGATTAATTTTTTACATAAAATATTTGCGAAATGACGAGCATCAGACCCCCACGGACCCATGGTCTCAACCGCAAAAGGCATAAATTGATAATGTGGAGCAATACAGGCGTACTTTTAGAATTTTGAATTTTCCGCACCTTTCGCAGCCGCTCCCGCGGCTTTAGAAGTCGCCGGTAAGTGAGATTGTATGTATAGATTTTTGAATGTTAGATATTAAATATCTCGAAAATGGTGACACTTTTACAAAGGTATTTTTTGTATATTTGTTAGGTGACCCCCCCACCCATCTCCCCTTAAGTTTTTCGTACTACTACTTACCGGACACCCTATATAAGGAGTGCCGAAAATACATAGTTTAAAACAAAAATTTACTCGAAGTGCGTGTGGTTTACAGTACAATATAGGAACGATTTCGTTCTGTCCGTATGTGAACTATTTAGATATATTATTTTATTCCTCCACGTCCTGTCCGTATGTCACAGACATACGGACAGGGCGAATAGTCATTTGTCCACGGAATCCTAAAAATTACATTTAATGAAAAGAAAAAAAGCCAAAAAAAAAAGGTCTTGTGCGAGTCAGACTCGCGCACCGAGGGTTCCAAACAAATTTTATAGGTTTTTTTTTAGTACTTGTTGTTATAGCGGCAACAGAAATACATCATCTGTGAAAATTTCAACTGTCTAGCTATCACGGTTTATGAGATACAGCCTGGTGACAGACAGACGGACAGACAAACGGACAGCAGAGTCTTAGTAGATAATAGGGTTTCCATTTTTACCCTTAGGTACGTTCCGATTAGATGTAGATCTAGAAAGACAATCAAGTAAATCAAAGTATAATACTTTGAAACGTCGGTTGATAAATTAAATAAGATAATCACAATTTATCTATACCATTACGATCCATCGCTGTAATTTCTAATATCAACCTTTGACAGGAAATGAATAAATCGTAATCAACCTATCCACTTAAATATACATATTTGTAACAAAAAATAATCAATCATTATCAGAAAGAATTTTGCAGTCTTATCATTATTATAATTACAATTACAACAAAAATAATCCTTGCAATAACTCATGGTTAGATTGATATTAGTTAAATAAATATCCTCGGACATTTGTTCACACACGGCTATCTGATCCCAAACTAAGCAAAGCTTGTAAAATGGAAACCAGATGACTGATATACTACATATGCAACTTTTTTTGTAAATACATACTTAAATAGATAATTACACCCAGACTCAGGACAAACAGGCATGTTCATGCACACAAATGTGTGTCCTGGATGGGAATCGAACCCACGACCTGCGACGTGATAGGCAATGTATTAACCAACCATGCCAACCGGCCCATCAAAATTAGTCAAAAGTATAAATAATTAGGTAAACACTTATTTAAATAGATACCTACTAGCTGTTCCGCGCGGTTTCACCCGCGTTCCTAAGGGATCTTATCTTTTCCCGGGTTAAAAAGTAGCCTATGTGCTATTCCCGACTATCATCTATTTCCATGCCAAATTTCATCCAGATCCATTCAGCCGCTCTGGCGTAAATGAGTAACAAACATACATCCATCCAAACTTTCACATTTATAATATTAGTAAGATTATAACCAATCCGTTAAAAGATAACTTCACAGCTCCAGCGTTTCGTTACTATAATTAGCCAAGCTGGCTACTGTCCTGAAGTTGAAAATCTTTCGCCAAGAACCGTCCTGGCCACTTGAGAGCCAGTTGCCTATAAAACAGTGGCAACAGGCCTAAAAAGGTTGACAACATAGTTAACATATTATCGTAGGGCTTTCTTTCGTATTTCGTAGGATGACACTTATATTAGTGGAGTATGCTGCGTCACACCGGCCTCTGATCCCAACACAAATGTCGTAGGGCTAACAACAACAACAACAACAACAACTAAAACTGCAAATAAAACCCTAACTATACCTAACACTAACACACACACACACACACACACACACACACACACACACACACACACACACTATCACACACACACACACACACATACACACACACACACGCACACATACACACACACGCACACACACACACACATATACACACACATACACATACACACACACACACACACACACACGCGCACACACACACACACACACACACACACACACACACACACACACACACACACACACACACACATACTTACTTACTATATTTTTACCTTTTATATTTTATTTTTATTAATTTTACGTCACATGGATATTTACTTATTACTAACTAAAATCAATGGCTATGGAAGAGCGGCATCTCCTATCACAAGCACACTCTTGCTTAAAGGGGGATTCCTAAACCATATGATACGAGTGATACATATGATGAGTGTACATATGATAAGTTATTGAAATAAACGTATTATTATTATTATTATTATTATAGTTGGAGGATCGCTAAAAAGTAAAGACGGCGGTATTCACTTATAGTGACCCGCCTGTCTGCTTGTGACTTGTGGTATAAAAAAAAAGATTTCTAGAGAACGCTGGTTATTCAGAACAAAAGCTATTTTATGACCTAAGAGAAAAACAAATCCTCAAATCTCACCTGCAAGAAGTGGGGTACAAATCCACAAAGTATGAAGCAACTGTAGCAATCCCAATAGTCGTGCTTTGCAACAATGTGAACAAGATTATATTGACAATCGGTTCCTTTACAAGGTCCACCAGGATCCCGCTGATGGCAGACAGGAGGAGGACAGCAATGAGGACCAAGCGACGCCAGGAAGCGAGCGGTGAGACAGCCAGGGTGAGGATACAGAAGAATAAACCGTAGAGTATCCCTGAGTAGATGGTGTTCGGTGATATGGTATCGTCACATGAATGCTGGAAGGAGATAATCAAATTACTGATCCCCTTTTAAAAAAAAATCTGGTCAATGAAGAATGTTAACTAATTTTGAATATTAGCTCTCCATATTCTCTGTCAAAAATAAAAAATTCAAGTGAAAGAATTACTTCGATACGTCAATTAGTTTCCGATTTATAAAAGTAAACGTGCGACGCGGACTCTATTTGACGTACTCGTGTGACGGTGTGACGTCATCTTGCAACACTCGCTCATAGTGGAGCGTGGCAAATTGACGTCACATGCGGTCACGTGACTTTTAGCGGGACGTAAGTTTAAATGCCTTTTGACTACAACAAAAACTAGTGTATTTGTATACATACAAGCTTTACTGAACTTTCAACCGATTTGGCATACCTATTAACATTCTCCAATAGAATATTCATTGATTCGTTGTCTTTTAAAATATTTGTTTTAACTCACATGAGTAATATCAGTGATCGAGGTATTACCATCAATCCTCTCACAGAAACTTTTATCATTACTCCATTCCCCAGAGAGAGAGTTGAAGAAGATATTCACAATCATCGGATACCACATTATAAATACGTTGTTTCTACAAACAAATAAGGCATAAGTTAAGTGTTGAATCCTACTAATATTATCAATGCAAATATATCTCAAAAAAATGTTTTTTTTTATTTTTTATTTATTCGTTATTAAGTAAGTAGTTTACAATATGATTATAATGGTGTATCATAAACTCTTTCGAGTTTTACCGTACACCAGAACAGTCTCCTCATAAGATATTAATTTATAAGTAAAAGGTTCACCATAACATTTTAGCACATACAGTATATAATATAATTAATAATGTGGGTAGGAGAAATAAAAAACCTTTTGTTGAACGATCCGTCCCACTCGGTCACAGACGCGTATCTATATTAGTCAATCACATTGTAATAACTAAATGAATTTTGGATCTCGAGTCAAATAATGTAGAAGTAAAGTTGAAAACCACCTTAAAGACCCTGTTAACGATAGCAGTTTTAAATTTTTTTAAATAGGTAGATATCAATTGTCGTAATACCTACTAAGAATATGTAACTAAATTCTAATTTGAAATACTAACGTGCTGCAACAAATGGCCATTAGATAGAACAATTGCAAAGTCTTCCAAAGCATGGGCGGTTTGAAAAGCAGTATCGTTTTGGACAACACGAAGTTAACAAACTCTAATTTATTGTTTCCTGATGAGTCATTTTCTGTTATTAAGAATTTCACCTGTAAAATTAATGATAATAGATTATAATATACTCAGTATCTACGTTACAATCTAGTAGATTTTATCTTAATTCAATCAGTTAGATAATCAAGAAAGAATATTGTTTTATCTAGAACTGTAGGTAACATTAGGTAGGTACTTAATTTTCTCTATAGATCATTAATTAGCAATATGTAACATAATTCTCGATAAGTCACATTGCATTTAAAATGTATCCAGGCGTTAAAACGTCAATTAATATCATTAACGCTCATAATCACTAAGATTTGCTTCTTGAAAGATATGTTAAACCAACCAATAATACAAAACATGAAGTTTTGCATAGAGGTTCGCAATATAAAAAGGGGAAAAGACGTAGATGTATAAAACTTCTATAGATAGAAAGCTAGTATTTAGATAAGTAAATTAGTAAAGATTCTTCTGATATCCATCGTACAAGCCCTGCTTAGCTTGGGACATACCAGATATTCCTGCTTCCTCCCACCATTCCTCTCGTACATCTTCCTCAAGACCTCCAGAGCTTCATCATTTTTCCCCTTATTGGCCAAAAATTTAGGGCTCTCAAGTAGAAACAGCATGATGATGGCGCCAATACCCAAAGGCAAGGCAAGTACTAAGGTAAAGAGACGCCATGACCGGTAGGTGATGCCGAGCCAGAAAAGCGGGATTTTGAAGGATAATGGTAGAATGAAATAGGCTAGAGCTGAAATAGATTTTTTTATTATATCATGCTAAAGATTAATATTTCTACATCATATTGTCATAATGCTAAGTTAGTTTGAGAAACACCATATCATGAAGCAAGGGTGAGAGACACTTCAGAAAACTTTGACAATAATAACTCTATTGTAGTGGCGTCGAATGGCGAAGATTGTGATTTCTAGAATGAGCTTGAGCTATCGGTGAAGAAAAACATCGGGAAGAAACCATAGCACGGTGGTAAGAGTTACCTACATATCTTTGTGGAATTATCAAATAACAAGCTTAACCGCGAGCGATAACAAGCGAAAATAAGAGGTAAAAGTAATGATTATGAACTGTAATGCAATGCAAAAATGTAACCTTGCAACTCATTTTAAACTCCCATCCCAGGAGGCAGGCTTCGGATTTTTGTAACTCCAACTAGGAACTGGGAGAAGGTAGCTGTGATGAAAACTTACAAAAAGATATGAATTCTGAAGCCAGGTTCATGCTGTTCATGATGAAGAGGTACCGATCTCTGTTCTTGGAACCGGTGCACTCGCCGAGATACGTCATCGTCAGAGTGAAGCTAGCTACAGAACTAGAAACACAGGAATGGTGATAAAAAGAATGACCCTCAAGTTGATGAACTATCGACAAGTTAGCTGTTTCATTTGAAAGCAAGTTGCTTGGCTCTTTATAAAGGTCATCGTGCTATGGAGACCTAATGATGTTTTCTCATTTTAATAACATGGAAAGAAAGAGAATTTCCGAATGTTTGGTGTAAGTTATGGATCTCAGATCCTTTAGATTTTAAATAAATGTCTAGAAATGTGACCATGGTTTGAAAATTTTAGTATAAAAAAAATATTATTGATAAGGTGATTTGTAATTTAAAAACAGTAGACATTTTAACTGAACACGATATCAATATCTATAATATAAAAATGAATCGCAAAATGTGTTGGTAAGCGCATAACTCAACAACGCCTGGACCAATTTGGCCAATTCTTTTTTTTAAGTGTTCTTTGAAGTCCAAGGATGGTTTTTACGGCGAGAAAAAATCGAATAATTGCCGGGAAAACCCTAAAAACAGCCCTTTTCTTTTTCCCATACAAACACCCAGCTGTCAAACATTTGACGTCAATCGAAACAAAACAAAGACACGTTTTAGAGAAATAGGGCAGAACAAGGTCTGCCGGGACAGCTATTTATGATATAAATAAAGTCCGCCATTAGTCTTGTTTTAAAGATTATTTTGCTATCATAATTTATCAATTCTGATTTAAAGCATGCAGCATAGAGATAGGAATAATCACGTGTGAATGCATTTCATTATAATTTTGCATTACAAATATATTATCTTCATAATTTTACTCAAACATTAAAATTGTGCGTAAAAATCCTTAAACTTCATATAGTTTTTCAGTATAGAAATATTCTTTTGATAAACCACTGGGGAAAAAAGTCGAGTATTGACTATATAAGGCATTTGCTTTCCGCCCCGTGATTTCACCTGCGTTTGAGTTTCTTTGCACTTTATAATACCAGTTTAGATTATAGAGTAGGAATTATTTATGGATACATCACATAGCATTACTGAAGATAATATAGGAATAAAAAAAGTGGATGATCCAATCACTATTTGAATGAGAGAATCTTAACGAAAATAGGAGGACAATGTTACTTACAAACAACATCCAATTAATTTGAAAACCAGCATGTACTGCCAAGTTGGAGAAAAGCTGCTGAGCGTAGCAAAGAGGAAACCAACTGTAGTAGATATCAGGAGGCTTCGACGCCTGCCCTGCGTATCAGCATAGCATCCCCATGGTAAAGCGAATATAACTCCTGGAATAACAAACATAATATTAATCCTTAACAGCAGTTATATTATGAGAATATAACATGTATATCTCCAAAAGGTATAATACTGATATGAGTTTTAATATTCTTTGGATGAAATCAATATAAAAGGGCTTTGGGAAATCTCGATCTCCTAAATTTATTACATATTATTGCAACTGTTAATTAAAACTCTATACATTACAATTGATCATCTTGACCAATCAAGACATCGTCTTATTAAGACACGGTTTGTTCTTACATTCGTCTGCTACAACTTCCAACGGTCTACTAGCCTTTATCCATTGTTTCCTTGGAGAATCACAAAGCCTAGGACATTGTCGGTAAACTTCTGTAAAGAGTGCTCAAAGAGATAAACAAATTTTCCGTGATGATTTTCGCAAAATCATGTAAACCGAGCACTCCTAGTACAAAATCCTTTATATTTCATCGTTTCATCAACATAAGGATTATACAGATCATCTTAAATTAGAAATAAAACTAAAATACCTATAAATAAAACTAAATTATAAATAAAACACAGAATTTAGATCGCTGTCTATGGGTAACGTGCCCAAAAGACTGGCTACGTTACCTCGCTGTATAGCGAGGCTTATTCGTTGTCCAAAGTACGAGCCAGCCCTTTGGTCGCCGGAAGTTTCTATAAGGCGCGCCGATAGCTCTTTAAATAATTTACGCGCTTCCGGTCCCCACGGTCCCAGAGTTTCCACTCCAAACGGCGCAAATATATAACCATCGCCGATGGCCGTGTACTTGCGCCGCTTGAAATCCTCACATATGTTAACACACAAACCTGCAAACGGTACTGATGCCAGTATTCCAGTCTCGGCAAGTCCTAACCTCAGATCACAGCTAGAGGCTGCTACAACAATGCTGTACCCAAACACGTCCAAGGCAACAGCGTTTATGATGATAGAACATGCTATGAGGACTATGTGGTTGTAGCGCCCATGTCCTGGAATAAAGAAGAATAAATCAGGCCCACTGGGTGAAACATGGCTATTTCTTTATTGAGGACTAGCTAGCTTTCTACCCGCGTTCCTGAAGGAATCTATTACTGTTAGTGTTAGATAGTCCATATATCGAGGAAGATTATAAACAATAGGTATACCAATCACGCTATGATTAATAGCAGTGGATCATCAATGAAAAATGTTGCAAAAACGGGGAAAAATGTATTCCTTTTGATAGTTTCCGTTGCGTGAGCTGAGTAAACGGTTACTAAATAGACGCAAAAATCATGTATTACGAAATCCCACCCAGGACAAACATTTTGCCCTGAGTCTGTGTAGTCAGTCTATGTATTTAAGACTAATGCATTATGTAGTATTCAGTTATGTGATTTCCATATCTGATGATCTGCTAAGTAAGTGATTAGG
Organism: Ochropacha duplaris; assembly: GCA_951361185.1. Lineage (NCBI taxonomy): Eukaryota > Metazoa > Arthropoda > Insecta > Lepidoptera > Drepanidae > Ochropacha > Ochropacha duplaris. Next base: position 11,616,733 of record OX592701.1, on the reverse strand, counting down.
TGGCTCGTCGTGAAGAATGTCCGAGGATTGATAATCGCAACGATTCTCGCCAAAGATAGTAGTTAATTAAGTGTAATTACTGTCACGAAATATATAAAAGTACTTTTTTATCATTACAAATTACGCGTGCTGACGATAACTTTTGTTAGTCCAAACCACAAACAATTAAAAAACAAACCTTACCTCTTTATAAATAAATATTTATCTATGAAGTTGACGTTCTACAATACTGGCCATTTGAAATGTAATTTATGTACTTGGCTGGCTGGCAATAAACTCTAAATTAGAATGAATTAAGTATATTTAAAAAATATGGAATTCTATTTTCAAATTCAGTCATTTGTACTATTATATTTATGCAAAAATGCATTACTATCTTGCTTTTGCTTTGCAAAAACTTTAATCAAAACAAACAAAGAATTAATATCACATTACCAGTCAACTCCACTGCTTCATCATAAGTATATGTGTGTATTTTTCCACTGTCACCGTCTATATTCTTCATTTTAACACGGCACAAAAAAAAAAGCTAATCTACCGTGATATCTTTGCAGGCTATCTCATTCTCTTCATTTTAAAAGAAAGAAAAGACTCATTGGAACTTAAACGTTTGTGGAATAATCTTAAAATGTTGCTCTCAGTTTCCTTTTATACGAGAAAACGTAATTTGTTTTAAGATTTCCTTATCATTCATTCGAGAAAGTATCTTATCATTTGAGGAACAAAGCCCATTATTATCAGCTGAGTGAACACTGAGTCTCGGCTAACTTATACTCTATTTTTAGGGTTTTTTTTATTCTGGATAAGTTAGTGTTTGACCACAATCTCACCATGGTAAGTGACGATGTGGCTGAAGGTGTTAAGCACACAAAGCCTAGATGGGAACTGGCTCTCAAGTGCAACTGTCGGAACACACCAAAAAGTGCTTGGCGACAGATTTTCAACTTGAGGGTGGTAGCCAGCTAGTCGAGTACTACAAAGTATTAATTGTAGGATTTGAACCACGACCTTTGTCGCAGTATCCGACGTCACTACCACTGAGGTATCATCGCCTTAAACGTTAAGGTACTTCCGTTTAATAAAGCAAGTATCCACCATTTTATTTTATTAAGTTTCACTCTATAAATAACTAAACGTGAAACACGCCCTTATTATTTCCTGATTTATAATAAGCGGGATTATTACGAAGCTGTAGCAATCAGTTTCAATATGAAACCATGCAATGAAACGATGAAATTCTCATTTAGGCTTTGTGTGACCACATTCGTTCACATAATCGCAAGATTGTAGTCAGAAATCAAGTTATCATAAAAAAATAAACTTATTGCTTACTGTGTTTGATCGAAACTTTCTTATATCGTAAAAAAATTTGTTAAAACTTGGTTTGGAAAATTCCCCAAAAACTAACTGTCCCCCGCGGTTTCACCCGCGTTCCCGAGGGATCTTATATTGTCCCAGGATAAAAGTATTCTATGTCCTCCTCCAAGGTCCCATCTATCGCTGTACCAAAATCCATAAAAATTGGTTCAGTGGTTTAGGCGTGAAGAGGTAACAGACAGACAGACAAACTTACTTTCGCATTTATTTTATAAAACTATTTTTCCGCCCCGCGGTTTCACCCGCGTTCCGGAGGAATCTTATCTTATCCCAGGATAAAAAGTATCCTATGTCCTTCTCCAATGTTCCATCTATATCTATACCAAATTTCAATCGCTTCAGCGGTTTTAGCGTGAAGATGTAAGAGACAGACAGAAAGTCAGACCGACAGACAAACACACTATCGCATTTATAATATTAGTATGGACTAGTATAGATGGATATGGATTATTAGAGTGCGAAAGTATTTTGTATAATTTCGATCGATAACATGACTGTTTCAAATAGAAACAACGTTGCAATCTAACTACATATAAATTTATATTACGGAAGTCCTTAGTTACAATATGTGATGGATTATCATGTAGCCGAGACCTTCACTCACTGAGCGGTGATAAAAGTCATTGATCGACATCCGCACTATGTCACATTATGGTCAAAGACTAAATAAACAACGTGGTTCTAACAAATCTGCCTATATTTTTATTATTTTATTAAATTGGAAAATCAACGGCGTTACATAGATCTAATAATTAAAACTATTAACATAATATAGTAAGGCTTATAACAGATTTCCCTAGAACAAACAAATCGTAAAGAAGTCACAAAAAAAAACAAAACACAAAATACCGTCCAAATACAAAATGTAGAAGAATAATAATTAATTAAGAGCACAAAGTTTTCACAGAAATATAATATAAAATAAAAACACGCAGCGTTCAGCCACATACATAAAATAAAAAAATAATTATAGTGTAAAGTAGGTATATTAATATATTATAATATCGCAAAAAAAAACGCAAAAATAGAAATATAAGTAGGACAGCTTCCTGAATAGGTAACAACGTGCATATATAAGCACATTTCCACCCATTCAAAAAGACGTAAATTTTTTTTATTTTTTTTTACCTACCAATAATCTTCTTGAGTAACTTACTAACTTTTTATAAAAGAAAAATTGCACCAAAGTTTAATCGAGTTAAAATTTGGATATGTCAATTACAATAAACAGCGATCCTGCGTGTTAAAAACCTAACAATTTCGGGGAAAAATAATTACAAAAAAATCACATTATGCCCATTATTACCATCGCCCATACGTCAATGGAGAGGTCCACATAAACATTATTTATCGTGGAATATTTTTCACACTCTCGATCCCAAATCAAGCAGAACATATCAATGGAAACCAGATAACTGATATACTACAACTTTTTTAAATACATACCTACCTACTGAAATATATATAATTTTAGTATACATACTTAATTAGAAACAAAACTAAAATACCTATAAATAAAACTAAATTATAAATAAAACACAGCATTTAGGTCGCTGTCTATGGGTAACGTGCCCAAAAGACTGGCTACGTTAGGTCGCTGTCTATGGGTAACGTGCCCAAAAGACTGGCTACGTTAGGTCGCTGTCTATGGGTAACGTGCCCAAAAGACTGGCTACGTTAGGTCGCTGTCTATGGGTAACGTGCCCAAAAGACTGGCTACGTTAGGTCGCTGTCTATGGGTAACGTGCCCAAAAGACTGGCTACGTTAGGTCGCTGTAAAGCGAGGCTTATTCTTTGAAATGTATTATTATGATTAAATGTAGGTAATTATTAAACACCAAAATAATAAAAAAAAAAACCTAAACATAAAAGCAAATTATTATTATGATACATACACTTATTTTTATTATTATTTATTTACTTATTATTTTATACATATATATTTTTTTATGTCTGTGCCGCGATTGACCGTGCTGAGGGCACTATCTGAAAACCAGCGCTGCAGCATCATATGCTGAGATAGTTGCCATTTTGGCCTCACTCAAATGTTTTGTATAATGTGCATCTGTTTTTTGCCGTCTTTGTGTGTGTGTGAGTCCAAAATAAATTTATTTTTCTTTTCTTTCTTTCTTTCAAATTTTTATCCTTAAATAGTTACATCTACATAGATTAAAATCGTTTATTCTTTGGTAGGGCCTAGGAGTGGCTGATAGCTAACTATTGTCAAGAACTGGGCCACCGAGCGGTCTAGTGTCATATACATTGTAAGCGAGCGTTCAAGTATTACGTAACGAATTTGGGGGGAGGGGGGGTTTTGTAAAACGTTACGATGCGTTACGGGGGCGGGAGGGGGCTTTTGAACTACGCGTTATGTAACATGTTTTTTTTTACATTTTCAGTACTTTACACCACATAATTGTAACTTTTAGGTAGATGCTCACTTGGTTGCGTAACGTTTTACTAGAGGGCGGGGGGGTACAGAAAAACGTGACGGCGCGTTACTTGGGGGGAGGGGGAGGGTCAAATATCTCAAAAAATTGCGTTACGTAATACTTGAACGCTCCCTAACTACTACAAAATATACCTATATATGGTAAGGAAAATAGTGTACTAACTATAATAATATACTAAATATTATAGTATTATAGTAACTAGATATTGTATGAAATTTAAGTTTTTATCAATCGTTTTGCACACGTTTGTCTCAGTGCAATTCGAAAATCTGTCGCCTAGCACATCGGTGTGTTCCGGCAGTTGCACTTGAGAGCCAGCTGCCTTTAAGGATTATCTCTATAGGCGACGGTATTCACTTACCATCAGGTGATTCGCCTGCCTGTCACTTGTGGTATAAGAAAACGTATATTATACCTGTCCTTACTGACTGATTGATCAAAGCCGCTGGGGGTATAAACTAAAAGTCAGTTGTCAGTTGATGCCTTTTATCTTGTAAGCATCCAATAAGGAAGGGTTTTTGGTCACCGGGTGGGAGCGGAGTCGTGTAAGTGAGCTACGACCTTTAATCTTCACTTTCGAGCGAAGCCATGTTTTGGTCACCGATGAACGGTTGTATGAAAGTCCGATAAGAAAAGCATTTTAAAAATCCAACCCCTAAAAGTTTCCCTTGAAAATGCGTATAAAGAACGCGGGGGGGGGGGGGGGGGTTATATTTCATACTAGACTAGCTGTCCTCTACGGTTTCACCCGCGTTCCCGTGGGATGTTATCTATTCCAGACATAAAATTATAGCCTATGTTCATGCCTATGCTCAGGAATAATGTAGGTTTCTAATGGTGAAAGAATTTTTAAATCTCTTTATAATATTACTAGGTTTTTGCCCCGCGGTTTCATCCGCGTTCCCGGGGGATCTCATCTTTTTTCGGGATATAAAGTATCCTATGTTTTATTCCAGGATATGATCTACCCGTGTTCCAAGTTTCATCAAATTCCGTTCAGCCGTGTTTGCGTGATTGAGGAACAAACATCTAAACATACAAACATGTAGTAGGATAGGTATTTGATACTAGAAGTAGCGCCATCGTGATAAGTGTTAGCAAAATCTATTGTCGCTGATATTTCAAGGAATCTCATTCATAAAAATATATATATCTGGGGGCTCTGGGGCACGTTAGTGCAAATGTCGAGCAAAAAGCGGCAATGCCGTACCGTTCCAGAAGGCTGGGTAAATAAATTGTCACCATGGTAGGTAATGATGTGGCCGAAGATGGTAAGCACACAAAGCCTAGATGGGAACTGTCTCTCAAGTGCAGCTGTCGGAACACACCGATAGGTGTTTGGCGACAGATTTTCAACTTGAGGGTGGTAGCCAGCCAGTCGGGTACTACAAAGTACCCTACCACCGTGCTATGGTTTCTTCACGATGTTTTCCTTCACCGAAAGCTCAAGCTCATTGTAGGATTCGAACCCACGACCTTCGCCGCGGTATTCGACGTCACGTACCACTGAGCTATCATCGCCTTAAACCTTAAACTTAAATACCTAATATTCCCCTATCACAATGTCGCCGCAATGAACTCCGAAATTACTGAATTGATCTTGATGAAACTTAGTACACAAATAGATTATATACTTGAATAAGAGATAGGATACTTTTTATCCCGGGAAAAGATAAGATCCCACGGGAACGCAGGTGAAATCGCGGGGGACAGCTAGTACATTATATTTTTGTCAATACGCCGCGCCGGTCGGCTGTCAATCAACATTGCGACGTTAACAGTGACAATAGGGTCTACTATCACATGTATCACTGATTTTACTCACATATACGTAAAGTATGACGTATTAAGGTCATAGCCCATTTAAACGACTCTGCTCCAACACCGCCCTATACTAAAAGTCAACTACCGAGCAGTCTGATGGCGGTGTCTGCTAATTTATGTTACCAATAAAAACTATATCTAAAGAGCACGACCTGAAGCCCATATTTGAATGATATTTTATTTGTCGGGTGGGAGCGGAGTCGTGTAAGTGAGCTACGACCTTTAATCTTCACTTTCGAGCGAAGCCATGTTTTCGTACGTCACTCTTTATCTAACTCTAGGGATTCAGTGAGTAGACAAATCCAGCCAAATCCGGATAGTAATGCAAGGTCAATTATCTATCCGGACTTCTACTAACGTGTCTATTCTCGTAATCCACTTAAGGAGGACATTGACCAGGAGTACCTATCCTTTTTTGGCTTAAAAATACTGAATACTTATGGGGTGTGAGTTTATTTCTAGTCTTGACTTGAAGTTCCTTACGTTCGCCTATATTAAGGTGCGAGTTGGCAGCCGACTGCAGACAGCAGCAGCAGACGACGTGTCGTCGTTTCATGTCGCCACGACATGTCGTTGCGTCCTGTCACTGCAGTCATGATTTCGAACCCGACTGCAGATGGAAACAGCTGATGGATCCATTTAGTTCCGAGCGTTATTATTATTATATTATAGTTGTATTATTATACAGAAAAAGACGAGAAGCCACACTTTCTATGCTTAAATGCAGAACAAGTGAGGGAACTTATTCAATAATGATCAAAAACCATTTGAAAAGCGATATAAAAACTTGGTGCTCGTGTCATTGCTCTGGCGTCAGCGGCACTACTGATCTGCGGTCAGGCGACACGTCGTCTGCGGTCGAGCGACGTGTAGTCGGGCACCGTGTCGCTGGCTACGAAAGGTATTTCATAGAAATACAAAGAAACCAGTAGTGTCGCTGCGACACGTCGTTCGCCGCAGCTTCATGTCGTTCGCTACCAACTTTCTCTCGATTTGACATTTCACGTTCCCTCTTGCATAAGCTATAATATTATCGATCGCGTTTTTGTATAGTCTTCTTCTTCTTCTAATCTTCTAGTTTTCTTCTTCTAATATTATAAAGAGGAAAGATGTGTATGTACGTGTGTGTGTAACGAATAAAAACAAAAACAACTGGGCCGATTTCAAAAATTATTTCACCGTTTGAATGCTACATTATTCCAGATTAACATAGGCTATATTTTTATCCCGGGATAAGATAAGATTCCACGGGAACGCGGGTGAAACTGCGGAGGCCATTATAAATTGCATAAGCTCCATCATAGTACCAGTATCGCTATTTATAATGTTTACTTTAGCATTAGTTTTTCACTTAATTCGTTTATTTCATTTCAATTCCTCCTTCCGATTTGGGTACTCTCGAATTCTGTACCTCTACCATGAGTTTACTATGGTATCGTAATCGATACTCGCTAGCGTATATTGTAACAATCTTCGTATGAAAAACTGTGATGCCATAACTGTCCGCTAGAGGCACTGCATAAATCTTCATACTAAATTTTTACCGCAGTCGCTAGCGAGTATCGATTACGATACCATAGTAAACTCATGGTAGAGGTACTGCAGAGTGGTGACTGTAGCGCTATTGAGATGGTGTGTAACTCTGAGTCCAGTATTGCTTTGTGGATTGCCGCTTTCGGCTCTTTACTTTACATGGGGTTTATCAGTTACTTATCAAATCTGTAATCACTAGTTAGCATCCGTTTTGGCAGCTGTTTTTAACCAGTGCATTGATAAAAGTTCTTTCCCTTTGATGAAACATAGTAAAATTGTATCCAAATCCAAATTTCTATCCTTTTTTTTATTCTGGATAAGCTTGTCTTTAACTGGTAAGTGATGATGCCGTAGATGGTAAGCACACAAAGCCTATATGAGATCTGGCTCTCAAAATGTAGCTGTCGAACCTACGATAGGTACTTGGGGAATTTGAGGGTGGTAGCCAACCAGTCGGGTACTACAAAGTACCCTACCACCGCGCTATGGTTTTCTCACGATGTTCTACTACACCGAAAGCTCATGTTAGGATTCGAACCCACGACCTTCGCTGCGGTATCCGACATCACTACCGCTGAGCTATCATCGCCAATTAATTATGATGTGTTGAATCTAGATTTTAATAGCTATGTCTGTCTATGAATGACTCGCATCTAATATAGAAAAAGCAATGTCATAATAAATTTTCATTTATTATTTAAACCGTCATAAATAATGTAATCATATCAGTAAAGATTAGTTGAAGTAAAGCTGATTTAAAACCAATTAATTTCATCTATGACTAGACAAATATTTAGACAGACACGCAGCAAAATTTTAATTATTTATTTATTTTTTGCCGCCGAAACACGCAAATTTTATCAGTGAGACTACATAATAGAATGTATGCTCGGAGTTTCCCAGCAAAATCGAATCAGAAATGAGGAAATCCGTAGGCGAACTAAAGTAACCGACATAGCCCGAAGAATTGCCAATCTGAAGTGGCAGTGGGCGGGGCACATTGCTCGTAGAACCGACGGGCGATGGGGCAGAAAGGTTCTAGAGAGGCGACCGCGGACCGGAAGACGCCGCGTGGGCAGGCCTCCATCACGGTGGACCGACGATCTTGTGAGGGTCGCAGGAAGCCACTGGATGCAAGTAGCGGGAGGTCCTCGTCCTTTGTTCAGCAGTGGACATCTTCCGACTGACATGATGATGATGAATAGGTCTATATTGCTTTTTGAAAAGAGTAATTGCTGGGCTTAATGCCGACTCTTAACGGCTCGTCAATTTAGAACTGTTTTTACGTTGCGGACTGTACGAGCCTTGGCATTATCAATTTCCAAAATATTTCAGCGACGAATTCGTTAAATGGTGGATGCTATTTCTATTCATCACCCTACGATGCCATGTGACGTCATCAGTTATCAGGTACCTCATTTATATCAGCAATAATTATAAAAAGATTATAAAACTAGTAGAAAACTCATAAATTATGTCCTGTGATAAATTTTGTGGTAGGTATTTAGATAAGTTTCGTTCTTATTTTATAATTACACACACATAATTTCATGAGAGGTACTTGAAAAGCCTTCTTTCTAGAGAGCCTTCTTTCTCTTCTTTGTAGTTTTTTTTTATAGGTGTTGCCTACGAATTAATAATAACTTATTCGTAGGGTGTTGCATATTTATCAGGGATTTTGCAGGCGTCAGCAGTGGTTCAAATAAATTTTCACTATAACAATTTTAGTGTGAAAATGAAACATGTCAGTTAAAGAATAGTACCTGGATGACCGAACTTTGATCGTGAAAGAAGCAACTTGAAAAAAATAGGGAAAAAAATGTCATCTGGACTCGAACCGGGGTCTTGTGGTTTCGGGCGAGTGGTACACTTGTCCCTACCGACCTATCCCTACTGGTAGGGATAAGTGCACGTTTTTGTAGATTTATTTCTACCGGTAGAGATAGGTGCACTGTCCGTTTCCACTTTTCGCTACTGCTATTTTTGTACACTGACTAAAAATGCTTAGTTTTACGTCATTTTCAATCAAAGTTATAACAATCGCTTGTGAATTTTAGTGTAAAATAATACGTTTATTCCGACTGCGAACGAATATTCAGTAAAGTGAACCTTACCAAGACTAAGATACGAAACAAACTGTCAACACAATCCATAGATGCCATTTTATAGTCTTGTGACGCTATCAACAAAAGCGGTAGCAAAAGTGGGAATTGTATTGTTTTTTTTCCTACTGAGGATATGGTGATGAGATTAAATGCCAAGGATGAAGATTTTTTTTTTTAATTCTGGATAGGCTTGTGTTTGGCTACAATCTCACTATGGTAAATGATGATGTGGCCGAAGGTGTGGACAAAGCCTAGATGGACACTGGCTCTCAAGTGCAGCTGTCGGAACACACCGATAGGTGCTTGGCGACAGATTTTCAACTTGAGGGTGGTAGCCAGCCAGTCGGGTACTACAAAGTACCCTACCACCGTGCTATGGTTTCCTCACGATGTTTTCCTTCACCGGAAGCTCAAGCTCATTGTAGGATTCGAACCCACGACCTTCGCCGCGGTATTCGACGTCACTTACCACTGAGCTATCATCACCTTATAAACGAACTTAAGATAGAACTAATAGTAATATTCAAGAACTGATAAACTTTGAAGAGGAGTAAATTTTTTCTTAACTGGTGTTGATTTTAATGACCATTTATGCTAAATAAAAAAAAAATTTGTGTACTATAATTTTTTTATAAATACTATCCTTTTCATTTTTTTGTGCGATCTCTTTCAACGTTCCCAATCCTGGACATAACCAGGATGCTGCCCCCTCGACCGACCAGAACATTACCCCACGTAAAAAAATGACTTACTCACTAAAACCACACGGTGGGGCCACCGGGCTCTAGAGTTATTGTGTGTGACATTTAATTTTTAATTTTCATATAATTTATAATTTCTTTGATGTGAATTAATAATAATGTATGTATTTAATATTTCTACACCTTTATGCAGAACTCAATCACATGACTATCTCAATGTCAAAAATATTCTAGGAAATAAATAAATGATTTGATTTATTTAGATGAGAAATCATTTATTTAACTATCTATTTTAAATGTGTCCAACTCAGTGGTCCCATAGTAAACGCTGTTTAACTTGACAAACTTAACATACATAGTATTTAAGAAGACGCTATCTTAAAACATTGAACCTGTATAGAGTTGATGGACGATAGCTCTTTTTACGCTCTCACATAGAATCCAAAATTGTACCTATAACGGTAATTTACGTAAACTATCTTAATTTGCAAATCCTTATTAAAGCTCTTCCGCTTGCAGTGCGTATAATACAAAGTGCGAGTGGAGTGTGCTCACTTCCCGAGAGTGATTTATGTTACTAAATTAGGTGACCTGCGCACAGTGCGACTTGGAGTTCATAGCTACAGCTACGTGACACACGGCTGCTCAGAACATCGAATAAATTGCACATATTTTTTAATTAAAATATTTTGTTCAGAATCATAAATTTAATGTATTAAAATAGTCCTATTAAAATTAAAAATGTGAAAGTTTGTATGTTTGAATGTTTGTTACTCAATCACGCATAAATGGCGACGAAACTTGGCTTGGCTTGGCAAGTTGGAAAAGATAAGATCCCTCGGGAACGCGGGTGAAACCGAGGGGCGAAAAACACTCTCTTAGCTTTGCTTTAATTTTGTGTTTTTTTATGATTTTTCACACACCTTTTTTATATTATGAATTGTGTTTGACGTAAGTGATAGATAAAATATAGGTATGGTTATAGAAAAATTAAAGATTGGTCAATCAAAGAGTGGATGACTTTGAATCGTCATGACGTCTTCACCCGTTGACGGTTCAATGAAAGGATATAAAATAATTTATATTCTGATAAATTGGACAAATACAATCATAATACGGATTTAGTTATATAATTTTTTTTGTTAATCATTAAAAGTACCATAAACCAATGGAGCAATACGAAGCTTTAATTTCTCTTCATTCTCTTCAAGGCTGACTTCCGAACCGGTGGTAACTTCTGTAATTCGACCTTCATAAGTGCCCTTCTAGGGCCTAAACTGAATAAATGGTTTTGACTTTGACTTTGACTTCGACTATAGACTCATAATATTACTTATAAGTAAATAACGTAACAAGTAAAAAAGCTAGGCTATTGGATTTTAATATATTTTCTCTTCAATATAAAAAAAAAACTATTTAAACATGAACGATTTTAAACCGCCTAAGCCAAACTATTGACCAAGCTTAATTTATTCACTTCATTGTACTCTCTTGTATTGTATTTTTATTGGCAGTCCGATCATTCTTTATGTCACAACCTACCTATTATCACTTTAACAACGTATACCAGCCGCTGTTAGTAAGCTGAACAATTCGTTGTGCGGTGCCTGGGGCAGATAAAAAATAAATTTAAAAAAAAAGATTAAAAATAAAAATATGTATAAAAACCGGGTCATGTGTGCGTTATGTATCAGTAATTGCATGCTTGCGCATCGATGCGGATCTTTAAATTAATTATTACATAAATGTTTATGCTAAATTAACTTTTAATTTATTGTTTATATATTGGAGTGTGTAAGGAAGGAACAGTATTAACATAAATATGGTTGCGTTTGTTGTTATTGTTTTGGCGAGTGTTTTAGGTGAGTTTTTATGAACTTTTTTAAATTTAAATAGCATAATATGTTTCGTTCATCAAAAATTTATTTTATTAATGATTGTATATTATATTAAGCTATATCATATACATTGCTTCATAAATATTCTACAAATGCAAATATAATAAATGATTAAAAGAAACAAAATAAAAACTGCATTAAAATACTTAAGTACTAAAAATCGAGAAGCAAACTCTATCATAATATCTATGTAAATACCACTTAAATGTTGGTAAAATTATTAAAGGTGGACAAACAAAAATATTATTATTATTACATATTCCATTTATTTATTTTTTTTTAACTTATTAATTACAATTTCAAATATATATAATTTAAAAAAAAATACAATATTTATATTTAAAATTATAAAAAACAGCATCCAACCGGCATCGGGAACTAGGTCCAAGTTACCGGTGGTCAAGGCTCCAGAGAGAGGAACTTCCTCACAATGCGTGCCGTCTCCAGGAGTACTGCCTTCTGAATCTGGCCCTTGATCCAGCCACCTAACGTGAGCCTCTTAAGGTGTTTGTCGAGGCTCTTTGCCAATAGGCCATGGGCGGTTATTATTACTGATATTATTTTCCATATTTTTTTATTCTAAAACATTAACACAAGAAATGTTGAGTGAAAACAAAATAATAATGAAACACTACTGAGTAAATTAAATCGCGATTCCGGATTTTTTTTTGTTGTATTGGAAAGACTGTCTCCTCTACGAGCCAAAGGGCCAGTTCATTTATAATTTTTACTTTCATTAATATTTTTTATGGTGTAAAAAACTTCTTTCATCGACAAAAACTATATATACTAATAAAGAACACAAATAAACCTTATATAAAAAAAATATCAGTCATCACAAACAATTCAAATTCACCATCACTAAAATAAAGAAATGTTTTCACCTAAATACAAAAAAACCGGTCAAGTGCAAGTCGGATTCGAAATACATCATCTGTAAAAATTTCAACTTTACCTATAGCTATCACGGTTCATGAGCCAGCCTGGTGACAGACAGACAGACGGACAGCAGAGTCTTAGTAATAGAGTTCACGAGAGATTTTATCTTTTCCCGGAATGAAAAGTATCCTATGTTTTTAAAGTTGAAACGATTAGGTACCCATTTCATCTTCTTCTTCTTCGTGTCCTTATCCCACGCTAGGTGAGGTCGACACAACATGTTTTCTTCCTCTTCCACTCTGCTCTATCACTAGTCGTCTCTGTACTCACGTCATATTCATATCATTCTTCACGCAGTCCATCCATACCTTCTTCGGCCTTCCTCTACCTCTATATCCATCCACACTCATGCTCAATACTGTTTTTGTTACATGCCTTTTATCCCTTCTCCCATTTAGCTTCATCATTATATGATCCGGATGTATCGCGTATGGTAGGAAATGAAAGAAGATTAGTATCTATTCTCGAATTTCTTAAGTAACCACTTTTATTAAAATTTTAATCTGACCTTGAACAAAAGTGTGCAGTTAAATATGTTTGTTGTCAACTATTGACTGAAAAATGGAACTAATTATTGTACATATAATAATAAGATAACATATTTCTAAATCTTCATATTTTTTTATAAACTTAAAAAGGGTTTATAGAAAGCCCTTCAAGGTTGACAACACGTCGGATATAAAAAAACATAAAAAACCTAGGATACATTTAAACCTAGGCCGCACTCATCGCGATAACATTCGGGCGATAAACTTCGTCTTCGGTCTACGGCGAATCGGCGCGGCCACACCATGCGCGTTGTAAAGTTTATCGCGATGTACAAATGCAGAAAACAAAATGGAATGTGGCCGCGCAAGCGGAGTTCATCGCGATAAAACCCTTTGATGTGCGAGAGTTTACCGACAGTGGAGCGATGTGCCTGGAGCTTCACCCGAAGTGCCGAAGTATTCGCGTATATCTGGCTACATACATCGCGATAGCCGAATATCCGCGTTATCGCAATGAGTGCGGCCTAGGCATTAAGGAACGAACAAAATTAGATTTTGGGTCCAAGTCAGTTAATATTTAAATACGGTCTTAATGTAAGAATCTAAATTTACAACATTAAAATCCTTTTAGTATGCGTCGAAACAAAGTTGGAAATTAAGCTCTTCATTAATATTTATTGACAGTATTACAGAGCGAGGGCCCGCGTCATAATATTGTAATTTTAAAATGTATTTTATTAATATTTAGTCGAGAAGTAAGCCTTTATTTGGCAGTGGACTGGACGGACATGTCTAAGGTAGCCATAATTATTTGACAGTGTTTCTCTGACAGAGGTTTACAAAGACTGTAGGTGCCTCAAGACATTCATCTTGAGATTGGAAGCTAGCTGGATGGCCTCTATAAAGTACCTACTTAGGTAACAAATGCGGGTTATAATTATTTATGTATTGTTGTTATTACTTTAAGTATATAATTGTTAAACATTTGAAAAAAAAAGCCAATATAGTCAGATGGTCCAAAAATATTTAAAAAATGTAACCTTGCTGAGTTTCTTACCTGTTCTTCTCAGTAGAAGGCTGACTTCCAAACCGGTGTGGTAACTTCTGTCATTCGACCTTCATAAGTGCCTTGACTTTGACTACCACCGAGCCATGGTTTCCTCACAGTGATATTATTTTCAACGAGGTCGATTTTAATAAGCATTCAAAGTCTTCAAGATTGATTTTAAATGACATATATTATTGTTTCAGGTCTAAGTCAACAAGCTGATTGGTCGTATAATTGTGAGTGAATATTAAATGAAAATTATCAATAGTTTACTAATTTAGTATTGCCCAGAAATATCAACTGCTGAGTATAGACTTGACACTTTATTTTTAATTGTGAATAGTTAATAATGTGGCACAAGGTGCCAAGGACATACAGCCTAGAAAAAAACTTAATTATTTCTGATTTTTCTTTTGTTAATTTTGAAAATATTTTTGACAAGACGAAACCCAATGGCCTGGAGTATGCAGAACAGGCGAGATGCAGTCTCCCATAAATATCATGACCAGTTCCGCTGTCCTTGACAAACATGGCGCCCATTTGAGAGGACCTCTCGAATTCCGCGGCTACAGAGACGTGAGGGTATCAGCTAGGAATAATGGACATACCCGTGAGTACTATCATTTTAACTTTTTTTTATTTATTTTTTATTCTGGATAGGCTTGTGTTTGACTACAATCTCACTATGGTAAGTGATGATGTGGCCGAAGGTGGTAAGTACACAAAGCCTAGATGGGAACTGGCTCTCAAGTGCAGCAGTCGGAACACACCGATAGGTGCTTGGCGACAGATTTTCAACTTGAGGGTGTTAGCCAGCCAGTCGGGTACTACAAAGTACCCTACCACCGTGCTATGGTTTCTTCACGATGTTTTCCTTCACCGAAAGCTCAAGCTTATTGTAGGATTCGAACCCACGACCTTCGCCGCGGTATCCGACGTCACTTACCACTGAGCTATCATCGCCTTAACTTCTCCAAGTACTAGGTATTTAGTTTAAAAAGGAAACACAACTCTTAAGGTACATGAAGGTTTAGTGAAACTTCTTGTGACAGCCGGTTGTCTTATTATATTCATTGATTTAGGAAATCGTATATTTCTAGGCCATTGGGTTTCGTCTTGTCAAAAATATTTTCAATATTAACAGTAAATTTAATTATTATTGTTCTGGTTTAAATTTTGTAGAGCTCTCTAAAGCTTTTAAATTATTCCCAACTCAGTTTTTAAGGTTCCGTACCCAAAGGGTAAAAACGGAAACCCTATTAATAAGACTGCTGTCCGTCTGTCTGTCACCAGGCTGTATCTCATGAACCGTGATAGCTAGACAGTTGAAATTTTCACAGATGATGTATTTCTGTTGCCGCTATAATAACAAATAATAAAAAAAAATACAAAATTTGTACGGAACCCTCGGTCCGTGAGTCCGACTCACACTTGACCGGGTTTTTTTTACGTAAGGCAGTTCTGATCATTTTTATTTATGGTAGATTAATTGTCTAACATTTCTAATATTGCTATTACAAATTCTGCTAAGCTCTCTTTTTTCGATTATTACTTCAATATTGTAAATGATTGATCGTGTTTTGTTTGTAACAGTAAAATGGTCAACTGACCCTGACAGTCCAGCACCAGTATTATCTGGTGGTCCACTTCGAGGCAACTACACCTTGCTGCAGTTCCATCTCCACTGGCTTTCGGAACACGCCATCGATGGCATGAAGTAAGTACATTTCCTACATTAAATTTGACCACAGAATTTTCCAAATTTAAATTCAAAAATATGGAAATATTGTGGGTTGCTCACGATGTAGGTACTCCTTGACAGAAAAGTGGTTATAACATAAAAAATATCGCAAAATAAGAAGTAGCTTAAGAACTGTACAATTTACCTTCAACGTCTCTTTTTATCGCTTAACTCACGGTGGTAGGGTACTTTGTAGTACCCGACTAGCTGGCTACCACCCTCCAGTTGAAAATCTGTCGCCAAGCACCTATTGGTGTGTTCCGACAGCTGCACTTGGGAGCCAGTTCTCATCTAGGCTTTGTGTGCTTACCACCTTCGGCCACATCATCACTTACCATGGTGAGATTGTGGACAAACACAAGCTTGTCCAGAATTTTAAAAAAACTATCTCTTTCCAGTTAGTGCCATTCAAAAAGACGCGCTCAACTCTTTTTCCTAATCGCTTACAGTTCTAGTGTACATCTTTTCGCCTCCTCCAGTGAGAAAAAAACACTTTCTTTTAGTTTGCTGTATGGCATTACTTCTGAGAATTTGATCCTTATTAGCAACATTATCGGATGGTGTTATAATACAGGCTCTGTATTTTTTTTCAAATTCATCGTGTTCGATTCGTGGCTTGGGAAAAATATTTTTTCTAAAATCGAATGATGCAATTTTAGTTTTAATCAAAATCGGACCGAGACTCCTTTCAACATTTTTCGCTATTGCCTGTAGCTTAGGATTTGGCCATCCACGCCCACTTGAAAACTTCTTCCTGTACCTATACATATCGACAGCACTATTATTTCATACTTAAACTATGTAATGATTAGTAGGTAGGTGTTTTGGAATAATAGCTCTTCACTCCATTTTGAGAACCTCCCTGTCTCTTTTCTTTGTAGCATGGAATAAAGATATAACTGATTAACTAACAGAAATGATAACATAGTCAACTTTTCATTCATGTCATATAATTCTAAAGCAAACAGTTTATCTTATAGCAAACACTTTTTAGCAACTGGTTCCGCTGGCTTGGCTAATCAAGTGTCATAATATTTGGAGAATTATTTGAACAACGATTTAGGTGAAATTCCACCTCTCGGACAACGATCTTTTACAAGATTTTTCATGTCACATCTAACACTTCAGGTAGTCTATAAATCTGTCAGCATTTTTCGACTAAAGACTGTTAAAGATGAGAGCAGAAAACGAATTATCAGTTATAATATAGTCTTCGCTCACTTCCCTAAAATATGGCGAGGTGGCTGCTTACTTGCATATTTGTGAATAGGTTCTGCTTGTGGGGGCTGGTCTGCTTGAGTTTGTTGTTTACTAAGTCAGTCATCATTAAATTCTATTGATTACACGCACATATTATCAGTGAGACTATATAAATAATTATTGAATGTACTCAATATAGGTGTAAAGGTTTTTTAAAAGAGTAATTGCTGATTTTATTGCCAGCTCTTCTCAACTTCCGAACCGTGCAGTCTGACTATTCATAAGAGCCTGTGAAGGCCTATTCGGATGAATAAACATTTCATTTCATAGCCAAAGGAATAACCTGAAAATGAATTTAAACGATGATATTTTTGACAGGTATCCTTTAGAGATCCACATGGTCCATATCAAGACAGGTCTTACACTGGATGAGGCAGTTCTAAGGCCTGATGGTTTGGCGGTCATTGGAGTGTTGTGCCAGGTAATAAATACGACCGCAACAGATCTAGTAGCCTCTCAGGATAATAATTCAATATACAACAAATCGACTTTGAGATGGTGTAAATGTAAAAATCACACCTTTTTTAAGACGTTATGGTCATAAAAAATTGACAGTGTTTTTAGTTTTAATCAAACCAAGAATTTAAATGTTATTTTGTATATTAAAACAATACATACCTATTAATAAATATCAATATATTTTATGTACCTGATACCGTCGCCTACTATTAGCAATACCAAAAGATAACCAATGGTTTAGTATAATAATGTTTAAACTATATTTTTTTAAAAAGGTACGCGCCGATGATCTTGCCAATGAATTCGCATTGGAAGAAATAATTCCCAAGGTACCAGTACTGATCGAAGAAGGCGAAGAAACTGAATACATTAACATTGATATAACGTGAGTATCTTGGATTTTTTTTGCAGGATTGCGCAAATCTACATTTTATCTGTGAAATTACTAAACAGGAATGTAGTTAAGGCTCTGTTACTACTTAACTTACAAAACACGAATAAGTGGTTAAATATAATAATACTAATTGGCCGACAGACGGTAGCAAAAGACCGCTTAAAGAATCAAAGTGTAATGGAAAGAGAGCCTCCTAAACATTTCAATTAATAATAACATTTTCACAATATTCCTTCCTTCTTATAGTACAATATGGCAACCTTAAACACGCTTCCGACTTCAATGAACAAAAACTCACACAATGACAGGTAGTTTTAGATACGCTTGAGTAGAATTTGTATCTTAAAATATGCGTAACTAATGCACGTCCGCAGGTTCATCAATAAACTTTGTTACCTACCTTTAACGATCTCGGAAATTATCAATCATCATCGTCATTAGAACTAAACACTGGTCCCTAATCGTTATAGTCCATTTGCAAATGTACCAAAGGAAATTCTTACAGTATAATATCCTGTGCCAAAATTTTATATTAGCAAAAGAAATCATGCCGGTTGGCTTACTGGTTAGAAATCCTGACTCCCAGACCAAACGTTGTGAGTACCTAACCTAAACATATCTCCTTGTTTAGGGCTTGATATGTCATTTACAAACGCTACAGTTGACTATACCGGTTCGAAATACACCAAAACTGAAGAGCCCGGTTTGAAAGTAGTACCTATATCAGTCATTAGGTTACCATTATAAAAGATCTGCTAAGTGTCATATCAAACGACCTTGCATAGTGAAATAGTTTAGAATAATCATTACATCATTACAGAAGTTTAGCATGTGATGAGTCATGAACCTAATTTTATGATACTTATTGGGAAATGCCTATATCCAGGATCATCTTAGGACATAATAGAGCCCTTGGGCATAGAATTTAAAGAACTTTTAGTAAGACAAAACGACTTAGGTCAGAATTTGTTAAGTATCTTTACTGGTCCATCAGCCTTGCGATCGTTATCCTACGTGCCCTTAATGAAAAGAGTAGTGAGTGATGACTGTAGCTTATTCTTCTTTCCTTTAGCCGTCTCATCAGTCCTGTACCCCAGTCGTACTACACGTACCACGGCTCACTTACCACGCCCATGTGTCAGGAAGCGGTCACGTGGATCGTTATGGACAAACCCTTACCTATTTCTGATATTCAAGTAAGTACCTACTAGGTTTTGTTATCATTCCAAATCCAAACTTTAGAAAGAGCTTGATTTTTTAAGGCAATGATAGCTCAGTGGTAAGTGACGTCAGATACAGCGGCGGAGGTCGTGGGTTCTCCTACAAGGAGCTTGAGCTTTCGTTGAAGGAAAACATCGTGACGAAACCATAGCACGGTGGTAGGGTACTTTGTAGTACCCGACTGGCTGGCTACCACGCTCAAGTTGAAAATCTGTCACCAAGCACCTCGGTGTGTTCCGACAGTTGCACTTTAGAGCCAGTTCCTATCTAGACTTTGTGTGCTTACCACCTTCGGGCACATCATCACTTACCATGGTGAGATTGTAGTCAAACACAAGCTTATCCAGAAGAAAATACATCGTTACTAACCCAATAATGCTCTTTTGATTTTCTGTAACCTGGAATGGTAAGCCATTACTGCTTTTATTGACTAGATTGCTTTTGTACTTTTATGTAGCTCCATAATTTAGTGATTGCCTTTACTCTACGTATGCTTACTTCCGTTGATGATCAGAGCTGAAGTATCCAATGCCTTTGAGTAATATTTCATTATTAATACATCCAGGACCAAAATAAAACTTCTCCTTTTTCCTTCTTCTTTCAACAGTACAGACAATTCAGCAAAGTGAATATTGGCGGGATCGACAACTACCGTAGTTTACAGCCAGCCAATCGTATCGTGTACCGCTCTCTAGCATCCTGCTCCTCAATCATGATGCCCAGTGTCTTAGGCACGCTAGCTGCTCTCTTCAGCTGTTTATCTTCAACCCTCGGGTCTGGAGTCAGCAAGAGTATCTGTTTCGTGATCAATATGAAGAGGAAGTTCTTTGGTGATAATCTTCAGGAATGTGCTAAGAGGAGCTAAGTGAATCTGACTTCGTTGATATAGAAAATATCTACCAAGATTAAGATAGCTGTTAGTAATAATGAAATGAAATTGCTCATCTTTTATGTTCCACAAATCATGGTGATTTTTTTATATTTCAAATGGTCTGTGTAGAAATGTGATCAGGTCAAAGTGAGTATAACAGTGATATAATATAGGAACACGCTGTATAAATTGTTTCACGAATTTTGTGAGTAAAGTTTAGACGAGTGTAGAAAAGGTTTTTTTTTTTTTTGAGAATTTAAAATGTCTAGTAATCATAAGATTATATGTTAATACATGATATAGTAGATTTAGACCATGAAAGATAGATTGAGACACATTTTGTACAAATCTCATGTGATTTTGGTGTGACATATGTGATCATTAAATATCCGCCATTTCAATACCTATACGATATTATAATTAAATAAAAATTTTAATTAACTGATATCATCGGTTAATAATAATAATGTAAGTAATGACGCTTTAAATGTGAAAGATAAATACGGCTCAAAGAACCGCTTTCCCATCACCAGATAAAATTGCGATTAAAAAAATATTATTTCTATCGAAATCGCTAAATCAACCGGATCGAGCCAGATTATCTGTCAAAATTATCATTTGAAAAATGGATTAACAAATTTATCTATGGATATTTTATCACCAATTTATGACACTTTAAAGCTTCGTAATAATCGTTTTAATTACACAAATATTATGTAGATTAATCGTTAATCTCAGCCTAGTCACAAAGGCTCTGCATATTTAATAACCTAACAGAAAGCAATAGCCGATATTTTCAAGAAATCGATGATCATGTCGCTTCCGTGATATGAAACTAAGTTATAAAGATCTAAAACTGTTGTGGTTTTGCATTCACAACCTATTTACGAATTTCCCGATGGAATTAAAATAAAATATAGCCTATGTTAGTTGGTGATAATGTAGCTTTCGATTGGTGAAAGAATTTTTAGAATCAGCTCAATAGTTCCAAAGATACAAACGATAAAAAACATAATATTATCATGGTGATAACGCCCAGTAAAGTGATGAACTGTCAAATATCTAATCTATTAAACTATGTTTGTAGTTTAAACAATAATAACGATTTTAAGGCGGTGATAGCTCAGTGGTAGTGACGTCGGAATACCGTGGCGAAGGTCGTGGGTTCGAATCCTACAATGAGCTTGAGCTTTCGGTGAAGGAAAACATCGTGAGGAAACCATAGCACGGTGGTAGGGGACTTTGTAGTGCCTGACTGGCTGGCTAACACCCTCAAGTTGAAAATCTGTCGCCAAAACACCTATCGGTGTGTTCCGACAGCTGCACTTGAGAGCCAGTTCCCATCTAGGCTTTGTGTGCTTACCACCTTCGGCCACATCATCACTTACCATGGTGAGATTATGGTCAAACACAAGCTTATAGAGAATAAAAAAAAACTAGCAAACTCGAATCATTGAGTATTAAAACTTGCCGAGTCATAAATTCCATATTAAATAAATAATAAATATCCTCGGACATTTGTTCCCACACGGCTATCTGATCCCAAACTAAGCAGAGCTTGTAATATGGAAACCAGATGACTGATATACTACATATACTACTTGTTTTTGTTAATACATACTTAAATAGATAATTACACCCAGACTCAGGACAAACAGACATGTTCATGCACACAAATGTGTGTCCTGGATGGGAATCGAACCCACGACCTGCGGCGTGATAGGCAGTGTATTAACCAACCACGCCACGGCCCGTCAATGATATAATTATTGAAAAGGAAAGTACAATGAATTGAATACATTGCTGCAATTAGTGTAGGTACTATCGCAAATATATAGCTATAGCCATTATTATATGGGTTATATTTCCTTTGCAGAGGATATGCAATACAAATTATAATAAAACAGTATGTTATCATAAGTACCTAAGTACCTACATAAGGATGGTGTAAGTCAATTAAATTGATTGTGGCATTGAAAAAAAACGTAATTAATTAATTTATGTAATTAGGTAGTTTAAACATGACATTTATTACGATTACAAAATATTTAAAAAAAAAGCAATAATAATATCTATACTATAATAATTCTTAACAATTAACACACAGGAAAATATAATTTGTGGAAATTGTATTTATAAATTAAGCATAAGACAGCTTTTCCACCAGAGATAACTAAGCTACGAAACTATGTGACCGTTTCCACCGTCGCGATCGTCCATAGCACGCATCCATCCATATAAAAAAAAAAGTTTTGTACAAAAAAAATTATTTTTATTTATATTTATTTTGGCAACAGACAGTCATACATAATAATAGATACATGAAGAAATAGGTACAATTCTTGACCTAGAGTGCCAATAAATTTATCTAAATAACTAAATATAAAACAACATCAGATCACTAACCTTATAAATACACAATGCAACGTTATTTACGCTGTGAAAGGTACATAATACATATGTATTCGTACACAATTTTGTGCATGCTAAACTTTTATAAAAATAAAAAGAAATAATAATAATAAAAGGTTCAATCACAAAACATTCTGTAATATATATGCAAAATGTGTTTGGTCGTACGAAAATTCATTGAACTCTTCTTTTGATTCACTGAAAACGTGCGTTGTACTTGTAATCAAAGTCAATGTTATCAATCAGTTATTAGGTATTTATTACTTATAATAATCACTGGTTTCTATCGGCTCACCTTTCTTTAGCTAGACACACTTATCTATGACGGGCAATATTTGATAGATTGCTGATAAATTGACGGATGTGATAAACGGACTAATTTGATTGGTCTTAATTTTTCACAAAAAATGTACCAATTTATTTGATATCCGTAAATTATTACTATAATAATTATTGCGTCAACAATCGCATATTGTAATTTTTTAAATTAATTTATTTGTGCATTATAAATTGAATTTAAAATTAAAAAAAACATTATGTAATTCCTAATTTGAGGTTCCCGAAAAGATAAAACCAATCGAATAGGCCCTGCTTATTTTAGAGTTGCAATAACTTTAGAATTTGTCACTTTGTAATAGGGTTGATATTATATTGATTACCTATAAAGGTACACGCTTTAACTATTAATTAATACAATTTAAATTGAGTATTATTAATTTATTAGACTGGCTGTGAAAAGCTAATAGATAATTTTATTTTAAGAATTAGTTTAAGAATATGTCATTAATTTGTAATTATTTATTAATATTGTACAGTAGTACAGAGTATAAGTTCATTATTTTTAGTAAAGTAATTTTTAAAAAGAAATATTTTTTATTCTTCCACGATGTCACGGATATCGTAACCAAATTACCAGAACATGAATTCGTAGATTGAAACAATTGAATTTCAACACTGGGCCTACGAGATAAGGCAAATTGACAATTAATACAACCTTGCAAAGGACTTGATGCTATTGGTATGCTACCATGGTAAGTGATGGATGATGTGGCCGCAGGTGATAAGCACACAGAGCCTGAAGGGAAATGACTCCCAAGCAGAGTTGGGACATACCGACTAACATGGCCGACTTGATAGATTTACCACCGTGCTACTGTTTCTTCGCGAAATTCCCAACTCGGTATGGTTCGAGCCCACAACACTGGCAATATCAGGGGGATTAGCTAGTGTAGCAACACAAATAGGTGCATAGATTCAGGCTAAAATAGACGAGTTATTCGTTTGACTGTGAACGCATGTTGCGCCATCAAAGTCAAAGTCAAAGTCAAAACCATTTATTCAGTTTAGGCCCTAGAAGGGCACTTATGAAGGTCGAATTACAGAAGTTACCACCGGTTCGGAAGTCAGCCTTCAACTGAGAAGAACCGGCAAGAAACTCAGCAAGGTTACATTTTTTAAATATTTTTGGACCATCTGACTATATTGGCTTTTTTTTTCAAATGTTTAACAATTTTATTCTTAAAGTAATACAAAAATACACAAAAAATTATAACCCGCATTAGTTACCTACATAGTAAACTAAAACAAAAAATACCAAGCTAATAACAGCGTATTAAAAAAAAATGGTAATTAACAGTAAAAAAAAAAAAAAAACAATGTGTAGGTACTTGTACAGAGTGCAGCTACCTCCAGACATCTTTATCCTCAATATATTGGGCTACCTTGTAATAAGCTTTTTCTTTCAAAACTTTTTTTATGTACGATTTGAATCTAGAATCAGTCATCTTGGTAACAGATGCTGGTAATTTATTATAAAAGCGAACACTATTCCCAAGAAATGACTTTTTAACTCTAGCTAATCTAAAATACGGAACAACTAATTTATCTTTTTGTCTTGTATTGAAATTATGAATCTCTACATTTGATTTATACAAATCTACATTTTTTCGAATGAACATAATATTTTCATATATATACAGTGAAGGTAAAGTCATTACGTTTATTTCCTTAAATATTTCCTTTAATGATTCACGTGGACCCATATTGTAGATTGCACGAATGGCTCTTTTTTGTAATACAAAAATTGTTTCAATATCTGCAGCAGCTCCCCACAGTAAAACGCAATATGATAAAAGACTATGGAAATATGCAAAATAAACTAATCTGGCCGTCTCAACATTCGTCAATTGTCTAATTTTTTTTAACAGCAAATACAGCAGAACTCAATTTACTAGCTAAAGATTGTACATGAGAACCCCACTGTAGTTTAATATCAAGTGTTATACCCAAAAATACAGTTTTATCAACTAGTCCCAGGCTGCTGTCATCTATTAATACCCTACTGTCTACTTGCGGTACGTTTGGAAGAGCGAATCTTAAACATTTTGTTTTCTTTGAGTTTAATAAAAGATTATTTACAGCAAACCATTTAGAAACTATTGACAAAGTATCATTTACTCTAGTAAGTTCTTTGTCTTTTCTATCTACTTTAAAAATGAATGAAGTATCGTCAGCAAACAAGACTACATCTGAGAGACCATTTACGACCGACGGTAAGTCATTAATATATACTAGAAATAGAAATGGCCCAAGTATGGAACCTTGAGGTACCCCCATTTTGACTACAGAACCATTGGACGTTGTACCTTCAACTCGTACCTTTTGTTGGCGATTAGTTAAATAAGACAAAACAAGTTCATGAGCAGTTCCACGAATACCATAATAATTAAGCTTTAGGAGCAGAGTACGGTGGTCAACGCAGTCAAACGCCTTTGATAGATCACAAAAAATGCCTATGGCATCCTGTGAGTTTTCCCAGGCTTCATAGATGTGCTTCAATAATTTTGCTGCCGCATCTGATGTAGATCTCCCCTTCGTGAAACCGAACTGATGACCATGCAGTATCTCACAACTATTGAAATGACCTAACATTTGATTGAGCAACAGTTTTTCAAAGATTTTACTAAGTGCAGGAAGCACAGATACCGGTCTATAATCAGAAGGATTATCTTTACAGCCTGATTTAAATATTGGAACTATTTTACTATACTTCATTAGGTCAGGAAAAGAACCCTGATCAATACATTCATTGAAAATATCCGATAAAATAGGTGCAATTACTGTTATTATTGATTTTAAAATCGTTACTGACAATCCCCATAAGTCTTCTGTATTTTTTAAATTAAGGCTATTAAATAATTTTAAAATATCACTAGAAGTGACGTGACAAAATTTAAAACTGGGAAAAGATTTTTGAATATGTTGCCTAAGAAGTGCTTCAGCCGCTTCGGGACACGAGTTAAGGCTTTTAGTGGTTTCCTCTGGTATACTTGTGAAGAAATCTTCAAAAGCAGTGGCTACTTCCAACTTATCTGACACAATTTTATCATTAATTTTTAACGTGAGCTGCTCGTTTTTATTGTTAATTTTACCAGATTCCGTATTTATGACATTCCAAACTGCCTTGATTTTATTGGTAGCCTTACCTATTTTATTACTTAAGTATATTGATTTTGCCTGATGACATACTAATTTAAATAATTTTGAATAATTTCTAACATATTTATGGAATGCCTCGTCACGAGTGAATGATCTTAAATGATAAATTTCATACAACTTATCTCTGCTTTTCCGAATTCCTTTAGTGGCCCAATCACTAAACTCTAGTTTACCGTTTACCTTCACTTTTTTGATAGGACAGGTTTTATTTAGTTCATCGCAAATACTAGTTAATAAATTTCCATATAAAACATTGGGCTCATTACTATTTTTTGTCTTACAGTTTAGTCTGAACTCTAAGTTATTTTTTAAGTTATCTAATCGCACCTTTGTAATAGGTCGAATTTCCTTTACTTTCTTAGAAACATTTAGTTCATAGGGTAATTTTACTATTTGAGCCATATGATCAGAGCGAACACCACTTATAATTGATTTACCTAATATACTGCTATTACTTATTATATTATCTATGCAAGTAGACGAAGTGGGTGTTGACCGTGTTGGCTCATTGAACAACAAATCTAAGTTAAATGATTTTAATAAAGCAATAAAGTTACATTTTTCATTTGAGTTGGTTAGAATATCAATATTAAAATCTCCACATAAAACTATGGACTTCTGAGAATTAAATAATTTGTGGAGAATATTTTCCATTATATTAAAGAAAAGTGTTAAATTTGATGCTGGAGGTCTATACACACAAACAATTATGTAGCTATCCAACTCTGCACAAGACACCTCACAAACGCGCTCAACCGAGAGACTACAAATATCTTTCCGTTCTTTGAATTTAATATTATTATTCAAAAGAATAATTGAGCCACCGCCTACAGCGGATAATCTGTTGAATACACTGGCTACTACAAAGTTTTTAATATTAAAAAGCATAGTTTCTGGTTTGAGCCATGTCTCCGTAAAACATAAAATATCTAGATTAATTTTATCTAATAATAAATCAATATCAAGAATTTTGCCAAAGAAGCGATTAATATTCTGGTGAATTAGTACAATGGAACTACTAGGCTTCTCTGTTGTCGAAACTAACCGTTTAAATTATTATTTATATTAATGGAAATTGTATTATTAATTAATACTGTACCATTCCTTAACCTATTAATATTATATGCTACAAGGGTAGCAATAAGTTTTTTACATTTTTTAGGAATTATTAAAGTATCCCGAGTCATTTGTATATTACTAACAAACTTGTTAGAATCAAAAAAAGTAAAAACGTCACTATGACGAAATGTCACGTTGTACATTAAATTATTTAAATTCCATATATAATTATTATCTTTTTCAGAGTACTTAGAACAGTATGGAAAAGCACATAACATTACATTCATTACCCCTAGTTTCATCAAGGAATTATAACTATTAATTAAATCTTTTTTACTTATATTTATTGCTTGGCCAATTAATATTACAATAATAGTTTGCCTATCAAATTTAGTTGCTAATATTTTATTTATTATTTGGGAATAAGATGCTCCCGGCATACAATAGTTTGTAAGAGAATGGTTGAGGTGATTAGACATAATTGAGCCAAAGTCAGTCCCTATTTCATCTGAAAACACCACGGTATTTACAATTGGTGGAGAAGAGCAAATTGATTTGTCACTGCCACCCTGCTCAGCACCCTGGCCACAAGAAAACACTGGAAGCGACCCACCAGCAGACAAATGGTTACAGTCACATATCTTGTGAGTGTTTGTTATAGAAACAAGTCTCTCCTCATTGTACTTGCATAGGTCAACAAGTTGGGTCGCTGCCAGTATATGCTCATTGATTTCTTTTTGAGCATTTTCATATCTGGAAAATAAGTCCTTAAGACATTTTTCTTTGTACTCAAGGTCAGAGAGCAGTTGCTGAGTGTCAGTTTCATACTTGTTTTGTGTATTTATTAAGTTTTTATTACATTCTTTTAATTTTCCTAGAAGATTCAAACGCTCTTTTCTCAATCCTAAATTTTTATTAAGACATTTTTGTTTTTTAATGTAATTTTTTGTTTTCTTAATAAACTTATTGAGTTTTAGGTATTTTTTTATTTTATTATGGCTTGATAATTTATTATTTATTTGCTGTGGTATCAAGCTTTCATTAGTTAAATCAATAGTAACCAAAGAAGAACCAACTGATTGATGACAAGAATTACTCCCAATCAGCTCATCATACAGGGACATGGTGTTATTAGATTGGTGACAGCTGATGTCAGATTGTAGACAGTTAATTTGGTCATTGGCCTGATTTAGACTAATCTCTAATTTGGAGATCCGAGTAAGAGCCCTCTCATGAGCGTCACTGCAATCATTAAACGATGTTACTATGTCCTGAAGTTGATCGCGCTGATTGAGGACTTCAGTGTATTTGTGATGAAGCTCAGCCAGTTCCTTCTTCAGTTGACTATTCCTATCAACAATATTTTTGACCTCCACCTCGCTTTCCTCACGCTCCTGGTTGAGTTTATTGCATAGATGTTGGGATGCCTTAAGCTCTTGCAGAGTGTTTTTAAGCTTGTCCTCCAAGTCACGTGCACAGGCCTTGCGAGTCATCATGTTTATGGACATAATTCCACAAGACCTGAGAATAAACACAGAAAACTGAGTAGCGAAGAGAAGGTTAACTACTATATAATTATTAGTAAACTACCGGTGACAATGTTATTGATTTATAAAATTAAACTGGCTGTATAGGTACTTTTTACTATTGTGAATAATACTATATTACAATAAGGTACTATAAGTTGAAATTATGTGCTAAGTAAATGAATGAGATATAAGTAATGCAATAAACAATTATTTATTTGGGGTCTTTGAAATGCTATATTATTTTTGATAAAAAGTATATTATATATTACTTGTACAGTGTCAAATGTCTGTAATTTGTGTGGGATAGTTGTATTTAATTTTATTATCAACTTTGTTTCCACAAATTATGTCAAACAAAGGGAGATTGATATGGTGAGTATGTGAGTACAGTACGTTGTTCAAAGTATCTACTGAGCTTTAAAGTGTTCGCATATACCTGTATAGGTTAATTTAAAGGTTTTAGATTAGAATATACAATTTAATTATCACAATACTCCCCAGGTTTTACGGTGAATTTCAAACTCGTCCGTTAGTTGACAGGTCCACTTTGAATGAGATTTTTCTCCGCAAATATCGATATGATTAATCCACAAACACTGGAGGTGGTTATTTAATTATTGATTTAATGATTTTATGGTTTTGAACTTTGAATATTAAAGAAAATATATTATTTTATATTATATAAAATTACTTAGAGATTATTGACATATTAACGCTGGGTTGCCAGCCGCGGGAAAAAAATCAAACGATGTACTGTTTGTGAATAAATTAGTAGATATTATAAAACCATGATTTAAAAGAACGATCCAAGCACTGCGGAAAGAGATTTTAATGCGATGATAGCTCAGTGGTAGTGACGTCGGATACCGCGACGAAGGTTGTGGGTTCGAATCCTACAATGGGCTTGAGCTTTCGGTGGTAGGGTTGTGGTACCCGACTGGCTGGCTACCACCCTCAAGTTGAAAATCTGTCGCCAAGCACCTATCGGCGTGTTTCGGCAGCTGTACTTGAGAGCCAGTTCCCATATAGGCTTTGTGTGATTACCACCTTCGGCCACATCATCACTTACCATGGCGAGATTGTGGTCAAACACAAGCTTATCCAGAATAAAAAAAAAAAAGCAAATTGTGTTTCTTGCCGTAGTAATCTTCCGAGTAAATTGTAACGTTCATAAGAGCCTTATCAGAGCCTAAAGAAACGTCAATGATATAATTATTGAAAAGGAAAGTACAATGAATTGAATACATTGCTGCAATTAGTGTAGGTACTATCGCAAATATATAGCTATAGCCATTATTATATGGGTTATATTTCCTTTGCAGAGGATATGCAATACAAATTATAATAAAACAGTATGTTATCATAAGTACCTAAGTACCTACATAAGGATGGTGTAAGTCAATTAAATTGATTGTGGCATTGAAAAAAAACGTAATTAATTAATTTATGTAATTAGGTAGTTTAAACATGACATTTATTACGATTACAAAATATTTAAAAAAAAAGCAATAATAATATCTATACTATAATAATTCTTAACAATTAACACACAGGAAAATATAATTTGTGGAAATTGTATTTATAAATTAAGCATAAGACAGCTTTTCCACCAGAGATAACTAAGCTACGAAACTATGTGACCGTTTCCACCGTCGCGATCGTCCATAGCACGCATCCATCCATATAAAAAAAAAAGTTTTGTACAAAAAAAATTATTTTTATTTATATTTATTTTGGCAACAGACAGTCATACATAATAATAGATACATGAAGAAATAGGTACAATTCTTGACCTAGAGTGCCAATAAATTTATCTAAATAACTAAATATAAAACAACATCAGATCACTAACCTTATAAATACACAATGCAACGTTATTTACGCTGTGAAAGGTACATAATACATATGTATTCGTACACAATTTTGTGCATGCTAAACTTTTATAAAAATAAAAAGAAATAATAATAATAAAAGGTTCAATCACAAAACATTCTGTAATATATATGCAAAATGTGTTTGGTCGTACGAAAATTCATTGAACTCTTCTTTTGATTCACTGAAAACGTGCGTTGTACTTGTAATCAAAGTCAATGTTATCAATCAGTTATTAGGTATTTATTACTTATAATAATCACTGGTTTCTATCGGCTCACCTTTCTTTAGCTAGACACACTTATCTATGACGGGCAATATTTGATAGATTGCTGATAAATTGACGGATGTGATAAACGGACTAATTTGATTGGTCTTAATTTTTCACAAAAAATGTACCAATTTATTTGATATCCGTAAATTATTACTATAATAATTATTGCGTCAACAATCGCATATTGTAATTTTTTAAATTAATTTATTTGTGCATTATAAATTGAATTTAAAATTAAAAAAAACATTATGTAATTCCTAATTTGAGGTTCCCGAAAAGATAAAACCAATCGAATAGGCCCTGCTTATTTTAGAGTTGCAATAACTTTAGAATTTGTCACTTTGTAATAGGGTTGATATTATATTGATTACCTATAAAGGTACACGCTTTAACTATTAATTAATACAATTTAAATTGAGTATTATTAATTTATTAGACTGGCTGTGAAAAGCTAATAGATAATTTTATTTTAAGAATTAGTTTAAGAATATGTCATTAATTTGTAATTATTTATTAATATTGTACAGTAGTACAGAGTATAAGTTCATTATTTTTAGTAAAGTAATTTTTAAAAAGAAATATCTTTTATTCTTCCACGATGTCACGGATATCGTAACCAAATTACCAGAACATGAATTCGTAGATTGAAACAATTGAATTTCAACACTGGGCCTACGAGATAAGGCAAATTGACAATTAATACAACCTTGCAAAGGACTTGATGCTATTGGTATGCTACCATGGTAAGTGATGGATGATGTGGCCGCAGGTGATAAGCACACAGAGCCTGAAGGGAAATGACTCCCAAGCAGAGTTGGGACATACCGACTAACATGGCCGACTTGATAGATTTACCACCGTGCTACTGTTTCTTCGCGAAATTCCCAACTCGGTATGGTTCGAGCCCACAACACTGGCAATATCAGGGGGATTAGCTAGTGTAGCAACACAAATAGGTGCATAGATTCAGGCTAAAATAGACGAGTTATTCGTTTGACTGTGAACGCATGTTGCGCCATCAAACGATGT
This sequence comes from Ochropacha duplaris, assembly GCA_951361185.1. Classification (NCBI taxonomy): domain Eukaryota; kingdom Metazoa; phylum Arthropoda; class Insecta; order Lepidoptera; family Drepanidae; genus Ochropacha; species Ochropacha duplaris. Next base: position 11,584,748 of record OX592701.1, on the reverse strand, counting down.
ACTGTTTGTGAATAAATTAGTAGATATTATAAAACCATGATTTAAAAGAACGATCCAAGCACTGCGGAAAGAGATTTTAATGCGATGATAGCTCAGTGGTAGTGACGTCGGATACCGCGACGAAGGTTGTGGGTTCGAATCCTACAATGGGCTTGAGCTTTCGGTGGTAGGGTTGTGGTACCCGACTGGCTGGCTACCACCCTCAAGTTGAAAATCTGTCGCCAAGCACCTATCGGCGTGTTTCGGCAGCTGTACTTGAGAGCCAGTTCCCATATAGGCTTTGTGTGATTACCACCTTCGGCCACATCATCACTTACCATGGCGAGATTGTGGTCAAACACAAGCTTATCCAGAATAAAAAAAAAAAAGCAAATTGTGTTTCTTGCCGTAGTAATCTTCCGAGTAAATTGTAACGTTCATAAGAGCCTTATCAGAGCCTAAAGAAACGTCAATGATATAATTATTGAAAAGGAAAGTACAATGAATTGAATACATTGCTGCAATTAGTGTAGGTACTATCGCAAATATATAGCTATAGCCATTATTATATGGGTTATATTTCCTTTGCAGAGGATATGCAATACAAATTATAATAAAACAGTATGTTATCATAAGTACCTAAGTACCTACATAAGGATGGTGTAAGTCAATTAAATTGATTGTGGCATTGAAAAAAAACGTAATTAATTAATTTATGTAATTAGGTAGTTTAAACATGACATTTATTACGATTACAAAATATTTAAAAAAAAAGCAATAATAATATCTATACTATAATAATTCTTAACAATTAACACACAGGAAAATATAATTTGTGGAAATTGTATTTATAAATTAAGCATAAGACAGCTTTTCCACCAGAGATAACTAAGCTACGAAACTATGTGACCGTTTCCACCGTCGCGATCGTCCATAGCACGCATCCATCCATATAAAAAAAAAAGTTTTGTACAAAAAAAAATATTTTTATTTATATTTATTTTGGCAACAGACAGTCATACATAATAATAGATACATGAAGAAATAGGTACAATTCTTGACCTAGAGTGCCAATAAATTTATCTAAATAACTAAATATAAAACAACATCAGATCACTAACCTTATAAATACACAATGCAACGTTATTTACGCTGTGAAAGGTACATAATACATATGTATTCGTACACAATTTTGTGCATGCTAAACTTTTATAAAAATAAAAAGAAATAATAATAATAAAAGGTTCAATCACAAAACATTCTGTAATATATATGCAAAATGTGTTTGGTCGTACGAAAATTCATTGAACTCTTCTTTTGATTCACTGAAAACGTGCGTTGTACTTGTAATCAAAGTCAATGTTATCAATCAGTTATTAGGTATTTATTACTTATAATAATCACTGGTTTCTATCGGCTCACCTTTCTTTAGCTAGACACACTTATCTATGACGGGCAATATTTGATAGATTGCTGATAAATTGACGGATGTGATAAACGGACTAATTTGATTGGTCTTAATTTTTCACAAAAAATGTACCAATTTATTTGATATCCGTAAATTATTACTATAATAATTATTGCGTCAACAATCGCATATTGTAATTTTTTAAATTAATTTATTTGTGCATTATAAATTGAATTTAAAATTAAAAAAAACATTATGTAATTCCTAATTTGAGGTTCCCGAAAAGATAAAACCAATCGAATAGGCCCTGCTTATTTTAGAGTTGCAATAACTTTAGAATTTGTCACTTTGTAATAGGGTTGATATTATATTGATTACCTATAAAGGTACACGCTTTAACTATTAATTAATACAATTTAAATTGAGTATTATTAATTTATTAGACTGGCTGTGAAAAGCTAATAGATAATTTTATTTTAAGAATTAGTTTAAGAATATGTCATTAATTTGTAATTATTTATTAATATTGTACAGTAGTACAGAGTATAAGTTCATTATTTTTAGTAAAGTAATTTTTAAAAAGAAATATCTTTTATTCTTCCACGATGTCACGGATATCGTAACCAAATTACCAGAACATGAATTCGTAGATTGAAACAATTGAATTTCAACACTGGGCCTACGAGATAAGGCAAATTGACAATTAATACAACCTTGCAAAGGACTTGATGCTATTGGTATGCTACCATGGTAAGTGATGGATGATGTGGCCGCAGGTGATAAGCACACAGAGCCTGAAGGGAAATGACTCCCAAGCAGAGTTGGGACATACCGACTAACATGGCCGACTTGATAGATTTACCACCGTGCTACTGTTTCTTCGCGAAATTCCCAACTCGGTATGGTTCGAGCCCACAACACTGGCAATATCAGGGGGATTAGCTAGTGTAGCAACACAAATAGGTGCATAGATTCAGGCTAAAATAGACGAGTTATTCGTTTGACTGTGAACGCATGTTGCGCCATCAAACGATGTACTGTTTGTGAATAAATTAGTAGATATTATAAAACCATGATTTAAAAGAACGATCCAAGCACTGCGGAAAGAGATTTTAATGCGATGATAGCTCAGTGGTAGTGACGTCGGATACCGCGACGAAGGTTGTGGGTTCGAATCCTACAATGGGCTTGAGCTTTCGGTGGTAGGGTTGTGGTACCCGACTGGCTGGCTACCACCCTCAAGTTGAAAATCTGTCGCCAAGCACCTATCGGCGTGTTTCGGCAGCTGTACTTGAGAGCCAGTTCCCATATAGGCTTTGTGTGATTACCACCTTCGGCCACATCATCACTTACCATGGCGAGATTGTGGTCAAACACAAGCTTATCCAGAATAAAAAAAAAAAAGCAAATTGTGTTTCTTGCCGTAGTAATCTTCCGAGTAAATTGTAACGTTCATAAGAGCCTTATCAGAGCCTAAAGAAACTGAATAAATTAGTTTTGATTTTGAGTATACCTACATTAGTTAGTCTTATAATTTTTCATTAATACAGCAATGTCTCTAATGGTGTCTTGTTTCAATAAATACCAAAATAAGCGTTGATAATTAACAGAATGTCAGCGAATGGCCACAATGTCTAATTTCAATTTTATGCGTAACACGTTCTCGCTTTGTAATAAAGGACAATGTCTATTCTACGGAATTGTGCTCTCACAACACGACGCGTATTAGCGTCTGCTACTGTTTTTTTTACGCGTGAAACAATTTTGTTGGTAATCTTGTAATTTAGATAGTTTGTACAAATTGAAATCGTTTACCTGACTTAAGTTTCTCGATACAGGCTTCAAAGTTACTGATAAGAAGATCAACACCTGCTTGACTCTATAGAAACTGACTTACAAGAAAATGGTATGAAACCTGCAGATTGTCAAAGCTAATCGACATAGAAGTCGATTTAAAATTTGTCTCATCGCATTACATTATATGAAAAAATTATTCATGTTCTGAAAAACATCGAAAATCTTACTAAAAACAGCGAAACTCATAGCTTGAACACAAGAAATAAGCACGCTGTATCTACCAACAACTCAGGTCAGCAAAGTTAGGAACTCTTTTAAGGGGCAATATAATATACGTTTCTCACAAAGTACCCAAACTTATTCACGAACTATCTGTGTATAGGATTAAAGTAAAAAGTTAAGAAAAAGGGATTTTGATTTTAAAAACTACAAGAACGCACTTGAATGAATTGTTCGCTTCACAAACTATTGAAATAAAATATAGAGCATGTTACTAGCTAATAATGTAGCTTTCCATAGATAATTTTGTTTTTTTAATGGTTTAAGTATTTTTCGAGTTTATCCATTACAAACAAACCACAGTGGTGGTAGGGACTTTATGGTACCCATCTGGCTGGCTACCACCCTCAAGTTGAAAATCTGTCGCCAAACACCTATCGGTGTGTTCCGACTGATGCACTTGAGAGCTAGTGCCCATCTAGGCTTTGTGTGCTGACCACCTTCGGCCACATCATCACTTTTTTTTTACTTTACTTCTTAATACTTCTGGTTACGTTACCAGCTATGTAAAGTAAAAAAGTAAAGCAAAGGTCGTGGGTTCTAATCCTACAACGAGCTTGTAGTACTCGACTGGCCGGCTACGGCTGCCTTTAAGGCATTGTAAATAGTTCAACAACACATTGGAAAATCCCCTGGTATTGCTAATGTTTATAGGCGACGGTATTCACTTGCTATCAGGTGACCCGTCTGCCTGGTTGTCATATTATGTAGTATGAAAAAGGCTAAAAGATATACGCTTTAATAGAAAATCAAAATAAAAGGTAAAAAATAATTAGCAAAAAAATGCATTTTATTGTAAAAAAAAAAGCGTGGGGCGTTTGATGTCAATTGTTATAAATATTTTTGTGACAGATATTGGCAGAAGTACTTAGTCATTTTGAAATTATCTAAAGCACTCCACGCTTTTTATGCTAATCACAATCAAATATGACAATAAATTATTGTCATCTCAAATTTATTTTAGCAACTTCTGACTGAGTTGTGTAATTTATAAAACTGTTGAAAAGCCGTCTGGTGTCGCGCGTTTGCCGTGCGTTAAACAAATATTATTTTTATCATTATTTATCGTACATTAAATACACAAAGATATCCACATTTTTATATATACTTAGACACATTCATTTTCAGATAGTACTACATTGTAACTACCTAGAGTTCAAGGTATTTACAATGTTTAATTTACATAATGTGGTTATTTCATATTACTAAGACATTATTGGTCCTTCTCCTTTACACGGTCAGAACTTCAATCAAGCATTTCGGCACAGAGGAAGGAAGACGTCTACTCTGTGGTTTCGGCATGACGTCACAGTACTTACCTACTGGCAGGCAACGCACAGCCAAAATTTAAATGTGGTAGTATTCTTTCAATATCACAAGGGTGCAATTTGGAATGATTTAATAAATTCTAGCTCTATAGGGTCAAGTGAGTTATTTTCTTTATCTACACTAATATTATGAAGAGGAAAGATTTGTATTTTGTATATAGATATGTAATAAAATAACCTCAAAAACTACTGGACCGATTTAAAAAAAATCTTTGATCATTAGAATGCTAGATTATCCCTGAGCAACATAGGCTATATTTTTGTCCCGGGATAAGATCCCACGGGAACGCGGGTGAAACCGCTGAGGACAGACAGTATATTTCTTTATATAACTAGGTAAGTACATATAGGACGGCTGAACGGATTTTGACGAAATTTTGTGTGTGTGATCAAGTTGATTGAGAATGGTTTAGATTTACAATAGGACTCGGTAGGTGGCGCTGCAATTGGGTTCTAGGTTCTCTTTTTATTTTCAGACAGGACGTCTATCCGGTCAGCTAGAATATTTACATTATAAGTCTATATAAAAGTTTATTTTTGCATAAAAATTAAGTAGAGCGAAGGATGTGTTTTAGCCCGCGATGCGCCAATTCACTCATCTGCTGTGGAAACGCAGCCTTATTTTGAATACCAACAATGATTAGGTACCAGCTGTATCATACACTAGCTTTCCGCCCCGCGGTTTCACCCACGTATCCATTTTTTACCCATTTAGACATTGAATTTCAAAAAAACCTTTCTTATTCCTCGTCTACATCTTAAAAACAATACCTGTGAAAAAATTAAGGGTAGGCTGGGCGTTAATGAGTTAATAGTCCTTCTCATTTTTCATACCAAGAAACGGAAATAACTCCTAACTTTGAATCCCCGTTTCACCCCGTCAGAGGTGGAATTTTAGAAAACACTAAAATACGTGTTTCTTTATTTTTAATTGTTAGCCTAAAAACAAAGTTTCATGGTTCTAGCTTCAAAAAATGGCGGTCTTCCATACAAACTTTCAACCCCTTTTTCACACCCTTAAGAGTAGAATTTTAGAAAACGCTAAAACACATGTTTCTTTATTTTTAATTGTTAGCCTAAAAACAAAGTTTCATGATCCTAGCTTCAAAAATGACCGACTTTCATACAAACTTTCAACCAATTTTTCACCCCCTTAAAGGTTGAATTTCGAAAAATCCGTTCTCATTCCTCAGTCAAGTTTTAAAAACAACATCTGGGAAAAAAATCCGCTTTCTAGGTCTAAGGGTTTAGGCTGGGCGTTGATAGAGCGGTCAGGACTTATCCTTTTATATATATAGATAACGTCACAGACAATAAATTATGTTATTTCTTCGTCAGTCATTGACATAAAATGTAATTCAACCTAAATACCAGCAATAAAATATAAAAACGTGTCATAAAAACATTAAACAATATATTTAGTTGTGCATTTACTATCACTTATCGACAGTTTAATGTTTAGTGTCAAAAGATTATTGAAATCCTTTAATTGAAGCACATTTTTATGTACGTAGGTAAAGAAAACTTCATAAAAGATAGTGTAGGTAAGCAAGTAATCGATTATTTCGGCGTTTGTAATATATTATAATTGCAAAATCAAAAAAAAAATCGGCTAGTTAAAAAATTAAAAAATTTAACTTCCAAAAAAAATTGTAGCTCTTAATAAGTGCCTTCAAAGGCCTAAATAAATGGTTTTGACTTTGGCTTTGACTTTGATTATTTAATCGCACAATTGCTGTTCATACACAATGATAATACACATTCAACCATTTATTGCCGGCTCTTCACAGAATCAACCTGACAATTTATAAGTGCCTGCGAAGGCGAATTAGAATAGAAAAATATTTTAATTTCATCCATAACATTTAGGTATTCCTACTTAACAAGTCTTGAGAGTAACCCCATTGAAAACGAAAATCTTTTTTTTTTTATGTCACAAGTGACAACGAGGCAGGCGGGTCACCTGATGGTAAGTGACAACCGTCGCCTATAGACATTGGCAATACCAGGGGATTGCTAATGTGTTGTACACCTTATTAAGGCGAACTGGCTCTCAAGTGCAATTGCCGGAACACACCAACAGGTGCTTGGCGACAGATTTTCAACTTGAGGGTGGTAGCCAGCCAGTCGAGTACTACAAAGTACCCTACCACCATGCTGTGGTTTCCTCACGATGTTTTCCTTCACCGAAAGCTCAAGCTCATTGTAAGGATTCGAACCCACGACCTTCGCCGCGGTATCCGACGTCACTTACCACTGAGCTATCATCGCATTAAAGGCAACTGCCGCAACACACGTGCTTAGAGACAGATTTTCAACTTGAGGGTGGTAACGAGGCAGGCGAGCACTACAAAGTACCCTACCACCGTGCTGTGGTTTCCTCAAGATGTTTTCCTTCACCGAAAACTCAAACTCAGTGTAGGATTCGAACCCAGAACCTTTACTTTGGTATCCGGCCGGGTTCACTACCACTAGCCATCGCCTTCAAAAGAATATAGCCCAGCCAAACTGTTTTACATATAATAATACATCCTACTCAAGTCCTGCATTACGTAATAGTTTGATTAGCTAGCTACTCTACGCTCAGTCTAGATTTCCTTGTCAGATTACATGCAATAGAGCTGAGAGGGGCTGAGATATCACCCATTATCTCGTTAACTGCATCCAGATATAGCACGCTCCACCACTCTGATGCGCTTTGATTTTAACCAAGTACCCATATGTTTTTTTTACGTTTTTTATTTCTTTGTTTAAGGAGTTTTTCACAATAATGACAAAAATATGTAGACAATTATTAAAATTCACCTCTTTTTTTTTTTTTTTTTGTTGCTGGCAATCATCCTTTTAGGATATTTCTGCCAATGTCAAAGTATTTGAAATGGTCTTGGTCTATTTGTCACAATGTTTTTTTTTACATAAGTTTAAGTATGTAGTCAATACAAAGTCTTTCAATCGCATATATTTTCTTCAGTTTTAATTTCTTCTTTTATGTTATAGTCACATTCTCAAACTCACTGTAATGTCCAGTCCTCGTCCATACATGTCCAGTCAAGCTTTAGTGAAATTGGCGGTTGTTCCACTAAAACATTCACGGACTTTTTGGGACAACCTGGAAAGTCACGATACACGCTTTCATTTCATTTCACTTCACTTGTGCACTTAGATTGATCATTATTGGATAAAACACCACCGAAATTATTCAATAAAACTCAAAATACACGAATTTAATGAAAATAAAACGAAAACGCAACGTCACTCTGCAAGTTCCCGCCAAAAGTCTCAATTCACCTCTTAACGACTACGAAAAGTGTTTTTTTTTTAAACAACTCCATAGATCTCGTAACCACTCTCTAGTTGACAGAAATTTCTGATATAATACCTTATAAAAATTATATTTCTATTATTTTATAGTTTAAACTATTTAATATAAACTAATAATAATTAAATAAATAAATACATTTTAAAACTAAAACTAATAACTAAAATAAATTAAAAAAGTTAGGCTCTAGTTTAGTTTTAATTTTAGTTTGTTAAGATTAGTTAATAATATAAAATATCGCGGATACAGATTGTACAATCTATACATATAAAATTCTCGTCTCGGCATAAAAAATAAATAACCACCTACTCTCAGACCTATCGAATATACATATAAAATTTCATCAAAATCGGTCAAGCCGTTTCGGAGTAGTATTTACCATACCAAAGGACCGATTTGGATGTAATTTTGTGTGTGTATTTCAATGGGTTCCTCGATAATTTGAAAACCAAATTGAACTCGGTAGGTGGCGCTGGAATCGGGTTCTAAGTTTTGTTTTAATTTTAGAGCAGGACAACGTCTGCCGGCTCCGCTAGTATAGTATATTATTTATTATTCATTGTAATTTAAGAAAAAGCGCCACCGTGGTAAGTCATAGCAATGTCTACAGTCGCTGAAATCGTAAGGATTTTATTTCAGAAATCACTATTTTTGTTTGAAATAGTTTATACTACCTATATCAGAAAATACTCGCTTATCATCAATCAGTGTCTGATAATTATAAAAACAATACGCAACAAGAAATAGTTGGGATTCACTGGGAAGACCAAACATCCTGTGTTTTATGTGACGGGCCGGTTGGCGTGGTTGGTTCACACATTGCCTATCACGCCGCAGGTCGTGGGTTCGATTCCCATCCAGGACAAACATTTGTGTGCATGAACATGTCTGTTTGTCCTGAGTCTGGGTGTAATTATCTATTTAAGTATGTATTTACAAAAAAAAAAGTAGTATATGTAGTATATCAGTCATCTGGTTTCCATATTACAAGCTCTGCTTAGTTTGGGATCAGATAGCCGTGTGTGAAAAATGTCCGAGAATATTTATTTATTTTTATTCTAGGATGATAACCTATTTCCAAATCCGGTCGACATTTATGACATGATCGAATAACAAAGTCACACTACAGTTTGAGAAGTAGATGATGATATTCTTTACACACGCCCATCTGATCCCAAATTAAGCAGAGCTTGATAAGTAACTGATATACTGCACATACCTACTACGAATAGGGAATATGCACGTGACTTCAAAATGGACGATTTTTTTTATGTAATTCATATTGTAACAAAAACTTATTATGTACCTACATAATTATTTTAAAAAAAACATGATTTAATTACATATATATTTTGGTAATGTAATAACACGGGTAATTAAACGTTTAAAATTAAATCTGAATAATTAAATAAATGTAGTTACTATTTGCACGCCATCATGGCAAAACATGCACGACCTGTTTATATATATATTTTTTAAGACCAATGTATACCATGTTTTTAGCAAATAAATGATTATATTATTATTATATTAAAACAATAAAAAAATACGTGCATATTCCCTATTGTGGGAATAGATCAAATCTTTAAAAGAAAGATCCATACTGTAAAAAATGCTTTGCTGAGTTGCTTGTTTAAGTCTCTTTTTTACATTTTATAGGCTTGCGTTTGGCCACTGACCCGTCCATAAAGGACGAAGACGAGGCCTAAGATGGAGCACGCTTTTTTTTTTTTTTTATTCTGTATAAGCTTGTGTTTGACCACAATCTCACCATGGTAAGTGATGATGTGGCCGAAGGTGGTAAGCACACACAGCCTAGAAGGGAACTGGCTCTCAAGTGCAGCTGTCGGAACACACCGATATGTGCTTGGCGACAGATTTTCAACTTGAGGGTGGTAGCCAGCCAGTCGGGTACTACAAAGTACCCTACCACCGTGCTATGGTGTCCTCACGATGTTTTCCTTCACCGCTTGCCCAGAAGTCTTCTCCCTAATGTGGTAGAGTCAATTGTAACGTTCATAAGTAGATACCTTACCAGGGCATAAACTGAATAAATGAGTTTTGATCCTCCCTTCTGTGGCATCATAAATGTTCTTACCAACCACGTCAAACGGTCCTTATATGCTTAATCTAACAATTAAAGTCATTTTTTTATTCTGGATAATCTTGAGTTTGACCGAAATCTCACCATGGTTACAAATCCTAAATGGGAACTGACTCTCAACTGCAGATGTCGGAACTCACCGATAGGTGCTTGGCGACAGATTTTCAACTTGAGGCTGGTAGCCAGCCAGTCGAGTACTACAAAGTACCCTACCACCGTGCTGTGGTTTCCTCACGATTTATCCTTCACCGAAAATTCAAGCTCATTGTAGGATTCGAACCCACAACTTTCGCCGCGGTATCCAACGACTCTATCACTGAGCTATCATCGCCTTAAAGTATGCATGATGTATTGGTTCATCAATATATATAAAAGGATAAGTCCTGACTGATCTATCAACGCCCAGCCTAAACCCTTAGACCTAGAAAGCTGATTTTTTTCCCAGGTGTTGTTTTTAAAACTTGACCGAGGAATAAGAACGGATTTTTCGAAATTCAACCTTTAAGGGGGTGAAAAAGGGGTTGAAAGTTTGTATGAAAGTCAGTCATTTTTGAAGCTAGAATCATGAAACTTTGTTTTTAGACTATCAATTAAAAATAAAGAAACATGTGCATCAGCGTTATTTAAATTTTTACCCCTTAAGGGGTGAAAAAGGGGTTGAAAGTTTGTAGGGAAGTCCGCCATTTTTTGAAGCTAGAACCATGAAACTTTGTTTTTAGGCTAACAATTAAAAATAAAGAAACACATGTATTAGTGTTTTTTTAAATATCTACCCCTGAGGGGGTGAAACGGGGGTTGAAAGTTTGTATGGAAGTCCGCCATTTTTGAAGCTAGAAGCATGAAACTTTGTTTTTAGGCTAACAATTAAAAATAAAAATATACATGTTTTAGCGTTTTCTAAAATTCAACCTCTTAGGGGGTGAAACGGGGGTGAAAGATTGTATGGAAGTCCGCCATTTTTGAAGCTAGAAGCATGAAACTTTAAATTAATAATTAGAAATAAAGAGGGGGTGAAACGGGGGTTCAAAGTTGGTATGAAAAATTAGAAGGCCTGACGCACTGACTCATCAACGCCCAGTCTACAACCTTGGACCTAGAAAGCTGTTTTTTTTCACAGGTATTGTTTTTAAGATGTAGACGAAGAATAAGATAGGATTTTTCGAAATTCCATCTCTAAATGGGTAAAAAAGGGATACGCGAGTGAAACCGCGGGGCGGAAAGCTAGTTTGTATATAAAATGGTGGGTTATTACAACAGCTGTTGTTATTTCACCGTGACCAATAGTACCAATAGTATAATAAAGTAGCAAGAAACAAAGAAAAAATAATAGTTTTGCACGTGTTTAAATATTAAAAAATATATTATTTTCTGGTATATATTAGTTGTTTTATATAATTTAGAGTGGCCGCTTTTTTTTACTTTTTAGTTATTTGAGCTCGAAATTGATTTAAAAGTTCTTTGATCTTGTATGCATAGAGTACTTATCTGTTTTAATTCTGTAAAATTCCTTCAACGCCTTCAACGTATTATTTTTTTAATTTCATTTCATTTATTTCGAGTAACATAAAGTCATAATTAGATTATTGTACATTACACATCATAAAATAATTAGACACATACAACACAAAAAAGGACACGTGACACAAATCTATTATATAAAAATGAATCCCTATTTCCTTGGTCACGGCATCACGCTCGAACGGCTGGACCAATTTCGCTAATTCTTTTTTTGTTGTGTTTGTTATTGTAAGGAGAAGGTTCTTATGAAAGAAAAAAGTATGAAAGTTGCGCGGAACATTAGAAAATTTAAGAAAACTTAACGACCATATTCCATTTTCTAACCTTAAGTTTCTTTTTATTTTCATTTCATGGCAGGACAACGTCTGCCGGGCCCACTAGTTATAAATAAAAACAAGCACACACACACTTTGGCCACTTTACCCTACGCTACATAAAAGGGACATGTCGCCCGCAGCAGTGCCGGATAAAGGGTGTAGGTTAGGCTGACACTCCACCGAAGCTGAGCGGAGCCGAGCGGAGCCGAGCGGAGCGAAGATGTGTTTTAAACATAAACGAAATTACATTGGTTGTTTAAAACACATCTCCTCTCTGCTCAGCTTTGGTGGAGTCTCAGATAAATTACTTTTTGACCAATCACTCAAAATGTATCACTTGATGAACAAAAAAAAAATCGTTATTTCTATTTTAAGATACATAATTATTATTCGGACTCTGGTCTTTAATAACACAGTTAAAAAATCACCTTTATTTGTTTCCTAAAATTAATTAATTACCCAAAATTGGGGAAATTCTTACGATTTGCCACCCCACACACGCACACACGTAAGTGTACAAGTAGGTATACTCTTTACGCATACAAGCTGTCAATCCAGACTATATAATATTTAATTGCCCCATAAACTTGACACTTCTTATTTTTTTTGTGTAATGAGCAGATTTTTTTACAAGTATGATTGCGTTTTTTATGATTGTTTTGGCTGGTGTTTTTGGTGAGTTTTAATTGTTTTTTTTATGTAAATTTTGAAGAATTTATAAAAATATTTATTAACTATCCCATAATATGCTCGGGTATATCGCATTTCAATATAATAATTATAGTTGAATATAAATTAAATAAACACCTTCTTTAATTACATTAAATCATATCGTTGTTTATAATACAAAAAATTACTAAATCAAGAAAAAATATTTTATGTAATGATTAAAAATTATCATTTTCAAATATGATTTAATTACGTACATCAGCATACTTATGTTAACTCATAAATTTTAATCAAGATTTCATGATCTTTCATCGAAAATTAATTTGTCACTTCACGTAGTATCCGAAATTTGTTTAGTAGGCTTTGTGTGCTTACCACCTTCGGCCACATCCTGACTTACCATGGTGAAATTGTGGTCAAATACAAGCATATTCAGAATTTAAAAAAAAAACACACTCTCTGTTCCGTAACTTATTTCTTTACAAAAAACATTTCTATTAGTTGCTAGCTTTCCGCCCCGGAAAATCGGGAAAAATCCTATCTTATTCTTCGTCTACTTACATCTTAAAAACCTGTGAAAAAAATCAGCTTTCTAGGTCCAAGGGTGTAGACTGGGCGTTGATGAGTCAGTGAGTCAGGCCTTCTCATTTTTCATACCAACTTTCAACCCCTTTTTCATACCTTTAAGGGTTGAGTTTTAGAAAACGCTAAAACATGTGTTTCTTTATTTTTAATTGTTAGCCTCTAAACAATGTTTCATGGTTCTAGCTCCAAAAATGATGCAACAACCCTAAAAACTTACAACTCCTTTTTCACCCTCTTAAAGGTTGAATTTTAGAAAACGTTTAGCGTTTTTACACGTGTTTCTTTATTTTTAATTGTTAGCCTAAAAATAAAGTTTCATGGTTCTAGCTTCAAAAAATGGCGGACTTCCTTACAAACTTTCAACCCCCGTTTCACCCCCTCAGGGGTAGAAATTTAAAAAACTCTAATACACATGTTTCTTTATTTTTAATTGTTAGTCTAAAAACAAAGTTTCATCATTCTAGCTTCAAAAATAACCGACTTTCATACAAACTTTCAACCCCCTTTTCACCCCCTTAAAGGTTGAATTTCGAATAATCCGTTCTTATTCCTCGGTCAAGATTTAAAAACAACACCTGGGAAAAAAATCTGCTTTCTAATTCTAAGGCTGGGCGTTGATAGTCAGGACTTCTACTTTTGTATATATCTCTAGATTCTGTTGCTGCTTGAAAGAATGTATAACACCTGGGCTTGCGGATGGGACGGTCAACAAAATTCTGAAATCCCAATTCAATCATATTAATAGTATGACTGTGCAACATCGCGGACTTCGTAGATCCTTCGTAGCAGATTGCTATGTGCTACGAAATCTAACTTACAAGAGAAGGTTGCTCTATTCTTTAAAAATATATTTTAAAAATTGCTGCTAACTTTTGAAAACGTTTCTAATAACCAGTTTTTTTCTAAATAAGTACCTTATGGGTAAAGTATCATATGAAAAATGTATTTTCTCCATTAAAGTAAATACATCTTTGGGGCCGTAGACCTTATCCTGTTAGACCCTTTTATGGGAACTTTTTACTGTATCATTAAACATTTAAAACTTAAGCCATACGTTTTTAACATAAATTTTATATCCTACTAATATTATAAATGTGAAAGTTTGGATGGATGTTTGTAAATTTAAAAAAAACGGATTTTGATGAAATTGGCACACAGGTAGATCATATTCTGGAATAGCACATAGGCTACGTTTTATCCCGGTGATGGATAAGATCCCACCTATAATAAATTCACTTTTGCTTCATTGTTTGTAGTTGACTGGTAAATTATGTATTAATTCATCTTATTATTTAATTTAATTTGCATATAATAACTAATGTATGGCGAAGTATGATGTATTTCTATAAAATTATAACACCTGTGTACAATGTTTCAGGCAAATTAATATAATAACAATAAAATGATATAAATTTTTTATGTTATCTTAACATACCTATTTACACACTCACAATAAAACTCCATCTACAGACTAAATTAGAGGATAAAATGAAACTAAACGTGTCCAAAAATCGAGCTATATTGCTTTTATTTAATAATTTTTTTTAGTATTAAATGTTTTCAACCATAGATGAATAACGCCCGTGCGGCGCGCGAGGACCTATTTTATTAATCTATGGTTTTTAACCTTTATTTTGATGTTGATGTTAATGATATGACTTATTTTATTGTTTCAGGTCTAAGTCATCAAACTAACTGGTCCTATAGTTGTAAGTCAATATTTAATGTTTTTTTTTCACACATAAGTCCATGCCTCCAGCCTCTTTGCCTGTTAATATTTATTTTTATGAGTCTGAATGTATCTTAAAAAGGTTTTAGGTGATATCTGGTTTCCATAGTGTGGTACAGCTCAGCTTAGCTTGGGATCAGATGTGTGCTGAAGAAAGTCCCAGGTTGTTTATTACACAATGAGCTTGAGCTGTCGATGATAGAAATCATCGTGAGGAAACCACAGCACGGTGGTAGTACTCGTCTGGCTGGCTAACACCCTCAAGTTAAATGTCTGTTGCCAAGCGTCTACTGATGTGTTCCGACAGCAGCGCTCGAGAGTCTGTTTCCTTCTAGGCTTTGTGTGTTTACCATCAACAACATCATCACTTAGCATGGTGAAATTGCGGTCAAACACAAGCTTATTCAAAGTATAAACAAAATACGAGTATAAAAAATGACCTGAAAGAAGCTAGCATCATGTGCAGTTGTTGCATTGTTTAGTTGAAGGTGGAAGCTAGCCATGTGCGAAATACACTGTAACATGATTTCCTCACAATATTATACTTCGTGAAAGGCTTTGAGGATTTGAACCTATGGTATTTCTTACAGCATTATTTTTATCATAATAATATACAAAACCTGAAATTAATATGCTTAGACTCGGTAACAGAATCGTTTAAATTACTTGTATTCGTAACTATTTTGTTACAAATACTACTATTTCAATCGATTCTAGATAGTTTAACAACTATCAAAAATTTTAAACTTTGATAAAATGGCAATAAAACTTCGAATTATATCATTATTTATTCATGTTTTTCTTTGCATTTGACATTACATGACAATATACTAGGAGCGTATAGGCTTTTGTATGAAATAAAATAACAACTCTAAATTTTATGTTTATTTTGTCTCTCGTAAAATTTTTATGGTCTATCTACCACTATATAAAATCAATAAAATATTTACATTATTATAACTACAATTAAAACGAATCTAATCTAAAAACTACCTAAAATAAACTATAAAAGTGCGTCGAAGAATTCCTCCGCATCGCCGTCGACTGGTAACGTTCCCAAAAGACTGGCAGCATTGTCACGTTGAATGGCAATGCTTAATCTTTGGCCAAAGTAAAAGCCAGCCTTTTGGTCACGGGAAGCGTCAACCAATCTTTGGGAAATATCCTTAAATAGGAAATGAAAGGATAAAGGGATTCTCAATTATATTTAATCATCATCATATCCACTGCTGTACAAAGTTCTCCACCAAGGATCTCCACGATGGCCTGTCTTGCGCTACCCGCATCCAGTAGCTCCCCTCAACTCTAACTAGATCGTTGGTCCACCCTGTGTGTGTGTGTGTGTGTGTGTGTAATTAATAATAATAATAATAAATAAATATCCTAGGACATTTTTCACACACGGCTATCTGATCCCAAACTAAGCAGAGCTTGTACTATGGAAACCAGATTACTGATATACTACATATACTACTTTTTTTGTAAATACATACTTAAATAGATAATTACACCCAGACTCAGGACAAACAGACATGTTCATGCACACAAATGTCTGTCCTGGATGGGAATCGAACCCACGACCTGCGGCGCGATAGGTAGTGTGTTAACCAACCACCATTAAATCTTTAATTAAAGACGGGCCAGTTGATCTAAATTAAGTCTTTAATTTAATATTAATATTTTTGACTGAATAGATGACTCTGAATGGCCTGGGATATGCTCGACTGGTAAGAAGCAGTCTCCGATCAACATAATAAGGCGTACAGCTTTACATGACGAACAGTGCGCCTACATAAAAGGACCGCTCGTGTTCCATGGATACAGAAACGTCACTGTATCAGCTAGTAACAATGAACACACGCGTGAGTATCTCAATTAATACATAGGTACCATTATATTTATAAGGTACTATTGAGCACGGTAAAACTAAACGATCCATCAGGACTTTATCCTTAAGTAAACAGTACAACATTGTTTAATATTTATTTTAAATGAAAATGGAGTACGTAATTTTCACCCTACCTGCTCAGACCAAATAAAAAAGGTAGACAGAGCCCCGATTAAAGGAAGCTGAATTTGAAAAAGGAAGCCGATCGCGTTCATGTGTGACACGAGTCACGCGGTATAATATTGTTTACGTACGCTCCTTCTACCTTTTTTATATGTTTTGTGCTTACTTGTTCCTTTTTGTTCATTATGCAGGGTTACAGGGAAAGCCGTACTGAATATTCAAGGACGTTATTTATATTCAGGTCATTTCTGATGGATTTGATTCCGTAATATGGTGTCCGAAACTTAACCGTTACGGAGATATTCAATTTTAAAGATCTTTTTAAAATATCCTTAATTTTTTGCTTTTTTATTGATTTTTTTGAGATTAGAGCTGTTAAGGTCCGATTTTACTAGGTTTTAGAGTAGGGAGCTCAAGCTCATTGTACGATTCAAAACCAAGACCTTCGCTGCGGTATCCGGCGTCACTACCAGCCATCATTGCCATTAAAAAAGTTTCGTAAAGCGCTCTTCATACTATTGAAATTTTCCTAACCCTAATATTCGCCTATAAAAGACAACACGTTTCTTTTAATTTTTGGTCTAATATTACTATTTTCACTATATTTTTACAGTGATATGGCAAACTAGCGAGGCCTATTCGGCGCCAGTGTTATCTGGTGGTCCTCTTAAAGGCAACTACATCTTCAAAGAGGTCCATCCTCACTGGCTATCGGAACACGCCATCGATGGCAGGAAGTTAGTATATACTGTTTCTAAGTATTGTTGCAAAACTTTAATCCAAAAATTGCAATTTGTTAAATTTTATATTTATTTTCCACAATTTAATAACATAGTGGAAAATTAGGTCTGTATCTATTTGTGAACCCTGATAGATACAGCAAAGGTTATTTGGTCATCCTATTTCTGTCTTTCTGTCTGTGTGTTTACGATAAACTCAAAAACTACTGAACGGATTTTCATACGGTTTTCACCAATAGATGGAGTGATTCATGAGGAAGATTTTGGTGTAAAATCCATTAGGGTTTTGTGTACATTGTCTGAAATATGACGATGTTTGGATATCCAAGGATGAACAGAAATCACTAGTGCCTCGTTGATCCACCTCGCGGCACACCATGAAAAAAAGCAGGAGTAACTCCCAACTCTCATTAGTGGGGGAGGCACTTCAAGAAGACGAAGAAGTCTAACAATCAGGCAGGTGTGTCACCTGATGACAACTGATGGTTTTTAGGTGCTTGGTGACGGAGGGTGGTAGCCAGTCAATCAAGTACTACTAGTTTCCTAACGATGTTTTCCTTCACCGAAACCTCAAGCTCATTCTATGGTTCGATCTTACGATATACGGCTCTGAATTCTAAGTCACTACCACACATCGCTTTAAAAGTATCTGTAACTGTAGATAATTTCATTTCGTGAATACAGGTAAAACCATGGTAGCAACTAGTGGCATGTAATTCTAAAATAAACAGTTTATTTAGCAAACACTTTAGGTATAGCAACTGGTTCTGCTGGCTTGGCTAATCAAGTGTCATAATATTTGGCCAATTATTTGAACAATGATTTGGGTAAAATTCCTCATCTCAGTCAACGATGTTAGACAAGATTTTTGATGACATTTTAATACTTTGTAGTTTAGTGATCATCCAAATACCACGTTTCCACGTTTTGGCCCAGTTGTAGACTGCCAATGATCCTATCGAAGTATTGGAAGAATGCTAAATTAAAAGTCGTTTATTCTGATAGGTTCCCACTAGAATTCCACATGGTTCATTACAAGGAAGGTCTTACAAAAGCAGAGGCTGTTCTACTCGATGATGGTATAGTAGTAATTGCAGTATTGTGTGTGGTAAGAAATACGAAATACTTACTCGACTATCGATCAAATTGACTATTGAATTCTATTCTATTCTATTATAGACTATCAAATCAAATTGACTCTTACCCCACTTGACCCTACTCTCATTATGGTCATGAAAACATTCTAAATAAAAGTGCAGTCTCTTTTTATTAATCCCAGAAAAAATGGTTTTCATTCGTTTCTTGAGAGCTTACTAGCAAATATTATGTCTAAGAATACTTATTTTCAAAGGTATACGGCGCTACTGCTGAAAATGATTTTGCTTTGAAAGAATTAATACCGAAAGTGTCCAATCTGATCGAAGAGGGTCAAGAAACCGAATTATACAATATCAATGTCGCGTAAGTATTAAAACTCAACACGTTATAGATAGATGGCTTTTATTATGCACTAGTTTGTGCGCGAGCTAAGAGGTTTCATTACTGTAGAAAAGGCAGTCTTATCATCATGTCAGCCGGAAGACGTCCCCTGCTGGACAATGGCCTCCCCCAAGGATCTCCACGATGGCTGGTCTTGCGATACCAGCATCTAGTGGCTGTAAGCAGTCTTATCACTTTGAGACAACTTTTAGATGGAAATAAATTAAGTAAATAAATGGTGGTGCTACAATGTTACGTATATAACCCATAAAAATATAATTTTATAAGAATGAACATAAGAGAGAAAGAAAAACATTTATTCATGACAACACACAACATTACATTAAACTAAATAAAAAGAAAATAACATAAAAAGACAAGACATCAAACAAACAATCATATAATGATACGTAATGCCAGGAATAGGTCTCGACTCAGCATAAAGCCAGTCGAGGCCTACGACCATGAGATCACGAACATGTAGTGACAGACATAATGTAGCTAAACATGCGGATAGTGAAGAACCTAATACTGTGGCACATAATAGAGGAAGAGTTTTATCCAGTAGAACAGTTAGCTTACATTCTTCTGTTTCTTCTAGCCGTCTCTTCAGCCCTGAGCCCCAGTCGTACTACACTTACAATGGCTCTCTCACCACGCCCACATGCTACGAGTCAGTCGTCTGGCTAGTCATGGACAAACCCTTATGCATCTCTGATATCCAAGTAAGTACCATCATGTCAGTCGGAAGACAAAGAACTGCCCCAAGGATAATAATTATTAAATAAATAATTCACAGTCAGGACTAATATTAATATTCCCTTTCTTCAACAGTACAGAGAATTCAGCAAGGTGAACATTGGCGGAGTCGACAACTTCCGTTGCTTGCAGTCATCCAATCTTACGGTCTACCGCTCCAGGTCCACTTAATGTGATGCTTAGGTCAACGACTAATGAAACACCTAACATTTCACTATTATTTATAAGTATAATTGTTAATGTAGAACGACGTGGCGACGGCAGAAACTAAAACTGTGGAGTACCGCGTAAGAAACTAGTAATGATTCTTTGAATTGTGTTGTCTTTATTTAAAGTCCTGTGAGTCTGTAAGTCTGTAAGGTGTCTAGTCATATGATGTCTGAATTGATATTCACGTGTCCCGTAAAAATAACATAATTAGGAGGTTTCAATGTAGTTCATTATCATTCTTATGCGGTAGCCCAAGACTGTTGTTACTTGGTATCGGTTACCGCGTCGCTCACCAACTTTGATGTGTTTGACATCAAATGACTTTAATGTTACGTTTTACTATTATACGTTAAATATTTATATTTGTGTTTGTGTTGTGTGCTATCTTTATAATAAACATATTTTATTTCATGTTTCTTTGCTTTACTTAAGACAAAAATGACATGTATGCACTTAGCATAGATTTGAAAATATTGTTGGTAATCCGTCCAACAAGTATGATGAAGGAGTATCCATGTAAAGTCGCCTATAGACATTAGCAATGTCAATGTGTTGTCAACCTTTTGACAACGGCTTAAAGACAACTGACTCTCAAGTGCTCAAGGAACACACCAACAGGTGCTTGGTGATAGGTTTTCAACTTGATGGTGGTAGCCAGCCAGTCGAGTACTACAAAGTACTCTACCACCGTGCCGTGCTTTCCTCACGATGTTTTCCTTCACCGAAAGCTTTGGCTGATTATAACCAAAATTATTGTTTGTAGTAGCTTCTCTCTGCATTTGCCCCCTGGCGAAGTGTAAAATATTTGAATAAATTAATTTTTATTAAATTAATAATTTAACTATTTTATTTACAACAATGTACAAAATATACAAGCAAATGTACAATTATAATATATAAAAAACTTCTTCGAGGCTGCCGCTGCCGCCGATCGGCAAGGTTCCCAGAAGGAAAGATGTTTATTTTAGAAGAAAGATCCACTGCAGACAAAACGTTGCCTTGCTGATTTTCTTCCCGGAGTCTGGTAGGTATTGCGAACCGGAGGTAGAATAAATTGTAACGTTCAACTGGGACTTAACTGAATAAATTAGTTTTGAGTTTGAGAGCCATTACTATTTTTAGAATATAATTATTATTAATCACTGGAAACTGTCATACTTCAGAATACAATACGAAACATGATTTCAATGCGATGATATTTTATAAACAAAACCGTCAAATTATTTCTTACATCATTAAAATTTGTGCATCATTTAGTGAATCTCGTCCATTGAAGACGTACGGACAATTTTTATTAGTGTATTATATTTAAACAGCCCTAATGTTGAAATGTGTAATTATAGTTATAGTGTGTTTAGGTCGGTACATATGTGTTTTTATTTGTTTAGTTAAGTTTCTATGTTAAGAACTGTATCGATAATTGCTGATTTTTCGGTAAAAATACCTATTTTTTTAAATTAAATTTGAGAGAAAAAATATGGACAGAGATGTCGATATTTGTCCCAAAACCCTTACCCTTACACAAGTCCTTATTTTTGCCGTAGAAGATGTAATAGAAGGTGGTCAGCAACACCGAGGAATCTGGCTCTCAAGTGTATCTTGTGGTGAAATGACCATGACAATACAGAAACAATGACTCTTATTCCTTTGTTTACAAACTAAACTAATCTAATATCACTCTTTCTATCTTTCTTTTTGTATTAGTTTAAGAATAAAATTGTTAAACATTTGAACGAATATTTAAAAAAAGTAACATTTCTGAGTTTCTTGCCGGTTCTTCTCAGTTGAAGGCTGACTTCCGAACCGGTGGTAACTTCTGTAATTCGACCTTCATAAGTACCCTTCTAGGGCCTAAACTGAATAAATGGTTTTGACTTTGAATAGAAACATATAGAGAGTGATATAAAAAAGTTGCTTCTGTCAGTCAAGTTTCTTGATTTCAAAGTAAATATAACTGCATTCAAAATTGTTCACAGGTTTAATATTTATTAATATAGTTTAGGTACACGTATCCTGAGTGATTTTAAGGGTCAGACGACAATGACGACAAGAAGCCCATCGATTCATTAATAGTTATTAATGAATAATTTGCACCTTCTGTAATTCAGTTTATCATTTACAGAAATCTCATCGCCAACAATGCAGAACGACCTAATTTGGAGTTACGACGGTAAGAAAAAAGACAAGATCATTATTTTTTAATACCTATTAATTTCACATGGCTGGTACAACCTATACAATGAGCTTGAGTTTTCGGTGAAGGAAAGCATCGTGAGGAAACCATAGCACGGTGGTAGGGTACTTTTTAGTACCCGACTGGCTGGCTACCACCCTCAAGTTCAAAGTCAAAATCTGTCGCCAAGCACCTATCGGTGTGTTCCGACAGCTGCACTTGTGAGCCAGTTCCATCTAGGCTTTGTGTGCTTACCACCTTCAGCCACATCATCCCTTACCATGGTGAGATTGTGGTCAAACACAAGCTCATCCAAAATAAAAAAAACCTACTTTTCCCGCCTCGGATTGTATACACCCTAAATAATCCTATGTAATCGGCCATTGTTATTATTATGACATTTTTAAATGCTTGTATTCGTACATTACTCAATCAATGATTCAATTCATTCCCCTTACATTATTATGCTCTTCATTCGAAAACAAACATTTGACGCTCATTGTTGTTTCCATATGAATTGTTAAGGTATCAACAAATTTTAAATGTTTACATTTCTTACGACATTTCTCCACACATGTCCATATGAATTCAAGTTAAGCAGAGCTTGGTCCGTGGTCAATAATGTATAGGAAAAGTCCAAAGGTTGAACCCTGTGGGACATCCATTGTAACTATAGATGCATTAAAAACCTTGCTAAAATGAAAATATCGAGTGAAATAGCTCATAAACTATAGCGTTTTTTTTTACCACAAGCGACAACCAGTCAGGCGGGTCACCTGATGGTAAGTGAATATAGTCGCCTATAGACGTTAGTAATATCAGAGGGATTGCCAATAAACAAACAGGTGCTTGGCTACAGATATTCAACATGAGGGTGGTAGCCAGTACTGGTACTTTAAAAAAAAAAGTTTGAAACGATAGACGATTAGAAATACTTTATTATTATTTATTGATCAGGCAGGCAGTCGATTCAACTGATAAGTGCCTATATCCTGTTGTTCTTCTCTTTGAGATGCTTGTCGAGTCGGTTTTTAAATTTGTGACATTAACTTAAAAAAGAACCTTTTGATTTTTTCACTTCCAGATGAGACCACGTGGCCTGGTCAACATTGCAAGGAAGGTGGCTTAAGGCAGTCGCCCATCGACATCCGAACTTCAAATGTCGTTACGGATACAGACTTGAATTACATAAAATATGGCGCTTTGAAGTTTCATGGGTATGGGAGAGTCCTGGTTTCTGGGATTAATAATGAGCACACGTGTGAGTTTTCTAGTTCTAACATAAATATAGCTATATATAAAAACTTCCTCGAGGCTGCCGCTGCTGCCGATCGGCAAGGCTCCTAGCAGGCTGGCAGCGTTTCCTCTTTGGATGTCCAGGCTGATGCGTTGGCGGAGATTGGGACCCATGGTTTCGACCGCTAAAATAGTCAAACGGCCATAATAATGCGAAAGTAATTCTGTATGTTACATTACACCTAAAAAAGACGATATAGATGGGACCTTAGGAAAGGACACTGGATACTTTTTATCCCGGAAAATGACAAGATCCGTCGGGAACACTGGTGGACAGCAGAGCTGATGGATTTGACAATTTTGACAGAGACATAAGATATTGCCGAGACCCTATAATAACTTTTCAAGTTCCATTTTTGCATAAACTACTGATAAATTAGAAGCTCGCTCTATCCTAAAACTTGATTCGTACCGGCATTGCTTACCTTAGACATAATCTTTACACAGTATAAAATGAAGTCGCTTCCGCTGTCTGTTCGCTTACCTAAATCTTTTAATCTACTCAACGGATTTTAATGAAGTTTTCAGCAATAGATAGAGTGATTCAAGAGGAAGGTTTATATGAAATGAAATTAAATGAAATGAAATTGTTTATTCATCCAAATAGGCCTTCACAGGCACTTATGAATAGTCAGACTCTAAATGCTCGGTTCGGAAGGTTGTTTTTGCTGAGAAGAGCCGGCAATAAACTCAGCAATTACTCTTTTCATAAACAACTTACACCTATTACATTCAATAATTATTATTTATCTAGTCTCACTGACAATATTTGCGTGTTATGGCGGCAAAAATAGTAATCTATAGAATTTAATTATGACTGACAACTCGCACAGACCAGCCCCCACAAGCAGCACCTGTTCACAAGTATGACGCGTGTGGCAGCCATCTTTTTTTTTTTTTTTTTGAGGAGGACTTAAAGGTGGCGGTCTGAAGGACCATAGACACCCTTACGCGGACTATTCGGCGAGCGCTTAGGGCTCTCAGCCGTGTTTGTTTGTGACGACTCACCGCTGAGGGCGCCCCAGTTGGGGCCCGAACCTCGGCTCAGGGCGTCGTCGGGGGACACAAAAAGTGGGACGGACTTCACCTAAGCGATTTAGAGGAGTTTTTAGGGGACGGTCGGATTGCTGACTGTGGCGGCTCGGGCCGTTAACGACTGACTAACGGGGGGACGAGACTGAATCTGAGTGGGATGTCGCGACGGGCCTCTCCGGCGAGGGCGGAAACGCGGGCGTTGTTTCTCGAGGGCTGCGCGAGCCTCCCTATCCTGAATTTGAGCTAAAGTTATGGGGTCGTCCGGCTCGCTGAGGGCGATTTTCGGCCTACGGATTTTTGAGATCTTTGAAGGAGTAAACTCCTCGCACATTTTATAGGGAAGTGAGCGACTAATATGTATAATACATACATATTATAACACAGAAAAGCCAAGAATTTCAATGACTTGTAATGTGATGTCGTTCAGTGAAGCGGGCGGGGGACGTTTAGTAAAATATAATCACCAACAAGCATAGACACTTGGCCTAGATATTTGACCTAGTTTCTACTAACATTACAATTATAAAAGTAATAAGCGAAGAATTGTATATAATAAGCTCATAATAGATTGTGAAAGGTTTACGTGAAAGTGATATAATGGTCAAGGTTCGTCAAAGAAATCTTTAAGGTCAGATACCAACGTTGAATTAATTACATAATTTATTTATTGTAATATTAATTAATTAAATCTGTGCATGAATAGACCTTGCGTAGATACTTATTGTAAAGATAAAAAAAGTTAAAGAATTGATATGATTTCAACAGTTTTAGCTACCGTTGGCCTTCTAGTAGATACTGTTTTCGATTCTTTAGCAGTAATTTCCTCGAAAAATCATCTGAACAAATAACCGTTTGTGTCAGACACTTTTTAGTTTCACTTTTGTAATTTGAATTGAAGTCTCGATATTATGATAATTTAATTCTCCTTCGTTTGTCGGAAGCGGTGCGTTAAAAGACAACCGAGGAATCAGACTTTTGCACTGACTCATTCTGAAGTAGGATCCCGAGCATTAGATATTTTGCCATTTGAGCCGTTTCCATCCTCGTTTTAATTACTTATCTATTCCCAGTGCAATTCAGGTCGGAGGGTGAGGATGCTATACACCCGATCCTCACGGGTGGCCCTCTGGAAAAACTCTACAGATTGGAGCAGATGCACTTTCACTGGCTTTCGGAACACGCTATCAACGGTATCAAGTACGTATAAATTTTCCCGTGGATATCTAATACATTTAATGATAATATTTGTGGTTTTTTAATTTACTATTAGGATAAGCTTGTATTTGACCGCAATCTCACCATGGTAAGTGATGATGTGGCCGAAGGTGGTAAGCACACAAAGCCTAGATGGGAACTGGCAGTGCAGGTGTCGGAACACAACGATAGCTGCTTGGCGACTTCAATTTGAGAATAGTAGCCAGTCAGTCGGGTACTACAAAGTACCCTCACACCGTGCTTTGGTTTCCTCGCTATGTTTTCCTTCACCGAAAGCTCAAGCTCATTGTAGGATTCGAATCCACGGCCTTCGCCGCCGTATCCGACGTCACTATTACTGAGCTTTAAATAGTGTATATTATTAAAACAACTCTAAAAAACTAAGAAATTCTATTGGATTCTTAAGCATACCTACTCAAGGGTAACCATTGATTTAACCTGTCAGTTCTTTCTTGGGACAGTCGGGGTTTCAGAGCCCGCACCACTTGGTTCTCAAATGGGACAATCGGGACGATGACATTTACTTGAAAATTGGGCGCGAATTTTGAAATTTTGAAAACTGTGCGCGAGTTGAAGATTTGTTTGACAGGTTAATGTCGCGAGTCAACAGATTAAGCTTAATTACTACTGTAATTATCCTAGCACTGGCAATCTTAGGTTGTTTACAGAAAGACTAAAGTAGGTACTCTAGAGACGACTGCAGTAACCCTGCTGTTGCAGTTGTTACTAAGGCTAAAAAAAGCCCTCGCACTGATTTTCAGTCGAGGCCATGACATCGCGAACATGTAGTGACGGACAATTTACAAAAAATATATTACAAGATCTACTCTAAAAAACTTCCTCTAAATTCTGCAGTTCGATGATGTGGTATAGACAGAAGGTAACTAGAGGCTCTCGTTTTATAATGGGTGTGTTCACTACCTAAAAATGTCTCCTATTTCAGATACCCAATGGAGATCCACTTCGTCCACGTAAGATCAGACCTGTCGGTAATCGAAGCTCTGAACGAAAAGGACGGCCTTGCTATAGTTGCAGTGTTTTGTAACGTGAGTTCATTTAGTAAATTACCTTTTCGTTGATTTATTTCCCGTGTGTTCCTAAGAACGACACCAAAATTTATTGAATTTGATGAAGGGAGAATTGAAATAGTTGACAGTAGTTTTTATCGGTATTATAGACGAACTAGTATTCCTCCCCGAGGGATCTTATATTTTCCCGGGATAAAAAGTAACCTATATATTATTCCAGTATATGAACTACCTGTGTGCCAAGTTTCATTAAAATCCATACAGTAGTTTTTGTGACAGTGATCCTATAAAGGTTCCGTTTTTCATTTTGCGAACCGCAAAAACTGATGCAAAGCAGAGAAAGGAACCCTAAAGTATAACTACCGTTTTAGTCTCCCCAGCTCAACTACAGTATTTTAAAAACGACTTAGATGAAGCTGGTATCACAAGATCAGGGTTTATTGACGATTATGTATTCAGGTGCAAGCAGAGCTGAACGAATACCATGAAGAAATTTCTAATGAAATAATGCAGCATGTACCTAACATGTTGGAAGCTGGGACCTTCGTCAGCGGGATTCTACTTAACATGACGTAAGAGAATGATCCTACTAATACTAACTGATACCTACTATAATTAATGAGAAACTTTGGGTTCTTTAAGTACTTGCAAACAGGTGCTGCTTGTGGGGGCTGGTCTGCTTGAGTTTGTTATTTACTAAGTCAGTCATAATTAAATTATATTTATTATTATTTTGCCGCCTTAACACGCAAATATTATCAGTGAGATTAGATAAATAAATAATGATTAAATGTAATAGGTTTAAGTTGTTTTTGAAAAGAGTAATTGCTGAGTTTATTGCCGGCTCTTCTCAGCAACAGCAACCTTCCGAACCGAGTATTAGAGTCTGACTATTCATAAGTGCCTGTGAAGGCCTATTTGAATAAAAAAACATTTTCATTTCATTTCATTAGGACTCTCCTCATACCCTGGGATCAATTTCCCCAGACTCTTTTTGCATTGGGCAACTTTACCCACTGTCAAATCGAACAAAAATGTTTGAACGGGCTTTTACAGTCGCCAAATAACTTCCAAACGTAATTATGGTCTATTTAGATTATACAGCTGAAGTGATTTATCAAAATATGTGTGATAATAGCAAAGAGAAACTGTCTGGAATAATTCCGCCTTCAATGTTAATCAAACCGTTCAGTTTAAATAAGGAAGTTATTAATTGCGCAGGAGTAGGTACAGTCAGCGCCAAAAGTAAAGTAAGTTTTGTAGAAAACCAATTGCCTATCTGAGTTTCTAGCGTATTCGGAATTTGAATCAAAATAGTTGTTAAAACAGTGCAGGCCGCCAATTTAGTAATGAGATTCACTTTCGTACCGCATTGTACGAATTTCCGCATTTTCGGGCTGACTGTAACTGCCATACGTAAATTCGATTGACCATAATTAGGTAAGTAGGTAGATGATTTGGGAACAATCAGTCTTGAATTAAGAGTAAACCTACGAAATACCTACATACCGTAGCTTGGAACTAATCAGCAATAGATCATCATTTTTTTTTTAAATATTGACACGGTCGTCTAAAAACTTTGAGGATCTCGGCGCCATCGGTAGATGTGGCGGAGCGCGTTTGCGTTAGTTACTTTCTTGATGGACTACGGATGGGGTGGGAATTCTTATCTAACAATCCCACTAACATTACAAATGTGAATGTTTGCATGTTTGTTACTCTTTCGCCCAAAAACGGCTGAACGGATTTAAATGAAACTTGGCACACAGCATAGGTACCTATATCATATCCTGGAATAACACATAGGATACTTTTTATCTGGAAAGGATAAGATCCCTCGGGAACGCGGGTGAAACCGCGGGGGACAGCTAGTAGATTAATATAGAACGCAAAAAACAAACGTTACCTATATCTAAGAGAAAGAGACTGAAAAACTTCCCTATCTGGTTTTCATAGCACAAGTTTGCGTTCAGATGTCAGTGAGAACAATATTTCAGCATTGTTTTTCTTATTTTATTTTATTTTTATTTAATTTTGTTATTTATTTTTTTATTCTGGATAAGCTTGTGTTTGACCACAATCTCACCATGGTAAGTGATGATGTGGCCGAAGGTGGTAAGCATACAAAGCCTAGAGGAACTGGGTCTCAAGTGCAGCTGTCGGAACACACCGATAGGTGCTTGGCGACTTAGCTAGCCAGTCGAGTACTACAAAATACCCTACCACCGTGCTATGGTTTCCTCACGATGTTTTCCTTCACCGAAAGCTCAAGTTCACTGTAGGATTCGAACCCACGAGCTTCGCCGCGGTATCCGACGTCACCAACACTGAGTTATCATCGCCTTTAATTTTAATTCTTTACAGGAAACTCCTCAGTCCAAACATGAATTCGTACTACACTTACTCAGGATCGCTCACGTCTCCAGAGTGCAACGAGGCCGTCACCTGGATCATTTTCGATAGACCTCTTTATATCTCTGACGCCCAAGTAAGTTTTGTACCTTTGCCTCTACCATGGGTTCCTTCTGGTATCGAAATCGTTAGAAACTTATACTTATGAAAAACTGTGATCACTAGGTAGTACCTACCACTGAGCAATGATCTCTTCGAATCTAATCTGTCTGTTACGCCTGAGCCGCTGAACCAATTTTTAAGGATTTTAGTTATAGAGATGGAAGACGAAGAAAATACCTGAGACGAGTGGTAAAAAGTGGACCAAATTGTGGTATGTGATAGCTGAATATACGGTGTATCGATCCCCACTATTTACGCCACACCCGTATATATGTAGATAAGTAAGGCAGTGCCGGATTTACCTATAGTGCAGGGTGTGCAGCGCACACGGGCGCAGGGTGTATGGAGGCGCCGTCGCTCGCGACGCTCTCAATAGACCCTGCGCCCATATTATGTACTCTTGGGTAGTTCACGAACGACCTAGAGCTAAAGAGCGCTCTGACTGACCTTTTTTTTTGCTCAACTTCAAGAGGGCGCCAGGGTATTTGATTGCACCTGGGCGCTACATGGGCTAAAGCCTACCCTGGTAATAGGTATAAGTATGTAGCGGCTATAGTAACAGCGCTACATGTGAGTCGAGTCAGCGAAAAGTAATAGAAACGCGTCATCGCAACAAATGGCCGTAATGAAATATGACACAGGAATTCCTACATCGCGCTAGCAAAGTTTTCTCTGCACTTTGCATATATAGATACGAGTTCTCATCAAGAAACGTTGGACTGCAGTACCCGGGCATTGATTCCTAGCCCGGTGGAAGATCTTCACTTTTCGCGGTACCCATATATCCCACAAGTATTATAGGTTTCCATAACACTTAAAAGTAAATAACACAAACCTTATTTCACAGTAT
This sequence comes from Ochropacha duplaris, assembly GCA_951361185.1. NCBI lineage: Eukaryota > Metazoa > Arthropoda > Insecta > Lepidoptera > Drepanidae > Ochropacha > Ochropacha duplaris. Next base: position 11,554,406 of record OX592701.1, on the reverse strand, counting down.
CGGCTGTTCGGAGTTATTGGGATGGGGCGACATAACTTTAGGAGCCTGAAGAAACTTAATCGACGAACCGTATACGCACCAGCAAAACCCACCCACGCCCTAAAGTTTGTAATATTTATCGAAGATGTTTATTTCGCCATGAAGAACTTCCTATGGAATATTACTAAGTACGTATGTTTATGTCTTAGGTCATACAATAGGCAGTCGTACCTGATAGTAAGTGACTACGGTCAAGGCGATGATAGCTCAGTGGTAAGTGACGTCGAATACCGCGGCGAAGGTCGTGGGTTCGAATCCTACAATGAGCTTGAGCTTTCGGTGAAGGAAAACATCGTGAGGAAACCACAGCACGGTGGTAGGGTAGGACTATGTGGTACTCGACTGGCTGGCTACCACCCTCAAGTTGAAAATCTGTCGCCAAACACCTGTTGGTGTGTTCCGGCAGTTGCACTTGAGAGCCAGTTGCCCTTAAGGCATTGTAATAAGGTGTACAACACGTTGGCAGTCCCCCTGGTATTGCTAATGTCTATAGGCGACGGTAGTCACTTACCATCAGGTGACCCGCCTGCCTCGTTGACACTACTGACATAAAAAAAAACTACCTCCAGAGGGATAGCTAATGTGTTTTCGACCTTTTTTACAATGCCTTGAACTGGCTCTCAATAGGGAATTTGACTAAAATGAAAATATAGATAAAACTGTTGTTAGCTTAACAGTACCTAAACATTTTTCTAAACCAATTTAGCCATCGTTATATTTGAAAATAATGATCATAAATAAAATGATTACATTTTCACGTGTTTGAAAACGCTCGGTACTTGTCGATTGTTAGTGTGACGTCACCTGCTTGTAAACAGCAAAATGAAACAATAAAGTTATGAAAGATCTAGCGTGTTACGTTGCGATATTTTGACAACTAAAAGTTTGTTTACGAGCAGGTGACGTCATGATATCACATGGCCTAGGCATTATGGCGTCTTAGCGTTTTGGTGGCCTTTTTATTTATATTAACTTTAATGATAATTTTTAAAGAAACAGAGAAATACACAAAGAATTAAGCAAATTGCTAAATGTATTATGCTATAATGAATAATTTTAGATATTTTCTAAATCAAATACCCTATTGCAACTGTCGGAACTAACCCATAGGTGCTTGCAAACAGATTATTTACTTGAGGGTGGTAGCCAGCCAGTCAAATACCCTACCACCGTGTGTATATTTTGATAATAGGTACTCGCTAAGGATTAATAGCGATGAGATGTTTTCTAACCGACATCCCGCATTTAAATCATATTTAATAATACTAGTTTTCTTTTTCAGTTTCCTGAGAAGCGGATTGCACTTGAAGTAATACTGACTAATTTAAATTCTGATAGTTAAGTTTAAGTTTGTCATTGGTTTAAGTGTTAACTTATGCAATAAGTAAATCTATATATATAAAAGAAAGTCGTGTTAGTTACTCCACTTATAACTCAAGAACGGCTGAACCGATTTAGCTGAAAATTGGCAGGGAGGTAGTTTAGAGCCAGGAGAAGGACATAGGATTAAAAAATATGAAAAATTCACAAAAAAAAAGAATAATGAAGAAAATCATTTTTGTCATACATTTTGTATAGAACGACGTTTTGACATGTCTCGAGATCGGACTGACAGATGGTTTAGTTTCACAATTGGTGGCGCTGGTATCGGGTTCTAAGTTTTATTTTCAGGGCAAGACAAAGTCTGCCGGGCCCACTAGTAATTAATAAATTATAGTGTTGTTCCATTCCATGCCAGCCCTTATGACAAATTATTAACAGGATGTCCGTTAAGTAAAGTAGTACGACAAACTGAAGGGAGACAGATGGGCGGGTCACCTACCAACATATACAAAGAAATCCTCAATAAAAGTGTCACCATTTTCGAGAAACTTTGATATGTATGTTTGATTTTTGAATTTATGATTTTAAGACACTTTTACTAAGGTCATTTTTGTATATTAAATTAACTGACCTGAAAGACTGTTCTGCCTTGAAAATATAAAAAATATATAACTCGATTGCAGCGCCACCTACCGGATCCGAATTGTGAAAACAATCAAGGTACCCAAGCGTAGCCGTGTTTAGCTAGTTATTTTAAACAGGCATTTGTATCGATGTTAGATACTAGATAGACTTAGATACATCATACCCTGGAATTACATAAGGTAGGATAGTTTTTATCCCGGGATGAATTCACAAAAAAGGAGGTATTAATATTTCATTCAAAAATAAATAACAAATGTTCATATTAAATAATCTTTTATTTAAATAATATAAACAACCATAAATATACAATCTCACATATACACGACCGTCCATTTTACAGTAGTGTTGCATGAGTATCGATTCTTTTAATATCGATATTTGAAGTGCTAATATTAAGTCGCATAGGTATTTAAATTCAGAGAAATAAATAGTGATGATTTAGTTCGTACATCGGACACTGGGGTGGTGGTAATGATTTACAGGTTAATAATATCGATATATCGGTAATTTGAATTTATAATATTTTGAGTTTTTAATTATAATGAACCTGCGACAATAATAAGACAAATACATGTAGAATCGATACATCAGAATCGTTTAACATGCAACACTTTTTTGCATTTGTCATTAAATTAAATAAGTAACCAAAATATTGTGTTTAAAATTGTCATAAAAATTACATGAAGCCTCCAATATAGTTCTTGGTATCAACATTACAGGGTTCAAAATTGTAGTTAAACACATAATTGTAATCATTAGACTGCCTCACTCGTATAATATGTAATATAGACAGCAAATCTAAATAGTAACAAGACTGATGTATTCAACTGAAATTGAACTTTAATGACTACAACATAGCACTTAATCTCGTGTTGACAACTGAGGCATTGAAATTTGAGTACAACGGTAATCATTTCACTGTAAATAAGTTATAATACGCTCCCACTAGTTAATCCTCATAACAATTCGTTAATCACAGGTTTAATAGGTAACAAAAAAAGCCTATTTAATAGAAACATGAAGATAATGTACAAACATACACCCTACAGGTATTAAGTTAGTTCAGAATATAATGTTATCCACAGTTCGACATTCCTTTATAGTAATAAAATTTACTACATAATTTAAGTGGTGCTCAAAATATCGATAATCGATGTATCGATGGTTACACTCAACGATGGTAGCCACGTGAACTATGAGACTGAAATACGTTACGTTTCTGACCACAACTTAGAGTTAAGTGTGCAGAGATAAATCTGCTGGTTTTCTTAACTTAGTTGTTTACTAAGTCACAAATTTTTGTTCGCCCGCCATAACACGCAAATAATACAAGAATATTATCAGATATACAAAAAAATATTTAATGTCTAAGTTGTTATTGAAAAGACTATCTGCTGTGTTTATTTGCTCTTCTCAGCTAAAGCAACCGATCCGGACCTTGCGTTAGTCCGTAGTTAGCAGAATCACATTTAAAGATTGTCATATCTATTTAGATTATGTCAAATTGCATAATTTTAAAACATTAATGAAATGTAGGTAGCTAAAATTAAAAAGTCGAGGCGAGAAAAAAATCTAAATTCAACTACATTGTATAAATACAATATTACAATAAAAGAGTAAAAATGTTTTAATTTTTTTATCTCGCACATTTTTTTATAAATGCAAACTATCGATACATCGACATCGACGTTCCACAGCACTAATTAATAATAAAATACAATTTCTTTGTACAAGTTCTATTATACATTGGTCTATAGTCTATGACGGCGCGGTCTTATTGCTAACAATCTGTTTCAATTTCTTCTCTATGTACTGAACCCTTGTAACTAGCTTTTCTTTAGGATTGTACTCTGTGTATGGAATCTGGAGGACTTCATAACCCTGAAATTATAGGTTAATTAAAGAACTATTTTTTTATGCCTCATTGTCACTTGACTACCGTCGCCTATAGACACAATCAATACCAGCGGGATTGCCAATGTGTTGTACACCTTATTACAATGCCTTAAAGGCAAACTGGCTCTCAAGTGCAACTGTCGGAACACACCAACAGATGTTTGGCGACAGAATTTCAAATTGAGGGTAGTAGTCGTGCTGTGGTTTCCTTACGATGTTTTCCTTCACCAAAAGCTCAAGCTCATTGTAGGATTCGAAACCACGACTTTCGCCGCGGTATCCGACGTCACTACCATTCAACCATCATCGCCTTAAACTAGCTGTCCCCGCGGTTTCACCCGCGTTCCCATGGGATCTTCGCAACATAGCGGGATGTTATTTAGCCTATACCCATCCTCTATAAAGCAGTAGTTCCTGAGATTAGCGCTTTCCAACAAACAAACTCTTCAGCTTCATAATATTAGTATACTCGTAAATAGATTTTGATTAATGGGTATAGATTTAGTAATCTACATAGAAAATAACTGAGAGAAAAACTATTTTTCTTTTAATTGACAACATGTGATTTTCTTAATATGCATATTAAAAAACTAGGTTTAAAAATAAGGTGCCCATATTTTTCATTTTTCTTCTAAGGCCTAAACTAAATAAATGGTTTTGGCTTTGACTTTGACTTTGATGCCATAACCTTACCTTGAGTTGTAACAGTCTGGTGTAAAGCTGTGTGACGCCGAGGGGCGCGGCTACCTTCCGAGACATATCGTGGTAGTCCAGACCTAATACGGCTATCCGGAATATGCTGAAATATATCAATCAATCAATATTTTGTAAGAAATCGGTATAATTTTTTTTGCTGGCAATCGTCCTTTAGGACATTTCTGCCAATTTCAAGATATTATTAAACTTATTTTATGTTATATATGACGTAATATCATATTCACAGTTAAGTTAGTCGTCAGTCAAGTCAGGTCAGGTTTTAGTGAAATTGGTGGCCGTTCCAATAAAACTTTTCATAGACTTTTTGAAACAACCTGAAAAGCACTTAGATTGAACTTTATTGGATAAAACGAAATATACTATAATAATGAAAATAAAAAGAAAACGCAACGTCACTTCGCAAGTTCCCGTCAAAAAGTCATAAAAATTTAAATAGTTATGATGGAAGAATACCTTTGTCATATTTTGTTCATGAAAGGAAGATAACTCACTTTTTGTTGTTAACAGCTTTATCTAATGGTACAGGATGGCATTTGGCATCCACTGCGAATTCTGCATCTGTGAATTGTAATAATACTTCATTAAATATGCTGACATCCAAACCGGTGGTTACTTCGAATTACAAAAGTTACCACCGGTTCGGAAGTGCCCTTCTAGCGCCTAAACTGAATAAATGGTTTTGACTTTGACTTTGAAATATATCCTACAACTCTCGCCCTTCACGACGCTGATACGCTAATAGACCCGCTACATATCCTACTATTATTAAAAATGGATTTATTGTACCGTATAACATACTAATCATCTATTTAAGATTAAGAGGTATTTACATTTTTTGTAATACTTAAATAGATAAATTACACCCAGACTCAGGACAAACAGACATATTCACGCACACAAATGTCTGTCCTGGATGGGAATCGAACCCACAACCAGCACCGTGATAAGTATTACACAGATTTTTAATTAGGTAGACTAAAATGACATTTGGTTTGTTGCCACGTTATCCTAAAGTGAAAATAGTGTTGTATCCTGAGTGATCGAGTATTTCGATCAAAATCGAACAATGTTAATTAATTTTCTTTTATGATAAATTGTTTAAAGTATTAGTTTTAACCCTTTAAGCTCGCGAATATGACGGTCGATCGAAAACTACCTACAAAAAAAATCAAACTCTAATTTGCTTTGACTTGCATGATCTATTAATGGAAAAAACAAATTAAAACCGAACTTTTTTAATCACTATTTATTTCTGAATAATCACTTTCAGAATCTGAGTCTGTTACCGTTTATGTATTAAACATTTCTTTAATAAAATGAATAAAATTTAATCGAATGATTATGTCACAATAGTTCGATTAATCATTCATATTGAGCCATACAACAACAGTCAACACTATGTTTTACGCTTGCAACATTAAAAAAAAGGTCGATTGCAGCTGTCATTTTAGTCTACCTAATTAAAAATCAGAGTATAGTGTGTTAACCAACCACGTTAACCATAATATTAACTTCTATTAAACTCACCATACAAAAAGCCCATGCCAGAATTGCACTCCTTCTTCAAGAAAGTATCAGCGGAGACGAGGCTCTTGAATGTGTCCATGATGGTTTGAACGTAGAGTGTCTTCTCGTTGGTGTTCAGCACTGGCACCCCCACGGTCACGTGGTCCCCCAGCCGCGGGGGTGGCGAGGGTGACGAGGGTGACGTGGGTGTCAGGCTGATGTACGCGTCTATCATCATCAACTTGCGACGCGATGGGATCGGGATCTCTGATCATTAATGTGTTATCTTTACTTATTATACAGGTCTTGTAAGTAGTACGATAAATTTAAGGGGGGTGATAGGGGGGGTAATAGTTTAAAAAAAAAACGATATTTCTTAAAAGTGTCAACATTTAAGAAATATCTTTTTTTTTTAACTGTAAACAGACGCACTTCTAATTTATTTTTCTTTTAAAATATGTATTTTCAACACTCCTTGTCTATCATATTATGTAATATTGCTATCATTTGTAATATCATTTGTAATGACTGTTTGTTGCCAAAATAAAGAGAGAAAAAAATCGTATATACTTTATTGAGGTAATTTTTAGGGTTCCGTACCCAGACGCTGTCTGTCCGTCAGTTCGTTTGTTTGTCTGTCCATCTGTCCGTCCGTCTGTCTGTTACAAGGCTGTATCTCAAGAACTGCGATAGCTAGACCGTTGAAATTATCACAAATTATGTATTTCTGTTGCCGCTATAACAACAAATACTAAAAACAAAATAAAATAAATATTTAAGGGGGGCTCCCATATAACAAACGCTATTTTTTTGCCCTTTTTTGCTCGATATCAATAATAGCAACAGGTAGGCATTTGAAACATTCACAAAATACTCAGTTGTATTTTTACTTTAATAATCTATATAAATAAAAATGAATCGCTAAATGTGTTGGTAAGCGCAAAACTCAAGAACGGCTGAACCAATTTGGCTGATTTCTTTTATGTTGTGTTTGATGAAGTCTGAGGAAGGTTTTTATGGAGAGAAAAAACGTAAAAAATACGAGGAAAATAGTAAAAACAACAATTTTCTTTTCCCATACAAACCACTCTGTCCCCAGCTGTCAAACATTTGACGTCAATCAAAACAAAACAAAGGCGTATGCCTCCAAGACGATTAGAGGTTGCATGTCATTAATAAAAACGAGTAACGAGTTCCCTCAAATTTGTTTCATAGTCATTTTTATTGTGTACCTAGATAACAAAAAATAGGGCAGAACAAGGTCTGCCGGGACAGTTTTAAATAAAATTGATTAATTACTTTGTTGGCACTGCATGACTTTTACTATTGGAATTGATTTTCCTTTTTTTTTTTTACATGCTTTTATGTACCTATCTAAGTCTCAGTAACTACTGGTTCGAAAAAACTTTAGTGTTGGATAGCCCATTTATCGAGGAGGCAACTTTCGAGAATTTCTGCAACATAGCGTGATGGCTAAAGTCGTCATAATTTAATAGGCCCGTTTTGACAAGAGTGTGTCTCTTCTTGTCGCACTATGTTCGTCTCTTTTTAGCACATGGTTGTTTATGTGAAGTCAAAACAGGCCTTTTATTTTTTGACAACCATATGTTGCAAAAATCCCACGGGAACGTGTGTGAAACCACGGGGAACAGCTAGTAAATAATAAAATTAAAATAAAATGGGCTCCCATACAACAAACGTGATTTTTTTGCCTTTTTTACGGAACCCTTCGTGCGCGAGTCTGACTCGCACTTGGCCGGATTTTTATATATTTAGCTAACCTAACCTAACAAATATACAAAAATGACCTTAATAAAGCCGACCTACATATCGACCCTTTACCTAAGTTTTCGTACTACTGAACGGACACCTGTATACAGAGTGAATTTTTCAACAGGGCGCGGATGGTCTAATCCTAAACGGAATAGCGAAAATGCTGAAAAGAGTCTCGAGGCCGATTTTGAATAAAACTAAAACTGCATCATTTTCGAAAAATATTTTCCCAAGCCAGGAATGAAACCCAATGAATTTTATTGTTGTATTATTACACCATCCAATTATGTCGCTAATAAGAATCAAATTTTCAGAAGTGACATACTAGGAAGGGAAAACTAAAAGAAAGTGCTCTATATTAATAAACCGATTATAATTTTTTGTACGTAACTACGGTACGTGTAATGTATGAAAATACTATAATGGATAAAAAAATGTTTTGACAGTCGGACAGACAGACGAACAACGACGAAGTGATCCTATTGGATCCGTTTTTGCCTTTTGAGGTACGGAACCCTAAAATAATGAATCTCAATCACCTAAGTCAGTAGCAACTAATTGTAAGACTATACATTTTTTTTTTTTTTAGTTTACTATGTAGGTAACTAATGCGGGTTATAATTTTTTATGTATTTTTGTATTACATTAAGAATAAAATTGCTAAACATTTGAAAAAAAAAGCCAATATAGTCAGATGGACCAAAAATATTTAAAAAAAATGTAACCTTGCTGAGTTTCTTGCCGGTTCTTCTCAGTTGAAGGCTGACTTCCGAGCCGGTGGTAACTTCTGTAATTCGACCTTCATAAGTGCCCTTCTAGGGCCTAAACTGAATAAATGGTTTTGACTTTGACTTTGACTTGAAAATAGAGTTAAAAATACCTCCAGCGGATAGTAATTTATCAATGAACTCTGTCCGGAGCGTGGAGACGAGGTGATGCTGCTTCACCCTGTTCAGGATCAGGAGTGAGAACACCAAGTCCAACCAGCTCGATGGTCTGCTCATTTCTTCTTCTTTTAAGGAGAGTGCTGCCTGAAAATATGTTATTTTTCCTTATATGGCTAGAGCCTGGAACTAAAGTGGTCTATGATACAAAATAAACATTTTGAAATAACAAAATTGGCCTGGATTTATTTATTGTTATGATCAAAAATGCTCATAAATGGATTTAGCCAAAAATGTTAAATAGACCACTTTAGTTCCACGCTAGCTATATTATATTGTTATTTTTTTTTACTTTGGAAAACTTGTGTTTGTCCGAAATCTCACCATGGTAAGATAGAGCATTAAACCAACATGGTAAGTGATTATGAGGCCGTAGGTAAGCACACAAAGCATAGAAGTAAACTGGCTCTCAAGTGCAGCTGTCAGAACACACCGATAGGTGCTTGGCGAAACTATGAACTTGGGAGGGGTAGCCAGCCAGTCGAGTACTGTTCTAACTAGCCACCGAAAGCTCAAGCTCATTGTATTAAGATGTTCGCTTTAAAGAAGAACTTGCTTTGAAAAGGCTTACATTTAACTATGGCACATTCAAGTAATTATATTATTATGATTATTGAACCAATTTTTATGAATATCAAGGCGATGATAGCTCTGTGGTAAGTGACGTCGGATACCGCGACGAAGGTCGTGGGTTCGAATCCTACAATGAGCTTGAGCTTTCGGTGAAGGAAAACATCGTGAGGAAACCATAGCACGGTGGTAGGGTACATGTGGTACTCGACTGGCTGGCTACCACCCTCAAGATGAAAATCTGTCGCCAAGCACCTGTTGGTGTGTTCCGGCAGTTGCACTTGAGAGCCAGTTGCCCTTGCCCTTAAGGCACTGTAATAAGGTGTACAACACATTGGCAATCCCCCTGGTATTGCTAATGTCTGTAGGCGACAATAGTCACTTACCATCAGGTGACCCGCCTGCCTGTCACTATGACATAACAAAAATATGGTTTTGGCTTTGACTTTGACTTACCATCAGGTGGGTCTTAAGCTTGTTTGCCACCTGGTGGTATAAAAAAAAACTTGAGAGGTGTCAAGGGACACCCGGATGGAACGAAGTTATATAAGTCGAGAGAGTATAAAATATATATATATATAAAAAAAACATTTCTATTTTTAAATGAAAATATCTGGCTTGCTTTCTATAAGAGAGAGAGAGACAGACAGAGAAACATGCGCACGCTGCACAGCTTAATAAACATACATAGTGACATAAAAAAGTGTCGGTGACAATTTTTCGTACGATTTTTTTCCGTCTGGCCACCTTACACAACGCGCGATAAGTAACTTCGTTCCAATAAGTGTCATCATACCTCAAAGAGCACATCACTATCAGGCGGTACAAAATCAACGGTGGCCAATGTAACTATAGCAGAGGCTATATCCCCCGCTCTGCATATAGTCTTGTGGCGTTGCAACCACTCGGTTATAGCACATAGCACAGCCTCATGCCTGTACTTGAGAAGGCCTAGAGACACTGTTATTGAGTTCACTACGGCCGGCTTATCATCATTGTCTGGGAGAGATTCTATCACATCTCTGAAAGTAAAAATAAATTATCATGAGAAATTCTTTACACACGGCTGATCTCAAACTAAGTCGTTTTTTTTTTCTGGTCAAACACCACAATCTCACCATGTTAAGTGATGATGTGGCCGAAGGTGGTAAGCACACAAAGCCTACATGGGAACTGGCTCCCTAATGCAGCTGTCGGAACTCACAGGTAGGTGCTTGGCGACAGATTCTCAACACGAGGGTGGTACAAAGTACCATACCACCGTGCTATGGTTTCCTCATGATGTTTTAATTCACCGAAAGCTCAAGCTCATTGTAGGATTCGAACCCACGACCTTCGCCGCGGTATCCGACGTCACTACCACTGAGCTATTATCACCTTGATGGTAAGTGACTACCGTCGCATATACACACTAGCAATTCAAGACAACTGGCTCTCAAAGCCTTCTTTTTAGGGTTCCGTACCCAAAGGAAACCTTTAGGAAATTACTAAGACTCTAATGTCCGTCTGTCTGTCTGTCACCAGACTGTATCTCATGAACCGTGATAGCTAGACGGTTGAAATTTCCACAGATGATGTATTTCTGTTGCGGCTATAACAACAAATACTAAAAACAGAATAAAAAAAAACCTTGTACGGAACCCTCGGTGCGCGAGTCCGACTCGCACTTGACCGCTCTTTTTGTTTAAAATGGATAATGCACACAAATGCCTGTCCTGGATGGGAATCGAACACTACCTGTGTCAGGTAGGGGCCCGTTAATATTACTTTAAAAAAATACAATTTAATTATCTTACTTGCATATTCTATCCAGTAGCAAAGGGTCAGGAAAGTTGAGTGATGCCATTGAGTATAGTAAATCAGCTGATTTCTTCAGGTCAATGACCTCAGTTTGTTTGGTGATGTTGTGAGAGAGGGCGCGCAGGAGCGGCGTGCTGCGACGACCTTTTTGATTGAGGGCTTTCATAACCTATAAGAGATGTTTATCCGACTATCGCATTATACTGCATGTAATCTTGCAAGTAAAGGCTAAATTTTTATTTTAAACATACATATATGTCAAACTTATTGATCTAAGATTTTGAATTAGATTAGAAGCATGATAATAAATAAGCTATTACAACATAAAAGATTTTATAAAAGATAAATGGTAGCCAACATGATATACATACATAATAATTATATAGTTATTAAATTACCAATATTATGATGCATAGAAATAAGGTTCCATTTTATTTCGAATTTTAATTTTAATTCGCTATTTTTTTTTGCTACACCCTAACAGGGTCCATGTACTTAATTTTAATGATAGTTATAAGTTTACCTGTACTATTGTTATTTTTGTGTACATTGTGCAATATATAAATAAATAAATATTTTTTTATACTTTTTAAGTAGGTAATTAAACTTGTTAAGTATTTTTTTCAATATAAGTTTAAATTTGTAAATGAAAAAAGGACTTTCCAAGCACTTATGAATAGTCTAGACTCACTCTAGGAAGGCAAACAAAGAACTAAGTGTGTTAAGGAACATATAAAATCTTGATTTCAGTATCGTAGAATATTAAGATTATAATAGTTTAATGCATTTGTTTAAGACCATTTTGTTTTAATAATAAGCATAAACTTTTTGAATGCTCTTTTGTCTATTTATAATAGACAAAAAACTAGAATATACACAGAAACTAATGAACCACCAACCTTAATCATCTGTGGCAATGTCAAATTTGAGATCAACCTGGCAGCCTCATCATCGCCCGTGATGCCCAGCACAGTGCTCAGATCCTCTGCCATTGTTAATGAGCTCATGGCTTGTGTGGTTGGAGTCCGTGCCAAAATCCGGCACAGCTTGAGAAAGCGAGGGTCTTTCTCAAAGTCGGATAGCTTCACTTTGTTGATGCTTGACCACTCCGATAATATTGACACCATCTGGGAAAATTAAGTATTATGTATTTAAACAAATTTAAAAAAAAACATTCAAATACGCTTTTCCAAGCACTTATGAATACTGTAGACTCTCTAGCAGGGGTCAAAGGTTATTGCAGGTTCTACATTTTGAGACAGTATGTGTAAGTATTGATAGCCCATGTTGATTCATTTTAATGCCAGAAGTCTCTCATGTAGGTCACCTGATGGTAAATACTACTGTTGCCTAGTTATTAGTATTACAAGGGGAATTACCAATGTTTTGTTGACTTTTTACAGTGACTAGAAGGCTTTCACATAATCTGTGTACAAAAGAGAAACAGTGTGGCAAAAAGAGAAAGTCAAAGTCAAAACCATTTATTCAGTTTAGGCCCTAGAAGGGCACTTATGAAGGTCGATTACAGAAGTTACCACCGGTTCGGAAGTCAGCCTTCAACTGAGAAGAACCGGCAAGAAACTCAGCAAGGTTACATTTTTTAAATATTTTTGGACCATCTGACTATATTGGCTTTTTTTTTCAAATGTTTAACAATTTTATTCTTAAAGTAATACAAAAATGCATAAAAAATTATAACCCACATTAGTTACCTACATAGTAAACTCTCTTCATCATAAAATATATGATTTCAAGGCTCTAACTTTGAACACATCTATTAGAGAAAATTTATGGAATATGAATCTCGGTATCTTCTTTTGATTTCCATAATGGTTTAAACTGATTTTATTTTATTTTGGTGTATGACCAACCTTCAAAGCATGTTTTCTGGACACAATAGGGTTTTCAGCGACCCCCAGCAAGCTATTAACATCCGTAGCCTTCTGTATTTGTCCGTCAACTTGCTGCATCCGACTCAGTTTCACAGACTTTGGGCTTGGCTTCTTCAATTCATCTGGTACATCTATATTATTGAGTGAGGCAAATGCTGCAGCAACTAAGCCTAGAAATTTGGTCAACTATGCTTAGAATTTAAACACAACATAGCAGGTTCATCATTCATCAATTACAACTACTCGAATAATGTTTTTTTTGGGATATTTTGTTAGGGAATGTACATCCAATACAGCCAACCGATTAAAGTACACTTTGTAGCTATGATTGTGTTTTTTACAGATTTGACCGATAACAGATTGGGTATAGATACTAAAGCAAATAATCAATAATTTTTAAATTGTTTATTGCTTACACACAACACTTTTGTTAATATGAAGGCTGTCTTCTAAGTGGTGGTAGCGTTATAAACTTTGACCTTCATAGGGCTTTGACACCTGAAGCCTTGGCTATATAAATGTTTAAGACTATGAATAGTTAATATTCCAGTTGTTTTAAAGAGATTTTAAGGTATATTTGTACAGACTTCTAGCAATAGAAAACTGTCTACCAACCAGCATTATCTTTATCCTCTTCAACTAGTTTCACATTTTTATCAGATATGGTTCCAGATGCTTCCAATTTATCAGTTTTGAACACAGTAGCTCCAGGAGTAGAATATTTCCTTATAGTGGCCCTGGTTCCTAACCTCCAAATAACTAAACCACTGAATTTCAACATCTTGAACTGGAAATAATGAAGAAAAATCTTCAAAACACGCAAATATAAACATTTACAAACATATCTTAACCAATAATTTTCCACAATTTACGAAGAATATGGATAAAAACGAGTATTATTCACCATCTTACATCACGACATTAAACGGATATTTATATAAGAATATTAAATAAACTGCAGTTAAATAAGAGAGTTATTAATTAATATTATACCTTTTATGATAAATGATTAAGCCTGAAAGAAATATACCAGATTTTAAAACATTTACAAATTGAAAAATTATTTATCTTTCGTGACAGAATTTTGACAGTGCTGCTATAATAAAAATGGTTTATTTTTGGTCAATTTTTTTGTTTTAAAATACAGTACAATAATATTGACCATGTTGTTTTTTAATTGTATCTAGATTTCTTGAATGGTTTATTTATTTCCTTTGAGTGTTAAGCCAGCCTTAATTTCTTGCTGACTTGTAAAGATAGAAGACCTCTTTTTGAAAAATCCAAATAAAAAATTAAATAAAACGTAAAACTCAAGTAAAAATCTATTACATATTTATGTTGTATTACATTCTCTTTGGTCTTTGGTCTCAAAATAGACATAGTGCTGTAGCAAGTCAAGGAAAATAATACTATAATTAAAATAATCGATATTTATTTTAAAAATAAAACATTTGCCAGATTTGACAAATATTTTTAAAGTTTGTAATGGTTGTATGAAAATTTAGAAAAACTGTGGGTCCCTTACTTATAATATTTTTATTTGGACATAAAAAGTATTACGGGATATGATAGCAATGTTACTTCATTTTTTAAATTAAATGACACTAATTTTTTATCATTTCATGCAATATGCGATAGAAATTGAAAAATCAAAACCTTAAAATACAAATCTATGCTTAAAACAATAAAATTAATTGAAACATATAGACGAGTACTTATAAAATAAAAGTCAAAAATTAATTAAAGTTATCTAAATAAATCTAAGGCTTTTCAAAAGTTTAAACAATTGTTAGACAAAATAAAAAAAAAACTATAACTCCTATTTGAGTCGATATATATCGATTAAATTTCCTAGTATGGTAATTCAGAAATCTGACTTTTTCGAGGTTAACCGAACAGCACTATTTCAGAAAATTGCAAACGGCGGTCGTGGGTGGGTGTTTTGTTGTGATATTTTGTTGTTATTTTTGCAAGAAACACTGAGACCGGTATTGGAAATCACTAAAATGGTAAGCCTCTTATAATACATAACACAAACTGTCACAAACGCACGTCTAATTATCTATACAGACACAAAAAAATGCTGATAATTTTGGTGTCGTTGGATGAGGCTGTTCGAATTTGAACAACCTTGCGCGATATTTTTGAGATATATTTTCTTATTTAACAGAAAACGTCATCTGAAGGTTACACCAGTGGTAAAGCCGGCAGTCTCGTTTTAAAATCATGGCATCTCAAAATAGCCACTGAAATAGTATCGAAAGTATCGCCTACCTCCAATGCAACTGATAAATAATTAACGGCATTTCTTGATTTTCTTATCATGCATAACCTTTCGCAGCTCTCCATACTATACAATATTACTTAGATGTTCATTAGTTTCTTAGATTACTTTCCTTCATTCTTGATATCTTGCCCATAATTATTATTAACAGTTACATCATAGTATAATTTATATGTGGGTAGTACTGATATTACCGAAACTGGGTGCAATTATTTATTTAAGTACTTACAAAACTCTCCTCTGCAGTTTTATCAGTGCTCCCATAAAAATAAGTAGGTAGTCTCTCAAACTATGTCTTTGTAAACATTAAGAATTTGTTTATATTAAACATTGCTGTGTTGCTGCATTAACCTATTAGTTCTATCTTGGGAAAGTAGTGCTTCCAGACCGCTGCACCACATGGATTCGTGTCCCATTTGACATAAAAAAATTTACCTTGAAAATTGCATGCGAATCATTGACTTTGAAAATTGTGCGCATGTCAAGGGATGATTTTAAAGGTTAATCTCGCGAGTCAACAGATTAAAAAACAAACCGTATTTTTTATTAATATTAGTGTAATGTTTTGAAAACAAATATTGTATAACGTCTGTTTAGTTTCCATAGTACAAGCTTTGCTCAGTTTGGGATCAGATGGTCATCATTAGCATTTCAGCTAAAAGTCGTACCCTGCTGGACATAGGCCTCCCTCAAAGATTTCCACATCAACCGATCCTGAGCTGCTCACATCCAGCTTGGGATCAGATGGTTACTTTTGATAAAATTCCCTTTGGATAGTTTTTCCATTGCTAATTAGATATTGGATATACTATAATTTAGGGAAACCACTGGAAGGCTCAGGATTGGTTGATGTGGAATTCTTCGGGGGATGCCTATTCCAGCAGTGGATATCTTTCGGCTGAAATGATGATGATGATACTTGAGTCATATTACAAATACCAGCCAGATATTAAAATTGAACCTTAAGTAGGTAATTCTTACGTAAGACGTAAACATTTTTTCATGATTTTAGTAATATACAAATGTAATAAATACTTATATTTAAAAGTTTGTTCACATGTATTACTACAGGAATCAGGTTGCAGTACCAATTCATTTAATCCAATTATATTTCTACACCAGAAGTACTTTGAACATTTGTAGTTGTTTACTGTTTGTCTGACAGTGACTACAGTAATTATTTTCTAGTAAACAATCATATCATATTATAATATCCAATTAGAAAGAAATTATTTATCCATGATCTCTTATGGTTATGAGTAGGTACCTTAAATTTGGTGAAAACTAGTATGCCAAAAATGACACAGATGGCCTTGAATTCCTTATTCATTCTGAAACAAATTCTAATTAAATTCTGATAAGAACCCAAATTACTTTGCAAATTGTTAAAGTAAATTCATTCATTTGATGCAGCACATACAAGCCTTGACAAATGAATAAAGATAACCTTGAATCTAAACTTTCATTAATTTCAAGGAATTAGAAAAGGAAACGATATTTATACATTTGTATAAGAAACAGAAATTAAATTCTTATAATCCTATTTCATGTTCTCTGTAACTATGACCTTCAGTTGAAAAACTATCATCAAGCATCTACCACTGTGTTCCGACTTCTGCACTACAGACAACTCATACATACTTACCATCTGATTTGATGGGCCAGTTGGCGTGGTTGGTTAACACACTACCTATCACGCCGCAGGTCGTGGGTTCGATTCCCATCCAGGACAGACATTTGTGTGTATGAACATGTCTGTTTGTCCTGAGTCTGGGTGTAATTATCTATTTAAGTATGTATTTACAAAAACAGTAGTATATGTAGTATATCAGTGATCTGGTTTCCATATTACAAGCTCTGCTTAGTTTGGAATCAGACGGCTAGTGTGAGGGAAAATGTCCCAGGATATGTCGAACACATGCTTATATAAATCTGCATATTTCACTCGGCCATTCGACCATAAACTCAGCAAGGCAGAAGATTAACTATGCTCCTATTTAGTCATATACTAAGTCCAAATGTTTAATAGATAGAACAAACAGGTATAGGGGTGCATAAATGAAAATATTTATTATTCAAAAAGGCCTTCACCAGCACGTATTTGCATACTCTTATATTGGTACAGAAGGTTGTTTTTGCGGACTCTAGTCATAAACTCACCAATTTATTCTCACCCTCATTTCAAAATGAACAAAAACATAGCTGGCTGGCTGGAAATCTGTCGCCAAGTACCTGCAGATGTGTTGCTCTTGAGTGCCGGTGCTCTTAAGGTCGGCAACACATTGGCAATCCTCCTGGTATTGCGACGGTAGCCATTTAACATCAAGTGCCACCTGCCTGCAGGATTATCAGACTTCTGACATAACAAACATAATCCTAAGAAAAAAAAAGCCAATACATATAGTCAGATGGTCTAAAAATATTCAAACATGTAACTTTGCTGAATTTCTTGCCGGTTCTTCTCAGTTCACCTGAGATATCTTCATAAGTGCCCTTCTGGGGCCTAAACTGAATACATGGTTTTTGACTTTGACTTTGAAGAATCGATTCTACGTTAGCAATCAAGTTACTTCTGTATATTTAGCGCCTAATTATCTAAATAGATACTAGGTGATTAAACGGTCGTGGGTTTGATTCCCGTTCGGGACAGACATTTGTGTGCTGTTGGTCTGAGTGTAATTGTCTATTTATTATGTAATAGCTTTCCGCCCCTCTGTTTCATCCCCTATCCTGTTTCTCCATACAAACTGGACCCCCGATTCATCCCCTTAGGGGGTGAATTTTGAAAAATTCTTTCTTAGCGGATACCTACGTCGTAATAACTATCTGCGGGCCTTTTAAATAATAGTTTTACAGATTCAAAAAGTAGCATATCAGTTATCTGTTTTCCATAGCACACGCTCTGCTTAGTTTGGGATCAGCGGGTCAATTAGGTAACTTCTTGCAATCAGTTTCAATCGTGAAGAAACCTCTAAATCAATATAAATATTACAATGGTTCCATTACTACTACTGCAGTTACTGCAGAAGCATACATAAAAAAATAACATCGTTAAAAATACTTGAAACACAACACGAGCGTAACCAAAGGGCTTAATTAATTTCCGTCAGACAGTGCGTCAGAACTGTAGCTAGAAATAGTTTAACTTTTTATTTAGGTGACATGACATGACTCTGTGATTAAACGAAACATGCCATTGAAGTGACATTGCCTCTTCATTAATACTGATCGTTGTGAGATTTTACACATTTTTGAGATAGTTCCAATTATTGAAGAGATTCATTAGTTATTTGTCAAAAAATATTTGTTATCATGGGATTTGAATGGCCTTTGTTATTGTCCTTGTTTATCCTCCTGAACGTAGTTGCGAATCGAGTGGACGGCCCGCTCTGGAGACACTGGATGTCACTGCATGCACCAGGCGCCAGTGTCTCGGGAGAGAGTGCGGATACTTTAATAAAATAATGTGTGTGCTCACTAACATTGTATATAAGTCAAATTGTTACTAATATTAAATATGGATTGTGAAGTCTGAAATAAATTATTATTCCATTTATTTATTTCTCTTTTACTTATTTATTACAATTTCAAATATAGATATAAAAAAAAAACTATAAAATATTTAAAACTATAAAAAACAGCATCCAACCGGCATCGGGAACTAGGTCCAAGTTACCGGTGGTCAAGGCTCCAGAGAGAGGAACTTCCTCACAATGCGTGCCGTCTCCAGGAGTACTGCCTTCTGAATCTGGCCCTTGATCCAGCCACCTAACGTGAACCTCTTAAGGTGTTTGTCGAGGCTCTTTGCCAATAGGCTATGGGCGGAAACGACTATTGGTACAATGACTGCCGTGTCAATGTCCCACATGTCGACAACCTCGTGGACCAGATCAAGATACTTGATTTCTTTATCTTTCTCCGCCTTCACAAGGTTGTCGTCATGAGGGACAGTAACATCTACAATCATTGCACGACGCTCTTGGCGATCTATCAATACAATGTCAGGTCTATTGGCTACAATAGTCCTGTCAGTGATGATAGATCTATCCCAGTATAGTGTGATATGACCATCTTCAAGAACAGATTCTGGTACATACCTGTAGTACGGCACCTCAGATGTCACAAGATGGTATTTCAGGGCAAGTTGCTGGTGGATTATCCTGGCTACTTGGTTGTGCCTGTGCAAGTATTCACCATTTGCGAGACGCGAACAACCGGAGATTATATGCCTGAGGGATTCACCAGGGCGATGACATGCTCGACATATGTCAACGGTGCCATCCCGCAGGATAAATCTCCGGTAGTTGTTCGTCATCACAACCTCGTCCATAATTGCACAAACAAAACCTTCGGTTTCCCCGAAAAGATCTCCAAACTGTAGCCAGGCCACGGAGGCTGTAAGGTCCACATCGGGACCGTGAAGTGCCCGATAGTACCTTCCATGTAACTCCTTGTCCTGCCATACCTGCCTGCGATCGTCCAATGTGAGCACCACAGGCCTGCGCCAATTCTGTCTAGCTGAAGATAGAGGAGTCAACCCTTTGTCCACTGCTACAACAACCGCATGCATTCCCTCATCGGCTTCGAGAAAATACTCCCTGAGGTTATACACCTCGCGGTTATGGAGGGTCTTAGCATTTAAAAAGCCTCGACCACCACATTTCCGCGGGATATATAACCTCATCACCGAGGATCGTGGGTGATGCATACGGTAAGCAGTCAGCAATGTACGGACTTTTCTATCCAGGGCGTCCAATTCAGTCTGAGTCCACTTGAGTATGCCAAAAGAGTACATCAAGACCGGCATGACCCAACCGTTGTAGGCTCGCACCTTGTTTCCGCCTGACAAAAGACTTTTCAGTACTTTTTTCAGGCGCCCCAAGAAGCGTTCCCGCAACGACTGTTTCATGTCAGTCTCATTGATGCCAAGCGCCTGAGACATACCCAAGTATTTATAGGTCTCGGTTTCAGAGAGCGATCTTAGTTGTGTGGAATCTGACAGCTGGATACCATCAGATTCCACCATCCTGATACAGTTACTGAAAGCTTCGGTAACATTCAGTAAGCTTCTCAGTTGGAGTTCAGTGGGGGCAAACAGTTTAAGGTCATTATTATTATTATTATTATTATTGTACTTTTTTAACAGACTTCAATAAGGAGGAGGTTCTCAATTCGACTGTATGTTTTTTTACTCCATCTACAAAAATAACTGTTTATAAATATGAAATAGATAAATAAGCATCAATAATTTTATTGATTGTCCTTTAGAATATTATTTTTTACTGAAATTTGTAGTACATTTAGTTATAGTTTGGAAGTCTGTTTTTTTATAAACCTCCTTTTCGTTACTTCACAACTAGTTTCCCGCCCCGCGGTTTCACTCGCCGAGGGATCTTTTCTCGTGGTGATAACATCCAAACTCACAAAAATACAAACTTTTCTATCTATATATAAAAAGAGAAGACCTGACTCACCGACTCATCAACGTCCAGCCTAAACCCTTGGACCTAGAAAGCTGTTTTTTTTTCACAGGTATTGTTTTTTAAGATGTAGACGTGGAATAAAAAGTATTTTTCGAAATTCAACCTCTAAAGGGGTAAAAAATTAACATAATCTACTAGTGCATTATTAGAATTAACACTTTATGTCTATTGTAATATGATTTATTTTCCCAGGCGGGGGCCGATGGCGTTGGTGCAGCTCTCTGAGCGCGCCCCGCTCCCCGCCCCCTCCCGCGCACACAACACTTCGGGTAAGACATCATCTATATCCTTATCACCAAGAAACCATAGCACGGTAGTAAGTGTTTTTTTTTCTGGATAAGCTTGTGTTTGACCACAATCTCACTATGTTAAGTGATGATGTGGCCAAAGGTGGTAAGCACACAAAACCTAGATGGGAACTGGCTCTCAAGTGCAGCTGTCGGAACACACCGATAGGTGCTTGGCGACAGATTTTCAAGTTGAACGTGGTAGCCAGCCAGTCGGGTACTACAAAGTACCCTACCACTGTGCTATGGTTTTCTCACGATGTTTTCCTTCACCGAAAGCTCAAGCTCATTGTAGGATTCAAACCCACGACCTTCGCCGCGTTATCCGACGTCACTACCACTGAGCTATCATCGCCTTAATATATTTGGAGGGTTCCTGACTGGCTATCCTTAAATTGGAAATCTGTCTCTAAACAATTACCTGAGGTAGGTGACCTGTGTGTTCTGGCAGCTGCACTTGAGAGCCGGCTTCTAGGCTTTACTTACCACCTTCAAGTGCCTTCAACCACTTAATTACTTACCCTGGTGAGATTGTTGTAAAACACAGATTACAAGACAGTTACCAGCAGTTCGTAATAAATAAAATAAAAATGGCGAAACTGGGAGCTAAAAAGCAAAAGGGTAGATCATAAATTAAGTCGCCCCTTCTCTCTTTCAGTTATATGAGGTTTTTAGCCTTTGTTACTTCGTCACAAAACACCGACACGAAACCTCTAAGGGGAATAATTTATAGCAAATTCTAAAGCGAATGAAACTGGTCTGAAATTCAAGTGGAATAAAGTCTCATACTAAATAATAACTTTTCCACAGAATACTCGATAAGGGAGGTGTCGTATGTTCATACAAATTGTCTTGGAGAAGCTCCGATGGACCTCACACCGACTTGTATCGAAAGGTATGTTATCTTTACCAATTTTTATCGTTATCAATCTGCAATTTTCTCCGGTTTCAGTGAATTTCATATATTTAAAGGTAAAAAACTTTAATATAGAAAATGCACCAAAAGAGATCTCAATATCGGATTGGATTATTGGTAATTTACGTGGCAATCATGGTTTTTTTTTTTCAAATGACGTAAACCAAATCCTTCGACAATGCATATTTATCGGAAACCAATTCGTATGTCACGTTTCTTATTTCATATCTGTTTTTTGAGGACCCTTAAAAGTACTGAGATTTATTTCGTCGTCCAACAAGCGTTAGGTCATACAAATAGGATATTCCAAGGACTGTAATAGGTAACAGGGACCATCTACGGTAGGTCCTACCGCCTCCGCATTAAACATCGGTAGTCTTAAGAGGAGCAATGGTTTGTTTTATGCAAGGGAAAACAGTAACTCGATCCTGAAAAGCTGTTCTGTAAACCGTTGATAAATCATTTAGCGCTAGAGTTCCCTACAAAATTATTTCCTGCTATAGTTTTTCTATCGTGACGATGTGGCCGAATGTGGAAAGCACAAACAGCCTCTAGCTAGACTATACTGGCTCTCTGGTCCATCTGATAATAGTTATACGCCAAAAATAATGTTTATGCATTTCATGAGCTACGTGAGTTTAAATCGTTCTTGGCCTACTTTATTTAAAAACTACCGAGTATTATCTGTGTTCTTAATATCACGGATATTCCAAAAGTCTACATAAATACACCTTGACCTTAAAAGCAAGAAATTACTATTTTTATACAAGTGTCTGAAATTCCATTGCGGTAATTAAATTCTGACATTAATTGCAAGTTTGGCTACAATATTTTGTCAACGGGCTGTGAACACGAAACGGAAGTAGATAGGACATGCAAAAGAGATAGGGTCTTACATGTATTTTCAGTGTTACCAAGAAGGTAGTAGTTAGCAAACCCAAAATAACAGAAAACAAAATAGGCAACCGAGAAATAGCACCGCACCGAAACAAGAGTTATTCGCCCGTATCCTGCCCGAGTTATAAGCATAGCCGGATCGATATCAGTCGGCAGCACGTCGCGTGGTATTCGATCCCCGGCCACCCCGACATTACACACAATGTTATAAAGGTTTATTTTTGGTGACCGTTTAGCGAAATATAGCCCTTAAAATCTAAGAAAACTCAGGTTTCAAAGTGTTCAGAAATGTGGCATCCAATCGTTTTAATCGCATTTTATTAAAAAAAACTCAATTCTAGCAGATACATGAATTAAATAGATCTCGTCAACATTTTATCGCTTTAGGGTTGTCCTCAGCTTTCTGTTTTCTAACTGTCTAACCAGGATGAATTTTGTGGCTCTCTGCTACTAACCAGGCCTTTAGTCCATTGTGTGCCAATTGTATCGACTAGCATTATCAAAGAAATACAAGCTTGCTAAAAATAAATTGGAAGATGGAATTTGTGAATGCCCAAGAGGAGAAAGTATCGGATTATCTTATTGGATTCATAGACATTTGTTTCTTGTGGAGTACACATATTTACAATCATCTAAAAACGCACCAATAACTATTAAAAACAAATATCAGATTAATTGGACCCACGACACAAAAGCCACATGTCAATTGCAGGAGCACATCAAATACACCCCACATGGAAACACTGCCAGCACCCCATGGTATTGAAACGTGTCTGAATAGTTTCCAATATATCAGAGTAATAGCTGACAGGGGTGATAATGATGATATCGATTTATAGGCTTAGGTTGTGGGTAGGCAGTTTGTTTTGGATGCATGATGGCTTCAAGATGTTTCGCATCATTGGTGCTTGGTTTATTTTGTGAAATGTTTGTCTGTACTAGTACAAATCATCTATATAATATTTCTTGAGGTGAACACCTTTTAACACCGAAAACTTGATGGCCAAAAACTTTATTCGAGTAAAATCGTAGAGGTCTACCTAGAATTCTCAAAGGAAATTATTCTCCCCGAATGGCCACCAAGTATAGATTATTAATTAGGGGTCAATGTCATGCCTTATCAGAAGTAGCTGCATGTATTCGATACTCTATTGTATCGATTTGAGAAGTTACTTTCCCGCATCACGATGTCACACGAAAAGTTACTACGAATCGATATTGATACAATTTTATCGTCTTCATTTCTAATAATACAGTGGAATTTTAATCAAATATTTCTAATTTGACCACTGCTTTTACTTGTTTTATCTCCTGTGATATCATTATAGCTTAAATCTCGAGATGTGAGTTCGAATAAAAAATGTATACTTTAGAAGAGTTCATACTGATAGACTTCCGCCCTTCAACATTAATTAACTTTTCATCGTTCACGACTCCCCTACGTGTAAAATGATTGGAGTAACAAAGTTATCTTTTCAGACATTAATAGCGCGAAATTGCAACACATAGACTGGGGTAGGGGAATCTAATCTCCGCGCAGTAACTTGTAATTCCGCGCATCCTCCCGCTTAGAGCTTTACCACCGGGAGCGCGGGATGTAGGAATTATTTGATTATTTTCTTAGATTTTATCGGCAGGTTGCATATTTTGCTAGATTGCAAATAGGCGACTTATGTTTAAACTGGCTTATATTGAAACACTAGTTCCGGAGAAATCGTTATTACTACCAAGTACTACCAACACTCCATGATTTGCCCCAAATTGCCAAAACTCCGTCTTCAACATTTGAAACACAACTAAGTCTTTGGCATAGTTATATTTTGATGCGATGATAGCTCAATGGTAGTGACGTCGGATACCGCGGCGAAGATCGTGGGTTTGAAAGCTACAATGAGCTTGAAAACATCGTGAGAAAACCATACTACGGTGGTACTTTGTAGTAGGTACTCGACTGGCTGGCTACAACCATCAAGTGCCCTGTCGCTAAGCACCTTTGGTGTATTTTGGCTTCTACGTTCATTTAATTACTCCATTAAATAAACTTCTCGTACACGGCTTCGTTACAATTTAAATTCTAAGATTGAAATTGAAGCATAAACGGGAATCAATAAGTCACGAGGCAATTTCAATGTTTAAACATGTGCAAGACTCTTGCGGCTTCTCACATCGCGTGTATTTGTGGACCTGTTATATCGACCCATATCGGTGTTCTTCTATTATCAATTTGCAATTAACTGTGATTTGTAGTCTATTTATTTATTTGCTTTGTTATTGATAAATACGATCACGTTTTAATTGGTACGAATGGCTTTTTGTCTTTTGATTATGGACCGTCTATTGATTATGGTCTGTATTTAACTATAGAATTGGTTATTCGTCGATGTAAATGGTTCACCGATTCCCATATGGGGATGTAGACCTAGATCTTCTTAGTGGCCTTTTTTATGGGTGGATAAAACCGTGACGTCATTCCCAAAGACTCGCTTATCTATATAAAGCCGTCGTGTTCATGTCTCGGTTTTTGTGAATTTGCAACTCCTTCAATGTTTCAATAGCTTCCGTTCTTACTAATATTTTTGTAATTTGTATTCGAGTGCAGCCGTTTCCTTCGGCGCTACGTGTATCGAATACATTAATGGTTGTAATGAATAATATGTGCTGAACCTTATTTGATATTTGAACTAACTTTGTATATTCGCAAGCTCCATTACATGAGTCACTTGTTAATGTTGTGTGACGTTTACTATGTTCTAGTGAATAGATATTTGTCAATTTTTTAGGGTTCCGTACCCAAAGGGTAAAACGGGACCCTATTACTAAGACTTCGCTGTATGTCCGTCTGTCTGTCACCAGGCTGTATCTCTAGAACCGCGATAGCTAGACAGTTGAAATTATGTATTTCTGTTGTCGCAAATACTAAAAACAAAATAAAATAAATATTTAAGCCCTTACAACAAATGCGATTTTTTTGCCCATTTTTGCTCGATATCAATAATGGCAACAGATAGGCACTTGAAATATTCACAAAATATTATATATTGTATATTTACTTTAATAATAAATTTGTGTACCTACTGTTGTTTATCTAGTCAATGTCAAACCATTCGTGCGCGAGTCCGACTCGCACTTGACCGGTTTTGCAATATTACTATTTAGTATTGGTTTCTCAGTTTTGGTCTTTGGTTTACCTATCTCCAAGTTTCATTGTCTGCTCTTGATAAGTATTTACGTTCCAGCCTTCCATTGAATTCAACTGATCTACCACTTTATAGGTAATCTTAATCCTTAGTTAAACGCCGTTCTGCCTTGGATATATTGATTGGCGACAATCTCCCTCCCACGTGGAAATTGTATCTAAACAGTTGAATCGTTATCTTGAGTACCATTTTGCACTGCTGTTATTTTAACTACGACTGATATAAAGTATATTTTAGATATGACAAATACACCAATTTGTTTATACAAATTCAATAATGAGCTTGAGCAGAAACATCTTAAGGAAACCATAGCTGGGTGGTCTGTTATGGGTATAACAGACCATTGGCTGGGTAACAGTCACGGAGATATGTTCCGGTAGTTGCACTTGAGAACCAGTTGCGTTCCTATTGTAAAAGACTTCTTCTTCTTCAGGTGCCTCTCTCTTCAATTCTGAAAGTCGGCCGTCAACATCTCTCCTTGTCTTTTGTGAATACCATTAATGAATTATGCACCATGTAATCTTGCTGAGGCGTATATTATTAAATTAAACGTACGTCTACTAATAACAGGTGTCCCAACGAAAGTGGTTTAGCACGAAACATGTTCATAAAACAACTGGGTCTATCGTTCCCCAGTGGAATCCCAGAGGTTTATATTCATGTGGTTATATCGGCAGCACTAACAAAGTAAGTTTAATGAAAGCGCCCGGTAACAGCTCTCTACGCGAAACAACGCCCTCCCTGCCGATTATCCCCCATTCAAGCGTACTGCGACCGCACCTCATCCTTAGTTTTCCTTATACATTCATCTACAAAACAAACTCGCTATAAAGCGTAGGTCATAAAGCTCCAATTTGAATATAAAATTTTGTTCCTTGTGGCGTTCTTTAAACAAACGTGACATATTTGTCGAAACAAGCGGCACGTTCCAAATTAAACTCTATGCGCGAAACAGCGAGGTTGATAGTCGACTGTATGTTACGCGCACATACGCAGCCTCCCTTAGGGTTGGCACGGTCGATCCGACCAGTCGCCTCGCCGGCGTGGCCCGGACGCGTTCCCGGTTGAAACCATAGCCAGTATTTTAAAAAAAGAAACAAAAACAATCCACATTCTCCTTTCCCAGTGCAAGGAAAATCGTTGGATGATCAAATGAAAAATTCTCGTTTTTAACTCGGAGTGGTTAATTTCGTTGAAGTATTGTGTGTGTGTTAGTCATCGGTGGTAGAAAATTCCTGATTTTAGGATCTGCTAACCGTTTGTTGGAAGTGTTGTGAAGAAGTGTAGTGATTTATTAAATTAAATATACAAGTGACGTATTTCGGACTCGTGTTTGCAATTTTACTGCATTTATTTAGCTTAGTATACGAGGCTTAGTTAGTACAGTATATTTTGATTGAGGAGACCTTCGAAGAGGTATTTTTGGATTTAATATATTGGATATCGTCGTGTCCGCTTGTAGTTAGGTTTGCAATATGTGACAACGCTTTTGTCTTTGTCGGACAAAAATTGCTTTAAAACTGCATCTGCAGTAATATAGCAATTATGCAGATCTCGCTCTATCTAATGCATTTTATTGATCGACGTTTGTCGTAACAAGAAGCAACAAAATTTCGTTAATACTATAGTGAATAAGCAATGCTTTTTTTGTTTGTGGAAAATTAAATAATAAGTATCGTAATTCAAAGGATTATATAATAGGAAGATAAGGGGACCAAATAGTGTTCCTAGCGAAATCTCGATATTCAGAGCGATGATTATTGAATACAATAGTCCAAAATAGAGCAAGGCTACTATTTACTGTCAGGATATTGTCAATAGTTATCATGATTGATGAGATTAAAGATTTTTAAGTACGAACGTTAAAATATACCACACTTACGTAATTTCGTCGTCGATAAGAAATGGCATCGCTGATACATGACATCATATAACTGAACGGTTACTGTTAGAAGGGATAACGAGGTTATTTTTTGCACAAATTATTCTAATGACTTCGTGACTGGGCGTGAAATATTTAGTGTCATTGGTCAGTCAGTGCTACTTAATCGGCTTACAACTATTTTGTGCTAACAAGGAATTGTAATTGCATGCAAGAATTTCAGTATTGAGCCTTGCCCAGAAAGATTGTAAGATTATTACGAAATTGTGAATCCGGGCTACATTTTAATGAACTATTTTAGCCAAAACCTAAAATATCCTATATGACATCATTACTGTGATCTATGTCGGTTATAAATTTTAAAACTATCAAAATTTTTCCATTGATGTTATTTTCGCGACTTCAATGCCACGTATTCAACAGTTTGACATTGATTTTGGACGAGCCGTATCGAATATTGACGTCACGCAAATTGTCGAAGAAACTTTATTATCTGTACGAAACGTGGGGTGAGTTGCGAGGGTTTTCAATAGTTGTTTACAGTCGCAATGCGCAAGTCTGGCTGTAAGTACTCTGCCGCCTCGGGCCTGGCTTTCCGCCAGCTTATCAGCTTGTTTGGATTCCACTGTCTTTTATGTTCCTAACTCAATCAGGGTATCTATTGTAACTTTAATGTATGAGTTTCGAGTATTGATTGTCTTATTACTAGTGGGATGATATCTAATTTGTGTTGCTTCATAATTTACTTGGAATTCTTCAGATATTTCTAATTACTGTATTATTTAAAGTTATTCAGTTACATTTACCTTTTCTGTGTCGCACATAAATGATTTCAATTGAATTAATACTGGTTGTATTAAAAAAATAACAACTAATTATAAATATACGGCAAAGGCCATTTCCTCCAGTTAGCCCTAAGAGGGCACTTATGGAAATTAAATTTACTTTCAATGATAATAACTGGTGCCTACGCAAGATACCCAGCTTCCTAGGTACCAGGGTCCAGGTCCCAGGTCCTTCATACATTTTAATATACTTTATACAAATCATAATATGATGTGTAGATATAATAACAATTTCATAACGCAGTTCCCAGACCATTGGGCCATAAATTCACCCAAGTCAAGCTATAAAACTATGGAACACAATTTTAGTCCTGCCTTTATTGCTGTACTATGTAATATCCATTAGCTTGACGTCCTGTACTCAAGGAGTGGCCTTAATTTAATTAAATTCAGTTCAGATCTGTGTTGTAGATTATGCTATAAGGCGATGACAGCTCAGTGGTAGTGACTTCGGATACCGCGGCGAAGGTCGTGGGTTTGAATCCTACAATGAGCTTGAGCTTTCGGTGAAGGAAAACATCGTGAGGAAACCATAGCACGGTGGTAGGGTACTTTGTAGTACACGACTGGTTGGCGGAGTGTTCTGACAGCTGCACTTAAGAGCCAGTTCCTATCTAGGCTTTGTGTGTTTACCACCTTCGGCCACATCATCATTTACCGTGGTGTGCTTGCATTCAAACACAAGCTTAACCAAAAAGTAAAAAGTAAATGAAAAAAGAAAAAAATATATGAATACAAATGTGAGTAAATTAATCAATCTGATTCATTTCCAATCACGAACGGCTTTGGAGAGTTGCTCGCAAGAGTAATAAGCGACGTCAAGTCGATCGCACATCGAGGTTGCGACGACAACACCACGCTCTGAATACTACGTCTATTGGTAAACAAATGATGGCAACTCGTATGATACGAGTTATTGCAATGTGTTAAGTGAGACGATTTTCCAAGGCGATGATGGCTCAGTGGTAAGTGACGTCGAATACCGCGACGAAGGTCGTGGGTTCGAATCCTACAATGAGCTTGAGCTTTCGGTGAAGGAAAACATCGTGAGGAAACCATAGCACGGTGGTAGGGTACTTTGTAGTACCCGACTGGCTGGCTACCACCCTCAAGTTGAAAATCTGTCGCCAAGCACCTTTCAGTGTGTTCCGACAGCTGCACTTGAGAGCCAGTTCCCATCTAGGCTTTGTGTGCTTACCACCTTCGGCCACATCATCACTTACCATGGTGAGATTGTGGTCAAACACAAGCTTATCCAAAAATAAAAAAAAATTAAAAGTTATACGTTTATTCGTCCAAACAGGCTAGCAATAAACTCAGCAATTACTCTTTTCAAAACAAACATAAGATATGTCCTGCAAGAGCGAGTGCTACATCCGAGCATTGTCGTCATTTAAATATTCGTCAATATGGTAGTACGCCTTCTGTACTAAAACGTTCTTAACACGTTCCTTAAATTTATGTATAGGCAAATTCTAAAGTTTAGGCTGTATCTAAAGGTCATTATAGAAGCGTGCACCCAGTACTAAAAATGAAACCTGCACTTTATGGAGTCTATAAACAGAGTTCACAAGATTGTGCTTATTTT
Source organism: Ochropacha duplaris (assembly GCA_951361185.1). Taxonomy (NCBI): domain Eukaryota; kingdom Metazoa; phylum Arthropoda; class Insecta; order Lepidoptera; family Drepanidae; genus Ochropacha; species Ochropacha duplaris. The sequence continues at coordinate 11,523,922 of OX592701.1, read as the reverse complement.
GAGTCATCATCGCCTTAAAAATTTAAGGTTTCTTTGGAGCAAAAAAGCTCATGGTAAGGTTATAAACTGCGTCTTAATTTGATGTTAAACTACCTAGTGATTGGTTGATGGTAGTGGTTAAGCGGCTTATTAAATAATTAAATATCCTGTAACATTTCTCACATACGGCTATACCTACGCAGAGCTTGTACGGTCGGCTAAGAAAGTGGTGTGCCAGTTTTGACTTAGTTTCCTAGTCATCGAAAATTGTAACTAGGTTCAAACTAAAAAGATATCACTGAAAGAGATGCATAATAATGACATAAGTTGTCAGATTGATCTGCAAGCGAAACTAATCTTTTATCACCTATGAATCAAGCGGCATTCAACCTTAGGGTGGTACACCACTTTCTTGGCCGACCGTGCCTATTATGTGAACCATATGATTGATATAGGTGGTACAATATCATTTACCTACAAAATACGCATTAGAAATCAATACTCATGATTACACCAAAGTACCTGTTACATTTGATTCGATATTAACAAACATACAAATATCCTTGATGCGATCACTGATGCGTTGCAGACCTTGTGAATTGAGTGATTAGTTCTGTACTGTTAATTAAATTATACAAATAGAAAATGGCTGAATGCTCGATTAAAGTAGATGGTTTTGGTCGAAAGATTTACGAGGAATTGGACGGTTCATCTGGTGGTAAAACGCCTCTTATATCAAAAGATTAGTCGATATTGAAGTTTCTTCTGCTAATAACATTAACTTTTGTAATATTAAAGATTATGAAGAGTATGTGAATATTAAAAAAGTTAAAAACACAAACAGAAAAGGATGTAAAGGAATATTTGAGTAATAATGGAGATAGATGGCAAGAAATTAATTAGAGACAGATGATTATAGATTTATGCAATTGAAAGTATCATAACCTAGTTTAAGATAGCTTGCAGTGGTATTAACAATCCGTGGAGTGGGGTCCTGGTGACCTGTACTACAGGTTTTATAAAACCTACAATAGGCACCAGTCTCTCACAAAATAGGTTCGCATAGTACTTAAGCTCTTTTTGTATTTACTTTTGTGTAGAGAAATAAATGTTTTATTATTATTCCATTTATTTATTTCTCTTTTACTTATTTATTACAATTTCAAATATAGATATAAAAAAAAAAACAATATTTATATTTAAAACTATAAAAAACAGCATCCAACCGGCATCGGGAACTAGGTCCAAGTTACCGGTGGTCAAGGCTCCAGAGAGAGGAACTTCCTCACAATGCGTGCCGTCTCCAGGATTACTGCCTTCTGAATCTGGCCCTTGATCCAGCCACCTAACGTGAGCCTCTTAAGGTGTTTGTCGAGGCTCTTTGCCAATAGGCCATGGGCGGAAACGACTATTGGTACAATGACTGCCGTGTCAATGTCCCACATGTCGACAACCTCGTGGACCAGATCAAGATACTTGATTTCTTTATCTTTCTCCGCCTTCACAAGGTTATTATTAGGTTAGGTTATTATTATTATTATTAGTTTGGGTTTCTGGGAACCTCTTCCTTATGCTTACATCCAGATTCCAGAGGTAACACACTAAGGTACGGTGTTAATCTGCTTGTGCCTACGTGCACTACGGGTTTCCTCTTGGGAGATCTATGCTCAGTTATAAACATATCCATCAAATCGAATTGATGTTTCGTAACAGTAGTCTCGTGCATACTCATCATCTATCTATATATATAAAAGAAAGTCGTGTTAGTTACACTATTTACAACTCAAGAACGGCTGAACCGATTTTGCTGAAAATTGGTAGGGAGGTAGCTTAGAACCAAGAGACGGACATAGGATTAAAAAATACGAAAAATTCACAAAAAAAGAATAACGAAGAAAATTATTTTTGTCATACATTTTGTATAGAACGACTTTTTGACATGTCTCGAGATCGGACTGACAGACGGTTTAGTTTCACAATAGGTGGCGCTGTAATCGGGTTGTAAGTTTTATTTTGAGGGCAGGACAACGTCTGCCGGGCCCACTAGTCATACATATATTAATGATGTGCGATACAGCTAATTTCGTTTAGATTATCAATCTACTTATCATCGATTTGTATTTGTTCCCAAACGAGTTCCTTTAACGATTAAGTCTTGATTGTTGTTAAATTATGACCTTCCATCACTAGCTAATTAACCAAGTTTGTATAACTTTGGTGCGGGTTCTAATTCGTATATTTGAACCATATTTCTTGTCACGCCATATTAGTTTGATTCCTCATCTACCTACAGTACCTACAGTATAAAGTGACGATATCATCATTATACAATGCAATAAGACTTAAAAATAAGATCAGCCATGATGATAAGCCGATCTCTGACAGAGATAATAACGCGTTCACGTGGTTCGATGAATGAAAACTTCTCTGAAACCGGTATATCATCTTCGGACATTTTTCACACATGGACCACTCAGATTCAGTCTCGTCAGTCGTTAACGGCCCGAGCCGCCGCAGTCAGTAATCAGACCGTCCCTTAAAAATCCTCTAAATCGCTTAGGCGAAGTCCGTCCCACGTTTTGTGTCCCCCCGATGACGCCCTGAGCCGAGGTTCGTGCCCCAACTGGGGCGCCCTCAGCGGTGAGTCATCACAATCAAACACGGCTGAGAGCCCTAAGCGCTCGTCGAATAATCCGCGTAAGGGTGTCTATGGTCCTTCAGACCGCCACATTTAAGTCCTCCTCAAAAAAAATAATCACACATGGCTATCTGATCCCAAACTAACCACTTACCAACGTAAGTTGTAATTTAGTTCATACCAGAGAACCAAGAGTAGGCAGGGGGTCAACATAGAATATATATATTAGCAGGTCAAATAATAAGAAAATTAAAATATTTTTTTATCAAATAGGCCTTTCCAAGCACTTGTGAATAGTTAAGACTCTAACGCACGGTTCGGAAGGTTGCTTTTGAAGAAGAGCCGGCAATAAACTCAGCAATTACTCTTTTCAAAAACAACTTACTGACTTAGTAAACATCAAACTCAAGTAGACCAGCCCCCACAAGCAGTCGTGTGTTCAGAAGTATGACGCGTGTAGCAGCGTGTTTTTTTATGTGTAGGGGGGGTAAGTATAAAGCTAAAATCAAGTTTGTGGGGTCGCCACCCTTGTCCTACGGCCGCCATCTTGAAAATAGGGGTTGAAACGGTTTTTACGACATATCTCTTAAACTATTTATCTGATAAAAAAAAATTGGTAGCGTTTTTTGTTGCAAATTAAATTCTCTATAACTTTGATCCAGTAACTTTTTGTCGTAGAACTATAAATAAAAAAGTTATAAGTGAAAATGTTGAGAAATTCGAGAAAAAATGTATATTTTTCGATATAACTTTTTTTTTATCATTTTACGAAAAAACGATATCAGACCATTTTTGTAGATCGTTTTTTAAGGAACAACTTTTATGAGCAACATTTTTTCATTAAGTCAATAGCTAAGGTTTTACAGCGCTCCGAAGTGAGTACTATTTTTCAGTACTCTTAACTATACATATTTTATACGTGGGTACTAATAATGTGTCATCAGTTATTTTTTTATTTTTTTTATTTTGTTATTATAATTCTTTTAATTAGTAATTTTGCAATATTATTAATAATTAATTATTGACTCTTTTCCACTCCATTACAGAATTTTACAATTATTGATTTTTAAAATAATTTTAAATGTGACGGCCGTTACCGAAATTGATCTTTTGCAAATGCAAAGGAAACTGTGGAGCGATGTGTGGATGTCGAAAAGCAGGGCTAAAATGTTCCGCATTGTGCTTCCATTGTTCTGGAGAGACTTGCAGCATCGTAATGGAGCTCTCAGAATTAATAAATGAAAATGACTTTGATGATGAACCGCCGACATTGATACTCCTTCCTTCTTCAGTTCTCCCACTGATATTTGATTCAGAAAGCCGATCAGATGCTGAGCCGCAGCCTGGTCCATCGAAAAGACCGAGGACGGAGTAGTTCAAATTTATAAAATCACCATGGATTAGGCCTGTTGGGGATACCACGTAAAAAAAACGCGCCTCCAGACTCTACCTCGTGGGTGGTGGGGAAAGGAGTCAATAATTAATTATTATTAATAACATTGCAAAATTACTAATTAAAAGAATTATAATAACAAAAAAAAAACTGATGACACATTATTAGTACCCACGTATAAAATAATATGTATAGTTAAGAGTACTGAAAAATAGTACTCACTTCGGAGCGCTGTAAAACCTTAGCTATCGACTGAATTAAAAAATGTTGCTAATAAAAGTTGTTCCTTAAAAAACGATCTACAAAAATGGTCTGAAATCGTTTTTTCGTAAAATGATAAAAAAAAAGTTATATCGAAAAATATAATTTTTTTCTCGAATTTCTGAACATTTTCACTTATAACTTTTTTATTTATAGTTCTACGACAAAAAGTTACTGGATCAAAGTTATAGAGAATTTAATTTGCAACAAAAAACGTTACCAATTTTTTTTATCAGATAAATAGTTTAAGAGATATATCGTAAAAACCGTTTCAACCCCTATTTTCAAGATGGCGGCCGTGGGACAAGGGTGGCGACCCCACAAACTTGATTTTAGCTTTATACTTACCCTACACATCAAAAAAATAAAATTGCGTCCTCTAAGAAACGCAACCCCAAATGTAACTTTTCAATGGACTAAAAGCAAGCCAGATATTTTCATTTCTATTTATATATATATAATAAAAAATAAAATAAAAATTTATATATATATACTCTCTCGACTTATATAACTTATATAACTTCGTTCTATCCGGGTGTCCCTTGACACCTCTTAAGTTTTTTGTTTTCATTACGGTGAAATTCAGGTTAATGAGCCGTAATTCGATGTGCAGTCTCGATTGAGGTAAACGTAGTTGATTAATCGAGTCATTCGCTTAATGACGGACGATGGTTGCATGCAAATGGAAATAAGGTTCTTATGCGATGTCTCGCGACGTGTACTCAATTAGTGTGCAGTAATTTTTAACTAGTATAGTAATTGATGAATAAATTATGATTAAATAATAAATTGAGATTGTTCTAATTTCTTCTATCAGTGAAATCTTATTACAATGGTGTTAATATTGTTAATTCTAATGAACTATTATTTCTGAAATAGAATTTTATAATTTAAGGCTTTTATATTGATTAGTTATTCTAATCTATATCTCTTTTATACGACTTTACTTTAGTTTTACTTTCCCTTTTTTTTGCTATGAAGTTAGTCATCTAAAAGTCCGCCTTAGACCCAAACTTCCTAAGATTTGACGTTTCTATTTAAATATAACACTACCCAGACGCACTGTAAATGAACTCGATATCTCGGTGTAAACATACTCGCGTGAAACAATATCGCATCGCTGCATTGCGCATGCGCCCTGCGGTTACGTTGCACGCATGCTGCGTACGCGCCGGCCACTCCAATCAGTCTCCGCACCACGCGGTTACTGAGCGCACACCTCGCCGCATTTCTCTAACGCGAGAATTTCGAACGTTCTTTTTACGAATTCAAATTTCGTGTATGTGAACCTTGTGATATAGCCAGTGATTATACATGTGTTGCTGTGACATTTCTTTTGGCGTTAATTAAAAATAATGATGCGGGTCTGAATAATTCGCTCACGGAATGCGTAGAAATCGTTACGCACCAGCAGCTCGGTAGAAGACCATCATGGAATAACCATCGGGTTGGGTACCTTCGACAATTTCAGGCACCGCTGACTGGTTTCATGGCGGTTGCGTCGGCGGCCGTATTGTACCGTTATTATACTTTTTCTTTTGCCGTTTTTCCGTTGTACGTTTTGTTTCCTTAATTAAATGTCGTAGATAAGCTTGACATCTGTCATATTGTTCTTTTCTTGGGAATATCTAAAGAAAGTAGCATCAACTTATACCTAATAACAAAGAATTCCGGAAAGGCTCTCAGCTCGAATGCCTGCATACATTTTTCTAACATAAAAAGGCACTCTGTGAAATGAAGACATCTGAGTTTAACTACCGGATGTTTAATATTTTCTTTCCTGCTCACTCCCCTGTAGTTATTTCATTGGGAATACAGTTGAAAATCCCATGTAACTCCTTCAAGCAATCGTTACCCGTCTAAATCAGTAGTTTCAGAACTTCAATGGTACAGTTTGGCTTCTAAATTTATGTCGTGTTTGGATCAGTTAATGAGTACCGTGGGTGGTTGGTTAGAACGTGGGCGAAGATAGATTTATTCTCAATTGTATTGTAAAAATACTATCAAGCAACGATGCTGTAAATTTAATGGCTAGACAAGAAACAAGCTGACTGCTGAGTGATAGTCCGAAATTAAAATAAAGTTAGCAAATATGTAGAGATTTCACTAAATACTAAATTTATCTTACCATCGTTCAAATAGCTTTTGTTTATCCTACTTGAGGAAATAGCTCTAAGTCAAAGCATTGCAGAAGTCACTACATGATGTACAAAATTGTTCAGCAAACACTTTGATATCTAATAACTAAAGATACACAATCAGCGACAAAAAATGGCCTTACCGAATGTCAACCCACTCGAACATTTGGGTGGTCTTTTGATCTAGTAGCATTCGCCGCTCCGACGGTAAACATGCCTCAGTGCTCGTTTAAGATATATTTTGGCTAGCAGGTATGAGTTGTGAAATTTTATTGCCTTTTGTACATAGCTTTGTGAATAAAACTTTAAAAAAATAACTAGTATTACCCAACACAATTTGTGACAGTTTTGAGAGAAATTTGCTTGGGATTGTTTATCTTTAGTTATTAGATATCAATGCGCAAACAACCAATCAACACATTTACAACGGGATTGTACTAACTAACCACCATATAGAGCCATAGATCCGCTATATCTAAGTTAACTGTGTGGAACCGATGATTCCTGGAAAGATCTATATGGCAGCAGAGCCAATCAATTATAAATTGTAACTTTATCACGTACGGCATCAACAGGCTCGCCAACGCGAGAGACACCCTGGTGTTGTAAGCGTCTAGGATACGGTAACGGCTTCACATCAGGTGGGCTATATGCTCGTGCGACCTTAGTGGTATACCTGAAATATAGTATCTAGCTTCTTAAAATAGGCAACGTTTTAGAATATGAATTTCTTTAAGGAACGCAAGAAACGCATTCAAATATAATGTCTCGTAAGCGAACGCATCTTTATTTTGTCTTAAAATTCTAACTAATATTATTTTCATAGTGTGTGTGAGCAGAGTCTATAGCACGGTTAGAGCCATAGCTACTTTTTGCCCCAAAAACGCAAAATAAAATATATCAGTACTTCCAGTAGTTGATATCATGGATTTAGAAGCCGAACGCATATGTAAGAGGAGCTTATTGATAATATATGCGTAATACGATACCTCGCATGTTATCAAAACAATAATTAAAGTGGCGTAATATTTTATTGTTTAAATCTAAATATTTTGATTTATTGTTGAATGACAGTTTTCTGAAAACAGGCAGGCAGGTCACCATTACCAATACCAGAGAAATCGTCCTTTTTGCAATATCTCTAAAGTGAATCTACTGGAACACATTGGCTTGTGCTTGGCGACAGATTTTCATCTTGATGCTCTATTCAGATTGAACAGAATAGTCTTTCTAAGGTCTTTATATGTCCTATTAATTTAATAAATCTTCCAACTTTTATATAATGTGAATGTATTAGCTTATAGCTGTCCTCCGCGGTTTCACCCGCGTTCCCGTGGGATCTTATCTTTTCCCGGGACAAAGTATAACCTATGTTCATCAGGGATAATGTAGCTTTCTAATGGTGGAAGAATTTTTCAAGTCGGTCTTGTAGTTTCAGAGCCTATTCAATGCAAACAAACAATCAAATCTTTCCTCTTTATAATATTAGTATAGATTATCCTTAAATTTATATTTTCACCATCAACGCACGTTCACCTTATTTTTCCTCTATTTGCATAGATATTTCCATCGTTGGAGCATGGAACACATTTACATTATAATTGCCTTATTCATATTAAATATTTACAGTGTTGATGAACTGCTTTTCTTATAAGTCTTCTGTTTTTTGCATAAGTCTCATGTTTCCTCCACCACTCTTGAAGCTTATTTGCTCAGTCTTAACTAATTTTCAAATACGGTTATCAACGAATCCTGAAGTACCTTTTTTATAACCGTTTCAGAGATCATTCTAATTTGGTTTTAATTTAAGAAAGCGTTATATCATAGCATCCTTCAAAAACGTTAAGTACGATCTTGACCTACGGTGTTCAGATAAACTAAATATAATGTTCAATTACCTAACGTACAACCGACGCCGCGCGCCGGTGTAACGACCGAGCGCCAAGAACGACCAGTGAGAGCGTATAATTTTATTTATTTCCATCCAGTACCCAGTTGCTAGTGCGAATGACTCACGCACTGGAATACATGGCGCTAGTGTAAACAGGTCGTAGTAATACACGGTTTTAATTTTAACTTTACTATTGACATACATTGCATAGTGACTGCAGCAGAAATTAAACATCTTAAACGCTGAACTAAGGTTTATAAGACTTCTAATTCCAAGCATCAAGAACATGAGTAAGATTTGTCAATGACATGTCCCACAGTTCGTAGTATACTTATCTCATTTACTTTTACACAAGGACAAGGCTATTAAACTTCAACCACTGCGCAATTCACTGCAAGGATCTATTTCGGTCTACTTACTTCGGATATTAACCGTTTAATATATTCCCTTGCACCAAATGAAGCACTTATTTACTTTTACGCTTGATTTGTTGTCTTTTTAACTTCAGCTCCATCTTAAACTGTTTTAATGTTTTGATCAGGTGATGTCACATTAGAAACTTGTTCGACGATTTCTACTTCAAGATGATCCTTTGTTCCATAATAATTAGCTATTTGACATTGCAGTCAGGTCTTTTTGTAATGTTGTTTATATTGAATATTGAGGATTTCGTTTATTTAGTGGAAGAACTTTACCAGATAAAAGTCAAACATCGAGAACGTACCATTTTCAAAATGTTTCTAAAAGTATCTCTTTTCTATTAGAAATTGGGTTTCTAATTGTTTAAAATTAATGCTGAACAGATCTCGAGTGAAACCATGAATAATCTATTCTCCGCGCAGTATCTTTACAATAAGCGCGATCTGTTCCAAGAAGTATCCCACTTTGTCTAAAATTACGTAATCGATTTGTATCTGTAATTTATCTTTTCCAATAAACACGTAATTGAAGATTTTTGTTATTTTTGTTATAAAAATGTTATCAGTCGTTCGCACTAGCCAAGAATTGGTCGTGTTGGTTATTTTAAAAGGACATTTAATATGTGTCAATTAGGGTCTAATTTTACAAGTAACATTGAAATAAATTAAATTTAAAACCATTGCTTTAGAATCTTTAACTGAATATTTTTCTGGCATACGCTAGTAGTCAGTTTTTACTGCCTAATAATTTAGAGCATAATATTTCAAGTCGGTGAGACATTAATCTAGAGATATGAACAGAGTGTTACTAAAATAGATATGATCAGGGACAGGAGTACAAAGACAGTATGAGTAATACTGTAATTTTGATTAATTTATAGCTGGAGATACAACAGATCACATGAAAGAGAATTTGAGGATCTAATATAAACTATTCATTCGCAAAATAAACATAAAGATAGTGTATGAAACGTAACAGAAGTACAGGAAATCATTCAATAGATGTAAAATATGTAAAGCTCGTACAAATTTACAGTAAGCAAGGGAAGCTTCAATTCACCAACGCTTATTGTTCTTGGCTTGCTGATCGTTGTCAGGATATATAAATGCAGTAGTAAGTAGCCGCCTGGTCATCTCATCAAAACAACTAATCATAATCGATTGTCATTAGAATTCTGTTATTTATTGTGAGACGTGGCTTCATAAAAATATTTTTTTCAATTGTTCCCCATTTCTAAATAAAAACCTAATGATCCATAGCAGAAAGTAAAATCGTTACTGAGTTTCTTGCCGGAGTCTTCTCAGTTTTAAGTGTATTCCGAACCAGGGCCTAAACGGCATAAATGGGGTTTGAGTTTGATGACTCATATTAAATTTTAAAAGAAAGTAAATGTAACATAAACACTCAGAACAAAAAGCTGTCGTTCGTTTTGATTTTCGCCGGCGGCAGTGACTCACGCGCAGGTGAGCGGGTGGTCGGCAAATGGCGTCTGTCCGTCTGCTCAGGACGATGACTCGCCGATTGATATCTGTGTCGGCCGGTACCACACATCGCTTAGAAATCTACAAGTGGTTAATGACTATTTTCTTATTTCAAAGCAATGATAACTCTCAGGTATTAGAGTCGAATGACGATTCAAATTAACATCAGTGGGTCTAACTGCTTGTCGGGCTGCAAATTTAAACTATATTTATAAAGTGGAAAGATTTCACCATTAGAAAGCTTCATTATCCCTGAGTAACATATGCTATATTTTTATCCCGGGAAAAGATAAGATCCCATGGGAAACTGTGGAGGACAGCTCGTGTGAAATAAAATCTCTCAGATCCATTAATCTGTTCCTTTTTGGAAAACTATAGCATCCTGTCAGAATTAATCCTTGTGTTTTTGTCTAAGAAATCTGATGAAACATCACCAAATCTGTAATATTTTAGTTTTATTTATCTATAACAATAATATGAACTGGCATTAGTCACATTCACAGCTATATCAATAACAGATCTGACCGACTGAACAGCTCCATGATCTAGTATTTACATAACGCGTTCACATGTAACTGCATTCATAGCCTCCGAGTAAATCGATATCACGTCTACTGATCGCATAACGTTGTCTGTGTTAACTATGTCACGAATCACGATAACCGCAGAACGTGAACGTGTCGTTAACTCGATGGACGGATCATTGACAGAATCGCCTGGAGCCATGTTCGAGATATGACTGATTTGCCGTCTTGGTTGCAAAACTTGCTACACCCATTGCATTAGAAAATTGCCCATTAAATGTTTAGACTGGTTCGAACAACTTTATTATAGTGCTTTCCTGGTTTTATTTTTACAATGTAGGTCATTGAGTCAATGGACTGTAAAGGTAGGTTAGAAACTACTTTCCTTGTAACCACTTATTATTGTATCAAGATTTGTATCGTGCAAAAATGCAACACTTTTATGGGTACTTCATATGAAATAGTTACTCATTATTTAAGAATGTTGGGTGTAGTTTAATGCTCTTTTGAAATTAAAGCGAACAGTCATCCGACACAATGCAGCTTTTATGCAAATTTTCAAGAATGCATTTTGCCTCTTTTTAACAGAACCTGATTTACTAGATCTTCCTAAGAATATATTTTCTTTCTGCTTTCTTTCGTTAAATTTTATGACCTAGTCTAGCCAGTATAGCCTTAGTGCTATTTCAAAGAAGATTTAGTTCCCAAACCCATAATTATCAAATACTGTTCTGCCTACAGTCAAATTATTCAGCTGTGTTAATTGCGATACGTCATCGTTCTCGACACCTACATCATGATGCGCCAACTCTATATCATTATGTGTTTATTTGTCTGTCGACCTTTTCCATTACATCATTCGAATGTCACACTTACCTGCATGACTCAGGCAGTTAGCTTGTGGGCGATTGCAACCAACCGGTCCGTGTCAGGTTGATCCAACTTTTTATCATCCCAATTGGGAACGTGCAATCTCGTGGTTTTTTATAAGTTGCCCCAGTGAAATCTTTATGGTTGGACATTAATTTATATTTATAACTGTATAGATTTGCTAGGCTTTTTTGTCTCGAATCTTGACGTCGATTTTTATCGGGTACTAAAATTATGATAGTCTTATTTTTAAATGTAATAATCTAACTAGAATCCACAGCTCCCTCAGAACAGCTGGTTTTGTAAGCGGATGTTGTAAATCTATGCTATATTTAAGTAAATGTTTGTTACGATTGAAGTATTTATAATACCGTCTATCTATACTGTCATGTTCAGTTTCTTTAGATTTGATCAACGATCGTTTTAAATTTTTATAGTTTTACTTTCAGCTGACACAATAACTATACTTTCTCTGATAGTTATTACCATTTCATTGGAACGAAATGTTCATGTCATGATCTCGGCTCATTCAGAATTCAAAGAATTTTATGATCGAAATAATGTCTATCATTTACACTTGCGCAATCGTTGCTTTCTTCCGCCGCTTGGAGTAAGGTCTATGTCCTATTCATTGTCTCTATTACGTCCTATTTAGCTTCATATCCTAACATCTGGGTCTCAAATATCGCCCACGTCATCAATTTCGTCTGCTTAAACACCTATAATGTCCTCTGATAACTAAACAGTATCTTTGTCGGCCCACGCGTCTATTTATTATGCACTATTCAAGCCTTCAGATACCTTATTAGGTACCTGCGCTGGTGTTACGTGGTCAAGTTTATTAATATTTGCATACAAATGAGTTAAGTAAAAAAAACATGCCGTTTTTTTTCTTCAAAACACATGCTTACTAATCTTACCATTTTGATGTCTTTTTATTACAGTTTTTATATACTACTTGTATTAGTTACTGCCCAATTTGATTACAATCAATTTTTTTGTTGACAAACAAGATTGAAATAGCCATGAAAATGTATCATTGTCCTTTTTAATCCAGTAATCAAATAACGATTATTATTTACGCTATTATCCTGCCGCAGGTAAAACAAAATCCAGGTCGTCATTTCCTATCTATCTTCATGCTGTATCATCATGGTTGGTCGCATACTTGACCTCTTCCGGCCGGAAATTGGCAAGTGCTACCACTTCCATGGGTACTGGATACAAGGTCCGAAAGGCTTTTACGGGTATTAGTAACAATGATTTTGAAGATACGGTCGTTATTAATAAAGTATACTTATAATATTCTCTTTTTTAGGTTTCCGTACCCTAAGGGTAACACGGGACCCTATTACTAAGACTTCGCTGTCTATCCGTTCGTCCGTCCATCTGTCTGTATCTCAAGAACCACGATAGCTAGACAGTTGAAATTTTCACAAATTATGTATTTCTGTTGCCGCTATAACAACAAAAACAGAATAAAATCAATATTTAAAGGGGGCTCCCATACAACAAACGTGATTTTTTTGCCGTTTCTACGGAACCCTTCGTGCGCGAGACCGACTCGCACTTGGCCGGTTTTTGTATCTGTTATAATAACAATTTAGCTCTTATTGCTATGTTTATCAAAGAAATCAATCTTTATTGTATGTTTACGCACAAATTGCACAAGATTAATGCTAACCTCTGAGTTATCATTCAAAATGCAATGAGAAAGGTAACGTGACGTATTCACTCTCACTTTCGTTTTAGTTTCTCGTCTACAGATTCTAATTACAACACAAACTAATTCATCATCTGATACGATTTTTACGTTGTTTCGTATACCGTGTTTAATTTTTTTGATAGCTTTATTAGAATCTCGCTTATTTTCTATGACAATGATGTTGACATTCAATGACTGACATTCATGTCAGTCGTGTCTTATCAATCATCAAATTGATTATGTTGTTATCAAATGCCACTTTAAATCTACGCTCAAAGTATGTAAAAAAAAGCGCCCATGAACCCCCAAAATTTATTGATTTTTCTTTTCTATTTTTGTGTGAAAATCTTAATGCACAGAATATATCTCATACCAAGTTTCAACAGTATAGTTCTTATAGTTTCTGAAAAAAGTGGCTGTGCCATAAGGACGGACAGACAGACAGACAAGACGAATCCATAAGGGTTCCGTTTTTTGCCATTTGGCTACGGAACCCTAACAAGCCAACTTCTCACATGAATTAGATCCGTATAACATTTTGTCATGTGAATTGTTATTTTCATTTATACAATGGTAAGGAAATGAATTCTTCAGTAAACTGAACAGAGATGAATAATTTTAAGTGGCGTTTTATAATCGTGTCATATTCACACATGGTTACACGACAGCATTGTTAGCTTTTTTATTTTACTACATTGTCTTATGTCGAATACGGTTCCTTTTTCATCTATAACATTTCGTAATATCTCATTGTTGTCTTATTAGGTAAGCTATAGTTTTATTGTTCTCTTCATCATCGCGGAAGCGGCTTTTTAGGGTTCCGTACCCAAAGGGTAAAAACGGGACCCTATTACTAAGACTTCGCTGTCTGTCCGTCTGTCTGTCACCAGGCTGTATCTCAAGAACCGCGATAGCTAGACAGTTGAAATTTTCACAAATTATGTATAACGCTATAACAACAAATACTAAAAACAAAATAAAATAAATATTTAAGTGGGGCTCCCATACAACAAACGTGTTTTTTTGCCTTTTTTACAGAACCCTTTGTGCGCGATTCCGACTCGCAATTGGCCGGTTTTTTCTAATATGATGCGTAAATTAAATTGCGGTTCACAATAAAGTTCCCTTTTCATTCTTGGATGGGCTTTTGTTATCATTACATCTTGATCTCGCTGCAGTTATATGCATGCTAATAGCATAGAAAGTTTAATTATAATAGTTAAATAACTTGTACGTAATTGTATATATTACATTTTTCACAACTATTTTATACGATTCTACAGCTCTAAGTATTCGTTATTAATGGCCTATTACGTGGCCTTCAGCTTTCGCCAGTCTCAAGCTGTAACATTAATTATTACCGTGTTTATGAACCTAAACATTTTCTCTCGCTAGTTCCGATGACGCAAATCTATATTTTTGACGTTTACGACTGTTGATCACAATTTGTAATAATTATAAACTCTTCCTTTATAATAAGATTTTTATTAATAAAAAATATAACTGATACCTAACTTGTATGCTATTAATTCTAACTCTTTATAAGTGAAAGTATTATCATAACATTATTGTAGCTAGTTTAACGTCGTTGGAAAAAATCGTCGTCTTTCTATATCTAGATGATTTACTAGTTTTATCAATTTGGACTGAGACTTGAGAAATTCTGATTTAGGATCGATACATTCAGATCGTTGATCAGAATTTCCCAGTCCCAAATTGATAAAAATTGTAAGTATGATCAACACGGAAATAGTATTTATTTATGAAAGGAAGATCTACAGCTAATTTAATAATCTAGAATTTAACATAAAAACAGAAAGCCATTAACAGATCCTCACGGTTAGATTA
The DNA here is from genome assembly GCA_951361185.1 of Ochropacha duplaris. Classification (NCBI taxonomy): domain Eukaryota; kingdom Metazoa; phylum Arthropoda; class Insecta; order Lepidoptera; family Drepanidae; genus Ochropacha; species Ochropacha duplaris. Next base: position 11,508,774 of record OX592701.1, on the reverse strand, counting down.
CATGATAATGTTAAGTGTGAGTGGATTAACTCGTAAGGTAACTTGTATTAATTAGTATTGAACAGTCATATTTAGAATTTTGGCCAGAAAAAGTAAGAGAGATGTTCAAATTTTGCTAATGGAATTTGGGTTAATGTATCTATTTAAAGAAATTAAGGTTTAGCTGCCGTCTAGCCGAGCCAATGCTTGTACAGAATAGGTCAAAATTGTATTCCCTAATCAACTTGTTGAGGCTCTTGCTAGCTCGCACGGTAAAGGTGTTTTGACGATAGTTAGTGTACACAGGAGGAATTCGAATTGTTTGAATGTGCCTAGAAAAACGGACTGGGACTTTTAAAGAAAATAACACAAAACATGGTGTTACTTGCACACCCACAGCATGGACTACGAAATATTAACAATCTCTTATCAGTAAGCAATTATTTTGATTGAATATTATGCAATTTTCCAAGTACTGCATAATTCAAACTCAAACCTCATTTATTCAGTTAGGACTCCGACAAGAAACTCCACTAGCCATGTTTTTTCTACCTTGGATCTTTCTTTTAAAGTAAAAAATAATTGTATTCTAGTTCTAGAACACTCGACAATATTAGCTGTGAAGGTCGTACTCGCAGCCAAGATAGATAGCCGCATTGCAGCGCCATTGCAAACCCGCTGCGTTTCACAGAATTGCATATAGGTTAACTGTCAGACAGTTTGTATGACATTAAACTTCTGACATCTATTACGACAGAACACAATTCTGTTATATTAAAATTTTTGCTAATAAAATTTGTGTCATCGTTTGATTTAGTTTCGCAGATGGTTGGTATCTTGTTTCAAAGTTACTTCTTAACCTACGTCAGATGTACCAACCAATCTTACTAATATCATAAGTGCGAAACTTCGGTCGGATTTGGATATAAACATCGTCTTCTTGATAACCTCCTTTTGCGAATGCGGGAACCTCAGGGTGACAAATTGCACAGTTGAGTACACGAGACAAAATAAGTTAGATTGATTCCATACGCTAGTCTGACTTGGCCAGTTTTAACATCAATTTACGATGAGCACTTTTCCAACACAATCAACTTCATACGTTGTCACTTAGCTATCATCATTTCGTCACGATGTGCTATTATATCGTTCCATTGTTCCACAGGCCAATCTATGCTCGACTTCTTTTCTAATGAATTACTTTCACTTTCGATCAAATTCTATTTTGGAATCTCGTGCGATTGCAAGTAACATCATGTTTTGTTTTATTTTACACAGTGATAAAATTTCATAGAACAAACCAAAACGTGTATTAATTTTCATCTAATTAAATTGCGCTGTAAATAATCCAATTCTAATTCGTTTTGATTTGCCAATAACACTCCTGTTCTATCCAAACGTCAGGCAATGATTAGCACCGTGATCCAGGTTTCTATCATTTATCACGATGCCATAGGTAATGACCAGGCTCTCATCGCGTACTGCGGTGAACGGCCTGAACATCGAGCATCCATCCATCATGCTTTACACGATACCATGCCAGTCTAGACTGCGTCCAGTCTCACTCCAATTACTGTAATGGTTGGGCGCATCGCAAAATTCCATAATAACACTTTCACTACTGTAAGTGGCAGCTTTGCTTTCATGTGTCTAATGGTTCGATTGAATATGCTTCGCTTTGGTTTTGTTATTCGTTTTCTTTACGTATTTTGTGCTTTACTTGTTCTGCCATGCCTGTTTTCAATCACTACAATTTTAGAAATGGTTTCATTTCATCGAGCGGCTCTTATAATTTTCCCAATATACATCAAATGAATGTAATTGAAATAATATTGTGCATCTTTATCATTATTACCGTCCCTGCTATTACGAAACTGTTCATGTATTTAGCGGTTTACTTTACGTCTTCTAAAACAAATACGCTATTTTTAAACCCCCATACTTCCTGCAACGTTGGGGATTTGTCACCGATCCAAATCTGTCATTAGTTCTGACTCGTTTCCCCCTGTCAAAACTTTTTTGTTTACCAATGCAAGCCGCTTTTCGCCTCCGATAGTTCGCTTAGTCCTTGAAATAGAATTGATTGATGTCTTGCTTTTCGACCGAATGTTTTATTTATCGATGTCATTGAGTGATTCAATTTCATCGTGTACGAAATGGACCTTGTTGCAGTGGAATCTATTGAAGCTTTACAATAAAATTACTTAACCAGTGACGTAGCAAATCTGTAGGCGTGTCTATCAATTTATCAAAAACATTCATTAAAGGTTTTTGTGAATATCACCCTAACCTGTACAGCTCCTTGCCTTGTACTTATCACGCATAATGATAAGTATTCTTACACCTACGTTACCGCCTCCGTGAACGTAGTCATTTGGAACGACCTTTTTGCTAATGTTTTACTTACGCAATGTTTGTTGTCAGTTCGTTGACCCAACTGTTAGTTTAGTGTTTTGGGTGCCCTAATAACTTCGTTTATTGCTTTTTTCTTTTGACTCTTGTTTTGGGCGTTATGGTTATTGTCTTTGTTATTTTTAACCGACTTGAAAATGGAGATGTTTTTGTGGTTGCGCATATGTTTTATTTTTTCATGTTCACTGATTTCTCGGAAACGGCTTAATATTTTGGTGTTTTAAAATGTCTATTACAGCCCTATGCGGTGCCATATAAGTTTAATTTATGATCTACTAGCTGTTTCCCCGCGGTTTCACCCGCGTTCCCGTGGGATCTTATCTTTTACCGGGATAAAAAGTAGCTTATGTGCTATTCCAGACTATAATCTATCTCTGTGCCAAATTTCATCCAAATCCGTTCAGCCGTTCTGGCGTAAATGAGTAACAAACATACATCCATCCATCCATCCATCCATCCATCCAAACTTTCACATTTATAATATTAGTGAGATGGAATTTAAATTTGGACAAATGTCGCGATTGAAAAATTTGTTTCAACATAACCGATAATTATTGCACACCACTAACTGGCAAGCATAGCGCAGATGTTATTCGCAGACTTTAATGCTATTTTATGCCTTGTTTATTTTGATACTTTATGCCCAAGTTATTTGTTAAATTGTCTATTAGTCGGTGCGCAAATTCAATTTCAATTGATTGAACTCTCATAGAGAGTAGGTAGGTATCCGCTAAGAAAGGATTCAAGATCCGCTAAGTTAGATCAAGCGTCACAAAATCGCAGTTATAATTTATTTATATACAGGCTTTTTTTTAAGTAATATCGCTGTACTAGCCACAGAATTTTCAACCTTAAAGTTAAAAATCTGTAGCCAAGCAATACTGCTGTGCTTCAACTAAAAGTTACTCCTTAGTCGCTTGCGCTCAAAACAGCTCTATAAAGTATCAAAAAGGTTGAATAATCGTATTCTTTCCAAAAATATTAGTAAATCAACAATGAAAGTTGCAACCAAGAGTGGGAACAAAGGGTCATCGAAATATCGTCAAAGCCGTCTCGGAAGTAGGTCGAGAGATCTTGAAATAACTTCGTAGGTTTGTTCGCGACCCTTTGAACATTTTCCATGAAAACCCTGTCTTTAAATTGTTTCATTCTTCGACCCGTAGTCAAAATGTCTATTGTTTATTTAGTCAGTCTGTGATGTCGTATTATATTAATTGAACTTTGTACTATGGAAACAGTTTCTTATTTTTCAAAAAAAATATGGTGAATTTCGACCAGTGGGCGAAAACTAGTTTTATTAAATAGTTGTTTATTTTGATTCGGGAAATATCTTTTTGACGCCACTATTTCTATACCCATAAATTTCATTCAACCTTCAATACATCCAACATAAACATTAATTCTGTTTTCACATCGCATTAACGATCACGTTGTGTGTATAACTATCCGTCTTTCCGTCCAGACTTCGGGTAATGTGTTCACCATGTGTAACGTTTTGTTTTGTAATTCGTTTTAACTATTACACCATCGAAGATCCGATGGGATTAATATTAGAAAATTCATCGCGCTATAAAAAACCAATACAATCGTCTAGAATGCATCAACATTTTCATTCACAAGTTTTACGTAAACATTGGCTTTTGTTACCCAGATTCGTTATTTTAAAAGCAAAATTATAAAAACGCCACTGAAATATAACAAAATCGCCCGTTAATCATCAGAGCTTGGCTAACATCCAAAGAAGAACGTACGGTTAAAGATCGCTATAATAAAATTTTAAAATGTATGCCTCCCCGTGAGAGCCCTTCTGAATTCTAAATCTGTTTTTATCGCTGACCCATTTATATCTGCAATCTGGTACAACGGCTTAGATATAGTCTGTTTGTATGTGAAGCTGTTAAAGATTTATGGTGGAATTTTACCAGCTGGAATTCACTTATAATATTTCACTCGCGCCATTTCGATTTACTGCATATTTATTGCATAACACGGCACACGATGATATCCAATACGGCCTCCAACGCAATCTCGATCCCATCCGATGGTTATTTACAATAATACAATTTCTAGCTTAGAAACAGTTTAAGAAAATGATATAATCTTCACACAAAGTTAAATAATAAATAGAGCAGTGATACAAAAATGAGTTCCCGGGACTACTACAGAGTGTCGTACAGAAACAAGGACTCTGGTCGCTCCATTTCGTCTGTAGACAACCATGATATCCTAGACAATGATACAGAGTTCAACGCGAATCAGTTCAAATTGTACGATGACTTCACCACGGACCTCCGCATCAACTTCAACCCTCTGAGGCACAACTACCATGAGATCGCAAGGAGCGACGTCACTAGACGACGAGCTGCTGATCCCAATGACTCTGGTGTCGATATGGAGAATGGAAATCCACTAGACGAAGTGTCAGCCTCTAATGACAGCGATTTGGTAAGTAATAGGCACGAACTAAGGGGATTAGATTCCATTCCACTGTTTGTTTGATATTGTACAGCTGTGCCCCATAGTTTAGGCTTGGTGCTTGCTGAACCATTTAATATATCAATATTCCGATTGGGTATGTGATAGTTAAATGTTCTTGGCATCTACCGAGTTAACGTTATAAAATATCTGTTTATTGAAAATCCGGATTAATAAGTTCAAGCTTTAATAAGAACTCAAAAAAAACGTGGAATTCCTTAAGCGATCAGTAGTCTCCCGACCGGATCCAATCGGGCAATTTGCCTATCGCCGGCGCCAATCCATTGTGCTCGGCGGAACATTACCTATCATGGCACACTGCCCATTGTCCGCCAACTGACTTGTCTGTTTTGCATCCTTTTTTATAGGTACATGAAGGGCGTACAATGGAAGCGTGTCTTCTGGTCTAGACGACCTTTTGTGTAAAGAAATTTATGCTAATAGTCGAGACTGGGGGATCTCGCTCTTATAATTTTTCTCGCGTTTATTTATAGTTATCATATACCTTAATAAATAATAGTCCCTGTGCACAGAGGTATTATATAATTATCTCTCGTGATTTGGTAAGGAAGAAGAAGTAATCAAATTGATACAAGGAAGCTAATAAAGAAAGGAACTAAGTCTCAAAGCAAAGACTTGTAATAAGCAATGTTCAGTAACACTTGAAATGTAGATAGCCTGCTATTTAATGCTTCATAGGTTGTTAACCGTTTGCTTTCACTGTAGTATCGGAAAACGTCATTTCAAAAGCTAAGTAGGTAGTATGAGCAAGTGTTTCCAACAATGTTGGATTTACTATTCTATTCTAGTCCCCGGAATAGATTGAGTAATTCCAATTGCAGACAATTTCTACGCGTGTCGTATTTCATAATGTAGTAATCAACTATCCCAAGGGAACTGGTTAATTTGTCGGACGATATGACGTAATGAATACATTGTAATTGATGACTCAATAAACAAGAGCTTAGTCCAGACCGTGAGTAGAAACGTGACATACATGCGCGAACGTATAATTAATAGTGGCTCCATAGTCCTACAGTATGATAAAATTTTACTGTTTATGAAACTCTTTATTAAAATTCAATAGATTAACTGTATCGTCAAAATCCAAGGCTTATTCAACACTTTCAAGTTCTAGTACACACATAGCATTTTATATTATTATTGGACGTAATTAGAGAACAGCGTACGCATGGCTTCGTCGATGGTTGTGCGTGCCTGTTCTTTTTTCGTGTCGAAGCAACCGGTATTTTTATTGCATCCACAAATAAATACAACCTTACGTACGGCACGGTTACGCTACGGCCGACTGGCCTTGACCAAGCGATTAAATTCGTTTTGACTCATTTCGGACAACATTTGTCTTAAGCTGATTACCTCACGGTACTTGCAGACCTTAGCCTTGACTCCTTTGTCTATAAACGGCCCGTTATTAACATTTGCATTATTTCAAAATTGTTGCAGTTGGAGAACGAAGTGATGGTAGATCCCTGGAGCAGCATGGACTCCTCGAATTCACCTTTAACAGATTCCGGACCCTCGGCCAGCGAAGACTGCACACCTTCCACCTCGAGTGATCCTCCTTGTAGGCCCCTAGATGTCTCCTCCCCTCTCTCGCCAGATGTACGCCGCTTGCCGGACCCAAAAGACACCAAATCCAAGATTTCATCGAAACACATTCCTTCAAAAACAACAGACAAGGCGCGCTCGAGAGACCTTACCCTCGAATTAGAGACTCTAGATCCGGACCCCCTCCCACGCCGACCGCATTTTCTTGACGATGATTACCAACCGCCTTCCAGATCGAACATCGAATGTCGAATTCCTAAACCGCACTTCCTCGACCATTCACCATCGCCAGATGAATTCGACGAACGTAGTGATATTACCAACCCTAATTTCTTAGAAGATGAAGTTGACGGTGATGATAACCAAGCGCAAAAGAAAGCCGGTGCTCTGCCCAAAAGGCCGCAGAAATCCCAGTCTTCGACCATTTCAACCCCAGAAGATCGGCCTCACCGAACTAGTTACAGGAGTACCCTACACTATGGGTTGGAAAATGCAGCGAGATCTAGTGAGCGTGACAAACGAGCGTCCCAACTCTATAGAGGGACGTGGCCTGGCGAACGCGATGTCTGGACGAGTCATGATTCGGCCAGTGTTCGGAGTTTCTCGAGCAATGGCTCCGCCGACGGTCATAGACCATCGTCAAATTTGGAAAACAAGATGGAGTGTGTATGCTCCTTAATTTCCTTACTAAGTTTGTCGCCAGAAAACAATGCAGATTTAAGCGGACCGCTGCTAGATATGAGCCGCTCAGTCGAAAGCTGCGTAGCAATGAGGCAAGCTGGATGTATTCCTCTATTAGTCCAATTGATTCATTCAAAAGTACCTAGAGAAACTCGGGACCGCGCTGCTAAAGCACTACGTAATATAATCCACACGCAAACCGATGATAAATCTGGAAGAAGAGAAGCGCGAGTTTGGAGGTTATTAGAACAAGTTAGAGAATATTGTTATGTGCTAGAAGATGTAGTTGAATCGAGGAAAGATGGAAAAGAAGTTATTGAAGACGATGCAAGCAAACATCCGAGCCAAAGCGTTGCTGCATTGATGAAGTTATCATTTGATGAGGAGCACAGACATGTCGTTTGCCAATTAGGAGGTTTACAAGCACTAGCTGCTTTAGTGAGTGGGGATCAGGCAGCACACGGAAGCAGAACTGATGATAATACTTGTCTAACGATGAGGAAATATGCAGGGATGACGCTGACGAACTTGACGTTTGGAGATGGCAATAACAAGTCATTGCTTTGCTCCTTTAAAGACTTCATGTTGGCGCTTGTTGAACAACTGGAGTCGCCCAACGATGATATGCGACAGGTGAGATATTTTTATAAGATATTGATAGATATATCGAACTTCTTGCTTTGTTTTTCTAACTTGATTCTATATAAACATTATGTATTATGTTTCAGGTAACAGCAGCAGTGCTTAGAAATCTGTCATGGAGAGCAGATACAAGTAGCAAGCAAGTGTTGAGAGAAGTAGGTGCTGTCAAAGGTTTAACTAAAGCGGCCATGACCTGCCAAAAAGAGGCCACTCTAAAATCTGTTTTGTCGGCTCTATGGAATCTAACAGCTCATTGTTCTATGAACAAAGTAGCATTATGTTCCGTCGATGGAGCCCTGGGCTTCCTTGTAGATATGCTAAGTTATGATTCGCCTACGAAAACACTAGCTATTATAGAAAATGCAGGTGGCATAATGAGGAACGTCTCAAGCCACATTGCCGTCCGGGAAGATTACAGACAAATTCTCCGCGAGAGAAATTGTCTTAGTGTCTTGCTGCAGCATCTAAAGTCCCCAAGCTTAACTGTCGTCAGTAATTCGTGCGGTACTCTATGGAATCTCTCCGCAAGATGCCCTAACGATCAACAGTTTCTATGGGACCATGGGGCAGTACCGATGCTAAGAAGTCTCATCCATTCCAAACATAAAATGATAGCAATGGGATCAAGTGCAGCTCTAAAAAATTTACTCAACTCAAAGCCTGGTAAGACGCACATAATTTCTCTAGATACAACAGCAAGGAGTATGAACTTACCAGCGCTACCTACTCTTGGTGCCAGGAAGCAGAAGGCTTTGGAACAAGAATTAGACCAAAATTTGGCGGAGACGTGCGACAACATCGAACCGGCAACGTCTCCTACTACCAGTAATAGAGAAGAGAAGAATCTCTTCACGGCTACGGAGAGGCAAATAGCTATGAATCTGGAGAGGCATCGAATGACATCCAGCTCACCTTTGATGGGAAATTTGGCGTCACAGATATCGTTAAGTCACAGCGCGCACTTGGCTAGCTACTTGAGCTGCAGCAACACTTTATTGAAAGGTGCATTAGTGACGCGTTCCACTACAGGGAGCTCTACCAACGTCAACAGATCTGATAGCAAAGACTCGGTAACAAGTACTCATTCGGATTCAGTATTCGAACGGGCCATGCGCACCGGCAAAGTGCCCATACCGACACCGAGGAATAAGGATTTAATGAAGAGCGACACAGGAAGCGAAGCGTTTAAAATGGTCTCAAAACCTCTTACTAAAGACGGCACTTTCCTTCGATACCCGACACAACCGCCCATACCACCTCCGAGGAGTTCCACGGAAATGAGAACAAATTACACAGAATCTGGTTTTGACGTCGACCAGGACTCTTGCGACCAGCCCATAGATTTCAGTAGGAAATACTCGGAAACGAAAGCCAGCGATCCTGAAACTTCCGTTGAGAAGCCGAAGGTCGAAAATACCAAGAAGTATTCGAAGAAAGAAAGTGCTACGACTTACGGTGATTACCAGGAGACCGATCTGGACCAACCTACGGATTACTCCCTGCGTTACGCTGAACATCAATCGGAGACCGGTTCAGATATTTCAGAGCCTCCCGGTCCATCGGTTCACGAGGACACAATTAAACACTTCGCCACTGAAGGCACTCCATACGAAACTCCGATCATATTCTCCACTTCAACGTCAATGTCTGACTTAAGAGTGATCGGGAAAGACGCTAAAGCCAAACCAACGCCGAGCGTAAAAGAAAATCCCGAAGCGATGACCCATTCGGACGAGAAAGACACTTGTTCAATAGAAGAACCGGGTCACGATAACGATATGGCTGCCACAACACCACAACCTGCAGCTCCTGAGCCAATTCCTGAGAAACGAGGTGTATTCGATACGAAATTCAGTTCGGGAATGATCAGCCCTGAAAAGCCAGTGAATTACTGTGATGAAGGAACTCCTGGGTATTTCTCCAGGGTTAGTTCGCTTAGCAGTCTTGGCGAGCCGACGGAAGAAGATAGTCTAGCCAAAAGGAACGCAATGGCCACTATTAACGTTGGTCCTAGTCCGCCGGAGCAGAGCACGAATAGTTCTTCTAAAGATAAAGAAGGTAAGCATGACTTTTTGTTTCCCCTTTCTTGAATTTATGTTATAATTAGGTTGAAATACTGTTACAATTGAGACCCCATAAAGTGCATTCAAACGAATGTTCATATATATAAAATCTGTTTAAATCTTGTTTGCCTGACAAGAGATTTCATAGCAATATTCTTTCTTTATTCTGCTGCTCTATCTTTCGATCCTCATTCATATTAAATACCTCCAGGATCAAAAGCAGTGACATTCGCAACGGACCCAGTGTCGATGACGTCACAGACAGCGTCGGGAGTAGCATCAGCTCGGACGTCATCACCTCAACGTTTCGTGGAAGACACCCCGCTGATGTTTTCTAGGTCCAGCTCTCTCGGCTCGCTACCTGAATGTTCACAACAAGATGACCACGGATCTGTGCTCTCTGAAGTCAGGTGAGGCACTTTGGGGATCTTTCCACTGATCATAATATCTAAGCATAAAACTCTGCCATTCGTCCTTTAGGACATTTCTGCCAATGTCTAGTTATTATTATACTTATTTTATATTATCACTTAATCATAGTCACAGTAAAGTTAGTTCATCGTCAATCAGGCAGCTCAGGTTTTAGTGAAATTGGTGGCCGTTCCACTAAAAGTTTCAGACTTTTTGAGACAACACTAAAAGTCCTGATACAAACATTTCGCTTCTCTGGTGCAGTTATATTGAACATTATTGGACAAAACGCCGATAGTAAAACTAATAATACACTATTTTAATGATAATAAAACGATAACGCAAATTTTCCGTCAGAAAGTCCTTGAGAAAGGTTATAAAATGTTACTGTATTCCAGTCGTCTAACGTCGGGGTGTATCTCCCCGAGCGAGATCCCCGATTCCCCCGGCGGCGCGTGCGGTCCACTCTCCCCACTGTCCCCACTCTCCCCGCGCGCTCGTGCTCCTCACAGCGCCTTCAACAGACACACAGCGCCCTCTACACCGCCACAAGGTATGATCATTTTAATGTAATGGACCATTACTGAAAAGTGTTTACAAAAATCCAGTTTTTGTATTCTGGATAAGCTTGTGTTTGACCACAATCTCAACATGGTAAGTGATGATGTGGCCAAAGTTGATAAGCAAACAAAGCCTAGATGGGAACTGGCTCTCAAGTGCAGCTGTCGGAACACACCGATAGGTGCTTGGCAACAGATTTTCAAACTCAGAAATATCTTTTAAATAAACACATCACAGGTATTTTTAATCGTCACAGCATTTCAACTTGAGGGTGGTAGTTGGGTACCACCGAGCCATGGTTTTCCTTCACCGAAAGCTCAAGGTCATTGCAGGATTCGAACCCACGACCTTAGAGCATTAAGCCAGCCGGGAGGGGGCACTGACAGGCGTTCCCCTCTGCCAAATGCCAAACTATAATGATGTACTTTGATGTCAGACGGTGATGTGGACGACGAGTGTGCGGATATGAGTGCGGGTGCAGACGCGCGTGGTGCGGACGCATGTGCGGTTGTGGACGCGCGGTCGGTGTTCGTGGAGCGCGCGCGTCTGTTCTGTGTGGAGCACACGCCGGCCCCGCTCAGCGCCGCCACCAGCCTCAGTAGCCTCACCATCGACGATGAACCCAAACAAGATAAGGTACCTCGCAACATTTTTTTTTAAGGTTTTTGGCTTGGTATCTAAACGTTTAAGCCATTTGTTTATTTTAAATATTCTTTTTGTTTTATGTTATAGTTGTATTGCCACATTCACTGTAAAGTTTAGTCCTCGTCCGGTCAGGTTTTGATGAAATTTGTGGCCATTCCATTAAGACTTTTCACAGACTTTTTGAGACAACCTGAGAAGTCACGATACATGCTATCATTTCATTTCGCTTTACTTGTGAACTTAGAAATCATTATTGGACAAAACGTCTATTATTCAATAAAACTCTAAATACACGATTGAATGAAAATAAAACGAAAATGCAAAGACAAAAAGTCTCGTTCTTAATCCATGACATGGATGCAAATAAATACAGTAGTATACGTGTTATCGTCAAAATCTCTGAAAATATAAGTAACTTGAAAGGCAGGTATATTTCTAATAGGGATTAGGTACCTGGTAAGAAATTATTTTTAAAAATTCATCCTCTATAGGGTTCGGGAAACTGGATATATCTTATATTTTTGTAGTGTTATAAAATGTTAATCAAAATAATGTCAAACATAATTTTTTTTTCTAAAGAACTCATTACGAATCATGCTAGAAAACAGTTAATAGAATAAACCATAGATTAAGTATAGGTCCTCGCGCCGCTTGGACTAGATGCCGTCGTCATACTTGAAAAATGCGGCAACAAATACTACGCCTATATCGAACCCGAAGCGTACCCGAGCCCAGTCTCGTTGCAAGAAATGACACCATTCAGTTGTCGAGACACAATTTTTCACGCACACTAGCATCCTTGCGGCGACGTTTTATTAATCTATGAGAATAAACATATTTTTTTTTATATTTATTTTAAAGCAAAAGAAAATACATTGTACATTTAAACAAAAATTCGCCAAACTACATTACAGTTTGTTGGCGAATGTAGTGCACTCTAATTATGAACTTAAACTTAACTTAAACCACAGTCTCTTTAAACGTTGTTTTTACGCTGTGCTTAAACTAACACACAAAGTAGGTATAATACCTAGGTACTATGCAGGTAACTACAATTTTTGATGAACATTTGAAATTAAATTGTTTAAAAAAAAACACTTGACTAGTATCTAATATTTGAATCTATGAAATTTTATCCAGTATACTTTTTTTTAATTTACTTTTAAAAACTGTCTTACTAATTTTTTCATCTAAAGTAAAAATACAATTAAAAATTCTAGGTGTAAGATATCGATTCGTTCTTTCACCATAATAGTTACAACATGATGGTTCTACATATTTAATTTGTTGAGCTTGTCTTGTTGGGTACTTAAATGTTTTTACTATTTTATATGTGTCACATGTGAACTGCTCTAGAGCTATAAGATACTTGACTTTTTCAACAATGGGAATAACCTTACACACCTTAAAAAGTTGTTCATAATTTGTAGAATATCTATCTTTAGTTTTTTTGTCCACCAGCATTTTTAAAAAACGTATTTGCAGTTGTTGTATTGGTTTTAGGTAAGTGTGGAAGGTCCTTCCGAAGCTACTCAAGCCATAACTCAAAATTGAGTCTGCCAATGCGTGATATAACATATACAATGTTCCCCTATCTATCATTCCATTAAGATAATAAAACTTTCCAAGTACAGATCTCAATTTATTACAGACATCATTGGCATGATACTTCCAACTCATACTACAATCAATAGTCAGACCCAAATATTTATATTTATCCACAACTTCTATTGGTTTACATCTACATGTATTTTTATTGCTATGTAGGCAATCATATGTGTGGCCTACAATTGTAAGTGTATCACTGCTTTTGGGCATGTACGGTGAACTATATGCATACATTTAGTCTTGTTTACATTAATAATAATTCCGTTATCATGTGACCATTTTAGTATGTTCTCAAAATCACATTGCATATATAAAATGCTAAAATAAATGTTTCAGCAATCCCTGCGACTACTGCCCAGGTGCAATCAAAATTCGTCCGCTATAGTCACCCATGATAACCGTCCAGTGGCAAAAGATACTGCGAACAGGTATTCAAAATCATTTTCTTCTTTTCAACGTTTTAATGTCACAACTCTTTTTTAACCCTATTGTATTTATTACAGAGTCCAAATTCAACATTCACCGAGAAATGTTATGCAGAATGAAACCATGAAAGGTAAATTTAAGTTAGATTTTTGTCATATAAAAGAGTTTTTTTTTATTCTGGATAAGCTTGTGTTTGACCGCAATCTCACCATGGTAAGTGATGATGTGGCCGAAGGTGGTAAGCACACAAAGCCTAGATGGAAACTGGCTCTCAAGTGCAGCTGTCAGAGCACACCGACAGATTTTCAACTTGCTGAGTATTCTCAGCAAAAGCAACCTTCCGTACCGTGCGAGAGTCCTTAAAAGGCCTATATGATTTTTTTTCCATATTTCAGGTACACAAACACCTGGTGAAATATGCAAGGTGTACTTTACGGAAGACACCCCAGCTATACTGTCCAAGGCTGGCAGCAACTCCAATTTATCAGCATTGTCTATAGAGTCAGCGTCGCCTGCGCAGAAGGAAGTCATTGAGCATGATACCTCCGATAGTTCCAACATGAGTGACGCCGGGGACTTGCTTGAGGAGTGCATACAGAAGGGCATTGCTAAGGTATTGTAATTATAAGTGTTTTTGAAGAGAAAACTTCTTTAGTCGCCTTGAGCACTTTCTGGGTGAACAAAAAGCATGAATCTCGCCTCATCGTCACCGCACGCTTCCCATTAGTTTTCACTTCTATCGGCACTCCCCATTGGTAAGAGTGGTAACCTGATGGTAAGTGACTACAGTGGCCTATAGATTATCAATGCCAGGGGGATTGCTGTGAATGTGTTGTTCACCTTATTACAATGCCTTAAAGGCAAACTGGCTCTCAAGTGCAATTGCCGGAACACACCAACAGGTGCTTGGCGACAGATTTTCAACTTGAGGGTGGTAGTCAGCCAGTCGAGTACTACAAAGTATCCTACCACCATGCTGTGGTTTCTTCACGATTTTTTAGTGTTCTTTAATAGTGAAAGATATTTTTAAATAGGTTCTGCAATTCCGGAGATTACTCTCCACATATAATCAAACTTACAAGATCTACTCTCTCTTTATAATATTATTATTAGTAGGTATAGATGCAATTTTTGTGTGTAACTTATTACAGCAAATTCCTAATAGCCTATCTACTATATAAAAATAAGTCGGGTTTTTCTTCCTGACGCGCTATAACTCCAGAACGCACGAACCGATTTCCACGGTTTTGCATTCGTTGGAAAGGTCTCGGGCTCCGTGAGGTTTATAGCAAAGAAAATTCAGGAAAAATTCAGGACAAACCAACATTTTAAGTAGATGGCGCCGGTGCGTGATACATTGTTTGACAGCTTCTCATTGTTCTCTGCTCAGTTACACTATTTATAACTCGAGAGCGGCTGGACCGATTTTCATGGTTTTTGATTTGTTAGATTTGTCTCCGCCCGGAATAGCGGAATAACTATAAAAAATAAGAAAAACGCAAAAAAGAAAAAGAAAAATGAAGAATATTATTTTTGTCATACATTTTGTGTAGAACGACTTTTTGACATGTCTCGAGATCGGACTGTCAGGTGACAGATGGTTTATATTCACAAATTGGACACGGTAGGTGTAGCCGGAATCGGGTTCTATGTTTTGTTTTAATTTCAAGGCAGGACAACGTCTGCCGGGCCCACTAGTAGTTAAATATTTAAAAGTTTCTTCAAATAACTAGTCCTTTTCAAGTGTTCTCTTTTTGGAATCTTTTTGTCTATAGTTTGTACTCCTGCATTGTGAATCCAACGACAATTTCTTTGGAATCGTTAGTAACATTAAGTTGGATATTTGTACACAGATGGCAGGTAGCAACTGCAACTCTAACTCCGACCTGTACTTGGAGGTTGGTACAGTAACAGTAGGAACAGTGGACCGGGGCAATGTGGACCAGGAGCACCACGACACCTCGGACAGTTCCAACTTGAGCGACGCGGGAGATCTCCTCGAGGAGTGCATACAGAAAGGCATTGATAAGGTACTCTCTGTCAACTATGTACCAAGTTCTTTTTTTTTATGTCAATAGATTGACAAACAGGCAGACGGTCCACATGATGGTAAGTGGTCACCGCCGCCTATGGACATTTGCAATACCAGGGTGATTACCATGTGTTGCCGACCTTGAAATTGTGAATTTGCATTTTTTTTTTAACTCATGGATAAGCTTGTGTTTGACCGCAATCTCATGGTAAGTGATGATGTGGCCGAAGGTGGTAAATACACAAATCCTAGATGAGAGCTGGCTCCTGACTACAAAGTACCACCCAACCGATTGAGTTCAAAATTTGCACAATCCTACAATGAGCTATAGCTTTCGGTGAAGGAAAACATCGTGAGGAAACCATAGCACGGTGGTAGGGTACTTTGTAGTACCCAACTGGCTGGCTACCACTCTCAAGTTGAAAATCTGTCGCCAAGCACCTATCGGTATGTTGCGACAGTTGCATTTGTGACCCAGTTCCCATCTATGCTTTGTGTGCTTACCACCTTCGGCCACATCACCACTTACCATGGTGAGATTGTGGTCAAACACAAGAGCCTATCCAGAATATAAAAAAAACACTTGGTACTTGTGGCAATATAATCTTTGTCATAAATAAATCAATAAATCATGTTTTCATAAAAGTAATTTTGGATCTTAAGATCTATAACATAAGTTAAATTTTTCCCAGGTTGTTAAAAACAAGGGCCTGCCATCTGACAATAGCATCAATCATTACAGAGATGATGTTTATGTAAGTTTACAACTTTTTAAATAGATTTTACCTATATCTGATAATATCTGACGTCGGATACCGCGGCGAAGGTTGTGGGTTCAAATACTATCGTGAACTTGAGCTTTCGGTGAAGGAAAACATCGTGAGGAAACCACAGCATCATCTGTGAAGATTTCGACGGTCTAGCTATCACGGTTCATGAGATACAGCCTGGTGACAGACAGACGGACAGCACGTTTCCGTTTTTACCCTTTGATTTGATTTTTAAAATGTGTTTTTATGATTAATTGTTGCAGAGATCACTGCCGCCATATATTCGCTCGTCCACAGACGCTGCCAAAATGTCCCAAGAATTTCCGAGGAATGTACGCGATAGGTAAGCATACTTTTGTGATCCGGGATCCTGTGGAAATATTTATTTTATACAAACCTTGTCCTAACAATAATGAATACATAAAACAAAAATTCATCCAATTTGGTGCAGTCATTCGAAAGTTATGAGCGTACATACATTTCGAAGATCCATTTTTATTTATTTAGATTTGAAGCTGTAAGGAATAAATTAATTTATCTACATACCTTTCCTAATGCACAAGTAATGAATAAGATTAATGATTTACTTAATAGGATGCACGATCCTACGATATGTGAAAGTTTCTATATTTGATGTTCAATCAAAAGGAAAAATAGGATTTTTATCCTGGGATGGGAAAAGGCCCCTCTTTTTTTCTGTAAACGTACATGATGATGATACATTGTTTGTTTATATCTAATTAGCAATTATATTTTGTTATGTAACAGCAGGTGCATCGCGCCCCCGCTGCCCCCGCGGCGCGCCGTGCCCCCCGCGCCGCCGAGACCCCCGCCACTCGCGCCCCTCGCGCCCCAACACACCGGACACACTGACGGTCACTATTTAAACATTCATGATTTTTATGGCTTTGCGGTGTAAGGCCCTTCGCACGCGGCGTCGTAGCGTAAGCGTATCGTAATCCGAGCAGTACGAGCATGAACATTTTCAAACAAGTCCGCACACGAAGCGGTGTTGCAGCGAATCGCAGGAGGTGTTTATGGTCATTGCGTCGTAACGATATGCTTACGATACGACTACGCTACGACGCCGCGTGCGAAGGGGGTTAGGATACTTTGTAGTACTCTATCGCCTACCTACATTGTGCTGTCAGTTCACAGGTTTTGTTTAAGGACAGAATTATATTGACAGATCTCTCTGCTTGTCAGAATTCTGATATAAAAAATACTAAAGTTCATCCATTCTATACGGCCTCAGATAATTTGATTTGTTTACGCCCTTTGTGTCTTGTGTCGACCTTCCGTTATGATGTGATGTGAATGTTACGTTATTTACGTGATCATTTAAATAATATTTTCGTTGAATAGCGTTTTGTTTATAAAAAAAAAATTGAGACTTCTAAACCTAAATCAATCAATCAAGCAATCAATTGAAAATAATAATAAATTAAATTTTTCAAGAGCGTAGTGAAAGCTTTTTACATATAATCCTTTTTTTTTTAGGTCTCAAGCACGAAAGCCGTCTCCCGACCAAGACCCACCGCGAGAAGCCAAAATTCCCGGCGACGTCACACCTCGCCCGCAACGACTCACTCAGCTCGCTCAGCTTAGACTCCTTCGGGTCCACCGACAGGGAGATATTCGAGGAGACCGTCGCCGCGGGCCTGCAACGAGTATCGAGACCTCGCCACACTACCGACCCACGCCGGAGACACCATCGATCCCTCGACCGAAGCGATAAGATCCCCCCGCCCAAGCCCACCACGAGGGACCCCGAGTTCGAGAGGAATCTAGCCGCAGGTGCGTACGGCATACGACCCACCAGCAAGCTGAGGCGTCTAGATCGGGAAGGAGCAGGTTCCGACGGGTCACCGAGAGCGGGGCGGGCGAGGGCGCGCACCGTCGACGATCGCTTGGATCGCAGCAACTCGCTGAGCTCGCTGAGCAACGACTCGTTCGGCTCCACCGACAAGGAGGTGTTCGAGCGGTGCGTCCGCGTCGGCATCGCCAACACCCCGCGCCGGGCCAGGAGCGGCGACCGACTCGAGCGGAGACGACGTCGCGCCGCCAACACACCCCCGGCCGGCGCGCTCGAGCGCATGGCGGGCGAGTACTCGCGCGAGCACGCTCTCCTGGAGGAGGTGATAGCGCGCGGGGCCGGCGAGCGCCGCGGGGAGCGCAAGGGAGCGGGACAGTCAAAAAACGTCCCGCGGCCGTCTGTGGGGCGCGCGCCCGCAGGCGAGCCCGCACCGCCCGCGCACGTACACACGCACACACACACCCGCACTGGCTCTGATGTACTCATCTTCACCCACCCCAACGAGCTACCCACAGTTGATACACCCTCGACTAGTACCACAGTGGAATCTGTCGAGGCCACCGATATCCATAGATCGAACGAATGTTTGGCTCCGCGCTCCGTGGATACGACGCTCGAGTCCGAGGACAAGGACGAGTTGAATAGATCGAACGAGTCGTACGCCGACGTGGCGGACGGCTCGTGGAGCGACGAGGAGCCCCGGGAGTACCACGTGACTACGTTGACGCGTAAAAGTAGGAGCAGGCTCGAGTGGACCGATATTAAGTACCCGGGCCCGCAAGTTCTAGTCGATGACGTTTCCAAAAGAAGTACCGACACGTGGAACGATAATACGTGTCCCGATGACGTGACGTTTCCGACGATCAGCGGGTCCGTTCACATGGTGTCGTCGATACGTAGCGAGGTCGCTGAGCCGGGAACCCTTCCAGATTTGCTGGAGAAGAGCGAAGTAAATCAAATACTCTCCAAACCAGATCTTACCGACCACCTGGAAGGTAGGATCTTTCCTGTGTTGCATATAGAGGAGGCCTGTAAATTAGACGACCGAGTGATGCTCGATAATATTCCTGAGCCGAGTTTTACGTCTTTAGTCGACGACGGGGAGCACAAATTCGATTCTATCATCTCTATGGCTATAGAGAAGGAGGCGGCGAGATTAGCAGCCCAATTGAAGAACTCGCAGTTTGGAATGGAGACCAGCGTCACATCCCTTACGTCTCTAGACTTGGATAATGTGAAACCGCCTTCAAACCTAGGAAGTTTATTGTCTCTCAGTGCATCGGGCCAGTGGGACGAGTCCTCACATTTATCGAAGAAGTCGCAAAAGAGTCGCAAGAAGAGTCTACCTGTAGCGTCTATGGTGAAACGAGCTTTAAGCAACTCTATGAATCAAGGGAGCTCCGAACATTTAGACAGCAATCCTGTAAGTTTTCTCGACAACGTGAAACCTCCTTCGGAAATGGACAATATCGATATGGAAGGCAGTATGATATCCGTATCGAGTATAGTTTCTGAAGTAGCTGAAGCTAGAGACAAGACTCCAGTTGTTTTCGACTTCAAACAACCGATTCAAGACTTCCCCCTGTGCAATACGTTTAATAATGTCTTCCATGATTTAGATAAAGTAAATCCACCATCTCTGTTCGATGAAATGGCTGAGTCTACAATAGAATTAGAACAGACGACAGCACAACAAGTTTTCGACGATTGCGTGTCTAATACTTTGAATGTCGTTACGGATATACCGTCAGGGTCGGATTGTACACCATTACCTTCAGATGTAAGCAGCGTTGAATCGACGCCTAAAAGACAGCGGGGAAATTACTTGACGCCAAAAGAGAAGAGACACGTATCCAAAGATAGATACCAGACGTACACAATAACGGACACCGTGACAGAAGATGATGTTGTTATAGAAGTTGACGAGGAATTCGTGACTTGGACCAAATCGGAGAGCGACCGATCTGATGATTACGTCACTTGTACTTCTGAAGTTAAATCCAAAAGGAAAGTCACCGCAAAACAAAGGAGGTTAGAAGATAGAGCTAGGTATCAAACCCAAACTGTTGACATTCACAATATACTGTCGCAGGAGGCCCAAACATCGAGGGTCATTGACCCGCATTTGGAAAGTCTGAAACAACGGTTGGCAGCTAAAAAGACAATAAAACAAAAACGCTTAGAAGACGCCGAGAGATTTAGAACGAGGACGCTTAGCGAAGACATTCCACCATCGCCGACGTTTGTGACGAAAGACGCAAACTTTGAAAATGTTGAAACGACAACAGGATATGACAGTCTGTCGTCTAACGAGTTAAACCATCAACAGATATTGGACGATAGACATGGCGACGACGATGTTTTCTCCAGGGACGTCGACAGCGGACATAACGAAGATGATTTTGAACTAAACTCCACACAGATGCAAACTTACACAAAGAGTTTCAGGAACTATTTACCTGTAACCGAAAGCCCGGCTGCCGTAGATATGTGCATTGTAAACAACTTAAAGAACATAGAAATGACCGCGTCATATCGACGAACGATGCAAATGCAAAGTGATAAAAACCAAAACCCGAGCAGCAGTGACTTCGCAAGTTACGAAGGAGATAGCAACTCTGATGACAGAGCACAATCTGAGTCCGATCAGGAAAATCCCCGACCCAAACCAAAGATCATTAAACCGAGCAGTTCAAGACGAGACGAAAGTCTAGATTCGAACGAGTCGCTCGATAATGAACAAGGGTCTCCTAAAGCTATTCGAGGAAGAAAGAAGGCGCTCTACGTGTCGCCTTATAGACGCAACGTTCCAACCAAAAAACCTGCAACGGTAATAAAAGCAGCACCAAAGAGTGCCCCACCAGAAAAAGGGCCGACGAACCCTGTCAAAGCTCACACAAGTGCCAAAATACCGAATAAAACTCCTGTGGCTTCCAAAGCTTCTAGCGCGAATACGTCTCCAAAAAAATCGATTCCTTACAAGTCTCCCACTAAAGTAACACAGCAGAAACCTATAACGGTACCCACAGTAGCAAGCAAACCTTTGCCTTTAGAACGTCAAGGCACGTTCACTAAAGAAGAAAGTTCTGTCCCAGCTAAAGATTTGCCAGTGCCTGATAAGACGAATGTGCCGCGTTTAAGTAAAGCCACGCCAACCAAACCAGCAAATACGTCTCCATCTAGATTGCCACAATTAAACAGGTACACAAGACCGCCGGCGACAAAAACAAATCATAAGCCTCCAAACAAAGTGACCAATAGAAGATCTGAGCCTGTCATGAAAAATTCTCCCTCAAACCATAGTTTACAAAGCAATGATAGCGGGAAAACTGTAACATTAGCATCCAGAAGTAGCAGACAGGGCAGCACCTCAAGTGTTAACTCGATACAATCATCAAAAGCTAGTGCTAAAGATGTTGAGAGCAAAATAGCAAGTCTGTGGAAGAAAGTGGAGCAAACGAAGAAACTGCCCTCGAAGCCTGATAAAAGAGTCTGGATCGAAAGTGACAAGGTTGAGCCTCCAAAATTAATAAGAAGTTCCACATTCGAAGGACAGCCTAAACTCAATCAAACGCCGACGACGGCTAAGCAGAAATCCGCTATAGGAATCAGGGTGTCGCAAATACCTAGTTTGAGACCT
The DNA here is from genome assembly GCA_951361185.1 of Ochropacha duplaris. Taxonomy (NCBI): domain Eukaryota; kingdom Metazoa; phylum Arthropoda; class Insecta; order Lepidoptera; family Drepanidae; genus Ochropacha; species Ochropacha duplaris. The sequence goes on along the minus strand of OX592701.1, from coordinate 11,487,044 downwards.
AAGTCTACGCCCGCCAAAGTTGGTAATCAAATGACAAACGCTAAAAAGACTAATACCAGAGTTTTTGCTAGGAAACCAGTTAATGGTCAAATTAATCCTTAAACTATTCCTTTAGGCTCGTAGAAGCCGGTTGATTTTGAATGTAATAATATATGGTGTATGTACTATATAAAAAAGTAACAATCATTGACAAAATTAAATACTTTGAGTGTAAGTCTGAATGAAATAAAAACTAGCATTCAATTGTAATAATGAATGATTGAGATGATTGTCAAAACGTTGATTTGTGTTATCTAATAATGGATAGAACTACAGTGAAAGTAAGTGAGCCAAGGTCAGGACATGGCATTTGATTTTATAGACTCTTCGAATACCTGTCAAAATTGTATAAACGTATTTTAGATTTACAAAAATTGAAACAGAAAAAATGATTTACTTTAAGTTAAATTTTTATAAAAGAATTTATTTAGTTATAGTTAACAATCATGAGTTTATTTTGAGTGAAAAGAAATTAGTGATTGTTTTGTTTCGGTATGATTCAATATTGTTCTATGTATGTATATTGTTGCATTTATTCACGTAGGGCAATGAAAATGTTTTTGACTGCAATTTTAGTTTTTTAAGAAGGTATACTGAAAGACAATGTCACAATTATTATGATAAAGAGCTGGCATAATATTATTTTTCTATTATAGTACCTAATCTGGGAATGTAAGAAGTTACTCATGAAATAGTATAACATTATGTGAACTATTTTCAATTAAAATACTTATTACCAATGTATGGAATTCAATTAAACAAACTTTCACATGTCATTAAATAGCTTTCGCTAGGAGTATAGATGATAATATTTTTACAAGTCTGGACGTTTCCATTCGTCCCTTCCACTTTTAGAATACATTTTACCGAATGAATTTCTTGTCGAAAAACATGAGATTTCTTGACGGAAATATTGTAAGCAAAGTGTACCAAGACTTATTATGTAAATAATTCCCACTAAATAAAATATAGTTGTAAGGTATATTTAAACACAATTTGTATATTTTTCATAAATAAAACGGAAATGTCACGTTCGCTTTGGAGTAAAAACTGGAGACCGCCATCTTGGGAAATATTGTCGGCTACTGTTGACAAAATGTCATCTCACGCTTACAACCCATGGGTCCATTTCTCAACCTCGAATCCGACTTAATATCGAAATAAATGGCCCATTTCTGACATATTTTTTTCCAAAATGAACTAATATGACATTGATGGCTTGAAAATTGGGACCCAGAATGTGGCAGAATCCATCTTGTAGTTTTTACATCTAGTCAGTAATTGATAGATAGGCGGGATTCATAGTTTCGGCATATGGACGGTAATTTTTACGTGTTAAAGTGGATCGCATCGATTGTACCAGTTAACTGTAGGTTATATTTAACTGGCTTCCTGTAGTTAATAATCGCAACGTTGCATACGATTCACTTCATTTGAAATATGATGCTTCATTGAATGAATCGTGGATGCCTCAAAATTTGCTAGAATGTTCTTATTACATGACAAAGATTTGGGGCATCTCAATGTTTCTGCCGGGTCAAAAACACGTTGGTTCATTGTATGCCGGCAATGGAATAGCCACCTTCATTATATTAAAATAAAAAATAACAAGTTAGAAATTAGCTTCCTCAAATAATCATGTCAAATATTCATGATTAGTACTGATTCCTTTTTTAGATTAATTATTATTAGTGCATTAACCAACACATTTAGGTAATATCTCCGTTATTATTGTATCACACCCAAGTAGTGAAACGCCATCATTTTCATGTTTTAGCCAGTTTTTAGTTAAATAATAAAAATACGATAGTTCTAAGGTGCGTAATTTTGATGGTAATAAATGATACTTACCGCATATACTGTCTTTTATTTTATAGTTACTAGAAAAATAGAAATCCCCATTGAATTGAATTCAGCTCTTAATTTTTTTTATTCTGGATAGGCTTGTGTTTGACCACAATCTCACCATGGTAAGTGGTGATGTGGCCTAAGGTGGTAAGCACACAAAGCCTAGATGGTAACTGGCTCCCAAGTGCAGCTGACGGAACACACCAACAGGTGCTTGGCGAGTGGCGACAGATTTTCAACTCGAGGGTGGTAGCCAGCCAGTCGGGTACTACATACAAAGTACCCTACCACCGTGCTATGGTTTCCTCACGATGTTTTCCTTCACCGAAGAATTCGTTGCCTCCCATCCACTTGTCTTCTTCAAGAAGGGAATCGATATATTGCCGCTGCGCTGACAGAGATGCATTGATAGCATGGGTCTCGACCGCATTCCCGAGGGATCTTATCCTTTCCCGGAATAAAAAGTATCCTATGTGTTATTCCAGGAAATGATCTACCTACCTGTGTGCCAAGTTTCACCAAAATTCGTTCAGCCGTTTTTGCGTGAAAGAGTAACAAACATCCATCCAAACTTTTAAATTTATAATATTAGTGGGATAAAAAATAAAATCTCTTAAAATTTTCATAGGTAATAAAGACCTAAAGGTATTTGAAAAGAAACATCATTAACTAGTCAGATTTTATTATGTAAGGTTCAAAAAAATCAATTCAGCTTGAATAGCGTCCTACGTAAAAGGAAAAGTAACATGCATACGTTTAATTCAATATTATCATGTAATAGCATATCCTGATATAGCATAAAATGTAAAACCTATGTCCCTTATAATTATCCTGTTTTATATAACGTACAAAATATAATAGGTATATGCAATAATAACAAAAATACTATAATTACTGTTATACATGGAGGCATGCAGAGGTAGTTCGGTGCATTACGTGGTAATAGACATCGCCAGAAAAATATTAAAAAACAGGCATCAAGTGAACATTAAAATATTAGTGATATAACTATTAAATAAAACTAGTGAACGACCCACAAAACTAAAAGTAAATCCCTTAAAATATTGACAGACAATTCTGCTTCTTATTTCTTAACGAATAGTGATCGTTTTCATATTTTTCTGGCATAGTTGAAGTTATGTCAACATTATAAACAACATGAGCCTATCTTACAGAAGTAAACAAATCCCGTACAGTAGTCGGATAGTAGAAAATGAAAAAATGTAGCGTTACCTATTTACAATTAGAAGCTTGACGCACAAAAATACAATTTCTTAAAAGTATACAATTTCAAGTCAAACGTTTAAACATCGAAGCGAATAGAAGCTGATATATTATCCTTTTCATCAACAAATACTAGAACATGCACGTTGACAACGATTACTCTGCAATACTCTGCATATATTCAAAATCCGTGACCTTATAGTTACGTAAGATCTAGCTAAGTTAATTCAAGTAATCGCTATAAAAAATTAAAAGTTCCGTCGTGTAAATCAACGATTTAGGCCATTTTTTCGTCGACAAAACCTCTCATCCTAGTTAAAACGGTTAAACCTTTGCAATTAGAGCATCAAGTTCTGTCGACAAATAAGCGAAACGCTCAATCGCAGTACACAGCTATTTCTATATTTGATGGCAAGGATAAAATTCAAAGTGTATATTTACAAATAATTTTTCCACAATACCGAATACGACAAATTTTAAATCAGAATGTTATATCAACTATGTATACCTTATTATGCAATTTTAGAAATCTAAATGATATTAAATTATAAATTTTGAACCAAACGAACATTAGCTTATTATACGAATTATCGACCGGGTTTACAGGTACATAGAAAATAGTCAACTAATGCAAAAGTATATAACCGACTTCAAGTATTCCCTCTTCAAAGATACGATCGACTTTAGAAGCTTTTAACTTCACTGAAATGCTGAGAAACAGTCAAGAGAGACTGCAACTACTGTAGCTAGTTCTACAGTATGTGTCCTTACGTGAAGGCAGGGCCGGATTTAAGGGAGGGCAAACGGGCCTTCACAAGAGGAAACCCCACATAAATTGTACTAGGTACTACTAAATTGTACAAGGGCTGAAGGTGTCGTCGGACCTCCACCTCTAAATGCGGCCCTGCGTGAAGGCGCCTTGACTCAACAATTGCTATGCAATGAGGATCAGTAAAGTTATAGCAAATTCAATAGAACTAGTTTCCACGTTATTTTTTATGACTTAAGAATGATATATCTTTTTGGATTATCCAAATCGGACCATTACTTACGAAGATATTAAGTAATACACATATGCCGTTCCTGTCGCTGAAAGCCAAATTTTATTCATTTCAAATTAAAATGACTGAGTTACATACAAAATTTGGACTCCAGTTTCATCCCCTTAGGTGGTGAATTTTGGAAAATCTATCTAATCTATCATAATAACTATCTGCGTGCCGAATTTCAGCAACATCTGTTCAGTGGTTTCAGCTGTGCGTTGATAGATCAGTCAGTCAGTCAGTTTTACGATGTTTTGGGTCTTTCGGCACGTTAAAAAATAGGTTTTTGTGGCGTTTTAATAGAATTGTTTGTACATTTCGGCACTATACAATATTTATACATAGTTAAAAAAGTTAATTAAACACAAATCGGACACTTATTTGTTTTAAAATTCACAATTAAAGAAACAACCCACAGCGCGCCTTATAGCTAGCGCCTAGCTAGCGCGACGGCCACTCGGTGCACTTCGCTAGTAATTCGGTCATAACTTCGTCAATTTTTGTCGTAGAACAAAAATTTTTGCACTGTATGTTAAAGTAGTCTTAGCTCTATAAATCTGCATTCTTAACTAAAAACGTTACGGATCCTCATTGGACAAGTATTTCTTACAGTCGGCTTTAGTTTAGCTGTAGTAAAATACCATGTAAATAACTCGTGACAGGACAAGTTTCAAAAACAAACAAAATTCGATAAAGATTTTTAACTTAATCTATGTATCTGAATTTATAGCATACAATACTGCAATTAAAATACATAATATTAGCAAGAAAAATATTGAAGTCGGTTCTGTTAGGAAGATATAGACGCTTTACCATAATTACTTCAATATATTATTATGAACGATATAAAGGCAGTGAAATACATAAGTACATAGTATTAGAATGTGTTATATACCAGCGGATCACAGCCGAACCACGGCTCATAAAAACAAGAAGGAACGTAACACCAAAATTATCCAATATGTGTGGTCATTTGTACGTAGTAAATAGTTTTCATGGTCAGTATTAGATTAAGTTTGACCACAATATTATTGGTATCTGATACATTTATTAGATGATTGTAAAATAACATACCTCCTTGTTTTATGCTCCGAGGTAATAATCGATCCAGCGAACACGTAAGAAAGTGAAACGAATATAAAATATAAAAACCCGGTCAAAAAACCTTATTTTAAAGACAGTTTTAGATGGAAACTATTTTGTACACTGGCGGGTATTGGGGTAGTATTATGCAACCATCGGTAATACCGAGTTTATGCTTACATATCGAGTTATCATATAACGCCTCCGTCTAAAATAGAACCACAATACCCTGTGCTCGAGTCTAAACCTAACACCTAACTAACAGCTAGGGACAAATACGGTCGCAAAGGGCACAATATGGATCATTTTCATATTAAAATCTATTTGAAATATTGAAACTTGAACAGTAAATATTGGCTTTATGTCGCAAAAGAGAATATAAATATAGAATGATATATTGCAATGTTAAATATTTATTTATGAGTTGTTGCTATATTGAAAATATATTTGTTTGTACTTTGTTATCAACAGTAAAGTTCTCTTTTGCATGTAGATATATTATTAAAATATCTCTTAAGCTATATTGGTTAAAAAATAACATACAATTGTTCCCTTTGCAACGAAATATTACATCAAAAATGGTATATTTTCATCGTGATTACAGAAGTTTGAATAATTACTATTTATATTGGATAATGAAAGCCTCTGAAGAGGTTCACGACACCTTATATTGTATGCGATTTAATGCTATGTAGATTATTTTACTATCGTACCTCATTACGAGCCGACAGCATGGGTAACTGCGCGGTAGTAGATTCTATTATGTCTTTATCACTTATCATGTCTACATATAGAACATTGATTGCAATTTGCATAATTTCAAGGCGTTCACGCTCCTATAACGTCTAGGCGCATTCGAGTATCTCACCCACGAGTTTGCTTGATAACGTAATCAATCAACGCAAAAAAAACCTGTATAAAAAACTGCTTCCTGAACTGTCCGGTAGAGGCGCTCAATTATCTTACAAAATTTTGCCCTCCATAACTAAAGGTAAGCGAGTTTTTGATGATACTAAACGCTAAGATCGCGTTTGCGTTTACGATATTTCTCCATAGGAAATGGCACTGCGGTCAGGGCCGGATTTACAGGTGTAGAGGCCCTGGGGCAACAAAAGAGTGGAGGCCTCAAATTATTTTGCGAATAGGATAAATAATACATATTTTTCTTGCAAGTGTAAAACCTTATATAGCGGAAGGAACCTTCATTCCAACCGAATATCCGACGACACCTCTAGCCCTTCATGAATACAGAATTATTGTGGGGGCCCCTCTCTTGTTGCCTCGGTTGCCCTCCCTTAAATTCGGCCCTGACTGCGGCAGAACACAAATGGAATTTCATCCATAAAAAGTTTTCCTTTATGCAGACGCGTTAAAGTTTAGTAACACGAATTGAGAATGGGTGATACAGTAGCGTGAAGGACTCGAGACATCAGTGGCAATCCACATGAAACAATTACATTACATTCCACATTTTGCAACTTTTATATACAACATTTAATACACCGAATATTATTAAGACTTATTTAATTAATTAACTCTCTCTGAACGAGAAATATTAACATGTATACTACCGCGCAGTTGTGAAAAGCTAATCGAAAGATTGCTTTAGGCTGCGTTCGCACTACCCAACCGATCTTGCTCTGCGAAGGAACCAGTCGCTTCCGACAGTCGCATCGTTGGGAGAGTGCAAACGCATTTTCATTTTGGGAAGCATGGCGTGTGGACAACACAGCTTCTTCCAACCTGTCTCAATGCCAAATAAGTATATACTTTGCTAAGCTCCCCTCAACCCATCACGTAGGTGTGTGGGGGCGCTTATTTTGCTTTTTGTATCAATTTGTCGTTACCATGTCAAAGCCTATGATATTTGTCGATAGCTACACTTGATTTATAATATTTTGCTCTCGTATCTGACTGACTTGTATCCGCATGTATTCCTGACTTACTTCAAGTTCAATGAACTTATAATACCTAACAGTCTTTGGATGCGTATATCACTAAGACCTCCCCCGCGCAATCTTGTAAATAATTCTCTCCAAAATATATTTCGGAGTTAATATACTTCTCTTTCTAACATTTACATCAACAAAGTTGTAGCTAATTTACTTCTTCTTAAGTATGTTTTTTGTCACGAAGTTTTCGTGGTGTTTATCACACCAGAACTCATTGTTTTTATCCGATTGCAAATAAATGCATCATGGACAATGTGATATTTCACATTGTTTTATATTATACCAACATTTTGGTCTATTTCAAATGGTTTAAAGCCCGATTCCGAGACGTGGCGCGGTCCATAATAAAATGTATTATTACACGTTCTACAAAAGTTATCTAGGAACGTTAACAATCGCCACGGGCAGGCTCAGAGCCGGGCAAACATCTGCGTCGTACGTATACGAACATGTTTATTTACTCTTGATAAATAATGTTGTATTGTTTGTTTGTTTGTACTCACTCATTACATTTTACTCGCACACCATACTTATCACTAAATATACATAAAAATATCACAGCACTATCGATTCACTTACGCTAAAACCACGACGCTTTGCGACGTAGTTTTCAATAAACAATAATAATTAAAATAAAAGGAATCGAATTAGAAATGCATGAGCACACCACCATCGGTGATTGGAACAAAGGAGGTCGAACTCGACGATACACCTACCTGTTACAAACAGTGCAGAGCCACATCTACAGGATGTTACAAATTTAGTCAACTCCCCCGGGTGTAGTAATACTACCCAATGCTCGGCAACTGGTTATACGACATGTTTAAGCATAAGACGGATCAGTCATAAATAAGCCCAATTGATTAACTTCATCAAATCAAATAATAATAAAAATACAAAGTAAGTTTTAAACTAACCCGAAATACGCGAATCGATGGCAAAAGTTAGCTTCACCGGTCGCGGTGGCCTCAAAAGAAGCTTAGTATAAAAATGCAATTACTAAGTGCCGTAAAACGATAGACCAAATATTTACAAAGCAAAATTTGTTCACCAACATGTCTTAGCCTACAAACTTTGGATCGAAACAATCTTAACGTTACATGACGCAAATGGTTGGAAACAGAATTAAATGCCGAATTATTCTTTGTCCGAGATTTTTTAGGCATACAATAAAATGTATGAATATCAAATTAAATAAGTTGAATCTTATATTGCTGCTCAATTAAAATGCCAAGAGAAATTATTCGAAACAATTTAGAATACACTTGCACACAAAATGTACGACGAAATGGCACAAATACACTATACTACACACAGTTCCAGTTTAAAATATGTCACTATGACATTTGCTTGTATTTTTTTTTTCATTTTTCAGTTTTATAAGCAACATACATACTAACGAAAAACTTAATAACTATATGAGGTAGCATTGTTATGAATATGAATAAACATTATTCAACTAATGTTTGGTGGGATTTTATGTTATAAATGTATTACTATTAACAGTTACATTAAAATATTTCCTATGGATTACTGAGGTATATAATCGTTTCCGGCTGAGGTAGCTGTATGGATTGGCCAAATGGTGTTTGAACAAACACTGGTCTATTAAACCGCCAAAAACGAAATTGTCAAATGTTTGACTCAACTCTAAACTCGTGTTACGTCAAAACCATTTGGACATAACAAAATACTATTCAACTATTAACTTCTACTTAGTGGATTGTTAACGTTGCAACAGTGACTTTTCAATAAAACCGCCCATAGAATTTTGAATCTTAATCCTCATTAATTAAAATAAAATATCTATCACAACGAAAAGTCACTATTGCAGAATACTTATCTATTTATTCATGTATGTAAAAGTCTAAAAAATATCTGTATTCATAATGGATAATCTATTAACTTCTGCTAGTTCCTCGCGGTAAGTGTAGTTTTGGTAAACCTTGGTTATAATAGGCGGTTCCCAAGCATTATTTTGCCTTTCGAAAGTGTTAGTTACGACATTGTGATCGTAGTTTTCGAAATCAACGTTATGTAGTGTGTCTACGTACATTTTCGTCGGAATTTCTTCGTTTCTTATTGTAAGTAGCGGGTCGATGTGTGGTAGGATGTGGTCATCGAGGTTGATCAAGTCCCCATTGAATGAGGATGTTTCGATACCTTGGTTTATGAAGTCAGGTCCATATTCAGGCGGATAACCAACTGTCTGCAAGGTCGACGTTGGGTCCATGATCGATGTGTTTTGAGGCATGTCATCTAAAATTATATAAAAATAAGTCAGGGTACTCAAGGGTACTAAATTGTTTTAGTAGCATCCTGTATACACGTTAATAAAATAGTGTACTTACGAGAATCGAACGTGGCGTTGATGATCGGCATCAAATTAGGCAATTCTAGAATATTATTAGTTGCAGAATTAACACTTTCATTTAACATCTGCCACTCTTTCTGTATTATGATGGGATCTATGCCGTCCATGGTGCTCTCATCTGACTCAACGAAGCGATATGTATCCATAGACATTTCAGAGCTCATGGAATCAAAACCAGACTCTATAATCGATGCCACATCACTATTAACAACATTGTTATCGGGCATATTATTTGTCAAAACTGTTAAAAGTTCATTATTATCTTCAACTATATTCTGTGGCTCTTTTATCATTTTTTGCGAATTACCGTTCAAACCTTTAACATTATCTTTCTTCAGTTCAACCTTATTTCCTGGCCTTTTAATCACTTTCTTATCAATGTTATGCATTCGGCGTAAATGTTTCGACCAATTAGGGGAGCTGGCAAATGTCTTCGGGCAATGCATGCATTTGAATGGCTTTTGGCCTGTATGCACATTTAGGTGCTGTTGTAACTCATAAGGTTTCATAAACCCTTTGCCGCAAATGCTGCATATATGAGTCCTCAAATCCGAATGCGTTTTTGAGTGTTCAACTAGCCGGGACCTTATGTTGTAAGCTTTTCCGCAAATTTTGCAAATATGCAGCACAGATTCAAAATGAAGTGGTATGTGTTTCAGCAGGGTGAATTTCTCTCTGTACTCCCTATTGCATACAGGGCATATGTATATTGACTTTCTGTGTACGTCGAGATGTCTCTCGCAGGCCGACAGAGTAGTGAATGGCAGGCTGCAGTGACGACAACATACGTTGTCGACCACTTTGTGATTCCTTTGGTGGAGGAAAAAATTTTTTGGCGATTCGAATCTATGAAAAAAACACAAAATGTTTATAGTTATAAAAATAAATAGGCATTTTTCACACACGGCTATCTGATCCCAAAAAAACACGTTTGTTGTATGGGAGCCCTCCTTAAATATTTATTATATTCTGTTTTCAGTATTTGTTGTTATAGCGACAACAGAATACATCATCTGTGAAAATTGCAACTGTCTAGCTATTGCGGTTCAAGAGATATGCCTGGTGACAGACAGACGGACAGCGAAGTCTTAGGGGCCGTTCAAGTATTATGTAAGCACTATGGGGGGGTGGGGGGGTCTTTGTTTTGCTTATTTTGGATGACATGGGGGGTAGGGGAGTCTAGATGATGATTATATCATCGGTAGTTATTTACTTTTTTACACGAATTTTCGGGGATTCCCGCAAATAATGCATACGTTTAGGCACTCGCTTTAGAACCGATTAGGGGAATTATCAGTAAAATCTAATCTCTATACTGAATCTATTTTTTTATTTTTAAAATTATAATATAAAAAAAAACATTTATAATTGAAAAATGTTTACGTAAGCATGGGGGGAGGGGGTATGAGCTTTGCTTACTTTTGCTGACAAGGGGGATGGGAGGGTAAATAATTGTAATAAATCTGCTTACGTAATATTTGAACGGCCCCTTAGTAATAGGTTCCCGTCTTTACCCTTTGGGTACGGAACCCTAAAAATCATAAAATAAAATCGCAAGGTCAACTTAAGTATAACATAACATTGTCAACCCTAGCCGGTGACAGGATCATCACATTTAAGCTTTGATATCTAATAACTAAAGATACACAATCAGCAACAAAAAATGGCCTTACCGAATGTCTACCCATTCGAACATTTGGCTGGTCTTTTAATCTAGTAGCATTCGAACGCTCCGACGGTAAACAGTGCTCGTTTAAGATATATTTTGGCTAGCAAGTATGAGTCTTAAATTTTTTTTGCCTTATTAAAAATAACTAGTATTACCCAACACAATTTGAGACAGTTTTGAGAGAATTTTTGCTTGGGATTGTTAATCTTTAGTTATTAGATATCAATGGATTTAGGCCAACTCAACTCACGTCATTTCACACTCTGGACACTTGATGCAATGCAGATTGTGGACAAAGCGCAGGTGTTCCCGCAAGCGAGTTACGCTCTTGAACCCGTGGTCGCATTGAACGCAAGTGAAAGGCTTGTCCGCATGGCTGCCCGAGTGGAACGCCTCTGTGTGGATGACCAGCAGCGAGAGACGAGGAAAGGTCTTGTCACATTCTTCGCATCTGTTATTGAGAGGTTATGATAAGAATTTGAGTGTTTAAAACTAGCTGTGGGGACGGTTTCACCCAGGTTCGTAACGGATCTTATCCCTTCCCGGGATAAAAAGTATCCTGTGTGTTATTCCAGGCTATGATATACCTGTGTGGCAAGTTTCATCAAAATCCGTTCAGCCGTTTTTGCGTGATTGAGAAACAAACATCCATCCATCCAAAAATTCACATTTATAATAGTGGGATTTTAATTTAAAACACTTACTCAAATCGATCTTTAGATATGTGAAAGTAGCAATGATTGCCAAACATTACATATTTCTCATATTTCTTCCCGCAAATGTTACATGTGTACACAATTTCTTTGCCAAAATGTTCAGAAGACATGTGCGCATCAAACTCTGGCCGGTTTTTGAACAAATTATCACAGTAACAGCACAATATGCCACCAAGTATGTCTATGGAGCAGTCTTCTTTAGCTATCTTCGGCTCAATAAAATCAAAGTCCATAAGTACATTGCCAAAATGTATGGAAAGGTGTGACGTGGCATTATTTTTATCTGTAAATGTCATGGTACATATTGGGCAAGGATAAGTGATATTGCTGTGTTCGTCAATATGCAATTCGCACATATCCATGCTCTCTATACTCTTGCAGCACAAGCTACATTCATATGGTGGAGAGTTCTTTTCATTCTTGTGAATTAACAGATGCACTTGCAATTCGGCTTTGGATGAGAACCTGAAAATAATTTAAATCATTTTAGATAGAGGTTAGAATTTTTTTAAAATTAATTCTAGCTTTTGTCCAGGCCTATATACGTGGAAAATGAGTAGCCAACACTTTCCCTATGGTACAAGATATATCATATCAAATCTAACCAAAAACTGTTCAGCTGTCAAAACCTAACAGGAAACAGTTATTTTTGCTTTTAAAATATATGAGTATGTATTTAATAAAAAGTTATATAGCTTACTGTTTCTTGCATTTGTTACATTTGAATGTATGTACAGCATTGATATGGCTTTCTAGTACTGAACATTTTGAGTATGACTTGTTGCAGTGGACACATCTGAAATATAATAGATTGTAATACAAATGGGAGAGTTGTTTATGAATGAAACCAATGGGTTCCAATCAAATTCCAATAGGAATTTAAATATACTCCCCCGCATGCATAGGCAATGCCACAAGAGAAAAAGTGTTTGGTCAAATTATTTTTTTGCCTTCACCGCCTTCACTGCCATCAAATCAACCCACCAAGTTTCATCGCAAATTGGATCAATGGTTTAGGAATGCATACACAAACATACAAACATACATTTTTGTTCATTTGGATATTATTTACTTAATTTTATTATTTGTACAAATAGCGTAGAATAATTTTAATTAAAAGTTGTCTATATTGTGTGTATTATTGACTAGCTGTCCTCCACGGTTTTACCCGCATTCCCATGGCATCATAACCTGGGATAAAAATATAGTGTATGTTAAGCACTCAGGGATAATGTAGCATTCTATAGTGAAAGATTTTTTTAATCGGTCCAGTACTTTTTGAGTTTATTAATTACAAACATACAAAAATACAAATCTTTTCGAAACCAACTCCATAATTATTATTAAAGGTTTTAATTAAATGTCAGACAGACAATAATGTTTCTACTCACCTATATTTATCTTTATTAACATGTTTGTAGCAGTGTCCACAGAAACTGGGGTAACCTTCAATCTCCTTATGGCATAAAACGCATGTGTAAATGATCTCAGCATTGCCTGGATTGTGCTGCAAGTAATGACTCTCAAATTCTCTTTTGTTTGCAAATATAGAACGGCAGATGTTACACAAAATACCACCAACTAAATCAATAGTGGTACGTTTTAGGCCCGGGATATTATTCAGATCCAGGTAGAGCACTCCGACGGGGTCCATGTGGGAGGGAGAAGCCATGGCGAATCAGTCCTGAGCAATTACGGTTGCTGGGGCATACTAAGTATGATCCATCTATAGTGAATATTTACATCTGTGTCAAATGGTCGAGAGCGCTGCTATTGCAAACATTGTAATTGTAATTTAATTTGCGGCTACATGTTTATTATGCTGATATTTGCCTGAAAAAAATTCTCAAATAAATTCGCTTACATGACCTTGACTGATGTATCGCGACCACACGAAAACGAAGTTATAACTATTCAAACTCATAAAACACTCAATTATGCGCTGAATCAGCATGTTTGAACATGTCTCATTGCAGGCGGAGGTTCCGGTGGCGGAGGCAGTCGACTTCGATAAATTCGAGGTTGTTCAGCCATTACACCGAGTGACTCGAGTAGTAAGTACCTTTGACTGAATGAGATTTTGTATCAACTTCGGATTTACATGAAAATACTCACAATTTCGATTAAAAACATATAAACATGCATCGGACAAAAGTCCCACACTACATTTTAAATTACAATAGCTCAAATAAAAGATAAACTTTAATAAAAATGTAACGCCGGATAACAAATAACGCCAAGAAAACGTGTGGATTTTGATTATCCATGTGCTATTAATCAATGTTACAGTTCTAGCATAATTATTGGCAAATTCAAGTAAATTGCATCGACTTTCTATTGCGCTAAAAAGAGACACTCGATTTTTTATGTTACAGTTTGTTATTTTACCTGGTTTGGAACTGTTTAGGACAGATTCTGATTTGAAAGAAAAATCGATGAATAACTTGTTTGACTTGAGTGCAAGAATATATATTCTAAATGGATAGGTAACACTTAATACCTATTTGAAGTAAATACCTATCAATTGCGAAAAAGAGAAAGAAAACAACTACGTTGGGACAATCTCTCTTTCTAACCCTACTTACCCTTAATGAAAGAAAGAGAGATTGTCCCAACGGAGTTGTTATATTTCTCTTTTACGCAATTGATAGGTATTTGCTTCAAGTAGGTATTTAGTTACTTTTTTTTTTTTTGAGGACTTAAAGGTGGCGGTCTGAAGGACACCCTTACGCGGACTATTCAGCGAGCGCTTAGGGCTCTCAGCCGTGTTTGTTTGTGACGACTCACCGCTGAGGGCGCCCCAGTTGGGGCCCGAACCTTGGCTCAGGGCGTCGTCGGGGGGCACAAGAAGTGGGAAGGACTTTGCCTAAGCGATTTAGAGGAGTTTTAAGGGACGGTCGGATTACTGACTGTGGCGGCTCGGGCCGTTAACGACTGACTAACGGGGGGACGAGACTGAATCTGAGTGGGACGTCGCGACGGGCCTCTCCGGCGAGGGCGGAAACGCGGGCGTTGTTTCTCAAGGGCTGCGCGAGCCTCCCTATCCTGAATTTGAGCTAAAGTTATGGGGTCATCCGGCTCGCTGAGGGCGATTTTTGGCCTACGGATTTTTGAGATCTCTGAAGGAGTACCTACCAATTTAGAGTTACCTATCCATTTAGAATAAATAATTCTTGCTTGAGTGAGTTTACACATGGAGTTACACCTCGGAACAACAGAGAGTTACACGCCCAATTATATAATGTCATAATTGTCAAACTATGTAAACATAAGACCGAGATAAGACCTAAGAAAAAAAATATTTTAATCGTAAAATATTATCTCATATTTGTTTTAAGTAGGTAGTGATTAGGCGGTTTCCACATGCTCATGGCAGAGTGACCCGACTCACTCTGTCAGATGACCCGACAGCGTCAAAAAGGCTTTTTAATGCAATTGTCGGCCTGACTGACGTGTCTTTATGTTTTGTTTGTTTTTTTTTGCATTATTTAAAGACGAGACAACGCAATGCGCTCTAGCACCAATCGCTTTAAAAAGTATTATAATAATAAGTATTTAAGGCGATGATAGCTCAGTGGTAGTGACGTCGAATAGGTACGACGTCGAAGTTCATGGGTTTGTATCCTACAATGAGCTTGAGGTTTCGGTGAAGGAAAACATCGTGAGGAAACCATAGCACGGTGGTAGGGTACTTTGTAGTACCCGACTGGCTGGCTACCACCCTCAAGTTGAAAATCTGTCACCAAGCACCTATCGGTGTGTTCCGACAGCTGCACTTGAGAGCCAGTTCCCATTTAGGCTTTGTGTGCTTACCACCTTCAGCTACATTATCACTTACCATTGTGAGATAGTGGTCAAACACAAGCTTATCCAGCCTATACAGAATGTGTTAGCAATTGGAATAATCACAAAAAAATTACTCAAACCTGGTTGGATGTTGACCCAAGCATCGTGGAGACTCCGCACGTCAGATCATTCTCCAGTAAGTCTAATCAATCATCATAAAGATCAATCTAAGCGCACAAGTGAAACGAATGCGTGTATCGTGACTTTTCAGTTTGTCCCAAAAATTCCGTGAAAGTTTTAGTGTAACTGCCGCCAATTTCACAAAAACCTGACTAGACATGTATAGACGAGAACTAGACATTACAGTGAATGTGAGAATGTGACTAGAACATAAAAGTAGAAATTAAAACTGAAGAAAATGTATGCGACTGAAAGACTTAGTATCTATGGTCATGACTAAAAATTTAAAAAATATATATATATTTTTGACAGACAGAAATTTTTAATGTTTTAGAAAATTATTGTTGAATGTGTTCGTTGTTGACCACAAATCAAAATAATTCAGTCATGTAAAAATCAATAAATTGAAAATCAATCCGGGAACACCGTTGCTTTTCAATACCGAGTGTTTTACTTACATATTTGGACAGCGTAGCCTAAAAATCCTGTCTTTGATTTGGACAAACTTGTTTTGCAACATTTTTATGCTGTTACTGAACTCCAACGTTTACGGTATGTCAATTTTTGTATTTAAATACATGCCACGATGATAATATATCTACGTAATTTTATTATAACGTATTTTTGAAATGCGGCTACGAGAAAAGAAGTCTAAATCCAAATCTAATAAAAAAGTCTAGGATTTATGCACAAATTACGCTATGTGAATTACCTAAGCAATTATTTTTTATAAACACATATAGTAATGCCCTCGTCGTACGTTGGTTAGTTTACGTCAGAATGTTTTGTAATCAATGTCAAACATGTGTTGGCGTTATGCCAGCAGCTTCCAGAAATAGTCACGTCAGACGCACTTGCCACGAATCATTTACTCCAGGTCCAATTTTCGACAATTTATTAGTTCAAATTGTTCCCACATTAATTATATTGTGTACAATGGAACGTCAACATCCTCTTATCACCAGTTATCACAGTTCCATGCGAAGCAGAGACTCGTCCTCCACTGGTGGGAGTGATGCAAGAGAGAAAATAAAAGATTGTTTCAGAAAATTTATAGCATTCATGTTCACTCAAGTGGGTGTTGGTGCCCTAGTTGTTTGCTATGCTATACTGGGTGCCGCAGGCTTCATGCACATTGAAAGAGACAGTCCTGATGAACAACTAAAAAACGTGAGACAAATGAGACAAAACTGCGCTGAAGAATTATGGAACATAACCATAAAAGACAACATTTTCAATGAATCAGTATGGATGTATGATGTAAATGAAGTCTTGAAGATATTCCAGAATAATATCACGGTAGCTATCCATACAGGGTATAGTGGAAGATCAGCTGAAGATATCTGGTCCTTCCCTGCTGCTTTGATGTACTCCCTATCAGTATTCACTATGATAGGCTACGGAAATATTGTGCCAAAGACTGTGTGGGGTAAAATTGTGACAATAGCTTATGCTTGCTTTGGAATACCAATTTACGTACTATACTTTTGTAACATGGGTAAAGTTCTGGCACAGTCATTCAAGTGGCTGTACATTACGGCACATGAATGCAGTCGGCGGGATGATACAGTATTTGAAGATGGGGAAATCCAGCCAGTGAAGAAAAAGATCACAGTACCCTCAACAGCTTGCCTATGGGTGATATCTTTTTATATCCTATCTGGGACTATAATGTTTGGAGCCTGGGAGAAATGGAATTATTTAGACTCTACATACTTCTGTGTGATAAGTCTTTGTAAGATTGGTTTCGGTGACTTTGTTCCCGGAGCAAATATATCAGATTCTGCGGGTGGGTCTCACTTGAAGTTGGTTATTAACTTTATTTATGTTCTTCTTGGCATGGGGCTGGTTGCGATGTGCTATAACCTCATGTGTGAAGACGTGAGGGTGAAGGTTAGAGAGCTGAGGGAAGATCTGAAGAACTGTCTGGATGATATCACCATGAAGATCACAGTTTGCATGAACGATACCAAATATTACCATCAGAAACAGAACCGGAATATAAAATGATTTTAGATGCAAATATAAGTGAGGTTGCATAGTATATTATGTGAATTGTAAAATGTGTTGAGAAAATAAATATGCATTTAATTTTGTTTCTCCTAGTATTATTTCAGTGTGATCCATGAGTTTTGAACTCTGAATTGATCCTATGTCCTATGTGATCCATAGCTTGAAATCACTAAGCAGGAGGTCCCAAAGCCTCACCACCACAAGATCAGAGAACTCACTACATTATGTCAAGGTTAATGTAAAAAAGGCTGGGAATGTGGGTGAAACCAAAATCATCAAATTTAAAACTCATTTATTCAGGTGAGGCACTTATGAACATTTACGAATTACTCTACCATCAGTTTGCAATACACTTAAACTTAAAAGAATCCGTCTTGCTATATTTTTTGCAGTGGATATTTCTTACAATTTCAAAAATATTAATAACTTCAATAGCTAAAAAATATATTCTGTTGTTATCTTATTGTTTTCCTGGCACTTCTCTTCGCTTTGATAGCCAAGGGGGAATACAACTGGGGGGGGGACAGCTCTTAGATAGCTTAGTATTACTTAAGAAGCCATAGCTGCATCTCTGCTTGCTGGTGTCTATTTAGCTTTGAAAGCTACGTGTTGTTGTGTTACTCATGAAGCAGCAATGCAGAGAGTATCGGAGACGGAGATTGCGGCGTGAGGGCGGCGATGCTCCCGCTGCGGCTGCGGCGCGTGGGCGGCCACGAGGGGCGCACCAACGACGCTCTGTTCCAGCCGGCGGCCGTAGCCCCGCACCCTCAATCACACTCACACACGCAACAACAAGTGCAACAAACGCTCGTCTACTTCGGTGGCGACGTGCAGGTGGGTTACTCATCACTAAGGTTGGATTTTTAATTTGCTGGAGTGATTTGACAGGTGTCGTATTAAATATATCGTTACTCAGAAATTATTTCTTAAAAGAATGAATGAGAATACCTGTAATTACTGACATTAGATTGACTTTATGAATGCCGGTGCCCCATATGTGCTGTACCCATGATGTACCCAACGCTGTTATTTTTGTTGTCCGCTTTGCCGTCCGCCGCTATATGCAGGATTGTGAATGTTGCCGAGAAGGATGCGTCTTGAGTCCTGCACAAATCGTGCAAGCTCCGCAGCAGTAGTGTGTGAGGTATATCCTGTTTCGCAATCCTGCACGGCCGGCGCAACGGACTGCTATGCAGGATAGTGAATGGGCTCCCTAGGGCTCTGATCTGTCCCCAACTCTGTTCCTGCTGAATATCAATGATACAGTATTGAAGATGGTCATTACACGGGCAGTGCAAATATCCCTCGCTTCGTGATAGAGGATGTTCGGGTTGTCGACCTTGCATAAACCTTAGTCCTCTTATGAAGAACCCCATGCTGTAGTTTAGAGTTTGGGTTTGGGATCGACTAAACCTAATCCATTTCAACCTTTCAAGCATGGACGTTCACCTGATGGAAGTAATTCCCTGGGTGTTCCATCAGGCGGACCCTAAGTTATCCTAAGCCTTATATACGACCTTTGTGGTAAAAAAATAACTTTGGTTTTGTGTTTTCTATGATGCAGGACTATCCAGAAGTGATGCAAGCGCACCGCGACAACCGGAACTACGTCAAATGGAACTTAGAGAATACGGCTCGTATGCTCGGACACAACTTCCCAAACAAACACATATTGGTAGTGAAACCGTCTAGGTAAATATAAAGTTAATTTAATCTTAGGGTTGCCATCTGTAAAATAAATATACTGGAACGACCTTGAAAATGAATTTGATGCCGATTTTTTTCCTTAAAAACTGTATTTTATTGATAATTTGGGACTTTATAAACCTTATCAGAGGAAGCTTGAAAGTAGTGACTCATGACTGAAAAGATGAAAGGCAATATATTGCTTTAGTATTACCATGTAATGAGGAGGGATGAAAGACATAACGAAAAAAGTATTAATCAGGAGTGTGAAAGCCGAAGAAGGTACTGCGTGAAGAATTATGTTAATGTTAATGAAAGGTCTGAGTACTGAGACGACTAGTGATAGAACGGAGTGGAAGAGGAAAACAGTGCCAAAGCCAATACCAGGTGTGTTCTGATCGTCCCATCGTCGAGCCGATTTAAACAACAATATAATGTAACAGGATAGAGTACAAAAGCTTCAGTTGCTACGACAACTTCGTACCGAGCAACAACGCTGGTGTTCCCGACCACACTCCCACACACAGCGCGCTGCACCATCTAGAAAGGTCAATTGCTATTCTTGTTACTTACTACTTTTTGCCCAGAAAAACCATATCAATTTTTAACAATTTTGGCCTGTTTTGAATCCCTCAGGGAAGGGAATTTCCTCAAGAAAAATAATTAAAGGATTTGTTGATGGGCATACCTTAAATGACTCAAAAACTGTCCTTTACTTTACTGATTGTAAAGATAACGAAATAAATAAGTGATATAAGGTATTACTGATTGTGTATTGAAACCACGCCAACCCAATCCTCTTGGTTTTGATTAGGGGTCATATTGTTTTCATACATATTCATAATCAATTTCTCCCAGAGACAAAAATGACGATCCTTTTTTTTGCTCGCTCTTGAACAAGCGAGCAAAATTGGTTGTAGTTGACCCCTATTTGCAACTCATGGACACCCATTTTTTTTCGCTTTGGACCTCTTTTAGTTGTGGACCTGGTCGATATAGACCATTTGGTTTAGATATACAATATGCAAATGGATATTTGCAGGCTACTTCAGAGTGTAAGCTGCAGATTAAAAGCGTTGCCAACTTCAGAGCTGATAGAAGCAGTATCATCTGTGTCGCTGCCTGAAGAGATTGACATAGAGGACCTTCATGTGAGTAAAGACTTACTTATTGTTTTGATACAGTATACTCTATGGTCTTTGATATGTGTCTTAAAATGAGTAGTCCACGTGGAATTTTTGTGTTCTGTCCAATTGAATGAATATAGTACAATTTTATTTTAGTTTCACGGTTAATTCCAAAAAGTAGGAGTAGGCTGAAGGCCTTAAAAAACTATATTTTTATGTCAGATCATAATGAAAGCTTACATTTATTAACATACCCTTGTGCTACCCCCAAAAGTAATTTTCAATGGAATTTAATACGGACAAAGGGTCTGCCCTAAAAACTGGCTCTCAAGTGTCTGAGATTTTCAACTTTTTTTTTTTTTTTGCTTCGCATAAGCTTGTGTTCGACCGCAATCTCACCATAGTAAGTGATTATGTAGCCGAAGGTGGTAAGCACACAAAGCTTAGATGTGAAATGGCTCTCAAGTGCAGCTGTCGGAAGACACCGATAGTTGCTTGGCGACAGATTTTCATCTTGAGGGTAGCCAGCCTGTCGGGTACTACAAAGTACCCTACCACCGTGCAAAACATGAGGGTATTCAGCCAGTCGAGTTCTCTTACTTAAACTCTATATTAACTGTAGAATGTGTGCATACGTCACGCACCCGACACGAGCAAGTCAAACGGCACTAAGAAGGATCCCCAGTCGACCAGCGAAGCGGGACCCGCCGCCTCACCCGACCGCAAGCCGTGAGTAGGTTTAGTTCCAATGGATGTTGTGATATCTATTATATATTTAGGGGCCTGCGCCATCTAGCGTGGATAGAAAGAATCTTGTAAACTACACAATACGCCACCGAGCGCGTCATTCGATTCCCCCACTCTGTAATCTTTATAAATAGAGGGAGCGATGGCCGTAAAAGGCAGTCTTTGCTCCGGCGTGGGACGGTACACTTGTTGTATTCCGCTACAGGCTTATTCTTGACAATTTGGGTAGTTAATTTGTGCTAACGAATTAATTATTATTATACTGACCTACTCTCTATCCGTATAAAAAATTCGTGTCACGTTTGTCCGCGATGGACTCCTAAACTAATGAAGCGATTTTAATGAAGCACACTGTGTGCAGTTTGATCCAACTTGAGAGATATGATACTTTTATCCCGGACAATTTGTAATCCCCCTGGTATTGATAATAATTTCTATAGGCGGCGGTAGTCACTTACCATCAGGTGACCCGCCAGTCAGCATGTCAAACTTCTGTCATATATAAATAAGCCCAATAAATAAATGCTATTTTAGTAAATAGTTGAAATTATCACTTTGTAATTTTTACTTAAGAAAACCTTAATTTTTAATTTCTCTAAATATTTATACAAAAAAATACCCTATACTTGATCCCTCAAAGCACTAGATTTTGTAGGACTTTATATAGTTACAATAATTTCGTCAAATAAAGCGAACTCAATCTAAACAAGGATATTGTTGCAGTGATGTAGACCCGCTGTGGTGGCGAGACAAAATGGCTCTAGACGAAAGTCATATAACCCTGGTTGGATTCAGCAAGGGCTGCGTGGTCCTCAACCAGATCATCTACGAGTTCCACTACACCAAGACCTTGACTCCCGGAGATAAGCATATGATGAGGTAAGCTGTGTAATTTCTAGTGTTCGGTATTGGTTCTAGCTTCGGCCGAAACCGAAAACGAAACCAAAACATTTTTAGAAGTGTTAAAATCGTTGAATTAAAAAAAAAAACAGTGGGCCGTTATTTCTAGACCATATGAACAATGAACCGCTTGCAAGTTGTGTAGGTGGTGTTAAATGAAACAAGTTCACTTATAAAAGCCGAAAAAAGGTTATTCTCAGTTTTAATAACAAATGACGAGCCGAACGACATCCGAAAGTACTTTTTTTCCGAAACCGAACCTTCGGTCGATCACTAGTAATTTCTAACCAGCATCACGAGGGTCTGTTTTGAGGCAAATGTATTTTATTTCTACACCTTTATTGGTAGAATATGCTGATCTAAATGACATGACCATCTTAATGTACCATATTCTTGGAAATAAATGATTTGATTTTTACGCAGTAAATTTTCTAATCTTTAAGCAGGGCAAACAAAGGTTTAAGGGTGTCCGGAAATTACCTGTATATAACTAAATATGTGTAAATATAAGTTGAATGTGTTGTGCAGGTTCATGGAGCGTATAACAGATATGTACTGGTTGGACGGAGGACATGCGGGCGGTAAAAACACCTGGATCACTTCGAGGAGTCTATTGGAGACACTCACAAGGCTCAGTGAGTTTATATATTTATTTATTTTTTACTTTAGAATAAACTTGTGTTCAGGGACGGATTTAGAGGTGTGGAGGCCCTGGGGCAACAAAAGAGTGGAGGCCTCTAATTATTTTGCGAATATGATAAATCCTACTAATATTATAAATGTGAAAGTATGTTTGGATGTGTGTGAAGATGTATGTGAAGTTTGTCACTCTTTCACGCAAAAACGGCTGAACGGATCATGATGAAACTTGTCACCCAGGTAGTTCATATCCTGGAATAACACATAGGATACTTTTTATCCCGGAAAAAGATAAGATCTCTCGAGAACGCGGGTGAAACAGCGGGGCGAAAACTAGTAATACATATGTTTCTTGCAAGTGTTTCACCTTAAATAGCGGAAATAAATCTTTGTTCCAACCGAGTGTCCGACGACACTTCTAGAAAACTTTATGAATATACATATAGAATTTATGTGGGGTCCCCTCTCATGTAGTAGGGAAGGTAATGATGCTAAATTTGTAGTTACTCGAGCGTCTTTGGGACCTACTGGAATTTGAAGATTAGGTGGAATAAAGAGAAAAAGGTTATGTGATATTTTCCCCTTCAGCGGTGGGGGGAGCGTCTACAGGGTTTCAAAAATGTAAAAAAAAAACAGTCACCAAGAAATACTCGAGCGCGTCAGATATTAATAGTGTAGTCGCGCCACGTCTGTCTGATAACGGAAACATAATAATTTAAATCCCGAAATCCCCTATTCGCCTCCCCTACCATTGTGGAGGCCCCGGGCAGTTGGCCCGTTTGCCCTCCCTTAAATACGGCCCTGGTCGGTAACATTTCAATGATAATAAAATAATATTATTTTATAGTTGTCAAATCCTCTCCATCCCAAGGTTGCCTGGTAGAGATCACTATTAGTGATAAGGCCGCCCATTGTGACACTGTGAATGTTATTTTTCTTGTACGTTGTAACTATAAAGAGTTATCTATTATTGTTTTATTTAAGTGTAATACTTAGGTACTGGTATACTTGAATGTGTTTTTTGTTAACAGATGTGAACATATTCATTCACGTGAGTCCGTACCAAGTGCACGACGAGGGTCGGCCGTGGATCGGCAGGGAGGAGAAGGCATTTACTGGGCTACTCAAGAAATTAGGCGCTAAGGTATGCCTGCAAGTCTTTGAGTTGTTATTCTAGGTGACCAGCCAAATGTTATCCTGCCTTTAAAATTGAAAAATACATATAAACCGGGTTAAAAGCCACCTACCGGGTTCAATGGTGAATCTTAATCAAGGCACTGACTCAAAAACACAAAAAAAATATCTAAATCGGTAAAAACACAGAAGAATTAGACTAGGTTCCGCCCGGTTTAGAAATTTAAACTAGACTGCCTGACTAGACTACAATAGAGAAAATAAAATTACACACTTTTCCTCGACAACACTTTCACAGATAGAGGAGGAAAATGTTATTTATAGGGTTCCGTAGCCAAATGGCAAAAAACGGAACCCTTATGGATTCGTCATGTCGGTCTGTCTGTCTGTCCGTCCGTATGTCACAGCCACTTTTTTCCGAAACTATAAGAACTATACTGCCATCGGCACACATCGGCGATGATAGCTCAGTGGTAAGTGACGTCGAATACCGCGGCGAAGGTCGTGGGTTCGAATCCTACAATGAGCTTGAGCTTTCGGTGAAGGAAAACATCGTGAGGAAACCACAGCACGGTGGTAGGGTACTATGTAGTATTCGACTGGCTGGCTACCACCCTCAAGTTGAAAATCTGTCGCCAAGCACCTGTTGGTGTGTTCCGGCAGTTGCACTTGAGAGCCAGTTGCCCTTGCCCTTAAGGCATTGTAATAAGGTGTACAACACGTTGGCAGTCCCCCTGGTATTGCTAATGTCTATAGGCGACGGTAGTCACTTACCATCAGGTGAGCCGCCTGCCTCGTTGTCAAAAAAAAAAAAAAAGCCGTCGACTGCAGTCGGTGTCGGCGGCTGCCGTAGGCGCTTCGACGGCTGCCGCCGACTGCCGCAGGAGCACGTCGGCGTCAGCCGTCGACCGTCGGTGTCGGCGGCTGCCGTCGACAGACGGTGTCGGCGGCTGCCGTAGGCACGTCGACGGCTGCCGCCGACTGCCGTAGGAGCACGTCGGTCGTCGTCTTCGGCTGACGCCGCCGAGTGTCGGCGGAATTCTGTGTCGGGTAATTCAAATGGATTGCTCGAATCGCGAATCGAACGCCGGTGCCGTTTTTGCTAGATTTTTTCCCTTTCCGACGACAACACTAAGCTCCAGTAAGCACGAGACGTTTTTAAAATATGTTTTTGTTCAAAGTTTACTTTGGAGAGAAACTTAAACCCACCTCCTAAGATGAGAATAAATTTGTCCCTTTGTTATGTCAAAATATTTTGAATTTTTCGGGGGTGAATATCCCCGTCTAATGTCAAAAAGTGATATAATTCTCTTTCCCCCGGTTGCCATGCTATGACAGGTGGATAAAATAATTTTGTCCCTTGTCAGTGGACATAACGGGTGGATAAAATTTTTATCCCCTGCCCATGCTAGCCCCGCTGCCCATGCTAGCCCCGCTGCCCATGCTAACCCCGGCTGGGGCCTAAACTGAATAAATGGTTTTGACTTTGACTTTGATGTATTCTGCGAACCGCATTAAGATTTTCACACAAAAATAGAAAAAAAAACAATAAATTTTGGGGGTTCCCCATACGTGTGGGGTATCTATGGATAGGTCAACGTATACGCAACGTCACATGTTACACATCAAAAATGAAACAAACATTGTTACAGGTAACCAGATACCTCCATGAGCAGCCAGGTATGCCCCACTCCCTCCACATGCACTTCGACGTACTCGCCAACTTCAAACGTATGCAGGACTCGGCACCAGTCGCCGTCGCAGAGTCGTCCGACGATGACACTTAGACGTCTTGATACTTGATATTTGTCAGCGTTCTTTTAGGGGATTGAGGAGACATGATACTTTCGTATTTATGACTTTCAAATCGGAATGGTAGTTCTAACGTTTGAATATTGAATTTAGTGTAGAGTTTATTTTCGATTAGCTATACCATCCTATGTTTTATTCCAGGATATGATCTACCTGTGTGCTAAGTTTCATCAAAATAAGTTCTTGAGTTATAAACCATATGATGTAACTAACCCGTTTAACTAACATCACAATATTTCGTTACATTCACATAAATTTTCCTTAGCTATGTAAAATTATTAGTTATTACGTTTGTAAAAAATGTACCATATTTTATTCTTATTTATTTTTACCTTAGAGACGTCCAGGATGATTTTAGTTATATAGACAGTTGCTCAATTTCGAAATGTATCATGTCTCTGAAACTGGGATCGCATCTGCGTCTCCTAACGAGGCTTCGCACAATGAAGCATTTTGTTAATGTAGATAATATCTTAAAAAAGCAACAACAGATGGCGTTGCGGAGATAGTATTTCATCCGACCATGAGTAAAAAGAAGGAATATTATATTAAGGCGATGTTAGCTCAGTGGTAGTGACGTTGGATACTGCGGCGATGGTCGTGGGTTCGAATCCTACTATGAGCTTTTGGCGAAGGCAAAGCATGGTGGTAGGGGTACTTTGTAGTACTCGACTGGCTGGCTACCACCCTCAAGTTGAAAATCTGTCGCTAAGCACCTATCGGTGGGTTCCGACAGCTGCACTTGAGTCAGTTTCCTTCTGGGAATTGTGTGCTTCGGCCACATCATCACTTACCATGGTGAGATTGTGGTCTGGTGGTGGTGGAAAAAAATTGAAACACTTATTAGTCTAAAAAAGATATAAAAATGATAACTCATTTCTAATGCTATACCTCTCGCACTGTATGAGTGGGTTAAAAACATTGCCCATGGACACAGATGCAACGAATGTGTGATGGTTCTAAAGCTACCAGAATTAGCTACTAACCAGGGCCGGATTTAAGGTACGACAAATGGGGCAACTGCCCGGGAGCTCCTAAAAGAGGGGGGCCCCCACATAAATTCTATATATTACTCATAAAGTTCTAGAAGTGTCGTCGGATACGCGGTTGGAACAAAGGTTACTTTCCGCTATATAAGATGTAGAAAAATATGTATTATTTATCCTATTCGCAAAATAATTTGGGGCCTCCACTCTTTTGTTTGCCCAGGGCCTCCACACATTTAAATCCGGCCCTGCAGTACTAACCTGCCACAAGTAGCTGCCCACCAGATTTACCAATGAGACATCCATTGTGGCAGCTCTGACCACACATGTATTATATTAAAATCTAGTTGGCAGCTTTGTGGCTGCCACATAAGGCAGACAGCCTCGTGTATGTAGTGAAAAAGATATCAAGGGAATAAAAACATTCCTTAATTTAGTTTTCAGTGAATATTTCAATGAGTTTCGTTTCTTGAAACATAATATTTTTGTAGTACAATAAACTATATTAAAGTATATTTTAAAGGAGAATGTAAGATTTATTTCTGCCATGACAGTATTGTGGTATATTTTAAAAAATGAAATGTTGATGAAGGCATGTAATTATAGTGTATTTATACAAATTATCAAATTGATGTGAAATTAAAATGATCTCAATAAAAAATTTAAATAAATCTATTTTCAATCAATATGTGTTTTATTTATAAGATACATCTTTTTAGGGTTCCGTAACCAAAGGTAAAAACGGGACCCTATTACTAAGACTTCGCTATCTGTCCGTCCGGCCGTCCGTCTACCTGTCACCAGGCTGCATCTCAAGAACCGCGATAGCTAGAAAATTGAAATTTTCACAAATAATGTATTTCTGTTACCGCTATAACAACAAATACTATAAATAAAGTAAATATTTTAGGGGGGCCCCATACAACAGACGCGATTTTTTTTGGTCCTTTTTTGCTCGATATCAATAATGGCAACAGGTAGGCACTTGAAATATTGAGTTGTATTTTAACTTTAATAATAAAATAAATATTTAATGCAAACCCATAAAAAAAAAACGCAAACTTTTGCCTATTTTTGCTCGATATCAATAAATGGTAATATTTAACTGTATATTTACTTTAATAATAAATTTGTGTACCTACTGTTGTTTACCTAGTCAATGGTACGGAATCCTTCGTGCGCGAGTCCGACTCGCACTTGGCCGATTTTTGTTTTTACGCACGGAAATAAAGCAACAACAAGTGGTGTTTCAACAATTTAATACAGTAAATTCATCACATGAACAATTATGATAATAAAATTAACCCGTAAATAAGTAAAATCCAAATAAACGGAAACCTTTTAATTATGCAAAAACCAAATACAATCCATAATACGAGAGCAAGTGGACATTTCATGCACAACCATACAGATATTTACTTAAGTATATTCCAAAGTAATCTACATAAAAGAAACACACTGAAAAAACAATTTTCTTTATTATTTAGAAATCATTTTGCTTTCTCAAATCATACTGGGTTGTCTTGAAACTAACGTCCGTTACATATGGAATGGCAATAAAGGTCATTGACTGACCTTTACCATGTTACCGAAATCTGTACTATGACTATCAAGCGATAGCAGTTTTGCGACAAGTTTGTATGGCGAGCGACAGGTTTAGGTGAACATGGTAAAGGTCACTCAATGACCTTTATTGCCAATCCATATGGAACGGACTATAGTTTGCAATGTTTATCTTTTAAACAAATTAATTTGAAACATACTATAGTCAGGAATGATTTAATTCATTGTTAAACACACATGGTAGACAGTTCATGGAAAAAGTGTTTTTTACACAATCATTGCTTATAATCTAAAACACAAAACGCTATATTTCATAGATTTGGTGGAGATCCTGATAATTATTGTGTTGGTTACAAACATTTGTATTCGTACTATTAAGAGCGTTTACGACGTACGGCATTTCATACAAACTTTCAAGCCCTTGTTTTTCGAAATGAATGAATCGATTTTAATGAAACTTCGTACGCATAAGCAAGATACAAAGGTCTAAAAAGTAAGTAAAGAACATTTTCGAAATGTCTTATTTATAAAAAGATAACTGGAAATCTCTTTTTTCTATAGAAACATTTTAATCGGTCTAATTTGGCTGTTACACTATTTTTCGAAATTCTTCTTAACTTAATTTTTAGACCTTTGTATCCTGCTTATACGTACGAAGTTTCATTAAAATCGGTTCATTCATTTCAAAAAACAAGGGCTTGAAAATTTGTATGAAATGCCGTACGTCGTAAACACTCTCAACTACATTATTTCCTGAACAAATTCATAAAGAGACTTAGGAAAGACTTCATAACTGTGTGACTAAGCTTGTACAAATATTTGTGACCAACGCCAAGCTGGCATATCACTTGGGGTACGTGCGAACACTTCAATTGACTTAACAAAAACTGCTGTAAAAAGCTGGAGCAAGGAAAAAAATATAAAATGGAAGGTGTTTTACCCTGAATAGAGATACCACATAAAAAGTGCTCAGATATATATTGGGTGTTTTTTTTTAACTTATGGTGTGTACTGTTAGTGGAATAGAATCTATGGAGAATAATATTTCGTTATCTCAGCAAAAGCAACCTTACGAACCAAGTTTTAAAGTGACAATTCATTAATGCCTTCATATTTAAATTCTACTAAGGGGAAATAGGGGATGGGTAAAACCGCCTCCGTAAAGATTATCTTAATATTTTCCAAACTAACCCAAGCCCACAAGCCAGAGTGTCGACGCGTATGTGAGTGCGTGCATTATAAATTGTATTGCTTACACTCGCCTACGCGTCCAATCGCTCTCTGGTTTATAAGGCTTAGCACTGAGCGTGTTAAGCAGTAATGGTAGTGTCCTAAAAAAACTAGTCCGTCAGTTAGATTACTAGAAAATATTGGACACGTGTTATGCATTTTGTTCCGTGAACGAAAAATTACAAGCACATTACAGTGCGTTGAAATTGCGCGTGCCGTCACGCCGTGGTGCAAATTCTAGCACGAGGTAACGTCACAAGCCCCCACTCCTATACTTTGATGCGCTATAACTTTGTATATTTTTATTGATTTGATAAAGCAAAAAATACGTGTCCAATATTTTTTGATAATCTCACCGACGGACTAATTAGAATTCATTTTTATTCACCCAGGACACTACCCCATTGCAATATATATTTACATGTTTTCAAACTGTCCGTCTTTATCGAGCAGGAGTATGTTGGGGTTCTCCTTCTCGAACTCTGTCGGTTTCCTGAGTCGCTGCTGGTCGGTCCACTCGCCCTCGGCCGCCCCCCACTCTCCTACCTTCTCCCCTATCACGTCCACTTCCGCTCTAGCTCTTTCTTTCTCCACCTGCCAAAATCACACTAATATTAGAAATGTGAAAGAATGGATGGATGGTTACTCAATCACGCCAGAACGGCTGAACGGATCTGGATGAAATTTGTCACTGATATAGATTATGGTCTGGAATAGCACATAGGCTGCTTTTTATCCGGGTAAATGATAAGATCGGGAACGCGGGTGATAACCGCCTGGGACTAGTATTAAATATATCACTAGCTGACCCCGATACCGTGGTTTTTCTAAACGTAGCGTGATGTAATATAGTCTATAGCCTTCCTCGATAAATGGGTGAACTGGCACTTTTTGGGGGGAACTTGCGAAGTGACGTTGTATTTTCATTAAATTCGTGTATTATGGAGTTTTATTGAATAATTTCGGTGGTGTTTTGTCCAATAAAGATCAAGTGAAATGAAAGCGTGTATCGTGACTTTCCAGGTTGTCCCAAAAAGTCCATGAAATGTTTTAGTGGAATAGCCGCCAATTTCACTAAAACTAGACTGGACTTGTACGGACGAGGACTTGATTTTACAGTGAAAGTGACAATAAAACGTGACTATAACATAAAAAATGAATATTTTAAATTAAGAAATGGCTTAAAGGTACCAAGCCAAAAACCTTGAAACAAAAAATGGGTGAACTAATTCTAAAATATTTTTGCAATAATAGTAAGTAATGTATTCTCAATTAGATAAATTAAAAATGGTGTAGCTATGATTAAAGTAGACACTTTTGAGTATATGATACAAGCTACATGAAAGTATGAATCAAATTAATGTAAGGCGATGATAGTTCAGAAGGTCGTGGGTTCGAAACCTACAATGAGCTTCAGCTTTCGGTGAAAGAAACCACAGCACTGTGGTAGGATACTTTGTAGTACCCGACTGGCTGGCCCCATCAAGTTGAAAATCTGTCGCTAACCTGTCTGTTCCGGTAGTTGCACTTGAGAGCCAGTTGTCTTTAAGGCATTATAATAAGGTGTACAACACATTGGCTATCCCGCTGCTATGCTAATGTAATGTAAAATAAAAAAAAATGCTAATGTCTATGAGCGACTGAAGTCTCTTACCATCAGGTGATCCCCCTGTAATTTTTTTCTTTGCTTCTGTTTTACCACAATCTCACCATAGTAAGTGATGATGTGGCCGAAGGTGGTAAGCACACAAAGCCTAGATGGGAACTGGCTCTCAAATGCTGCCGGAACCCACGGATAGGTGCTTGGTGACAGATTTTCAACTTGAGGGTGGTAGCCAGCCAGCCGGGTACTACAAAGTACCCTACCACCGTGCTGTGGTTTCCTCACGATGTTTTCCTTCAGCGAAAGCTCATTGTAAGATTCGAACCCATGTTTTCATTCGAACCCACGACCTTCGCCGCGGTATCGGACGTCACTACCACTGAGCTATCATCGCCTTGTCCTCGCCTGTCTGGTTGTTAATAGTGGTATGATTTTTTTTGTGAGTTATAAATATAGTGCGTTAGGTTCGAACCTGTTACCTCCGTGTCGTGCTTGGCGAACTTGTCGAACATGTTGGCGTAAAGTTGCTTCTCCTTCTGTTTCTGTTTCTGGATGGTCGCGCGGCACACTATCACCTGGTTCGCAGCCGCCTGCATATGTAATAAATAATCAACTTTAATGCAATACTGTCAAGATTCTTTTTATATTGCAATATTATGTGATAAAAAAAATGTGTGGCTTAAGCGTGAAAAGGTAATAGAATTCTAAAATCTAATGATGCAGTTTTAGTTTTAATCAAAATCGGCCCGAGACACTTGTCATCATTTTTCGCTATTCCCTTTAGTTTAGGATTTGGCCATCCACTCAGGCTCACTTGAAAAAATCATGAATGTAAAATCCATGTTTTATGGATTTAGAATGCATTGTCATCAGGTTGTGAGCTACCCTAAGACTTTCAGCCGAATAGATAATCGGGAAGTGCTCAAAATTTTAGTTGCAAGATTGTGAGTACTGGCCATCCAGTACCAATAGACACTGCATTATCATCATTAGTTACCATATAACAAGTGTGTCAAAATAAATAAATCTTTTCGGTCATATGTATATCTTAATAAATTAATCCTCACAAAGATTCCACCCAGAACGACGGACAGACAAACAAGAAAGCGACTTAATAATAAGTAAAATAACTTTTTTTTAAACAGGTTTTGGATTTAGAATGACGTCACTTTATTTTTCGAGTTATTCTCAGCAAGCCGTTTCATTTGATACCCATATAGTAGGACTGCATTAAAAAATAATAGTCCGCTATCTTAGGTATTCCGCCATGTTGGATTTAGAATGACGTCACACAGCTGACCATGCATTGTCATCCAAACTAAACGTGTATACAAAACTTCAGCTCAATCGGTTAAAGATATCTGCTTCAAAATTGCAAGTTTCCAGATTCCACACGAACAATCGTTACATATATACATTGCAAGTTAAATAAAAAAATATGACAGTTTCCAACAAACCTTGTTCTGAGGTTCGCTCTCCACAACCAACCCAAAGTCTTCCAACGCTTTCTCAGCCTCTCCCAGGCCTAAAAGCGCTTGGCCTCTTCTGAATAGGCCTTTGACATTACCAGGGTCTTGTTTAAGGGCCTTAGTGGCATGTTCCCTTGCCTCAAAGTGCTGAACTGGATTAACTTTCAGGTACACCAGGGAGAGGTTCAAATAAGCTGATAGAAGGAATTCTTTAGCTTTCGCTTTGTTTGCATCATCTTCACTGCTGTCTTCAGGTATATCTGGAACCAAATGTTATTTATAGCTTCTCCAATGTCCCATCTATCTATGTACATAAATTCATAAAAGATGATTCAGCGGTTTAGGCGTGAAAAGGTAACAGACAGACAGACTTAATTTTGCATTTATATTAGTACTAGCTTTCCGCCACGCGGTTTCACCCGCGTTCCCGAGGGATCTTATCTTTTCCTGGGATAAAAAGTATCCTACATCCTTCTCCAAGGTTCCATCTATCTCTATACCAAATTTCATCTAAATCGATTGAGCGGTTTAGGCGTGAAGAGGTAACAGACAGACAGACGTTAATTTTGCATTTATAATATTAGTATGGATTCTTACCTTCAACCAATGAAATAACTCGGTTATACATTTTGATGGCCAATTGGAATTTGCTTCCTTTAAAGTAATTTGTACCCTTTTCCTTTAAGATTTTTGCTTGCTCTAATTTCTCCGACCCATCCATTGACCATGTATCTTTAGCCTTTTCAAAGTTCGTTAAGATCACCGTGTATTCCACGACAGAATTAGGTGGTACACCTAACTCCGCGTTTCCTTCAGATTTGAACGCGTATTTAGGTTGGATGGTTAACTTGGACTTTTCGTTTTTGAGGAATTTCTCTAAGGCCCGTTCCACGCCTTCGCAGATATTGTTATCGCTGCCCTCTCCGATAGAGAAGGTGACCGTTCGTGTATCGAATACCTTACCGTCACCTTGCAGTCTGCCTTCGAGCTCCACTGTAACAATTACACATTCAAATGATCTTTTTATCACACTTTATAACACCGCATGACATAATTGACAAAATATAAAGGAATAAGAGAAATTTAAACTTATAATAGTACTAACTGTCCCCGGCGGTTTCACCCGCGTTCCCGTCGGATCTTATCTTTTACCGGGATAAAAATGCCTGTGTGCTATTCCAGACTATAATCTATCTCTATGCCAAAATTCATCCAGATCCCTTCAGCCGTTCTGGCGTGATTGAGTAACAAACATCTATCCATAAAAAAAAAACCTATTACAACTAACTGTCCCCCGCGGTTTCACCCGCGTTCCCGAACGATCTTCTCTTTTCCCCGGATAAAAATTAACCTACTTATTTCTTATTACAGGATATAAATCTTGCCGTAATTTGTGTGCCAAGTGTCATCAACATCGGTTTAGTAGTTTCCGAATTCATCGCGGACCAACAAAGTGACACAACATATTAAGAATATTAGCTTTCTGCCCCGCGGTTTATCTATCTCTGTGCCAAATTTCATCCAGATCCGTTCAGCCGTTCTGGCGTGATTGAGTATTACAAAATAATAATCATAAAACACGATTGCATAGCAACAAACAATAGATTCGATTTGCAATTGATATTATTCAGTCGTCAGGATGACCTTCACAAAATAGGACACGGCCAGACCTCTACGGGTCAAGTCGATTACCAGTTTCTACGTTATACAGTATAAAGCCGGTTGGCGTGGTTGGTTAAGAGACTACCTATCACGCCGCAGGTCGTGGGTTCGATTCCCATCCAGGACACACATTTGTGTGCATGAACATGTCTGTTTGTCCTGAGTCTGGGTGTAATTATCTATTTAAGTATGTATTTACAAAAAAAAAAGTAGTCTATGTATTATATCAGTCATCTGGTTTCCATAGTACAAGCTCTGCTTAGTTTGGGATCAGATAGCCGTGTGTGAAAAATGTCCGAGGATATTTATTATTATTATTATTATTATAATACAGTACCTATAGTTTTGTATGAGCATACCTATTGTTAGAAATGTTTAATTTTTATAATAACTGATAAAACACAAAAGCTTTTGTCCCGCGGTTACATCCGCGTTTCACAGGGAACTCATTTACTAGGACAAAATTATATTTTAAGTACAAATGCAGTAAGTGACCTATATACATGATTTTCATTCAAATCCAACGTAGTTTTGATGCAGTTTTATTTACAGTTCAAGTGTGCATCCTTTTGCTATTGTTGTAGTTTTGCATATCGACATATATGTACATACTATCGATATATACATATAGGCATATCGACAGCACTACAACACTAGTAAAAGCATGCACACATGTGGTTTATTGGACTTTTTGGAGGGAACTTGCGAAGTGACGTTGTGTTTTCGTTTTATTTTCATAAAATTCGTGTATTTTAGGTTTTATTGAATTATTTCGGTGGTGTTTTGTCCAATAAAAATCAATCTAAGTGCACGAGTGAAGTGAAATGAAATGAAAGCGTGTATCGTGACTTTCCAGGTTGTCCCAAAAAGTCCATGAAATGTTTTAGTGGAATAGTCGCCAATTTCACTAAAACTAGACTGGACTTGTACGGACGAGGACTTGATTTTACAGTGAAAGTGACAATAAAACGTGACTATAACATAAAAAATGAATATTTTAAATTAAGAAATGGCTTAAAAGTCTAGATACCAAGCCAAAAATGTTGAAAAAAAAATTTGGTTTATTCGTCCAAGGCACACATGATTAGGGATTAGGAAAAAGATTCCACAAGCGACAACCAGGCATGCGGGTCACCTAATGGCAAGTGAATACCGTCGCTTATAGACATTAGCAATACCAGCGGGATTGCCAATGTGTACACACCTTATTACAATGCCTTAAAGGCAACTGGCTCTCAAGTGTAACTGCCAATACACACCAACAGGTGCTTGGCGACAGATTTTCAAATTGAGGGTAGTTAGCCAGCCAGTCGAGTACTAAACGTACCCTACCACCATGCTATGGTTTCCTCACGATGTTTTCCTTCACCGAAAGCTCATTGTAGGAATCGAACTCAAGACCTTCGCCGCGGTATCCGACGTCAATACCACAATACAGGTGCGGTCCGAAGGGTCACAGGGGACATGACCCCCCCGCCCCCAATCGTGCACGTATATTAAAACACCTTCTAAAAATTAACAAAAAAAAAATACT
Organism: Ochropacha duplaris; assembly: GCA_951361185.1. Taxonomy (NCBI): domain Eukaryota; kingdom Metazoa; phylum Arthropoda; class Insecta; order Lepidoptera; family Drepanidae; genus Ochropacha; species Ochropacha duplaris. The sequence continues at coordinate 11,451,025 of OX592701.1, read as the reverse complement.
GTCCTACCCTATCTGCGATGCTAAATGAATGCACTCGACATATTTTATTAGTGACCCCCTCCAAAATTTGAGGCTGCGACCGCGCCTGATACCACTGAGCTGTCATCGCCTTAAAACTATATATCTATCTAAACTACATCTGCCAGATACCGTTACCAACTACGAGATAGCATTAAATTTCAACATTACTAAGGTCATTGTCATTATCGTGTAAACTATAAAGGATAACATTGCAAATTGTAAAGGTACTTTTCACCTTTTGTGTTCACGCCTTCGTGACTATTAAAAGAAAACGCGACAATCGCCCATTTAGGGTCGTCAATTGTTCGTTTTTAAAACAATATGGATCATGCTTTCCCTTTGTTACATTTCGTGCCTTATTGTGTCGATTCAGTGATTGTTTTTTTTTACAAAATGGCGAACTATTGGGGTTGAAAACGCAAAAAAAAAACTTTTTTTTTTCAAAAATGTCACAAATTTTTCAGAGCCAAGGTGCTTGGCGACAGCTTTTCCACTTGAGGGTGGTATCCAGCCAGTCGGGTACATTCCTGACGATGTTTTCCTTCACCGAAAGCTCAAGCTCATTGTAGGATCCGAACCCACGACCTTCGCCGCGGTATCCCACGTCACTACCACTGAGCTACCATCGCCTTACATTTAAATATGAAATTAAACATGAAGATTACCTGTGACTAGAGCGCCATCATTGGGGCTCTCGAGCCCGGTGCCCTGTTGGATGATGTGGCGCAGGATACCCTTGGACTTGTCAGGACTCAGGTCCTCCACTTTCCAATCAATCATTTCAATCTGGGAGACACAAACTAAATATAAAACCTATACTAGCTTACTAGACAAATAAATACTAGGTCAAATGGCAAGCATGTCTAAATTATAAAATATACAGTCCGGTAAGTAGTAGAAAAACTTAAGGGGGAGAAAGCTGGGATTATGGAGAATACAGCTCCAGCTAACTTTCGAATGCCTTTTTCTCAGTAAACAGAAAAAAGTAGAGGACCATTTTAGTATATACGAGTAATTACCTGATCTACAATTTAGTCTGCTATTTTTATCGTAAAACTAACCGTTTGGGAAAAACCCATTTAGGACCATTGACCTTGAATAAAAAAAATTGCACCAGTGTGTGCAATTTTTGGGGACTTTTTAGGATTTCATTAGAGGATTTCATCATCCCCTACGTGCCTGTAAATTGACAGGTTGTTGTGAATTAATGCAAGGGTCAATGTCTAATTTGACCGGGCTATTAGAGTTAAATAATAATTATGTATCCTACTAATATTATAAATGTGAAAGTTTGGATGGATGTATGTTTGTTACTCATTTACGGCAGAACGGCTGAATGGATCTGGATGAAATTCGGCACAGAGATAGATTATAGTCTGGAATAGCACACAGGCTACTTTTTATCCTGGTAAAAGATCCCACGGGAAAACAGCTAGTATGCAATATAACATTGCTTTAAACAATTTCAAGTATATGATATAATTATCATGGTGGTTCTGTGGTATTTAGAGCAACAATATTGTACATCTTTATCACACTATAGGAAGTGGTTAATTCTGTATGTAACCAACATTGATATTGATAGATAACTTTAAAGTGTTTCACACAATACAAATCACTAGTTTTAATACCTCAATGTGTAATTATGATATTATTATTACTAGCTGTCCCCCGTGGTTTCACTCACATTCCCAAGGGATCTTATCTTTTCCCAGGATTCAAAGTCAAAACCATTTATTCAGTTTAGGCCCTAGAAGGGCACTTATGAAGGTCGGATTACAGAAGTTACCACCGGTTCGGAAGTCAGCCTTCAACTGAGAAGAACCGGCAAGAAACTCAGCAAGGTTACATTTTTTAAATATTTTTGGACCATCTGACTATATTGGCTTTTTTTTCAAATGTTTAACAATTTTATTCTTAAACTAATTCAATCAGGACAATAAGGATTAAAAGTATCCTAGGTTTTAATCCAGATTATGATCTACCTGTGTGCCAAGTTTCATCAAAATCCATTCAGTAGTTTGTGTGAAAGAGTAACAAAACATCTTCACATCCAAATATACTTTTACATTTATAATATTAGTAGGATAGCAAGATATCAGGGTCCTTCTGACCAGATTACTGACAAACTGCAATACCACTTTAGGCATAATTAAATTCTTATTATTATTTTTCCCCTTAACACGCAAATATTATCAGTGAGACTAGATAAATAAATAATGATTAAATGTAATAGGTGTAAGTTGTTTTTGAAATGAGTAATTGCCGAGTTTATTGCCGGCACTTCTCAGCAAAAGCAACCTTCCGAACCGAGCATTAGAGTCTAGACTATTCATAAGTGCTGGTAAAGGCCTATTTGAATAAAAAACATTTTCATTTCTATTCACCCACATTTGGAACAAACAGACATGTTCACATACACTTACATTTGCCTGCAGTATGAATTGTACCTGTGAAGACACGGTATCTAACCTCCACTCTGGTATGGGAATCTAAACTCAAACAATAATGTATCTAGAGACCATGATGCACCTTATGATTATTAGAAATTGATGTTTCTGTTGAGCACAGAATTAAACTTAACTTGTCAGGACTAAAAATATGGCCACCTGAGATGTTGTCGCTAATGTTTCTTTATTTTCTCTGTTTGTTTGTTTATGGTGGAAAGAATAAAGTATATTTGTTTATTACTACTATCTGATGAAGATCTGTCAAATTTGCACAACGAAATTGACACGGAATGCCAAAGCTAATTGTTATTAATGATGCTCACCTCAAACTGCAAAATAGAATTAGGTGGGATCTTTGGGGGGCTTCCAGCAGCTCCATATGCGTACTCCGGGGCACAGGTCAAGACACACACCTCTCCTTTCTTCATGGTAGCCACACCGATGTCCCATGCTTTGATTACGGTTCCTATTACACATATTGTCTTAATAAGTTGAATCACGAAAAAAAAAATTGACTGCAGACGGCCATCCATCTCCATGTTGAAGAAATTAAATAATGAATAAGTTTTTATTTGGTAGACTTCCAAATCTACAGCTTTGGTAGCTAAAGCATTCTTCCATGGCTTAGTGAAGGAAGTTAAATGCCGGCAGGTTCAGAAGGCATATTTAATTTGGTCATGTAGCTCAAGAGGTTAGGTAGGTAACCAGTCGACCAGAAATTCTATTAACCAAAGCATAGTTTTTACAAAAAATTACTGTAATAATTTGTTGTTTTATTACGAAAGTAGTTCCTTGGAAAGTGCGTGAAGAATATCTGATCATTGAAAATGATAGGAGAGCAGTGGATGTTACTATCTAGGCCCAAATTGTGGTAACATGATTAGGATGACTCAGCACTGTAGCTCTATTGAGGTACTATACTGTTGAGAATAATCTAAAATGAAGTTTTGTCCAAAATGAAATGTGAATAGTCATGGCGCGCCGCGCGACACCAAGAATTTTATCAAAGAGGTAGGCATAAAAATTACCTTTTCCTAAATCAAATTCAAAAGGGTCATTCCTATCCTTGCTGGAATCAAACTTCGTGCCATTCATCAGGGTTCCAGTGTAGTGTACGGTAACCTGACATCCTGCATTAGGAGTGTCGGTGCCTTCGCCTTCTTTGATGATCCTCTTCAACACCCCGCGGTCACCCGCCTTCGTGATGTCTACGCCTTCATCCACAGTCATAATTTACAATTGAAATAGACGATATAAATTAAATAAGCACGTTATATGCGAGGTATATGAAGTTTTATCGTAAATTCTCGAAAGAAGAAGAAAGAAAGAATTACTCGCACGCCGCGCCGGTCGGTGACTGCAATGAATGTTACCAGTCTATGTTACTAAAATCTATCGCCAAGCAATAAAAATTACCAAATTAGTATAATTTCTACATAAAATTAGTACGCTCTTAGCTATTGCTCGCTCGAACAACATACAATCGTTGTTAAATAATCATATTGCTATCCGCTTTGTAACTTTTCATTGTTATATTTCATATTGAAATAATGGTAGATTCACTTTTAGTAAACTTCGGTAGTTTCCAGCTAACCATACCGTTTATTTTAAGTCCATTATTTACCAAGGAAAGTGGCTACTATTATACTTATTAAAACATGGATTGAATTTTAATGAGTCTTAAAATGTGGACGCCAAACGGGCTCTCACTCAACCGGGGCGGTCTGGGAAATATTACAGCTCCGTTTTGTAGTTTTATTGTATGCGTGCTTTGTGTTGTGTTGCCAGTTTAACAACAGATCATAAATAATACAAACAAAGTTCAATTGAGGACTTTATGGCGGGAATTTGCGAAGTGATTCGTGTATTTTAAGTTTTATTGAATAATATCGGTGTTGTTTTGTCCAATAAATATCAATCTAAGTGCACGAGTGAAGTGAAATGAAAGCGTGTATCGTGACTTTTCAGGTTTATAAATGCGAAAGTGTGTCTATTACCTCTTCACGCTTAAACCGCCGAACAGATTAAGATGAAATTTGGTATAGGGATAGTTTGAGTCCCGGGAAGGAACATAGGATAGATTTTATCCCAGAAATCAATATCTGTGCTGTGACAGAGGCACGAGTGGTCCTATAAATGACCGTTTTTTTGTACGGAACCCTAAAAAGCAGATTGGATAAAAGATAAGCTACGCAAATTACTAATTCCACGCGGACGGAGTCGCTAGTAACCTATAAGAATTTTATATACCTACTTGATACTGGCGAAATACACAAGCTGTGACGCTAAAAGAAAAACAAAAGAAAGTTCTATGTAGAGGACATTAAAATTTATTATTAGGTACATCGGAATAAAACAGTTTTAAATTTCCATGTTATTTTATTTCAGTCTTTTAAAAGTATACCTAATCAGTAAAATATATATACAGTAGAGGTTCTTGCATTTATTTGCTTAAAAATTTTTAATCTACATTTTGTGATTCTTAGTTTCTTTCATAATTTATTTTTATACAGGCAGATAGAACATTAATTTACAACAAAATGTATTATACCCACTTACAATTTTTTCATCTAATTACACTAACAGAAATTCTATTTCTATTAACCCAAAATAGGCCATGCCTTCAATCATAATTTTAATTTATGGACCACTTATAAATACCTACTAGAAAATAAATTAAATACATGCTACTTGCATATTGGCCAAACAACTATTTAAGGGCAACTAAAATATATCCTACCTATATATACAATAAATTCAAAAACATTAGGTACATACTTATAAGAAACTCCAAAGAAATTAATAGTTTCTTCAGCTATATATAAATTTCTCAAATTGCTCAAGTGGCCTTTTAAAACCCCTGTAACAATGTTCAAATTTATTTTAAGTGCTTATACAATTTGAGGTGCTATGATTACATCACGAGATACATTTTAATGACATACAGCTTATAATATCACAAGATTTATAAAAATCTTCAAATTAAGAGCAACATGGCGAGTTTGCCATTGTTACAATGATTGTAACAACCAGAGAGAATGTTACTTTAGTTATATACTTGTATGTAAACTATTTCACATGCACGCTTTTTTGTATCTAATGAAAACCAAATTTAGCCATTTGTAGCCTGTTTTATAAGTGTTTTATTTTATAAAATGACTCTCAATATTAATATCCACAGATTCAGTGTTAGTTAAATGTAATTTTTTTTTATGTAGTTTTGGGATAAACATCCCATCTGCAAGTAAAGAGATATACCATAGCTACACTAAAGATTGTAATTATTTACATTGATTAGGGCACTTAGTTACATAATATCTATAATGCTTGGGATTACTCTGGGATACTAATTTTTGGTCTGCTTTAACCATAAATTCATCCGAACCATCACAACAATCACAAATACCATCATTAACTCTACTCGAAGGTACCTCATGGAGTGATGTGGGCTTGTATATTTGAGTATCACAGTAGAAGGTTCCATTTACACAAGCATTAGTGCTAGGTTCGTCTGTTCCATCCTCACAGTCACAATACTCATCATTCATTCTATCAAACGGCACTTGCTGTTCAGAATTCAAACATTTGAATTCGTTTTTGGAATCCGGCCGGAAGTGAGGCATTTGGGAATAATAAACACCACGAATTATACCATTATCATTGATAAATTTATCTGCTTCAGAACGTAAATGCATTAATTGCTTTACGTTTGAATGATCCAGTACTGGTATTACTTGATTGCTGTTAGCAGTCTCTGATGTTATTGTCAAGAAGAAGTACAGCTGGTAGAGGATAAAACTTACAACCATGCACACAGTTAAAATTATTATGTTTTTCTTCTTTTTCAATCCCATTGTCATAGTATTATTGAGCTTCATTCATTCACTGCTTCGGATGTAAGAGTTGCGTTTATCTAAATACCACAAAGAATTTAATACGAATCAACGTTGAATTGAACGGTATGTAAAGAATTCAGCAAGTAAACAAAGATAACATAACCAAACCACTACCAAGTAAAAGCAAGCCGTCATTTGGCATTTAGCTAGCTACATGTCAGTAACCTGTGCATTTGGCCCAAAAAGCAAAGAGTATGTAACACAGATTACTGATATGTGTATGTAATATATTATTTGGCCGTCATTAGCCGGGTTTTTTTTATAGTGGTGCACCAAAGAGTATGTAACGCACATAGGTAACAACCATAGAGGAGAGTAATATAGTAACAACTCTTTGATAGGTACCTTTTTATACCACAGAGTACCTTTTTTATGGTAATACCACATATTACTGATATGTAGCTGGCAATACCAAGAATTTGTTAGTTATTGTTCCGAGACTATGAGGAGCAAGAATTATGTATTCTAAATGGATAGGTAACTCTAAATACCTACTTGAAGCAAATACCTATCAATTGCGAAAAAGAGAAAGATAACAACTACATTGGGACAATCTCTCTTTCTAACCCTACTTACCCTTAATGAAAGAAAGACCACGTCCATACAAGTCCAGTCAGGTTCTAGTGAAATTAGTGGACGTTCCACAAAAAATTCATGGATTTTTTGAGACAACCTGTAAAGTCACGATACACGCTTTTGTGCACGTATATAACAATCTTTATTTGGATTAAAGAATGTTTTATTTCTCACAAGAATTACAATAACAATTCACTTACGTGAGATATTACATGCTTTAAGCTGTTAAACAATATGATGAGTATACAAAATCATAGTAAAGAATATAAAGATTAATAAAATATAAAAAATGAGGTGGATTTATAAAATAATTCGTCACACTCAAGAATTATATATTCTAAATGCATAGGTAACTCTAAATACCTATTTGAAGCAAATACCTATCAATTGCGAACAAGAGAAAGATAACAACTACGTTGGGATAATCTCTCTTTCTAACCCTACTTACCCTTAATGAAAGAAAGAGAGATTAAATTAGATTCAAATAGGTATTTAGAGTTACCTATCCATTTAGAAAATATAATTCTTGGTCACACCAGCCAAGTGGTTTAATCTTGGTTTGATGCTCTAAGCCACAGATTACTGATATGTAGTGCTCTAAGCTAAGCACCAGAGCCACTCGACTTCCTTCACTACAAAAGAAACACAGATGTTCAAAACTTATGCATAACTAGAAATGGCTTAGTTCAGGTATGATAGATCATGAGATTTTTTATTGTTTTTTTAATCTGGTGTTATAATGTTGTTTTTTGAAGCTATAAATCCGCTCCAGCCAAAAAGTCCTCATAGTGCATTTTATTATTTCCTATTTACTTACTACACTATGCGTGATCCGACACGCATGTTAGTTATTGGCAAAATAAAATCATCAACATTCTATCAACCACCCAGAAAAGGGAAAATAAAGAAGATAATGTGTGAAAACAAGAAAAAAGGAAAATTCCAAAATTGTCTTTGAAAAATGACATTGACAGGTAATTGATTGACAAAATGACTGACTGACTTGAGTAATGATGACTGATAGATCTTTGGAAAATAAATTGCGATTGCAAATTTTCTATTTTTATCTTAATTTTGAAAAGAATCTAATGTTTTTGGGGAAGAAGAGTGATTCACCATGAGTTATCTGACAGTGGATCGGCAGGTTCCTTCCACCAGTACTCCTAAAAAGGATGATAAGCCTGAGAAAAATGAAGAACTCGAGGTTTGTAAGGTCTAACATCAAATTATAAGGATTACAAAATACACATTGCTCTAATGTTTACTCAACCGTATCATATATGATGCCAATTATTGTGTTCATCTGGCAGTAATGATGCAGTTTGGCTAGACATACTTAGAAGCTTAGTATTTCAGGATTTAGTTGGACATGAATATCATTGACTATTATATACTTATTGCGTCTTTATTGTTATGGTAAACAAGGTCACACGAAATCAAGGATATGTTGTTATGCAGTATTCTTGTTAATTAATTTATCTAACTGTACTGGATGGGATGACACTGTTTCAAAGTCGACATATTCCAATAAGAATTGGATAAAAGTTTATTTATTAAATTATTGTTTGTAATTGCATGTCCAATGCTCAAACCAAATAAAAAAGGTATACTTTGCTTGCACTTAAAGTGAAGCACAGTAAAGGAAGCCGATCATATACCTGTGTGACAAGTGTCATGTGTGACAACGTACGTGCACACACACACAACTTTGAGAACGTTGCTTCACTTCATTGGAGACTATTGTTTACGCACACTCCTTCTACCTTTTTTATTTTTTCTGTGGTCCAATGTTGAAATGAAATGATTTGTCATGTAAATTAACAATATTAAAAGCATGTAGCACCAGTTTATTTCAGGATCACAGCATTTGTCGGTTTTTGAAATAAATGAACAATTTATTATAATATAGTGCCAATATTTGAAAAGTAAGTTATTAAAGTTAAAGTTATTTTATTATCAGGTGGATAACTCAAAGAGTGTGCTCCTCAAGATAGCAACTCTGTATGCTGAACAGCTGATGAGTGACTTGACATTAGAAGTGTCTGGCGTTGGATATCCAGCTCACCGGCTCATCCTGTGTGCCAGCAGCGAGGTGTTCCAGGTAACACACACACACACATAACCTTCTATTAATAAAATAACATATTTTATGCCCAACATCCTACTGCAAGTGTTCGTTCAACTAACTTAGGTACTGAACAGATTTTTTGGAACAAACTTTGTCTAATGAATCTGTTCCATTATACTATTATTATTGAGAGCAATTCTTCTCCAAGGACTGTTGTGTTCTTATCTTCTAATGGCCTTATTCATAACAAACTCGACAGTGTTTAGTAAGTGCTTATAAGATTTTTAATCTTATAAGCGCATAAGATTAAGAATCTGTTAAACAGTTGCTAAAAATCGTCGAAGTCTTTATGAATAAGGCCATTATAGTTTAAGCTAAAGGAATAGAAATGTTGCGTATATTCAAGAAAAAATATCTATCATGAATCAGTGTATAAAACATCTAAAAATTTATCGTTTTTAAAATTAATCATTTTTATGACTTTGTTGTCAATTTAATAACAGAATAGATCTTTACGTGGTGTATATTTATGATGTCACATGCCAGTTCTTTAAAACATATCCTATCATTTTGAAATTAAATAAAAAGAAGCTGATTTCATATTTCAGTCAACATCCATATTCATAATGATTCACTGACTTTTTGATGGGAACTCTCAAAGTGAAATTGTGTTTTTGTTTTATTTTCATTTAACTTGTGAATTTGGAGATTTATTAAATAATATTGGTGGCGTTTTATCCTATAAAGTTCAATCTAATTGTGTAATCTTGACTTTTAAAGTTGTCCCAAAAAGTCTGTGAAATGAGCACCAATTTCTACTAAAACTTGACCTGATTTGTACTGACGAGGACTGGGTTTAATGGGAATGTGATATAACGTGACTATAACATAAGAGAGTAATATTAAAACTGAAGAAATGGCTTTAAGGTCAGATACCAAGCCAAAAAACTAAAAAAGGTTTCTTTTCTACTTCTAAATGTTTCAGGTGATGTTAATGAACCGTGAGTGGAGCGAGTGGCGCGAGAGTCGTATAGTGTTACAAGAGACGCCCACAGCCGCCTCTGTCTTCTCACATTTCTTGAAGTTAGTATTGTTTTAAGCAGTAGGGAGCTCCATAATGGGAGAATCTGCTCATTTTAATGAAGTTATTATTTATCCTAATTATATTAAAAACTAGCTTCCCCCCACGGTTTTGCTGATTTTAATGATTCTTAGCACTTACGTAGATCATCCTAGAATAAAATATAGGATTATTTTTATCCCGGGAAAAGATAAGATCTCTCGTGATCGTGGGTGAAACCGCGGGGGACAGGTAGTAACTGAGATCCTACTAATATTATAAATGTGAAAGTATGTTTGGATGTGTTGATGTTGGATTTTGATGAAACTTGGCACACAGGTAGTTCATGTCCTGGAATAACACATAGGATACACTTTTTATCACGGGGAAAGATAAGATCCATCGGGAACGCGGGTGAAACCGCGGGGCGGAAAACTAGTAATAGATATATCACTGCAATTAAAACTTTCTATGTTCATAGTAGAAATCTGAATCTTAGCTACATAATTATAAATAATAAATATCCTAGGACATTTTTCACACACGGCTATCTGATCCCAAACTAAGCAGAGCTTGTAATATGGAAACCAGATACTACTTTTTTTTTGTAAATACATACTTAAATAGATAATTACACCCAGACTCAGGACAAACAGACATGTTCATGCACACAAATATGTTCATGCACACAAATGTCTGTCCTGGATGGGAATCGAACCCACGACCTGCGGCGTGATAGGCAGTGTGTTAACCAACCACGCCAACCGGCCCGTCGATTAATTCAAAATTAATTCATACCATGAATTTACATGACCAATATTTAGGCAAATAATTTTGTTTTAAACTGTTTCAGATATTTCTACACGGGACTGATCAGGATATCGGACCAAACAGTGCTTCCTGTGCTCTCTTTAGCTGATAAATATAATGTTAGGGTGAGTACCTACTGTAGCAAAAAATAATCTATTTCTAAACTGTATAGTCTGTATATAGTTTGCGAGCAGATGGCAGTGTAAAAAACATCTAGTAAATCCTGTTAGTCTAAATTCAATATCCATTCCATGATCAACCTAAAATGCGATGTGGTGTAAGAATTGCAAGCCAATTCACCGGCAACTTTTTGAGTTTTGTGTACACAAAACTACGGATACTAAATTCAATCAGTCATATAATTAATAACTATGTTTTATATAGTTGCTAATGAATAACAATAAATAATTTTTAACAGTTTTTGTAAAAAAATATTCATAAGCATAGGGGGTACTTACTTTAACTGACAAGGGGGATATGGAGGATTGAAAATAATTAAAATTCTGTTTACGTACCTAATATTTGTTATATAATATGTTCTAATATGACTGTAACATAAGATAAGAAATAAACTAGAAATGGCTTAAAGGATTAGATACCAAGCCAAAAGTAAAAAAAAAAGTGGCGAGGCAGTCTTTGGGGAGTGCCGATAGAAGTGAAAGTAATGGGAAGCGTGCGGTGACGATGACGCGAGTTCCATGATTTTTGTTCACCCAAAAAGTGCTCTTTATTTTTTATTCTGTATGAGCTTGTGTTTGACCACAATCTCACCATGGCAAGTGATGATGTGGCGGACGGTGGTAAGCACACAAAGCCTAGATGGTAACTAGCTCTCAAGTGCAGCTGTCGGAACACACCGATAGGTGCTTGAACAGATTTTCAACTTGAGGGTGGTAGCCAGCCAGTCGGGTACCACAAAGTACCCTAACACCACAGAAAGCTCAAGCTCATTGTAAGATTCGAACCCACGACCTTCGCCGCGGTGTCCAACGTCACTACCTTGAAGAAGTTTTCACTTTATAAAACCATATTGGGTGTTTAGGACCTAGTTTCGCTGTGCCTCCGCTATATGTCGTCGCACATTGCCCACGCGGCTCAGCGCGGACAGTTGATCGCGTGGATGCAGTATACAATGGCTTGTGGACATGAACATGTTGCTAAGGTATTTACTGCATCATTCACTAACATACAGGGTGTTGTAAGTACGACAAACTTAAGGGGGATAGGTTGGCGAGTCACCTACAAAATATAAAAGATCTCAGTTTTCCCAGGATAAAAATATAGCCTATGTTACTTAGGGGTAATGTGGCTTTCTAATGGTGAAAGATTTTTTTAAATCGGTCCAGTAGTTTTTGAGTTGAATCGTAACAAACAAAAAATCTAATCTTTCCTCTTTATAATATTAGTTTAGATAAGCTTTCCACCCCGAAGTTTCACACGCGATTCTGAGGGAATTATAATCGAAGTCAAAACCATTTATTCAGTTTAGGCCCTGGAACGGCACTTATGAATGTCGAATTACAGAAGTAATAAATAAAGTAAAAATAAGTTAATAAAATATATCTCATGCTACTCACTCATAATTTAGCTTTCTCTAATTTTTTTAATTGATTAAGTAATTTTTGAGGTTATCCATTACAAATAAACATAAAAAAAATCCAACCTTTTTTCTTTATAATAGTAGTTTAGATAATTATATGTTGTATTAATTGCAATACCAACCTAATGGCCTTAATAATAGAGGTGTGATTGGTTGTGCAGGCGTGCCAGAACTTTGTGAAGTGGAACTTGGAGTGGGAGTGGTCTGACGGCGAGGTTAGCGCGCTGGAGGGAGACACTCTGGCGGCTCTGCTGCAGCAGACCGACTTGGTGCTCGCTAATGAGATGTCCCTGTACAGGTAACACGTGCACTCTACTAGCTTACACCTTACTTTACTTTACCTTAACAGACTTTACCTTACCTTGCCTTACCTTACTTTACCTTACCTTACTTTGCCTTGCCTTACCTTACTTTACCTTATCCCAAACTAAGCAGAGCTTGTACTATGAAAAACAGATAACTGATATCAATAATAACTGATATAATATATCCATATATAGATAGTTAACAGTCCCTCGCGTTTTCACCTGCGCTCCTGAGTAATTTTATCTTTAATTAAAAATATCCTATGTATAGGATTCAGGACTGAATCCTGAATGTGATCTCCGTGCAAGGTTCATCAAAATCCGTTCAGCCGATTTGCGTGATTAACAAACATACAAACTTTCATATTTATAAAATGTCCCGCAGACCCACTCGCGTTCTCGAGGGAACCCTTTAAGGGGGGGGGGGAGGGGGTAAAATAAAAAACAAATTTTCTTGTCGGATACCTAATTCCTATTAGGAACGACTGTCAAGTTTCAAGTTTGTCGAAATTAACTTTCAGAGGTTTCGTGATTAATCTGTGAGTGGTATTTTATATACAGGATGTCCGGCAAGTAGTACGACAAACTTAAGGGGGAGATAGGTCCCCCCCCTCACCTATCTCCCCCTTAAGTCACCTACCAAATATAAAAATGACCTTAATAAAAGTATCACCATTATCGAGATATTAAAAATAAAACAATATATAAAAATCTGAAATATCTCCAAAATTGCGTGTTTTTTTTTTTATTAATTCAAAAGGCTTTAGTTACAAAGACTATTAGCCTAACCATGCGAAAATGGTGACACTTTTAGTATAATGTGAAGTAATGTTGTTTTGTGGTAGGTTCGTGGTGCGGTGGCTTAGTCTGCAGCGTGTGCGACTGTCGGCTTCGGGTTCGGGTCTGAGCGAGGCCGAGCTCGCCGCGCACTGGGAGGCACTCGTCGCCGCTGTCTTCGCGCACGTCAGGTATATAATTTTTTTATGCCACGAGTGACAACGAGGCAGGCGGGTCACTTGATAGTAAGTGAATACCGTCGCCTATATACATTAGCAATACCGGGGGATTGCCAATGTGTTGTAAACCTTAATACAAGGCCTTGAAGGTAGGCAGGCTCTCAAGTGCAACTGCCGGAACACACCGACAAGTGCTTGGCGACAGATTTTCAACTAGAGGGTGGTAGCCAGCCAGTCGATTACTACAGAGTACTCTACCACCGTGCTGTTGTTTCTTCACGATGTTTTCCTTCAACAAAAGCTCAAACTCATTGTAGGATTTGAACCCACGACCTTCGCCGCGGTATCCGTGACTTTGGATCACCACCACTGAGATACCATCGCCTTAATGACTTCTGAAGGCTTCCGGAACGACGCCGACGATTATCTATCTAGCTTTTATACCGACGTTCCTCCATCATGTGTTTTAAACCTATTTATGTAGGGTTAGATGCGTTGCCTTGCTATCTAGTTTCCTTATCTAAGGATATCATCAATTTCTACTGTTATGTGTCACTATTTAATGTAGAAATATAGTTTTTGTTTAAAAATCTTATTTACAACAAATGTACAAAATATGCAAACTATAATATATAAAAAACTTCCTCGAGGATGCCGCTGCTGCCGATTGGCAAGATTCCCAGCAGGCTGGCAGCGTTTCCTCTTTGGTTGGCCACGCTGTTGCGTTGGCGGAAAAAGCTTTCCGCCCATAATTTTTTTAAGTAAAAAACCGACTAGCTTCAGACCCCCACGGACCCATGGTCTCGACCGTAAAAGGCATAAATTGATAATTTGAACCAATAATGTATTAAATCTTAAGTAAAAAACATGTTTTTATTAGTACCTTAATATGATAACAAATAGACACTCCAAGGGTAAGTAAGTGATATAATTGTTCATAGATTCCCCATGATGTGTCCGAATCAGCTGGCCAAGTTGTTACTTTGTCCGCTGACTCAAGAACATAAGGATTTCTTCATGGAGAGGATGGCCATTGCTATGAGCTACCAGTCAGGTAATTAACAGACTTCAATACAATAAAGTCATATTATGTCTCTTAATGACTCATTTAATAAAATATTGTATCCGTGTAAGTTTGGAGATTTAAGGCGATGATAGCTCAGTGGTAAGTGACGTCGAATACCGAATGGTCGTGGGTTCGAATCCTACAATGAGCTTGAGCTTTCGGTGAAGGAAAACATCGTGAGGAAACCACAGCACGGTGGTAGGGTATTTGTAGTACCCGACTGGCTGGCTACCACCCTCAAGTTGTAAATCTGTCGCCTAGTGTTCCGTCAGCTGCACTTGAGAGCCAGTTCCCTATAGGCTTTGTGTGCTTACCATCTTCGGCCACATCATCACTTACCATGGTGAGATTGTGGTCAAACACAAGCCTATCCAGAATAAAAAAAAATAAAAAAAAAGATAATGGACTTAATTTTGAAATTTTCCACTTCGTCGTACTTACTAATGGTTGATTTCTAACGTAAAACCAGTACTAAATATCAATGAATTAATAAAATTGGCATTTGATTCGGCATGAAGCCGCATACAACGATTATTGTATGAGAATCATACCTAAATCCTACTTAATTTTATAAATGTGAAAGTATGTTGGGATATTTGTGAAGATGTTTGTTACTCATTCACGCAAAAACGGCTGAACGGATTTTAATTTAATTTATTTTGAATATAATGTTGTGAATGTTTCTTTATTTCGAAATTAATATTATTATTAGGCCTAACTCTAAATTGCAAACACCCCTACAGGGTACATGTAATCAATATTTAATATAATATGTAAACATGAATGCAATAAACATGAATAATTAAACTTGGCACACAGGTAGTTCATATCGTGGAATAAATCATAGTGGATACTTTTTATCCCGGGAAAGATAAAATCCCTCGGGAACGCGGGTGAAACCGCGGGATGGAAAACTAGTTAAATTATAAACAAAACACGGCCGATTAACAAAATATCATTCAAATATGGTCTTCAGGTCGTGCTCTTTAGATATAGTTTGGCAACATAAAGAGCTTACCGCCATCAGACTGCTCGGTAGTTGACTTTTAGTTTAGGGCGGTGTTGGAGCAGAGTCGTGTAAGTGGGCTATGACCTTAAAGCTTGTCAATATCTACAAAAAAAAATACAACAAAGATTTTTTGTTCCCGTATGAATATAATGATTTTCTCACAGGCCAATACGAACGCGTGTCAGAAATCCAGCAAACCGAAGCTGGTAGGATGCTGTTCACGCCTCGTCTCTACACCGAAGACACTTGGGGTTCGATGCTCGCCGTGGACAACTTCCACTCGCTACCGTGCTACAACACCAGGACTTTTATATTCTCAACGCGGCCGTCGATAGCTGATGTGGCGCCCTACGATAAGTTGACGGAGTGGACGGTTGATTTGTACCCCAAGGGTGTCTGGTTCAGGAAGAGTTTGCTGATCGTGTGGGCTGGCACTTATGATGTGAGTGGCTTACTTTATACGACAGACTTATGGAGGGTAGGTGGGTGACCCTACCGGATTTACAAAAATGGCCTTAGAAAAAGTGTCACCATTTTTGACATAATTAATATCTAAAATGTCTCGAAAATGGTGACCTTTTTATGGAGCAAATTTTTGTTTATTTGGTAGGTGACCCGCCCTTAAATTTGTCGGTCCTACTTACCGGACTGTATATGTCCCTCCGGTTGCACCCGTTTTCCCAGGGACCTTATTTTTTCCCGGGATAAAAAGCATCCTATGCTTTTGTAGCCAGCCAGTCGGGTACTACGAAGTAACCTACCACCGTGCTATGGTTTCCTTCACCGAAACCTCAAGCTCATTGTAGGATTCGAACCCACGACCTTCGCCGCGGTATCCGACGTCACTACCACTGAGCTATCATCGTCTCAAATCTAACAGGGACACCAAAAGACTAAACAAAAATATCACTTGATATTGGCCTGTATTAGTTGTTCAGCAACAAGCAGTTACCAAAATGAATCGAGCTGCATGTTGCAGGTGCCTGAAGTAGTTCTCCGCACCGTGAGGATATCCATCACGTGCCAGAACTGTCCTGAAGCGGAGATCAACGTGTATGGGGAGGCTGAACAACCAGAACCTGATGTTAGGGTCAAGGTAACATCTGCTGTATTTAGTTCTGTTATACAGGATGTACTGTAAATGGTACGACATGCTTAAGGGGGGAGATAGGTGGGCGGGTCACCTACCAAATACAACAATGACCTTGGTAAAAGAGTCCCCGTTTTCGAGATATTTAATACTAGTTTTCTGCCCCGCGGTTTTCGAATGATCTTATCTTTTCCCGGGATAAAAAGTATCCTATGTTCTTCTCCAAGGTTGCATCTATCTCTATTCCAAATTTCATCTAAATCGGTTCAACGGTTTGAGCGTGAAGAGGTAACAGACAGACACACTTTCGCATTTATAATATTAGTAGGGATCTAAAATTAAAAAAAAGATACATAAAAATCAGATAAGTCAAAATATCTCGAAATTGGTGACATTTTTACTGAGGAATTTTTTGTATATTTTGTAGGCGACCCCACCCACCTACCCCCCCTTAAGTTTGACGTACTATTTACAAATATTGAGAAAAAGTTTTTTGAACATACAGGATATTCAAAAAACTTTTTCTCAACAATTTGTTGTCTTCCAGATCGGTATTCTAGTGTGGGGTGTACAGAAAGGTGTGGAGTACGTGTCTTCTGTTACAGAACGTGTACATCGCTTCTCAGCACTGAATAGGTAAGCTTATCATACAAATATTAACAAAAAGAGAATATATTTTTGCGTTGGATAAGCTTGTGATTGACCGCAATCTGGTAATTGACCATGGTAAGTGATGACGTGGCCGTAGGTGGTAAAATGGTCCTGGTCGAAATTCCACCATTTAAAAAAAAACTTATTCTTTTTTATGATAGTACTAAAGGTTGTTAATAGCTAGCTACTAAAAAAGGCTTGTGTTATATGTCAAGTGCAGCTGTCGGAACACACCAAAAGGTGCTTGGCGACAGATTTTCAACTTGAGGGTGGTAGCCAGCCAGTAGAGTACTACAAAGTACCCTACCACCGTGCTATGGTGACACGATGTTTTCCTTCACGGAAAGCTCAAGCTCATTGTAGGATTCGAACCCACGACCTTCGCCGCGGTGTCCGACGTCACTACCACAGCTATCATCGCCATAAATCTATATTATATAAAAGGATAAGTCCTGACTGATCTATCAACCCTTAGACCTAGAAAGGTGATTTTTTCCCAGGTGTTGTTTTTAAAACTTGACCGAGGAATAAGAACGGATTTTTCGAAATTCAACCTTTAACGTGAAAAAGGGGTTGAAAGTTTGTATGAAAGTCGGTCATTTTTGAAGCTAGAATTATGAAACTTTTTTTTAGACTATCAATTAAAAATAAAGAAACACGTGTATCAGCGTGTATAACGGGGGTTGAAAGTTTGTATGGAAGTCCGCGATTTTTTTAAGCTAGAACCATGAAACTTTGTTTTTAAGCTAACAATTAAAAATAAAGAAACACGTATTTTAGCGTTTTCTAAAATTCAACCCTTAAGGGGGTGAAAAACTGGACTGACTCATCAACGCCCAGTGTTAGACCTAGAAAGCTGTATTTTTTCACAGGTAATGTTTTTAAGATGTAGACAAGGATTAAGAAAGATTTTTTGAAACTCAATCTCAAAGGATTCGCGGGTGAAACCGCGGGGCGGAAAGCTAGTTGGGAACAAAGTTTTTGTTAACGTTTGTGCAGGGTGCTGAATATAGATGGCGCGCTAGACTTCGATGAGTTGAACACTCCGCTGTACACTCCGCTGCACACCCCCGAGCCCCTCGCTGCCCCCGCGCCCCCTGACACGCCTCCCCCCCGCAGGCGTCGCACACACACTCCACCCCCGCCGACATCCCTACATCCATACAGAACTGACGGCGTTAGCAAGTAAGTTACCATGATCCTCCAAAGTCAAAGTCATAACCATTTATTCAGTTTCGGCCCTACAAGGGCACTTTATGAAGGTCGAATTACAAAAGTTACCACTGGTTTGGAAGTCGGCCTTCAACTGAGAAGAACCGGCAAGAAACTCAGCAAGGTTACATTTTTTAAATATTTTTGGACTATCTGACTACTTGGCTTTTTTATCAAATGTTTAACAATTTTATTCTTAAACTAATACAAAAATACATAAAAAATATACTCTCACTATAAAGGTTAATTTTACAAGTGGGCGTGTAATAGCCAAAAGTGAGTAGCGAAATGCTTAAAGGAGTCTCGCGACCGATTTTGATGAAAACTAAAACTGCATATAGGATTTTTGAAAAAAATTACACAGCGGTCACATTAAATTATTTCGTCATCCGACTGACAATTTGTCTAATAGGACAATTTTTTTTAAACTTCTGGATAAGCTTGTGTTTGACCGCAATCTCCATGGTAAGTAAGGATATGGTCGAAGGTGGTAAGCACACAAAACCTAAACGATAACTTATCAAGTGCAGCTGTCGGAACACACCGATTGGCGACAGATTTTCAACTCGAGGGTGGTAGCCAGCCAGTCGGGTACTATTAAGTACCATACCACCGTGTTATGGTTTCCTCACGATGTTTTCCTTCACCTCATAGTTTCAAATGGGAAACAATTTCCCTAAAGATTTATGTACCTATATGTCAAAAAAGGTACGATTGAATTCAGACATTACGATTTAACCTTTGAAATCTTCACAGGCTTTGTTCGAAGTGTCAATCAGAGAATAACGATGTACCCGAGCCGCACCATTTACTTGGACCCAACCGTGATCAGCTTAGGGTAAGTTGGTGATAGTAGCTTTTCTTTTACTTTAGATTATGCTTGCGTTTGATCGTCACTCACCATGGTAAATGATGATGTGGCCGAAGGTGGTAAGCACACAAAGCCTAGATGGGAACTGGCTCAAGTGCAGCTGTCGGAACATACCGTTAGGTGCTTGGCGACAGATTTTCAACTTGAAGGTGGTAGCCAGCCAGTCGGGTACTACAAAGTACCCTACCACCGTGCTGTGGTTTCCTTCACCGAAAGCTCAAGCTCATAGTAGGATTCGAACCTACGACCTTCGCCTAAAATATTGAACTTTAGTACTTCAACTAAGAAGATTACGTAAACTGTTTACTTAAGGTCCGCACAAAATAGGTCAATCATCTTAAGTCATCCTTGATTACTAGGTTAACTGTAAATATTATTGGTTACTAAGTTTACTGTAAATAATATGATTGATTACTAAGTTTACTGTAAATACTATTGATTACTAAGTTTACTGTAAATATTATTGATTACTAAGTTTATTGTAAATATTATTCATTACTAAGTTTACTGTAAATATTTTAGATACAAGTGGTAATAGTGCCCCTCACAGACTACAGCCACGTGGGGGCGCCAGACTCGCTCGGATGACCGCGACAACCGCGTCGTCTGCGAACACCATTACGCAGATAATATTTGTTGTAGCAAGAGATACTGCTTTAAACATTTGATTCGAATGAAGTGTACGTTAGAAGGGTGTCTCGGTCTATGTCAGAGGGAATCTTTGTGATGACGTCAGAAGTCAGTATTTAAATTAATATTTTTATTAGGCAAGCGCTATGTATATCCTTATTTATACTAATATTATAAAGACGAAAGATTTGATTGTTTGTTTGCATTGAATATGCTCTGAAACTACTGGACAGTTTAGAATTTTTTTTTCACCATTAAAAAGCTACATTATTCCAGATCAACTTAAAAATAGGCTATTTTGTCCCGGGAAAAGATAAGCTCCCACGGGAACGCGGGTGAACCGCGGGGGACAGCTAGTTTGGTTTAAGGTTTGTTTCTGCTGAGAATAACCGGCTATAAATTCTGCAATCTCTTTAATTATATTCCTCCTTCTAGTGAACAAGGTTTTGTATTATGGCAGTTAAAATATGATAAGTAAATATGTAAAAAAATTAAGGACCAGCCCACAAGCATCTCTTCCAATAAATGCTACTTAATTAATCTAGAATAGGCATGATGATAGATTATGAAAAACTGTTCTACGTGTATAATTTTCGGATACATATTATTCGCCACGAATATAATATTTCTGCAGAAAATAAAGGTTTAATAGAATTGAAAACATTTTAAATTGTATTTTTCAAATTCCCACCAAAACGCTAGTGAGTGTCATGGCGTCGCTTGTGACGTCACGTTTGAGTAAAAAATGAAATGTCGAACGATAGTTTATATGGAGGTTTGTATGAAATAGTTGCATGTGACGTCATAAATATACACTATCAAAAGATCTACTCTTTGTTATTAAATTGGTTTTAATTACCATAAAAAAAAGTTGAATTTAACAAAATGTTCGCTATTTACGAGTATATTTAGGTTAAATCCCGTGGGATCTAGCGGTTTAAAAAATAGATAACAACCTATTCTCAGACCTACTGAATATAAATATAAAATTTCATCATAATCGGTGAAGCCGTTGCGGAGGAATATGATAACTAAAACTGCGACACGATAATTTTATATAGATAGACAAAATCCCTATTCGTTTGTTTATTCAAACGTGACGTATATCGCTCCAATTGGTGTTCAAAATATCATGGCGGCTTGCTGTATTTTGTTGTTTTAATTTATCGAAATAATCTAGCTCATGTGTTTTGTAAATGCCTCAGGTTACATCAGGTTAATCCATAGTTACTGTCATCATACCTATTATATACGTAAGTTTTAAATGTTAAATTTGAAGTAACTGAAGTATTAGTCAAGCTATTTATGATACTTCCGTCGTTGATTGTACGATTTTGAATGTTTGTTTTATTCGCTGTATGGAGACTGTTAAAGATTTTCTTAATAATTTTAAGAATGGTTCTGAACAAAGCAACAGGTGAAAAATCTACCTTATTAGGTAACCTAGGAACTAAAATTCCAAATTAAAACTTGGCTGTTTTGCATTGGCAGTTCCATTCAAATAAGAACCCTAAGTCAAATGTAATAAGTATAATAATATGCCATGGCATTTTAAACTTTACTGCAATAGTGTTAATACTTAACATCAATATAGGTATCTAATATGTATTTATAACCAGTGTTATTACTTAAATAAACATAGTTTGTATTATTTTGTTTGTTTTATGTTTTCGACGATCCCTTTATGGTCAGAGTAGATTGAATTGCATGAAAACGCAATACCAAATGAAATTATTCGTAATTCTAGCATATAATTATACCTACCATATTTTTTCTACTATTCGGAATCTGATAGTATTTAGATACCAAGATAAATAAAAAAAAAATCAAATTCGAAATGTAAAATTGCGGTTTATAATTTTTTATGTATTACTTTAAGAATAAAATTGTTAAACATTTAAAAAAAAAGCCAATATAGTTGCTGAGTTTCTTGCCGGTTCTTCTCAGTTGAAGGCTGACTTCCGAACCGGTGGTAACTTCTGTAATTTGACCTTCATAAGTGCCCTTCTAAGGCCTAAACTGAATAAATGGTTTTGACTTTGACTTAAATAAATTGCATTTTAGGTACACACGTAGTACGTCTTCTTATGAAAAAATATATTCGGTAATACAGCTGATATTGCCAAGCTACTTAATAAAAACAAGATATGTCAAAATGATGTGAAAAAAGAATTGATTTATCATTGACTACAACATTAGTAAAAGCACACTTGCAGAGGGATTAAGTAAAAGAGTGGGCCGCGTTTTCGTGGATGTGGCACTATCTATAATGTTAAATGGCATGGAATGTTTTTTTTTATATACCACTAGTTGGCAAACAAGCTTACGACCCACCTGATGGTAAGTGGTTACCGTAGCCTATGGTTTATAAATTTCTTTGATGTATGGCTAATTGCAGGTGCTTATATTTTGGTAATTTTCTTTTGTCATAAATTACATGTCAATATTAAAATGGAAAAGGGATGAGTAAATAATAAAACAGTATTATTTTTAATAAAAGCTAAATTTAATAAAATCAAGCACATAGTAACTGACATCGTCTTAAACTTAACATAATCTAACGCAATATACATATTTAGTGGAAATTAAATTCCGAAAATATCATCAATTTTGAATAAAGCGTATAATTTTGCATACAATACAAATGTAATAAAATCTCCCATTGAAAACACTTGAGCAGTTTTTAAGTACGGAATTAATGACACTTATTTTTTACACATTTATTATAGTCATAAGAGATTTATCTTAAAACGAGCGAGCCTTACAGTAGTTGCATATGATGTGTAACATCTGACATAATACCATACATGTACGGTCGGCCAAGAAAGTGGTGTGCCAGTTTTGATTTAGTTTCCTAGTCATCGAAAATTACAACAAGGTTCAAACTAAAAAGATATCACTGAAAGAGATGCATAATAATGTCATAAGTTGTCAGATTGATTTGCAAGCGAAACTAATCTTTATCACCTATGAATCTGCAAGCGACATTCAACCTTAGGGTGGTACACCACTTTCTTGGCCGACAGTACCTATCTCTCAGATAATGAGTTGGTACCATCTGACAGACAACTCTGCCATCGCGCGCGCTCATTGGTCAATAAATGAGTTTTGAGTTTGAGGCTGTATGGGCTAAAACCCTTTGCCTGCACTACAATAGAGGAAATAAAATTACACATTTAGATATTAAATAAAAAGCCATTCATTGCTCATTGCGAGGTCCGATTTAATCGAACTACATACAAAATGGCTGACTGGTGTATAAGGGATGCTATGTAGATGGAAACATAGAAATTATGAGACTGATCTTAATATCTATGTAAAAGATAAAACTAAATATAACTCTTTGACTTGTTGTAAAAGAAAAATCGCTGTGAAGTCTCTTATTTTATCGATAAATAAGAACGCACTTCGCATGTTATTTTATGGTTATTTTTCTTGACTAGGTAATCTATTTTTTAAAGGAAGAAATGAGTCAATGTTAAAAGTACATTAAAAAATATTAATTTCAATTAATGTGCTTAGAATAAACAAAATTATAGTTTTTACGAGTATTTAACATTCAATTAATTTCCAGAGATTTTAAATACTGATGGTGAGATCCTGAGGTCTGCTAGTTTAAAAATCCTTTTTTAGGTTTATCTGTCATGTTTATGTAATGAATAGCATCCCCTGTATTGATCCATCATAACAGAGAAGGATATTAAAATAATATATCTTAAAATGATTTGGTGGAAAACATAACAAAAAGACTGAGATCAAGACGCATTGATTCCCGTAAAATGGTAAGTAAAAAATTAATTTCATGCAGATGCTACTATAATTTTGGTCAAGTCCACAGATATAATAAAATAAACACTTCCACAGATATAATAAAATAAACACGAAAGTATCAAGAAAGTAAAACTTACAAAAAAGTATCGCACCATTTTAAAAAGTAAAAATACTTTAAGTAATAAATGCTAAGTACAGTACATATAGCTTACGTTATAACAATCTAATAATGTTCAATGTATTTTTATTGGATGGAATACAACGTTAGTGACCGGGGATTATAAATTTATTAAAAAAAAGCAACTACAAATTTTGCTTTTTGGTATACACAGTCTTGGGTTCCTTAAAATAGAACGATTGTTAATTTTCATTAGTTATTGTCCAATCACAAGATTATACAAAAATATTACATTCGGATAGATTAATGGATTTCAAGAATCTCACTTCTTTATCACAGTGTACATTACAGTACACAAAATACGTTCGTTGCAAATTAATTTCCAAAAAGCAAACAAGCGATCTAAGTATTATGATAACACTATTATAGGATCGTCCATTAATTACGTGAGGCTCGAAAGGGGGGAGGGGGTTTGGAAGTCACGAAATATCACAAGGGGGGTGTAGTGAGATATCACGTGTTTTTATGAAGTGAAAACTTCTTTAGGCGCGTTGCGCACTTTGGGGTGAATAAAAATCATGGAACTCGCTTCATCGTCACCGAACGCTTTCATGTCAAAGTATATTTGTCAAAGCGCCATCTACTGCACAATATAAGAACATCTTCATACAAAGTAATATATCTAGTTTGTTTAAGTGAATATAGATGTCTCTGTCAGTATTTTGTGAATATAGTTTTCACTTCTGTCGGCACTCCCGGTTTTTAAAAATTAAGTTAGATTATGCCTGTATTTAAAAATAAAATTATGATTTTTTCTAAGATACTTTGTACCAAAAATTGCACGTGATTTGGATATGGGAGGGTTCAAAAAGATGCTAAAAACATTACGTTAATGGACGACCCCTATCCATACAATAAAGGTGTATTTCACAAATACGTAGTTAGCTTACACAGTAAAGAGCTTCACATTGAATTTGTGGCCGATATAATATGTATAAGCGACGTATAAAATGCGGATTATATCTATATTCTATACATTTATGACTTGATTTGTTGGTAAAAAAATATTAGTTATTTAAGTACATGGTCATAGCAGTAGTTCTTTTGGGAAGAGATTCATCGAAGCATAATCTTCTAATATCTGTAAAGAAAAATTGATGATAGAAAATTTTTGGGTGGTAGCTAGCCAGTTGGGTACTACAAACCACCGTGCTATGGTGTCACGATGTTTTCCTTCACCGAAAGCTCAAGCTTATTGTAGGATTCGAACCCACGACCTTCGCCGCGGTTTCCGACGTCACTACCAAAGCTGCACTAAGTAAGAAGAATTTTTGAAGTGAAAAGAAGGTGGTGGCTGGAAAAACTTTATTAAAAAAAATGTAAAGCGCCTGATAGTTTAGTAAGTAATGCATGAGCGTCAACATACATACTAATATTATAAATGCGAAAGTCTCTATCTGTTACTTCTTCACGCTAAAACCGCTGAACCGTTTTAGATGAAATTTGGTACAAAGATAAATGAAACCTTGGAGAAGGACATAGGATACTTTTTATCCCGGTAAAAGATACCATCTCTCGGGAACGCGGGTGGAGTTCCGTTTGAGCCGTCGTACCGGACGGTCGCTTTTATAGTGGCATTGTTCGGCTACCCGGCATTCTCGGAATTTGGTCCGGTGATTTTATTACCTCGCCATTTCGTCGAATTGCTCATTAGGCTAATTCCAGTGATTAATACTTCGCGTATTTCACTGGAAGAGGCTAAGTGCTCAAATCGACACCCAATCGGTAATTTTCATTACCAACCAACTGTGCCGTTTTAGTCACTGTCGCTGGTGAAAGTAATTAATACTTCCGTATTATTACTGGAGGCGGCCTTGACGAGAGCGACACAAAAACCTTGTTAAAACCACGACTTTCTGTGGTGGGCTAGCGGATACCTAACGGTGCTAACGAAGCTAGTTCGAGCGTGACCCGGCCGCTCGCGGTTGCCCTTCTGGCAAACGCAAACCCGGACGGGGCTGGACCAGTCGGCCTTGGGGGCTTCCCTAGTCGACCCCAGCTATCGCTAGGCAGGGACGTAGGAACTCCGCTGCTAATAAAGCTTCAACAGCGGAAGCACCAGCTTAGGGCACACCCCGCCGTCACACACCTCCTGGCCTATCCCCGGTCAGGAGAGTACTACTCACCCCAGGAACACCCACCTGGGAGTTAAAATTTAGGTTTAAAGTAGGTCCCCCTGGCTGGCCACTATGGCCAGCCAGACTAAACCCGAGACCCTGGAGGACCTCCTCCAGGATCAAGCCATCGTAGACTACCTCATGAAGAGGTATGGTAGCCTCCCTTCAGGAAGTCGCCCTCCAAGCCGGCCTTCTAGCCGCCCCCCATCTCCATCTCGCCCTCCGTCCGCGATGTCAGCTCAATCCGAGCCCGACGACAAGCCTCCCACTCCTACCACGACCCCCCCTGCCTCGGCAAACACGGCACCCCCACCCTCGCAAGAGGATGACGGTGAGTTTACCGAAGTTGGCAAACGGGGCAAACGCAAGCGCGCTAAGAAGCCCTTAGAGGAGGCAGCAGTTGCAAAAGCAGCTAAACCCTCCTCCCCAACCCCAACCCCTACCTCCCTACGCGAGGTAGCCCCACTCACCCCGGTGAGCCCACCAACCCCCACGCCGGGAGCTTCATCATCCCAGTCTAAAGTCCCCGCCAAAAAGGACTCCCCACCCCCCCTATTCATTCAGGATAAGGGGAAGTGGACGGATGTCTCCTCATGGTGCAAGTTGCACCATGTCAACTATCTATCCGCTCGTCCCGTCGAACACGGGATCAAGGTGACTGTGGCCAACTCAGACGACCACAGAGCCTTAACCAAAATGCTTCGGGAGAGAAAGGTGGCCTTCCACACCTACACTCTCCCTGATGAACGATCCCTTCGGGTCGTCATCAAAAATATACCCATCGAGATTGATGTCGAGCACATCAAGGCCTCGCTCATAGAACAAAACCTCCCTGTCCAGAGCGTACATCGCATGTACAAGGGGCGTGGCCACGCACCCTACCAAATGGTTTTCGTCACCCTCGACCGTGGCGTTGCCGGCAAGGCCATCTTTAAGATCCGGCACGGTTGCGACCTCACCGGCATATCCGTTGAGGCTCCCAAAAAGGGACGCTTCCCGTCCCAGTGCCATAATTGCCAGCTCTATGGCCATTCTGCCCGCAACTGCTACGCACCCGCCAGGTGTGTAAAGTGCCTTAAGCCGCACTCCACAAAGGAATGCGACCGTCCCAAGAACCCCTCCGAGACAACGGAACCACCAGGTTGCGTGCTATGTCAACAGTTGGGTCACACCGCCAACTACCGCGGGTGCCCAAAAGCTCCTCGCCCCCGCCCATCTTACAACGCGACTCAGCACGCCACGCGTCGCCCACCACCCCTTGAAGCCGCTGCTCAGGCCCATCCGGGACCTCCGCCTAAGGAAAGCCCCGGGCTCGGATAAAATCACAAATAGAGTGGTCAAGCTGTTCCCGGCTACCCTCATCATGCTCCTGACAGCTATCTTTAACGCTGCCCTCTCCAATAACATTTTCCCACACCAGTGGAAAAAAGCCCAAGTTATTGGGATCCCCAAACCCGGCAAACCTAAATCCGAGCCCTCTAGTTACCGACCCATCAGCTTGCTCAATGTCATGGGCAAGATGTATGAAAGATTAATTTATCTCCGTCTCAAAGCGTATGCCGACGCTAATAAACTCATTCCCGACGAGCAGTTTGGTTTTCGAACTAAACACTCGTGCGTTCAACATGTCCATCGTATTGTTGAACACATCTCAGCCAACTATCAAAAAAGTCTAATAACCGGAGTCCTCTTCTTTGACGTAGCTAAAGCCTTCGACAAAGTCTGGCACAACGGCTTAATATATAAGCTGTACAAACTCGGAGTGCCTGACAGACTCGTGACCATCATACGAGACTTTTTGTCGAACCGCCAATTCTGCTACCGAATAATAGGAGCGCTATCCTCCTCCCACCCTATTCTAGCCGGAGTCCCCCAAGGCTCTGTGCTGTCCCCCTTGCTGTTTACACTCTACACGAGTGACATCCCCAAAGCTGGCAAAGCACAGCTAGCCCTTTTCGCGGACGACACCGCAATCTACTACTCAGGCAGATGCCCCTCGGCCATTGCTAAAGTTCTCCAAACCGCGACCAACACCCTAGGTGCTTGGTTTAGGAAATGGAGAATCGAAATCAACCCCACCAAAAGTCAGGCGGTCCTGTTCTACAGGACCGACAAGAAATTTGGCCCCACTCTCCCCTCTCCAGTTACCATGTTCGGCGAGCCGATCCCTTGGGAAAAGCAAGCCAAATACCTCGGCGTAACACTGGATGATCGACTGACCTTCTCCAGCCACATTAAGAAGGTACGCGCACGCGCCCTCTTTGTGTCTGGTCGCCTTCATTTCCTGCTTAACCCAAAGTCCAAACTTGCTCTTAAAAGCAAGGTGAGACTATACACCGCGTGCATCCGCCCCATTATGCTATATGCATGCACTGTGTTCGCACATGCATCCCCCAGGCTGATCCATAGCCTCCAAGTGGTTCAGAACCGCTTCATGCGCATAGCCACGGGCGCCCCGTGGTACATGCGCAACCTAGATCTACACATAGACCTCAATCTGCCCACAGTTAAACAAGTCATTAAGCGCGCTTCACGCCATTATTACGATCGTGCCCTAAACCACGCGAACCCATTAATAGTAAATTCAGCCAATTATACTCCTTCAGAGATTTCAAAAATCCGTAGGCCTAAACTCGCCCTCAGCGAGCCGGATGACCCAATAACACTAGCTCAGATTAAGGATAGGGAGGCTCGCGCAGCCCTGAAGAAACAACAACAACACCGCCCGCGTTTCCGCCCTCGCCGGAGAGGCCCGTCGCGACGTCCCACTCAGTCAGTCTCGTCCCCCGTAATTAACGGCGGCCCGAGCCGCACCAGTAATCCGACCGTCCCTTAAAACTACTCTAAATCGCTTAGGCGAAGCCCGTCCCACTTTTGTGTCCCCTCGACGACGCCCTGAGCCGAGGTTCGTGCCCCAACTGGGGCGCCCTCAGCGGCCAGTCGTCTAAAATTTGCAACTCGGTTGAGAGCCCTAAGCGCTCACCGAAAAGTCCGCGTAAGGGTGTCTATGGTCCCTCAGACCTCCACCTTTAAGTCCTCCCCAAAAAAAAAAAAAAAAAAAGGGAACGCGGGTGAAACCGCGGGGCGGAAAACTAGTATTATAAATGCCAAAGTGTGTCTGTTTGTCTGTTACCTCTTCACGCTAAAACCGCTGAACCGTTTTAGATGAAATTTGGTACAAAGATAAATGAAACCTCGGAGAAGGACATAGGATACTTTTTATCCCGGTAAATGATACCATCTCTCGGGAACGCGGGTGAAACCGCGGGGCGGAAAACTAGTATTATAAATGCCAAAGTGTGTCTGTTACCTCTTCACGCTAAAACCGCTGAACCGATTTAGATGAAATTTGATATAGAGATAGATGGAACCTTAGAGAAGGACATAAGATACATTTTATCCCAGGAAAACCTTGGGTTCACGGGGCGGAAAACTAGTAGACTATATTTCATTTTAGCTAGCTAATAAAGGTTAGACTAGAGGAGGAGCAAGATGTTAGACTCCTCCATTGAAAAGGGAAGATCTTCCGCCAGGCTAGGTCATTGTGCCTGGGGACCGCGGTCCAACTGTAGCTTTAATACATGCAGATCGCTTGGAAAACTTCGATAGCGCGATGTAGATTATTGGAGCGCCATCTATCTAGGAGTCGTGCAAACTATATTTGTAGATAGATGTCGCTACAAGGTCATAAAAAACGTACCTCCAATAATTTATCGACGGTAGGCGTGGGGACATCCAGCGGCATTATACCGGTGAGCCTTGTTCCGTCGAGACAGAGTTGCTTGTTGAGTAGCAGCTCAGCGCCGGCGCTGGGCTCGAGCGGCGTGTGGTGCAGAGAGTACTTGCGGCAGATGTCGGCCCACGCCGTCAGGTGTTTGTCGTTCGCTTCCTCTGCCACTGACGCTATGTCCGTCTGTCATAATAGTTTCATGTCAAGAACTGAAGCAAGGTCCTCGCTTAGTTATACAGGTCCGGTAAGTAGTAGACAAACTTAAGGGGGGGATAGGTGCGCGGGTCTCCTACAGAATATACGACAAATGACCTTGGTAAAAGGCAGATTTTTATGTATTGATTTTTGAATTTTAGATATTAATGGCCTTATCTAATATATAAAATTCTCGTGTCACAGTTTTCATTGCCATACTCCTCCGAAACGGCTTAACCGATTTTGATGAAATTTTTTGTGCTTATCCGGTATCTATGAGAATCGGCCAACATCTATTTTTCATCCCCCTAAATGTTAGGGGTAGTCCACCCCTAATTTTTTATTTTTATTTTTGAGACAAAATTTCTAATTTCTATTTTTTTATGATACAACATACAAAAATACATACAATCCCCAATTTTCACCCTTCTACGATCAACCCTTATTTTTTAATAGCCATTTTAGTAATTTGAGTAATCGGTCAAGCCGTTTCGGAGGAGTATTTTTGTTTGTTTGCTGATTGTTAGGTAGCTGTTGATGAGTATCAATAAAAATATATGGAATGATTTTATTTCAATTTAAAATCCTTAAAATTTAATTAATAATTAGGGTCGTGTTTTTTTTTATACCACAAGTGACAACGAACCAGGCGGGTCACATAGATAATTACACCCAGACTCAGGACAAACACACCATGTTCATGCACAAACTCAATCCTCATTTATTCAGTTTAAGCCCTGGTAAGGCACTTATGAACGTTACAATTGACTCTACCACCGGTTCAACATACACTTAAACCGAAGACTCCGACAAGACACACAAATGTCTGTCCTGGATGGGAATCAAACCCACGACCTGCGGCGTGATAGGTAGTTAACCAACCACGCCAACCGGCCCATCTAATTATTACAAGTACAAACCTTAGCCAAAGTAGATATAGCCGTGCCATAATAATCGTGATTAATCTTGAATATTTCTGACACAAGTTGCGCAAGAGTGCCTTGAGTGGTGTTAGCTTCGTCTACCACGTTGTATGTCTGTTTGTCCGCTTCGTGGCTGTTCCCTAGGGTCCAAATAGCGCGGCAAACGTCTCTTACGTGGACTGTGTTCATCTTGAGATCTGCTGTCCAGAGCAGCTTCATGGTTTCACCGAGGTGCTTGTATATGCCGCCGTATAGGAGACGGGGTGCTGAGGAAATGTTTGTGATTAATGTAAATAAAATGATAATTCCCACTAATATTATAAATGTGAAAGTTTGGATGTTTGTTACGCAATCACGCAAAAACGGCTGAACGGTTTTTGATGAAACTTGGCACACATGTATATCATATCCTAGAATAATACATAGTATCTGTTATAGTCAACGCCTGCAACAACCTCAATAGCAACGTTTCTGTATGCGTATTATTTAAGTACCGACCTACCTATGTTAATTAGCTGTAAGGTACTTGTATTAATCCATATTTGTTACTACCACCAATGATCTTTTGAATTTTTGTATTGTCATTTCTACTTTCGGCTGTTAACTCAGCAAATACACTTTATACAGTTAAAAATTGAATTTAAATTATATCCCAAACTTCTTCATTAACAGTATCCTTATTATCCCGGGAAAAGATAAGATCTGTCAGGAACGCGGGAAAAACCACGGGGGATAACTGTTCCTTGTAATTTTTTAGTTCTTTAAACTTACTCCATCTATTATTGTTCTTTAAGAGCGGAACCCCGTTGGCTCGCAGGTGGGACGGGACGTCCCAAAACCACCTTTTTATATCTACCAGGTTTCGCCAGTTATTAAACACTTAAGAAAATGTCAAGGCCGTGGGTTCGAATCCTACAATGGGCTTGAGCTTTCGGTGAAGGAAACCATAGTGAGGAAACCATAGAACGATGGTAGGGTACTTTGTAGTACCCGACTGGCTGGCTACCACCCTCAAGTTGAAAATCTGTCGCCAAGCACCTGTTGGTGTGTTCCGGCAGTTGCATTTGAGAGCCAGTTGCCTTTAAGGCATTGTAATAAGGTGTACAACACATTGGCAATCCCCTTAGTATTAATGTCTATAGGCGACGGTAGTCACTTACCACCAGGTGACCCGTCAGCTTCGTTGTCACTTGTGGTATAAGAAACTTACTCAAACTCCTTCTATCACCGACGCCGTAAACGATGGCTGGCCTGATGATTGTATAGCTGAGCTCCGGCTCCAGATTTTTGAGTTCCAATTCCACCTTGCTCTTCATACGCCCTTCCACTGTCCACGGCTCTATGGGACACGTCTCCTTTTGTGGCTGTGGATCATTTAGTACAAAAGTACATGTTTAAGTTGCTTTTTAGGGTTCCGTACCGCAACAGGATAAACGGAACCCTTATAGGTTCACTTTGTTGTGCGTCTGTCCGTCTGTCTGTCAAGACACTATCTCGGGAACGCGTGGAGGTACCTACAAGTTTGTACGGAACCCTGGGCGCGAGTCCGACTCGCACTTGGCCGGTTTTGTTGTGTCAGTTTATTTATACCTGTTACTATTGTATAGAGGTCCCTACTAAAATCATACTTAGGTAGGACAAAACTCGTTAAGTTGTAAAATTCTCGTGTCACAGTTTTAGTTACCGTACTCCTCCGAAACGGCTGGACCGATTTTGATGAAACTTTATATTTATATTCAGTAGGTCTGACAATAGATTGTCATCTATTTTTTACTAGCTGTTCAAGTGGGATCTAGCGGTACCAAAAATAGATAACAACCTACTCTCAGACCTACTGAATATACATATAAAATTTCATCAAAATCGGTCCAGCCGTTTCGGAGGAGTACGGTAACAAAGGAACGATTTGGATGAAATTTTGTTGTGTAGGTATTTCAATGGGTTCCTCGATGATTTGAAAACGAAGTTGGATCCGATAGGTGGCGCTGGAATCGGGTTCTAAGTTTTGTTTTATTTAAGAGCAGGACAACGTCTGCCGGCTCCGCTAGTATATGTATAAATGAGTTACATACCTTATCGCTACTATGCATCTGCCCGCTGGATATCTCGACTAGCCGAGCCCGCAGCTTGGCGCACTGCTTGGCGACGTTGGTGCTCAGCGTGAGGATCCCTTCAGCGTACACCGCCTCCGTCTGACCCACGCGGGTCTCTCCTGCGCAATTCGCAACCAGACCCCACGCCGCACCCTCCCCAGGGTCTAATGCCGACGCGCATGATGCTTTAACAAATATAATTACGTATGAAATATTATGTTATTAAGGCGATGATAGCTCAGTGGTAGTGACGTCGGATACCGCGGCAAAGGTCGTGGGTTCGAATTCTACAATCAGCTCAAGCTCAAGATGTTTTCCTTCACCGAAAGCTCAAGCTTTCGGTGAAGGAAAACATCGTGAGGAAACCATAGCACGTTGGTAGGGTACTTTGTAGTACCCGACTGGCTGACTACCACCCTCAGGTTGAAAATCTGTCGCCAAGCACCTATCGGTGTGTTCTGTCAGTTGCACTTGAGAGCCAGTTCCCATCTAGGCTTTGTGTGCTTACCACCTTCGGCCACATCCACCACTTACCATAGTGAGATTGTAGTCAAACACAAGCCTATCCAGCCAGAATAAAAAAGATAAAAAATAAGTGTTGTTAAGAGGATCTCTTAGCTATATAATTGGACTAGCTGTCCCCCGCGGTTTCACCCGCGGTCCCGTGGGATCTTTTCATTTTTCTAGTTAATATATAGTCTATGACACTCACAAATAACGTGGCTTTCTATTGGTAAAAGAATTTTCTAAATCGGTTCAGTAGATCCAGGGATTACCCCCTACTACCTCACAACACTTTACCACTTTATAATATTATAGTGTAGATAAGGAATTTTAGAGCTATTCTGTCACATCGAACTAAATAAAAATCGTTTAACATTCCTAATCTACATTAGGAGGATGCTCAATCACACAAAAACGGTTGAACGGATTTTGATGAAAGGTGACACACAAGTAGATCATATCCTGGAATAAAACATAAGATACTTTTTATTCCAGAATAAGTTAAGATACCTCGAAACGCCGGGTTAAATTGTAAGGGACAGCTAGTAATATTATAAAGAGAAAATATTATATTTTTTGTTTGTTTGAGAAGCCAGTTCTCATCTAGGCTTTTGTGTGCTTACCACCTTCGGCCACATGATCATCAATTACCATGGTGAGATGGTGGTCAAACACAAGCTTATCCAGAAAAAAAAAAGGTAAATGGATAAACTCAAAAAATACTACAAATACTTTCGCCTATTAGCTACATTATTTTCACTCCTCTTGCTCAAACAGACCGTCATTGTGGCGTACCAGAGCGAAGAAAAAATAGCAATTCTTCCTCTAGGGGAAAAGTTTTTGTTTTCATTTTTGTGTGTCAAATGACAATGAGCCTACAAAAACGAAAAAGTCTTTAGTCATAAGTAGAATAATCATGAATAAAGACTCGACTTATTACTGTTTCATAAAAAAAGAACTTCATTTTAATTTTGAAAATGGAACTAAAATCGGCGATCTCTGGTAGAATGCATGCAATGTATTGCGGCTACAGAAGAAACAAAAAAAAAGACATTATAAACTACATATTTCATATTGTATTGGATTGTTTTATTTTCTCGCAATCGTAGTGAAAAGTATAGTGTAACACACGGCGCTAAAACCCATTAAAACGCGGTTTCTATTTACTCCCTCGCTATATAAAGCTCGGGAGTAAAACTACCTCGTATATAATGGGTCATTTTAGCTCCTTGTATAACAATCTACTATTGCGTGTAACATGAGCTATTTTAAAGTTTAATACTATGACAACAGGAGAGTCGGGTTGTGCAACCTTTTCCAGTAATATATCAAGCAGCGCGAGTCAATCAGGCGACATGGATAAGCCGACGGCGACGGGCCGGTTGGCGTGGTTGGTTAACACACTGCCTATCACGCCGCAGGTCGTGGGTTCGATTCCCATCCAGGACAGACATTTGTGTGCATGAACATGTCTGTTTGTCCTGAGTCTGGGTGTAATTATCTATTTAAGTATGTATTTACAAAAAAAAAAAAGTAGTATATGTAGTATATCAGTCATCTGGTTTCCATATTACAAGCTCTGCTTAGTTTGGGATCAGATAGCCGTGTGTGAAAAATGTCCGAGGATATTTATTTATTTATTATTTATTTATAAGCAAGGGTCGGTAACTGTCCATAAAAGTTAGTGAAAGTAAGGCTACTGCGGCATTGGAAGGTCACGATAAAAAAAAATCCATTTAAAATATCAAGGGCACTCTGTTACCCCGATAATTGTTATCTTATCACGTCGGCTTTCAGCGCCATCGTGTAACGAAAACTACATAGATTATTTGGTACCGTCAGTTGATAACGTCATTGTTTGCTTGACGTCGGATACCGCGGCGAAGGTCGTGGGTTCGATTCCTACAATGAGCTTGAGCTTTCGGTGAAGGAACACATCGTGAGGAAACCATAGCCGGTGGTAGAGTACTTTGTAGTACTCAACTGGCTGGCTACAAACCTCAAGTTAAAAAGCTGTCGCCAAGCACCTATCGGTGTGTTCCGACAGTTGCACTTGAGAGCCAGTTCCCGTCTAGGCTTTATGTGCTTACCTTCGGCCACATCATCACTTACCATGGTGAGATTGTGGTCAAACACAAGCTCATACAGAATTAAAAAAAATGCAAGCCATGCTGTAGATCACTCGATGTCAAAGAATTTATCCAATATTATAATGAAAAACATTTACAAGTGTTTATAAAATTTGAAGATTGCCCTCGATTTCCCTGGGATCCCATAATCAGATCCTTACTTGGGGACAAGTAAGGATTTATCAAGAGTTAACTCTGTCGAATAAAAAAAGTATTTTGAAAATCGGTTGACAATTTTGTAACCTAATTAATAAGTATTAATTAATTTGTTAGTATTAATGTTTTTATTTTGATACCTTTGTGGTATTTTTAAATTTAAATTGTATAAATTATTAAATCGATAACTAAATTTAAAAAAAGATACATACAGTCGAACACATAACCTTCTCCTTTTTGAAGTCGTTTAAAAAGGATAGATTAAATTTTACTAAAAATAGCAATAAGACGTTCAATAAGTGTTCCTTAAGTGTCCCAAAATTGAATAAAACATTTTGAGTTTGAGCTTACCATGTTTTCATTCACCGAAGATGTACGTAATTAAAAGCAATAGCTAATAGGGCTAGACGGAAAAAAATCTTACGAAAAATTGTCCCGACACTTTTTGCTATAGTAAGCTATTGTAAGCTGTGCGGCGTGCGCATGTTTCTCTGTTTGTCTCTCTCTCTCTCTCTCTTATAGAGAGCAAGCCAGATATTTTCATTTCTATTTATATACATATATATATAGATATAAATAGAAATGTTTTTTTTTATATATACTCTCTCGACTTATATAACTTATATAACTTCGTTCCATCCGGGTGTCCCTTGACACCTCTCAAGTTTTAATTTTTTTTTCATTTGTAACGTTTTAAAAGTAATTATAAGTACGACGACCTCGACAGAAGACAAAAAGGTTATAAGGAAACCGTTGCGTTTACTATGCGCACGCCGACAATGAAACAATGCTCGATTAATGTATCATATTATAATTCAATACCGAACCAATATTGTCTGTGTATAATAATTTTTAAAATTCTAACGCTTATAGGAATATAATGATAAACGTTGCGGTGGTTTTAAATAATAACAATTTTGTGGGACATGATTATGATCAAAGCTAGTTTTAAAAGAACCGGTCAAGTGCGAGTCGGACTCGCGCACCGAGGGTTCCTTACAAACTTGTACGTATGTAAATGTTTTGTTCATCACGGGAATCGAGTTTAGGGATATACGGTTTTCGAATTTATTCCTTTACATGTGCTACATACATGATATTGCTTCTTGCCAAATTTCATGATTCTAGGTCAACGGGAAGTACCCGGTTTCGATTCCCTTGCGAGAGTCAAAATATGCGGCATAAACAACCGTATCTTTTGATTGGTTTGATTTAGAAGTT
Organism: Ochropacha duplaris; assembly: GCA_951361185.1. Classification (NCBI taxonomy): domain Eukaryota; kingdom Metazoa; phylum Arthropoda; class Insecta; order Lepidoptera; family Drepanidae; genus Ochropacha; species Ochropacha duplaris. The sequence goes on along the minus strand of OX592701.1, from coordinate 11,413,737 downwards.
TGATTTTTTCACTGCCTCTAGGGTTTGCAGACCTGAGTATTTGATATTAATTTCAACATGATACTTCCACGCGTCCCTGAGAAAAAGGGTCTTGACAGACGGACAACTAAGTTCCGTCTGGGATTCATAAGGGTTCCGTTTTTTCCTTTTCAGGTACTGTACCCTAAAAAGATATTATAAAACTAGATATTTAAAAAAACGGTATTTATACAGAAATGTTACTAAGAGCACTTCCTATAATTCCTACGTCATCAATTGAATGTAATATTTATTGGCGAACTCTAACAACTGATACAAGACAGGATAAACTAGTGTTTTCCCGTCAATAATAGTATTTATACTATGCCAGTTACATAATGCCACGATGATTTGTGGTAAGCTACCTAAATAAAAAAACATACCAATATGAATTAGCGGCGAAGGAGAAAAAATCACACAAAATTATAAACAAAACTAGCTGTCCTTCATTTCCCGGAACAAAAAGTATCCTATGTCCTTCTCAAAGGTCTCATCTATTTATATACCAAAATTCATAAAATCTGGTTCAGCGGTTTAGGCGTGAAAAGGTAATAGACATGAGACGTGATTCACGAGGAACGTTTTGGTCAACATTTTCGAGATTATTAAATTTTTAGATATTGAATATCTCGAAAATGGTGACCTTTTTATTTTGGTCATTTTTGTATATTTGCTAGATGACCCGCCCACCTTTATCCCTCTTAAGTTTGTCGTACTATTTACCGGACATCCTGTATATCCTAATACGACACTACGACAGCAGAAAATATCGGCGGGTCGCGGTGTCCAATAAAATTCATTTCACACAACGATTTGATAAAGTAATCTAATTACATTGACAAGTGTTACTCGGATCTCGGATGTAAGCAGGTTTCATAATAATCACTTTGTAATAGCTAATTAGGTTTTCATGCACGCTGCCTGCCACGGTTCATGTTATGTGTGCATGTAATAAGCAATATAACACGAGAGGGAATAAAGTCAAAATTTTTGTTCAACATTATATAATACTCGCGTTCCCGAGGGATCTTATCTTTTCCCGGGATAAAAAGTAGGCTATGTGCTATTCCAGACTATAATCTATCTCCATGCCAAATTTCATCCAGATCCATTCAGCCGTTCTGGCGGAAATGAGTAACAAACATCCATCCACCCATCCATCCAAACTTTCACATTTATAATATTAGTAAGATAAGTGCAAAAGTAACTGTGACTCTTTATTAACTATTAACACCTAAAAACTGAACCAATTTAGATGAATTTTGGGCATGGAGATAGACGGGACCTTGGTTAAGGCCATAGGATACTATTATCACGGAAAAAGATAAGATACTATGGGAAAACAGTTGAAAATGTGTCATATAGCTAATCCTAAATCCATGCTAATATTATAAATGCGAAACTGTGCCTGTTACCCTCTTCACGCTTAAACCGCTGAACCGTATTTGATGAGATTTGGTATAGAGATAGATGGAACCTTAGAGAAGGGCAGGATACTTTTTATCCTGGGAAAAGATAAGATCCCCAGGAACGCGGGTGAAACCACGGAGCGGAAAACTAGTATAATAAAGCTGTATGTCATGAGCCTACAAGAAAATAAATTAAATTTCACATGTAGAATAACTGTGACCCCAAAGGCCTAATGACATAATATATTTTTCATCAGAGTACGTAAATATTTATGATAGCAGTAAAAAATAATGGAAATGAATCATCGTAAAGTTGATATCATAATCAGCTGAAACAGAAGTCAGCGACACAAAATATTATGTTACATGCATTGTAAAATATAATAAACTTGCATTGCTTTTATTATCTATGGTAATCATTATAGCATAACATAACATACATACATACATACGGGTGCGGCCTCAGCCTAATACTTTGTGGTGGGGGTCATACAGGGCCGGATTTAAGGGAGGGCAACTGCCCGGGGCCTCCACAAGAGAGGGGCCCCCACATAAAATCCTATACGTATAAAAGATCTAGAAGTGTTGTCGGACATGCGGTTGGAATGAAGGTTTCTTTGGCTATATAAGGTGAAACACTTGCATGAAAAATATGTATTATTTATCCTATTCGCAAATTAATTTGGGGCCTCCACACCTCTAAGTCCGGCCCTGGGGTCATATGATCAGTAAAATAAATAAGTTAAGTAAGGTTAAGGTTTTTAAGGTTAAGTTACGATTTGTCATGACCCGTACAATACATAAGCTGGCAAATATAATTATTGATTCGAATTAAGTATGTGGGCGACCCAGCTTTGATCAGGACATATTGGCATAGGTAAGTCTTAGTTGTTTAGCGCCTGAAAACATAGATAAAACTAAAAATCCGTTGTATCTAACCAGAGAGACTAACTAGATAAATTTTTCTTCCCCCTAATTTCTAACATTTAAATTTTCATTGAATTTCTTAAGACATTTTCAAGAACATAATAACAAATGTAATCATGTCAGCCGGAAGTCATCCACCGCTGGAAAAAAGCCTCTCCCAAGGATCTCCATGATGGCCAGCCTTGTGCTAATCGCATCCAGTGACTTCCACCCTCACAAGATTGTAAAATATATTAAGTAGGATAGGATAATGTAATAAGTTGAAACATGATTTTTTTATGTATGTAGATTACAGACAGCCGTTCTGTCTGGATATTCAAGAGTTTTATATTTTTCAACAAAACATTAATAAATGATTACTTGAATTGTGATTATGTATTCAATCTATTCATATTTTAATTCATATGATTCTGTAATCATAAAACAACAATATTTTACCACCATTTACAATCATAAATTGTATAAGATTCCAATTAGATTATGCTGTATATAATTATTATTGTTTTGCATGCATAAGGTAAGACAATTAGAGTGAATAGAAATAGTGAGAACTGTGAATAATTCTAGAATTTATAACTGTTCAGACACATTTGCTGCCAGCTGAAATTGCACCATTTAAGGTTTCCTGGCTAAAACATAAGTATTCTATAATCGAATTAAGCGCATAAACACTTACTTGCGTTTATAAGGTTCGCACTTTTGTATTCCACCCGGGGATCTTCAAATATCTTGGAATGGGCAGGATTCAGGAATGCCAGCTGTGGAGGTGTTTTATCAACGACGCGTAGTCCGCTCACCAAATTATTGGTTATCAGGTAGTCCACCAAGTTCCGGCCAATGAAGCCGCACCCTAAACAAAATCACAGAACAATCAGGCGACTAAAAACACATCGAGTTAGGATGACTAACACTTTCCGAAGTCCGTTAGGGCTTTGAAAAAAAAATAAGTCACACGATTTCGGATAATGCAAAAATATACCACAATTTGTGTAAGTAAAATGAAGCGGTTTGAGAATATTATTGTTAATTATTACCTCCTAATACCACTACTCTTGGTTTTGAATTATCACCGGTGGAATCACACATTTTGCAAGCGGTTCCACAAAAGTGAATGACAGTTATTTGACAGACAGCATAGAATGTTGACTGACGGCTCATCTGACAGTTGAATATTATGTTGCCAGTTAACAAAAAAACTTACCGATACGCGGTATGAAGTTCTGCGAAGAAAATTCTATGCCCCGTAGTGTTTTTAAATAAGGGTAATAACCCTTATGAATGCATAAGGGTTCTTTTCCTGCAGAGATGTGTAATGCAGCTATGATGTGAGAATGTGAAAACTATGTGACCGTTTCCACTGATGCTATGCTTTGTAGCGGAGCGAGTAAGATGTGCTATGTAGATGTTAGTGCACACAGCACATCTCTGGTGAAAAAGCAGCCCATGATACTCCCGTATCATAAAGTACGGATCCTACTACTAATCTTATAACAAAATTGCACACCAAGCTTACGTAATTAAAGAGCTATGAAAGAAGACACAAATTAAATCGGAAGACAAAAAAAAATTAAATTAATTTATTTATATTTACATAATTTAATAAATTAACAGACTTATAAAATAACTTTAATATTAAAATTCAGTCTCGTCGTGTCCTACAGATTCTATATATACATTTACATTTTGAATGTTTAATTTCTCTACTTCTTTTACATCAGGGGGTAAGAAGATTGCTACCGCTAGTCCAGCTGAAACAAAATTATAGTTTAAAATAGTCTATTATTAAAAACCACGGCGGGTGATCTTTTAATAAGTTGGCGTTGTTTTAATAAATACATAATAAGGCACGCTTGATTAGATGGTAAAGGCAGTGTTGCCAGATTACGTCAGGCAAGTACAATTTAGCCTAGTATCAGTTCTTTCAGCGCATTGTAGTCAAATGAAATGAGACTCGATCGACGGCAGGTAGCGCTTCGACAGTACCTTCCTAACTAAAAAGCTACGACCTCTGAGTTATGGTGTACAGATTTACGGTTCGTTCAACCTCGTTGCTAATGAAATGAGGAAACCTGCATATAACATAATCTGCAGGCAATGCTCGACAAATAGCCTACGTAGTGAGGAGTATTGCTCTCTTTATAAGTCATATTAATTTCAAGTCTTGCTCTTCGTATTTAAGATTTCCTGTTGTAAGCGAAATCTTGCCTTACCTTGCAGGTAAATTATCGCTACTTTTGGGTAGATGGCGCTACTATTAGGACTGTTGCAAGACACAAAGACTTTTTGAATTATACATCGCGCTAAGTTCTATCAGGAATCTGCATAGATAAGCGATGATAGCTCATTGTAGTGACGCCAGACAAAGGTCGTAGGTTCGAATCCTACAATGAGCTTGAGCTTTCGGTGAAAGGAAACATCGTGAAGAAACCATAGTACGGTAGTAGGGTACTTTGTAGTACTCGACTGGCTCAAGTTGAAAATCTGCCGCCAAGCCTGTCGGTGTGTTTCATCCGGCAGTTGCACTTGAGAGTCAGTTGCCTGAAGGTATTGTAATAAGGTGTACAAACTTAACACTTTGGCAATCCCCCTGGTATTGCTAATGTCTATAAAAAATACAAATTTCCAACAACTACGGTCTGACGGAAGATATTGCCTTTGCAATGGACTTGACTACCTCCGGCCTTCATGTCATCCTTTTTTTTTACTTTTTGTTAAGCTTGTGTTTGACCGCAATCTCACCATGGTAAGTGATGATGTGGCCGAAGGTGGTAAGCACACAACACTTAGATGGGAACTGGCTCTCAAGTGCAGCTGTCGAAACACACCGATAGGTGCTTGCATGGCGACAGATTTGAGGGTGTTAGCTAGCCAGTCGGGTACTACAATACAAAGTACCCTACCACCGTGCTATGGTTTCCTCACGATGTTTTCCTTCATCGAAAGCTCAAGCTCACTGTAGGATTCGAACCCACGACCTTCGCCGCGGTATCCGACGTCACTACCACTGAGCTATCATCGCCTTAGACTGTCCTGGAACTGTTTTGTTCTATATAAGTATGTAAAGTTTGGTTTTAAATCTTTTTTTAATTGTGATACTCACAAACAACAAGAACTACATAGCCACTGATCATGGGCGTGCAGTGTGTGGCTAGAAGGCTCGCAATCAGCTGAACGCTGAAGAACCCAAACCCTCGTGCGACCACCACCGATAAACATGTTGCCATTCCCCTGGAATTTATACAATTTATATTTATTAATTATTATTTTGTCTGATGCCGTAAATCGTGTGCTCAAATCTTACCTACATTGCTTAAGCTTTCGGTGAAGGAAAACATCGCGAGAAAACCATAGGATGGCTCGCTCTCACCCCAAGTAAAAAATCTGTCGCCAAGCAACTATCGTTTTGTTTCAGCAGTTGGAGGCGAGAGCCAGTTGCCTTCAAGGCATAGTATAAGGTCAACAACACTTTGGCACCCCCCTGATATTGCTAATGTCTATAGTTACTATTGCTAATGCCTTACTTTTGTCCCAGGATATTTATTAGTACCTACTAAAAAGTAAGCAATCTGTATAGAACTAACCTTAAATGTGTAGGATTCAGCTCCACCAAATAAGTATTAACATTGCCTAAAATCAAGGCTACGTATAAGAACACGTAGAACAAAGCTATGCTGAAGAGAGGAATCCTAATGAAGAGCAGCATTAGACCACAGATGGCAGAGATAATGAACACCAGGAGTGTCGTTCTCCTCTTGCCGAGTGGATTGACGATGAATGATAGCAGGATAGTGAAGATCACTGAAGCTCCAGAATAACACATTACTGTGTAGAGAGTGAGAGGCTGGATGATGTTGTCGCAGTCGGTTGATGTCTGGAAATAGATAGATCAAGTGTAGATAGTGCCTTCCACGAAGACGCCTCCCACTCTTTTTCCTAATCTCTTATAGTACAGGTGTGCATCCTCTCACTAGTGTTATAGTGATGTCGTTATGTATCACTGGATGGCACTAAATATACCTTTTTTTTGAATCACAATAAGCTTGTGTTTGACCACAATATCACCATGGTAAGTGATGATGTGGCCGAAGGTGGTAAGCACACAAAGCCTAGACTAGATGGTACTTACAGTATTAGAAGAAGCAGCCTGAATTGCAACTTCGCAGAAGGTAAGCCCAGAGCTGTTGCCGCCATTGAAATACGCGTTGGTCATTGTGGGAACCCACATCGTGTAGCCTGTAGATCTGCAGTCAAATATTGCATAATATGTTATTTATGGATTAAACCCCAACAAAACCATAAATGTAAAGAGGTATCAGCCAGTGTTTCAGCTGTCATTTCAAGAATTAATTTAAACATATAGTGGTCAGTTATCCAGCCGCAGATATAGCTTGCTATAACATTTATTCGATAAATACAATAGAGTTATTTTTATAAAAAAAAGATGTTTGGTACTTACGTCATATAAGCGCATAGCAATATGTAGTAGAGTTTGAGAGAATTCTTTAGAAGTGGTGGCTTAAATAATGGCACAGTCTGATTCCACATCTTGCGAAGAAATGAGATGTCGGTATGTGTTTGTGCTGTCGGCTCGTCTAGGAACACGGAAGCGACCTAAAAGCCATGATTTAATTTTTTATCTGATAATTGAAGACGTTGATGTTTCAGAAGAAGGAAACAAAGAACGTAACGCTCATAAGGGCCAAATATTGAATTTTCTTGTAATCTAAACAAAATTTTTGTCAAGGACAAATAATCAGCCACCTCTAAAAATTCGGCGGTTTCCTCGTCTATAAACATTAGCAACACCTTCATGAGACTTAGCAATAATATCTTACTGGATACACGTGCTTCTCAAATCCAGTGTTCCATCTAAACGTTGAACTTAGAACCTGCATAGCCTCTTTCTCTCGTTCCTTACTGAGGAGGAATTTTGGGCTCTCGAACAAGAACACCATGCCCAGAGTTCCAATGACTCCAGGAAGGCTGATGATCTGCATGAGTAGTCGCCATGGTCGGTACTCCATTACCATCCAGGATATCTCGTAGTGGAAGCTAAGCTTGAAGATTGGTAGGGCAAACACTGTAAATAAAAACGGTGTTAGGGACTATGTGACAAGAATTCGGTGAAAGAAGAAATAAAAAAGTAAAGCTTGAATCGGAAATCGATGAATAAGTAAATAAGTAAATAAGCAGTAGTCGTCGAATTAGAAACCAAACAGTCATCACCACTAAGACCCAGCATCTAGTAGTAATTGTGCGGAGGGAGATAATGTTTTCATACTTTGGAGGAATTAAGAAGACAACGAAGTGAAATATTCGATGAAAAATATCTAGATAAAAACATTTTTAAATTTTCTAGTATGTGCGTTAGGTAAGGAAATGGAAGGATAATTATGCTAGCATCTCATTGGAAGATGAAGAGATCCTTACCGCATATGATAAATTGCACGAACATAGTGGCGCTGGCCATCAAGAACATGAATCTGCTACGGTATCTCATGGGGACGCTTTCCCCGACCAGCACAAATGCTGCGGCGTTAGCTGATGATGTACTGGAAATACAAATAGAGAAATCAATAAGCAAGGGGTGGAAATGTCACTTCGCAAGTGCGTACCGAATGTTTATAGGATGCCAAATCAAGGTCCTGCGAGTTCGCTTTTGATATGAGGTCGCTCGCCTGAGTGAGACTCAACATCGAGTTTGTATTTAAGATGATAATAACATTGTTTTCACTATTTTGATGGATTTTTGGAGTCCTAAAACTCTTCATAACTTCCTCAGCTTGAATAACATTTGGTTTCTCTGCCTATTCACATAAAATCATCTTGCTATTATTTCAGTTGTACTTTTTAGTCCTGTAGATGGTGGTGACTTACTACATCATACCTTCCGCGATTTGTTATCACAAGCCTAACAGTATTAAGGCAAAAATAAAATATAAAATTAATAAAAAAAGAGAAACTTACAAACTTGCGGACAGAAATTTGAGGACAGCCAAAGAAGCGTATGTTGGGGCCATACTGGCAGCAAAATTAAAGATGGACCCAACTGGCATAGCAAGCAGTAGTGTTGTTCGTCTGCCGAGAGTATCAGCACAGAGACCCCAGCCGTAAGAGGATATCATTACTCCTGGAGAAACAGACAGGAAAATGATAATCACCCTCAAGTTACCAAGAATGTACTGGTGTGATCCAGCAGTAACACTGCATGACAGTTAGGCTATGCTAGGCGTTATATGCTTACCTACAAGAACTACAAAACACAAGTCTACCAAAAGTAAAAACCAAACCTTTGCTACCGTACGAGCATTAGCATTCAATGGGACAGTTACAGCTTGCTCATAGCTTTGTACAGAGGACGAATGTGGCTGACTATATCTTTTAATGCAGGGTTAGGCACCCTGTGTTTTATTTCGACGTACATGAGCCGCATACTTTACTTTTACTAACATAACAACGTCAACGTAGCTTACCAATCAAAGCCATAAAACTAACCAATACCAATCAAACTCTACAACACTTACCAATCAAAGGCACAACACTTACCAATCAAAGGCACAGCACTTACCAATCAAAGGCACAACACTTACCAATCAAAGGCACAGCACTTACCAATCAAAGGCACAACACTTACCAATCAAAGGCACAACACTTACCAATCAAAGGCACAACACTTACCAATCAAAGGCACAGCACTTACCAATCAAAGGCACAACACTTACCAATCAAAGGCACAACACTTACCAATCAAAGGCACAACACTTACCAATCAAAGGCATAGCTGACAGCAAACCCTGCTGGGTAGTGTCCAGCACCATGTCACAGGCTACAGCCGGCATCACCACGGAGAAGCCGAAGATGTCCAGGTACATAGCCAGGATGATCAGGCAGCACGTGCCTAACATAGCTATGTTGTATTTTCCGAAACCTAAAGAGAGTTCAGGATTTTTTTGTATTTCTTTGATGAATAAGATAATATTCCTAGAGTAGATAGGCGTATTTTATGACAAGTCGGTTGGGTAAGCAGAAGGTCTACCTAATGGTAAGTAGGAACTGACATGGTTATCAGCAACACCAAGGGTATTGTGAATATGTAGTTATGTTGCATATCTTTACGAAGCTTAGAAAGCAACCATAGTGCATCTGACGGACAAAGTTTGACGACATATTTTCAACTTGAGGGTGGTATCCAGGTACCTACTGCAAAGTATCCTACCACCGTGCTATGATTTCCTTCATCTAATGCTCAGATTAATAAATATAGCTTCTGTGCATTGATTTAAAGCATGATTTATTATAACGTTTGAAAACAGAAAAGATAAAAAATATTAAATTGAATAAAATAACGTTTCTTATTGTTTGATGTACAATCATGAGATCTATCTTTCTGTAATCCTACTAATATTATAAATGTGTTTGTATGTTTGTTGCTCAATCACGCAAAAAAGGCTGAACAGATTTTGATGAAATTTGAGACATAGGTTGATCATATTTTGGAATAAAACATAGGATGCTTTTTTCCCGGGAAAAGATAAGATCTCTCGGGTGAAACCGCGGGGGAAAGCTAGTATTTTCAATCCAATCTACATTATCTAAACATAGTCAATGAATAGAAGCATTTCTCTTGAAGTCAATTATTATCTGTAACTAACTTTTATATGTTATCTTTCTTCATTTGTTATGTTTGTAAAAATAGTTTATCAATGCACTTGATGTTTGATAATATTACATTTGTGTCTATTTTCGTGGCAGTATGAATATTTTTAATGACAAATAGAGATTAGTTTCGAAATGTATCATTGTATTTCCGTTACCTATTCGCCTTCGCTGATTAATGTTCTGATAGTTGTTCTAAATTCGATTGGTTTTGATAGAAAAATATTATTTAGATTTTTTTTATCTGGGGGCACGGCAGTGCCCCGCCAAGACAAGCCAGCGAAGCGAAAACGCAGGGGCACTACCTACCCTTTCTCGAAGCGCTTAGTCGTATTTTTTATATTCTTTACAGATTTAGATATAGAATTATGTTCAAAATGAAATTAGAGAAATAATAATAGCCCTTTTAAGTAGGTCTGTATGTAGTAATCAATGCAACAAAATTTCAGAAAAATGTATAGCCTTTCTGTTACAAAATAATCGTTAGGCAAACATACGAAAAGAAAAGTATATTTGAGAGTATTGGATGTTTGGAACCTACATGCCACGCCGATAGTAAAAAAAAGGTTTGAAATAGGTACAGTTCCAAAAGTCAACGATATACGAGTTGGTGCTGATGGAATCTACAAACATAAAGTTACATACTTAGTGTAAATTAAACACACCCATTAATTAAAACTGGATTAATTATTATGATTTGATCGGCATTATTAAGAAAAGAGTTTGTTCCTCCCATGTTCATGGGAGGAACAAACCAAAAACACTATTTTCATACCTGCTAAATCCAAAGCATCTTCGAAACTTGATTTTTTTGAAGCTCCCTCAGTCACAGCAAAAGTCATTTTACAAGAAAGAAAAAAATCGAGCACTGAATACGTTTTAAATCGCAATCGCATAGACAATTATTTAGAAGTTAGTTTAACGTCACGTTGTCTTTGCCTTTAAATACTGAGTGATTATTAATCAGAGTAGTCTGTCGTGATATTCATTTATCTATATTCATTAACATCTATGACTATTATTGATGTCCGCGGTTGCACCCGCGTTGACGGAATAAAAAGCCCTTGTATTATTATCTGTATCTATCTATAAAATTCAATCGTTACTGACTGACTGCTCAAACCACTGAATGGATTGCGCTGAAATTCTGCACGCGGATAGATATTATGACCGCCTACGGGGATGAAATGCGGAAAGCAAGTTAGCAGTATTATTGATATTACAAGTATCCTTTTTATTCTGGCAGTAAGTTTTATTTCAACTTATAAGTTATGAACTAAACAAAGTAATAATTAACAAACATACCTACCTTGCTTTGAAAAACAGTGCGAGTCAGCAGTAGGTATAGCGTCATCTACCGGAAAATACGAAAAAACAAGAAAAGATAAAAACGGGAGAATATGATCAGTTTTATTAGAATTATTTGAAAACTATACAAATAAAGAGAAGCCTTCATTTTTGCGGCCTGCTTGAATGACTCGTAGTCTTTGCACTCCAAAAACGGGGACGTATTTTCACTCTACATTGTATGCGTAGAGTTTTCTTTGCCTATGGAATGAAGGCATTCTTCACTCATACATAACCATGCATGACACAACGGGCGTGGCGGCGCCTACTAGTTGATACTTAAAAACCTGTGAAGTATATCTTGCTATCTGCCTTGCATCTTAAGTGTCAGTCAGTTTAAGTGTCTGAAAACCCTACTTGAAGTAATGGGTTTTCTAACTATCTATTTTTATCATCATGACTGAATGAATCGACGAGACTCGCTAACAATCTCGGATATCTTAAAAATGAAAATATATCTACTACTTTATACTTAGGTAGTACTAGTAAAAACCGCTTTTATGAGAGATGATAATTATAAGTTATGATAATTGAGTATATTTTATGAAATAACATAACAAATTTTAACCAAAAAGTGCGCATACTTTAATCAGTTTCGTCACAAAATAAATATAAATGTTAATTGTAGCAAAACAATTTGTGGAATATGCATTAGGCCATTACAAAGGTTTTTTTTACTTCTGGATAAGCTTGTTTGACCGCAAATACCGCGGTAAGTGATGATGTGGCCCAAGGGTGGTAAGCACAGAAAGCCTAGATAGATGTGAACTGGCTCTCAATTGCAGCTGTCGGAATGCACCAATTGGTGCTTGGCGACAGATTTTCAACTTGTATATTATGGTATTACATAGTACCCTAGCACCGTGCTAGGTTTCCTCACGATGTTTTCCTTCACCGAAAGCTCAAGCTTGCATTGTAGGATTCGAAACGAAGACCTTCGCCGCGGTATCCGTCGTCACTACCACTGAGCTATTATCGCCTTAAAAGGTTTTCAGGTTTTCTTTATGTCAGAAGACTATCAAGCAAAGATGATGGTAAGTGCTACCAGTAATGCAACACGCATTAGTCGAATTTACGAACACTTCTGTCGGGTAAAACTAATATTTTACGAACACTTCTGTCGGGTAAAACTAATATTTTACGAACACTTCTGTCGGGTAAAACTAATATTTTACGAACACTTCTGTCGGGTAAAACTAATATTTTTTCATCGAAAACTCAATTTTTGGTATCCAGGATATGTATCAATCACTAAGGCTGGGCTGGTTCCGATGAGACTCTAAATTGAATCACTATTAGGTCATGACGTTGTTTGACTCATTTAAAAAATGTTCATAAACCTAGTAAGATACCTACTTCTACAATATTACGAAAATAGAAACACCGATGACTGTAGTATACTTACTTATCAGATAGATAAATATTGTTTACTTTCAGTTATTTAAACAATAAAGTAAAATGACTGACGCCCTATCGACGTAAATCAATTGGTACAATATTTATTTATCCTGTAATTTTTTGCTCTTGATTTTTTATTGTAATTGGTACCTACCACTTGATTTTGATTTAACTAAGTTCGCTACGTGGCTTTTCTCAGGTTTCTTTGTCCTTTACCAATAATTGCAAACCTATATCGTGAATGTATCTGCGGAAATGATGGAATTCCCACTTAATGTTTCCACCCATATGAAGAAGATTTAGAAAAAATATTGACAAGGAGAAGTCGAGACTGCTAATCTGAGTCAGTCAGAAAGCTGTTGTGTACGCTTAGAATTGTATAAAGGTCCTAAGTGTGTACGGCACGCGGTCCAATATATATATATATATATATTTTTCATGGATAAGCTTGTGTTTGACTACAATCTCACCATGGTAAGTGATGATGTGACCGAAGGTGGTAAGCACACAAAGCCCAGAAGGAAACTGGCTCTCAAGTGCAGCTGTCGGAACCCACCGATAGATTATGGCATAAGACTTTCAACTTTAGGGTGGTGGTGGCCAGCCAGTCGAGTAGTACTAAAAAGCTCGGATTTGATCTGATCTTAAAATCTTGAATTTTAATAATATCTTCCTTTAATTCATAATCATGTACCAACTACTTCGTCCCTTTCCATAATATCTTGTGTGTCATTTGAAGGCTGGGATTAAAATTGGAACACCAACTGCCTGCTAGTGCTAGTATCCTGGTAGATGCTTTGATACAAGGAACGTGACTTCGCCAGGTTTAGGAGACCGGACCGCAATATGGGACCTGTCTGCACTTGCATCCTTATTTATTGAAATAAAATTTAATGAATTATTTATTTCTATCTATTTATTTCTTTATCTATTTAAGAAAGTATTTACAAAAAAAAGTTGTAAATGTAGTTGTTAGGTATATCAGTTTTCTGGTTTCCATACTACAAGCTCTGCTTAGTTTGGGATCAGATAGCCACAAAGGCTTTTAACTTATACTATCTTTAATCTCTTTGGATAGCCGTGCGTGAAAAATGTCCGAGGATATTTCTTGAATTATCCGAAAAGTCGAAGTCGAAGCCAGAAGCTGTGCCAGAAGGTAACGTATCCACAATACCTTGCGGTTCTACCACGTTGGATGGCAATGTTAATTTCCTAACCTTTGTGTAGTTTATTTACTGCAGTGAATTTTTTAGGCTAAGAATATTGTGTAGAACTTATAATAAATAATATAGACTGAAACCTGTAATAACAACCGCCTCCTATGCACTAGAGTCCTGGTAGCCACCTCAATGCAAGCAACGTGACTTTATCCACAACATTTCTTTATCCGTTACGTGGTATTTCTAGAGTTTTCGGAACATCTAAAGATACATACAATAAAAGTCTTTGCTTTAAAAACATACCGTTAGACAGACGCATTCGAAATTTTAGCTATGTGGCTCTCAAGAGCGGGTTTGCTAGCCTCTTAATGAAAATTAGCTTGCTTGGTTGAGTGCTCAGTCAGATCATGATTTGTTTTTTCGTTTTAGTTTCATGTCAAGAGCGCCAAGTGTGACGACGCGACGTTGTGCCCAAGTCTGCCACGCGTTTACATCAGCAGTCACGTTGCTTATTGTCGGTGAACTACCAGGGCAGTAGTAACTAACAGCGGTACGTTACCAAGGGTGGATCCAGGAGGGCTGTCATGGAGGTCATAACCTCCTCTTGGGCTGGCTCTAGGTCAAAGACAATTAAACCACTTGACTGCGCATACAGTACCCCCCCGCACGAAAACTATTAGTATTTTGTCAACTATGTTGTGTCTAAGTTTTAGAACTGTGTGCACGCTAAATATCAGCCACCGCATAGGTCAAGATAAAATTGTGGTTTGGTTACTGACACACGGCAGTGTCGCGCGTTGATGTCTTTTGGAAAAGTCTCGCTCTTTCATTAGACAATTCTAATGCTTCCATCTCTTTTCATCGCGTGTTCATCCCTTGTCCCCCGGCCCGCGGTACTGAGTCGTGTGCTTCGAAGAAATCGGGCTATAAGCTCTCTAGTGGTATATACTCTTTGGTCTAGGTCGACTAAAATACTCTGTATGATGGCAAACATACGCAAATGACAAGAATAATATTATGCTGTATATGTACTTGCTTAGATTTATTATTGTAATTTCATCCCAAGCACTGATTATTATTATGCGTGTCAGGTATTCTACAAATTGGCTATTAAATATTCTATCTATTACTCTATCTATAATAAACCTTAATTGTTAACCTGGAATTAATTAAATAATTTATATACTTATGGCCTTATTCATATCTAATAAAATCCTCGATGTTTAGCATTACTGAATACCGTCGATTTTATTATGAACTAGCTTTCCGCCCCGCGGTTTCACTCGCGTATCCATTGAGATTGAATTTCAAAAATCTTTCTTAATCCTCGTCTACATCTTAAAAACATTACCTGTGAAAAAAAGGTCTAGGTCTAACACTGGGCGTTGATGAGTCAGTCCTTCTCATTTTTTATACCAAGAAACGGAAATAACTCCTAACTTTGAACCCCCGTTTTACCCCTTCAGAGGTGGAATTATAGAAAACGCTAAAACACGTATTTCTTTATTTTTATTTGTTAGCCTAAAAACAAAGTTTCATGGTTCTAGCTTCAACAAATGGTGGACTTCCATACATACTTTCAACCCCCGTTTCACCCCCTCAGGGGTAGAAATTTAAAAAACGCTAATACACGTATTTCTTTATTTTTAATTGTTAGTCTAAAAACAAAGTTTCATGGTTCTAGCTTCAAAAATGATGCGACTTCCCTACAAACTTTCAACCCCCTTTTCACCCCCTTAAGGGTTGAATTTTAGAAAACGCTAAAATACGTGTTTCTTTATTTTTAACTGTTAGCCTAAAAACAAAGTATCATGGTTCTAGCTTAAAAAAATCGCGGACTTCCATTCAACATTTCAACCCCCGTTTCACCCCCTCAGGGGTATAAATTTAAATAACACTGATACACGTGTTTCTTTATTTTTAATTGATAGTCTAAAAACAAAGTTTCATGATTCTTCAAAAATGACCCGACTTTCATACAAACTTTCAACCCCTTTTTCACCCCCTTAAAGGTTGAATTTCGAAAAATCCGTTCTTATTCCTCGGTCAAATTTTAAAAACAACACCTGGAAAAAAATCAGCTTTCTAGGTCTAAGGGTTGATAGATCAGTCAGGACTTACATATAGATAGATAAGGCCCATCATCTATTTATTGAATAGGTAAATGTTAGCGCCACGGGGTCACGTTGCTTGCACCCAGGCAAGTACCAGGAGACTATAAACTGACTGCAAGTGCATTTGAAACAGACATCTTGAATGGAAAATTGAGCGGGATGCACATCTAGACCCCCTACCCCCATGAAGCTACGTCAACTCACGTGGCTTGCATAGGTGCAACTACTAGGGTATTAGTACATAGAAGTTGGTTAGATTTTATTTAGTCTGTGATTTCAAATGTAACTTCAGCATTTTCCTTATAAATTTTCATGTGATTACCACAATTATCATTAGACATAAACATTTTAACCGAGCTAACCTTTAGTGAGCAAACCTTTTTTTCTTGATATTTAATGTCTATTTTACAAACTTGAAATTACAATAATTTAATTTGACTAAAATAGATATAAAATAAATTCCCAGATTGCTGCCCTGCTTCCTTAGGTTTTCTACATACATGTGGTAATTTGTTGTCAAAATTAGAATCGTTGACCGTCTCCGATGTACTGAAATCCTGGTAGATCCCTCAATGCAGGCAACGTGACTTATAGGGTAGTTGATTTACTGTTCTCGTCATATACTCTCACTCACTCACTCTCGTGAGGAAAGCAGCCTGGAGCTTTCACCAATCTCAGCATGTAGTATAGGTTGTATATTGCTTTTTATTTTATGTAGGTACTAGGTAGTTTAAAATTGTAGGTCATCTAACGTGTTCCGTGTGCTAGTGTCCTGGTAGCTAGCCCAGTGCACGCAACGTGACTTCGTCAGGGTGGTTGGTATGGAACTAAGAATATCGTTTGGAATATCGGGGGACGGCTAACGGAGAAAAACAGGTTTAGTAGCAGATTGCAACAAACACAAAATAATTTACTCCGTAAAATTCGCAAAATCGACACAACCGTCAGTCAACGTCGTCTACCTAAATGTAATTCGTAATAATTAATTAGCTGTTGTTGAAAAAATACTTAACAGATTAAAAATGACTATTGTTATGTTCGCTTTTTGTGGCATAGAATGTCACTTTTTTGAGCAAGTGGTACGAAAAGTAGAGTATTTTCCTCGGTGATAAAGCTATCTTAGTCTTGGGTGAACTTAAATCCCTCGCTACACTTGCGATTTAAATCGTTACCCGCGACAGAAGACACTGCTTTATCCCCTTGTTTAATAATCTACTAGACTACTATTATAAACTTTAGCGGTCCCCCGACACGACGACGCTTGGAAAATAAAAATATTTGAACATACATAATATATGTGACGATAATAATTTAATAGTTTTAATGGGTTTTAGCGCCGTGTGTTACACTATACATTTCACTACAATTGCGAGAAAATAAAACAATCCAATACAATATGAAATATGTAGTTTATAATGTCTTTTTTTTTGTTTCTTCTGTAGCCGCAACACATTGCATGCATTCTACCAGAGATGGCCGATTTTAGTTCCATTTTCAAAATTAAAATGAAGTTCTTTTTTTATGAAACAGTAATAAGTCGAGTATTATTCTACTTCTATTCATGATTATTCTACTTATGACTAAAGACTTTTTCGTTTTTGTAGGCTCATTGTCATTGGACACACAAAAATTTAAAAAAAAAAACTTTTTCCCCTAGAGGGAGAATTGCTATTTTTTCTTCGCTCTGGTACGCCACAATGACGGTCTTTTTGAGCAAGAGGAGTGAAAATATTATTTATTAGTTTTTAGAGTATATTTTTGTGTCGGGGGGTTTTTTAATTTTACTTTTATTTTTAAGACTTTGAAACATACATATATCGCGCGTCGTGTCTGAGTGAAAACAAAACGGTGGATAAAACCTCTATTCCCTCACCCGCGTAGTATGCAACACCCTGATTAAGTCACGTTCCCTGCATTGGGCCAGCTACCAGGATACTAGTAAATGTAGCTGGTTGACTGCCAATACTTGTCGTATACTTCGACTTGTTCTTCAAGGCGCTGTTGTAATGCAATGGTGTCATTAAGGGATATCTTGAAGAATTTACTTGGCTGGTTATCACTCTCAAGTTAAAAGTCTTTGACGACATTACCACTTACCTTGGTTAGTCAAACAAGAAAGAACTGATGTATATGAGGTCTGCAACACATTGGCAATACTCTTGACAGTGTTGATGACCAATTATCATCAGGTGGACCATCTGCCTTGCCAGCCCTCAAGAAATGAATGAAATGTTATGAATCAATCGTATTTAAAAGTGAAAAAATTTTCTTTTATTTTAATAGTTTTTATGAACTTGACCCCTAATGGTGTGATCAAAAATTCTACTTTCCCTTAGTTAGTCTCCTTCGTATTAAACACTACGACAGAAAAAATAAGTTGGCATATATGCTTCGCTGCCCGTGCGAAGCTGAGCAGGTCGCTAGTTTATAATACTTGCGGTTAGATTTCGTCTGGACGCTAGTCTTGCTCGAACCTAGACACAATGTTGGTCTAGACTTGAAAAATATCAATAAAAGCTACCAACCTCCCGGTATGCACTGATATCCTGGTAGTTTTCCAAGTACAAGCAACGTGACCCGAGAGAGTTGAACGTGTCAATGAGAAGGGGAGGGCTATGAGGCTAAAACCATTTCATGTACTTTAATGTTTCTAATATAATTTACAAGTTGTCCCCCGCGGTTTCACCCGCGTTCCCGTTGGATCGTTTCTTTTCCCGGGATAAAATAATATCTTATGACACTCACAAATAACATGGTAAAAGAATTTTCAAAATCGGTTCAGAAGACCCAGAGATTACAACCTCACAAACTTTATTTTATAATATTAGTACCTATAGATTTGGTAAATTGCGCCAACGAAAACTATCTACTAGGTTTCAGTTATTAAATGCTTTCTGATGAATGAAACCTTTGAAGAGTCTCATTTGAGAAAAGAAATTGATTATTTTAATTATTAGAGAAGGTAGTAGATGTCAACATACGTTGATGCTTTGCGACAACCAAAATTGTATCCCAGATTGTACTTAAAAAGATGGAGATTATTTTAATTATTAGAGAAGGTAGTAGATGTCAACATACGTTGATGCTTTGCGACAACCAAAATTGTATCCCAGATTGTACTTAAAAAGATGGAGATTTTCGGGAAAATATCAGTCCTTATGGTTGTGGATCGAGTCAAGTAAATGAATCAATATAATAAGGACACGGTTCTGTACTTCAATTCCCTAAGAGCGTTCAGTAAGCTTCTTTATTTATAGTGACATTGACACTGGAATTAGACAACCTTCAATGGAAAATTGAATTGAGGTCACCCATTCCCCTTTTCACCCTGGCCACCTTGCTATGACGAGCTCACGTTGCTTGCATTGGAGCAACTACCAGGACTCTAGTACTAGATAGTAGGTACATATTACTCGGCTATGGATCAATAGGTAAAATTCTGAAAATGTAGGTAACATTAGAATCTAAGCGTAACTTCACATCTTGCGGGAATTTGTTTTAACTATTGATGAATGTTGAAAAATAGGCTTTTGTATTATCAAGTAAAACTTTAGATTCACTTATTATTTACTTTGAAATTCTACAATCAATTTAAGTAATGTATGGATCTATGTTAGTTTAAAAATCAGTAATGTATATCATATTCATAGAAACTGATAATGTTTCGACGTTTACAGCGTTTGCTTCACATGTGGAATATTCGAAGTAGTGTCAAAAATGTACAAATTGGATTCTTAACCATGTGGATGCAACATGCATGACCATCCTCCATTCCCCTACCTCTGTGATTCCCACACTCACATTGTGCCAAGTGCCAACAACCCTGAGGAAGCCACGTTTTCTGATTCGAGTCAGCTACCAGGACACTAGCACTCAGTAGGTGATCGATGATACACTATTTTCACTGAAAATAAAATAAAACACTCCAACTACACTGACGAAGTCACGTTGCCTGGATTGAGCAAACTACCAGGGAGCTAGTAATAGCAGGTGGTTATGACCTATAATTTTAAATAAATGTGGAGACATCCCCTGTATTTATTTACGACCTTTTTTGTCGTGGCTCTAATAAAAATACGCCATTATTTCAGAAGCTAAATTTGGACTAAATATTACTCATAGCATGTGCTTAAATGAATACTGCATCAATATTTTATTAAATGCTTCTTCTCATCTTTGGCATAGGTAAGATGCATCTGTAGCATGTTAAAATGTTGGTATTAAATATTGTTATTATACTATACGGAATCCTCGGTGTGCGAATCGGACTTGTACTATGTGCTAAGACTCGCCCCAAACAGGAGGCCTCTCGTTTTGGTATAAGGAGAGCGGAGATGTCCCGTATTCTCGCAAGATCAGTATAAGATCTATTTTAATAAAATTTGGTTGATACATAGCAGTTGCGTTGCAACCACGATATAATTTACAGTTTACAAAATATAAACGGGAAAAAGTGGCAGCATTTCCCTGCAGCTGACTGTAGTTTTGAAAAATCTACAGAGACGACTAAAGTTAAAAGTAACACTATCACAGCCATGCTACAATGATAGTCTCTCTCTCTACCTCAAGTTAGAGACTACTGGATTATACCGAAAGCTGCACTTGAGAGTCAGTTCATTCTAGCTTTTGTGCTTACTACCATCTGCCACGACCTGTGCTGAGATTGGTCCAATAACCTAACCTAACAAAATCGGTAAAGTCACGTTGCCTGCATTGGGTGAACTACCAGGATACCAGTACCTTGAGAGTCAGTTCATTCTAGCTTTTGTGCTTACTACCATCTGCCACGACCTGTGCTGAGATTGGTCCAATAACCTAACCTAACAAAATCGGTAAAGTCACGTTGCCTGCATTGGGTGAACTACCAGGATACCAGTACCTTGAGAGTCAGTTCATTCTAGCTTTTGTGCTTACTACCATCTGCCACGACCTGTGCTGAGATTGGTTTTATACAGGCATAGTCCAATAACCTAACCTAACAAAATCGGTAAAGTCACGTTGCCTGCATTGGGTGAACTACCAGGATACCAGTACCTGATAGTTGGTAGATAATTCCGTTTCACTATTTAAATAGGATCGATCACAATGCAGGAGTCACGTTGTTGCTTTAAGAGAACTACCAGGACAGTAGTTAATGCATAGAGTCATATTTGGATGTATTAGCCTGGTTTTTATGGACATAGTTAACTAAATACAATAAAAATGAATTTCCGTGAAAAAATATGTTCAATATTCCGTTGATGCATTATTTATTGGTATGGTAGATAATCAAAAACTTTCGTTTTTAATAAATATTTTTATTTTGTCTTTTTTCCACACAAAAAAAATATATGACCGTATTTATTTTCATTTCATTTTAACCGATTATTATTATTTTCATTTCATTAATTAACGACCTATACCAAAATGGAGTACGCGCCTAATTTATTTTCCCTATGGCACTGACTGAAACACTATGTGGCAAAGTCACGTTGCGTGCACTGGGCTAGCTACCAGGACACTAGGACACGGCAGACGGTAGATGACCTACAATTTTAAACTACCTAAGATATAAAGATCTTTAGTAATTGTAGATATACAACCTACACGCTGCGATGGGTTTTCAAAGATTTTTTATTCAGTACTTAGGTATGTCAGAAGTGTACTTAAATATTGTAGTGTGGTCTGGCACTGGCATCCACATTATGGACCCCATTCTCTAAGAATGGAAACTGTGAATGGAACTATTCAAAAAAGATTTCTTTACCATCTCACCTATACTATCACTTCGTTCCTGACGGGGTCTCCTGATATTTTATTTACCCCTAAGTTAGTGAGTTTATAAAAGCTAGTTTAAACCTTTGATATGCCAGCCAAGAAGCACTGGGGCAGCTTGGCCCTGATTGATGTATGCCCACTATGGGCACCAAAATAACGGACATATTTCTTTCCATTTATATGTTACATTATATATATTAGTTGTCACCATCCATTTATAGTAAGTGAACTCGCCAGCGATGTTCATGTATGGTATCGAATCCTACAATGAGCTTGGAGCGTTGAAGGAAAAAATAGTGAGGAAACCATAACCCGGACGGTGGTAGCACAGTATAAAGATATAGGATACTTTATATTTATACTTCTTTATTCTGTCGGCTACAATCTTCCATATTTATTCTAATATGTAACTTTTCAGGAAATAAACGTTGCCCGATAAAGTCACGTTCCTTGCTTTGAACAACTACCAGGATGGTAGAACGTGGTAGGAGGTTGACGACCTGCAATAAAAATAAATGCTATGTTCTAGTTTCCCTGAAAGTGTGTCAAAGTTACCCTGAATGTAGAGTTTCTTTGACAAGGCTAAAGTTACTTTTAAATAATTTTGTTAAAATAATATAAATATTTTATGGATTCAATTTCCCCTTTAGAAAATTGAATTAAAAACAACGAGTTATGGAAATAAATCAGTCATTTTTATTATCACTTAGGTTACAAAATTATAGGCAGTTAAACAGTTTTGTAATTAATAATAATAATGATGCACAGGATGAATTGCACAGGTTTAGGTGTATGCACGCACACAATAGTACACAAGTATATTTAGGGCTCTGTCAGACACACGAGCAGCATGTTGCCAACAGCAGCCGTCGACGCGTGTCAGCAGCTGCTGTTGGCAACATGCTGCTCGTGTGTCTGACTGAGCTCTTACTTGTCACTTGTTCAAAATGTTCTATATATAATATTTATTATCAGTATTTTTTGTAAAAGTATCTAGGTATTAAGTCTCGGAGGAATAAATTATGATTCGCAGAGTCTCTTTGCGTTAACTACTGTCCTGGTAGTTCTCTTAAAATAAAAACGTGACTCTACGTCCATAACTATAAATAAATAAGTTATAAGTTAAAAAAACTTTAAAAAACAAGCTTTGGATTCAGAGTGACATCACTTTATTTTTTGAAATTCTCAGCAAGCCCTTTCATTTGATACTCATATTGTAAGATTGAATTAAAAAATAATAGTCCGATATCTTAGATGTTCCGCCATGTTGGATTTAGAATGACGTCACACAGCTGACCATGCATTGTCATCTAAACTAATCGTGCATACAAAATTTCAGCTCAATCGGTAAAAGGTATCTGCTTCAAAATTGAGTTGCAAGATTCACCCCGGAAAAATATACATACATTGCAAGTTAATAAATTAAAGCTTGTAAAAAATGCATCGAACGAAACTGACATATTTTTAAAAGCTTTTATTTAGTTTTACATTGTCTGACGCCTTGATATTGTGACAGAAGATAGTAAACACAAAGCTCAGATGGAACTAACTGGCTCTCAAGTGTTGCTGCCGGAACATCCATAGGCAAGCGATACTTGTCAACTTGAGGTAGAGTTCTTTTTCATGCCACGAAATGGTGTTCTTCAAGAGTAGTCTAAAAAGCTTGTAAAAAAGCGTCCTAGTGCGTCCTTACATTTAGAAGGTGAAATAGTCGACGCTAGACTAGACACAACAAACGGTCTAGACTTGTCTTGGAAAAATCAATAAACTCCACCAACCGCCTGGTATGCACTGGTGTCCTGGTAGTTCTCCAAGTACAAGCAACGTGACCCGAGAGAGTTGAGAACGTGTCCATGAGAAGGGGAGAAGAGCCATGAGTTTAAAATACTATTAAGAGGACCACATCTTCTGTTCTGAAGTCTCCCATCGTCTTATGGATGCCTCTCGTATCAAAAAGGCTGCAGGCGTGTACTTTGACCAAAGGTTGCCATTCAGCTTGGCAGCTTTCTTGGGACACTTTACTTAAGGTTTTTTAGATTTAATTTGTTTACAATAATCTATTTATTTATTAAGAAATTTATGTAAATTATCAGTTGAATTATTTTACTGAAATTGAATTATATTTACTTACAATTTATAGATATTTTTTTTACTATAATTTTGTTGAGGTAAATGATTCAATGATTGATTGAAACTTTTGTATAGCTATTTTTATAAAAGTAACAATAATTTAGGCATTTATTTATTGTCTGCTTATGGAACCCTTTTCAAAATACCATAAATTTTAATTAAAAAAAATGTCAATGAAATAACATCTGCAAGCAGCACCTGGTTACAAGTATGACGCAGCTTTTGAGGCCAACGTAGTATTGATAAAACTAGTTACTATCCGATACTGTTGCCCTGGTAATTCCCTGAAAATGCCACGAGAGCTCTTCATACTCTCCTCTACCATGAATGACGCTTACTTGACGACGCCAAGTCACTAGGACAACAGATTTTTTCAACGATAAATGCATTTATTTAAGGTATGATGAAGTGTGACCGTAAGCAGTAATCACATTAAACCTGGAAGAGAACCAGCTCCCAAATGCAGCTGTCGAACCACACTTATGATGCTTTACTATAAATCAACATGAGGGTTTCTATTTTTTGTATATTAATGGATGGATGGATGATGTATGTTTGTTACTCATTCACGACAGAACGGCTGAACGGATCTGTATGAAATTTGGCACAGAGATAGATTATAGTCTGGAATAGCAAGCATATAGGCTACTTTTTATACCGGGAAAAGATATGATCCCACGGAAACGCGAGTGAAACCGCGGGGGACAGCTAGTATGGATAATAATTTAATGAGCGAAAGAAGGATAAGTTGTAATTCGATTTACAGAACAATGCCCTAAAATCGTTCTGTAAGCTTTTTTTATAGTGACATTGACACTGGAATCAGACAACCTTCAAAGGAAAACCGAATGGGCAACACTCATCCCCATACTTTTCACCCCATTTCCACCTTGTTATGACGAGCTCACGTTGCTTGCATTGGTCGACTACCAGGGCCTTAGTACTAGATAGTAGGTTACCTACATATTATCTATATTTATAAAAGTTAAAGTCCTGACTGATCTATCAACGCCCAGCCTAAACCTTAGACCTAGAAAGCTGTTTTTTTTTCCCAGGTGTTGTTTATAAAACTTGACCGAGGAATAAGAACGGATTTTTCGAAATTCAATCCTTAAGGGGGTGAAAAAGGGGTTGAAAGTTTGTATGAAAGTCGTATTTTTGAAGCTAAAATCATGAAACTTTGTTTTTAGACTAACAATTAAAAATAAAGAAACATGTGTATTAGCGTTTTTTAAATTTCTACCCCTGAGGGGGTGAAACGGGGGTTGAAAGTTTGTACGGAATTCCGTCATTTTTGAATCTAGAACCATGAAACTTTGTTTTTAGGCTGACAAATAAAAATAAAGAAACACGTGTTTTAGTGTTTTCTAAAATTCCACCTCTGAAGGGGTGAAACGGGGGTTCAAAGTAAGGAGTTATTTCCGTCTCCTGGTATAAAAATGAGAAGGACTGACTCATCAACGCCCAGGTTTCACAGGTATTGTTTTAAAGATGTAGACGAGGAATAAGAAGGGTTTTTTGAAATTCAATCTCTAAAAGGATACGCGGGTGAAACCGCGGGGCGGAAAGCTAGTTACTCATATTGAGTGAGTAAAATTTTTATTTTTTTGATATACCTACGAGTTTCCAGATGGAGATGTATAGAAACAAAGCGTACCTTATGAAATTATTTGATACCTTGCCAATATTAGATGTACTAAAGATAATGGGACATTTTTGTTTTCAGAAAAAATACAATTTTCCGAGGAAAGCCTTGAGTATAGCTGCTTTATGTATGGCAGAACTGATGCGTGCGTATCGCGGGAAATCGGAATGACTGGCCTCTGGAGAGGCCTAATTTTCAAGCTGCTGCTGTGGTGTAACCCGCGCCATCTACACTGGCGAAGTCACGTTTCTACGTCGAGTCAGCTACCAGGACTGTAGTACACGGCAGATGGCCGTATACACAATTTTCAGGGAAAATAATATAAAAACACTCCCCTCCAACTTCACTGAAAAAGTCACGTTGCTGAATTGAGCAAACTACCAGGGGGATAGGAATAGCAGGCGGTTGATGTCCTACAATTTTATAAAATAAGACAGAAAGAAAGAAAAAAACAATTCATGGAGCAAGAATGGACTTCTTCTTTAAGATGAATCATAAAAATACATAAGGGCCTTGTAGCCTTTTCCTCAATGAAATGGACTGTTTGTTAAAAATTAAGAGTTTTGCAGGTTTCAGTTGTAAATGGTTTCTAATCAAAGGAGGTTTCCTTTCAACGGTCTGGTTTGAGACAATAATTTAATTAGTTTTGGGATATAATAGTACATTACTATAGCGGCCGGTAAAACAAGTATTGATGGAAGTATGTTACAATGTGGGGCGAAGAACAAATGCGTAAGTAAATTCAAACTGCTATCTGCCTATGTTACAACATTTTCTTTTCGTTTTGACGTCAAAATATTTTCTTTACAGATTTTTTTTTATTTTACTCTTTATGTCAAATTAAATTAACAAATTAATAGTAAATTTCAAAATTAATGACGAACAAAAATATTTTTTCACGCGCGTATATACAGGGCGGTTACCTATGAAATACACACGTACGGCGCAATTGGTACATAGTATTGATAAAACTCCTGTCAGATACTAATGTCCTGGTAGGTTCTTGAAAAAGCCACGTGAGCTTTCAGTCTCTATCACGAGTGGAAAGCAACGCGAATAGTAAGTACTCTAAAAGTTATTATTACAGATGGAAGAATCTAGGTGTAAGCTATATTTGTAATAATTAAGTATAATAATACATTTATTATAATTTATAATCACCTTTTTAACACAAATTATTACATGTAACCTATCGTACTATAATAACAGCCACGCTGCCATCCTTTTGGGAACCTTGCCGATCGGCAGCAGCGAGCGGCAGCCTCGAAGAAGTTTTTTATATATTATAGTTGTACATTTGTTTGTATATTTTGTACATTTGTTTTAAATAAAATTATAATCTATCTGTCAAAAAAAAAGAAAAAAAAAACTATAATAATATATACCTACTAAATAAAAAAGTCGTTGTCAATAGACAACGTGGCCAAATAACAATAATAATTAGATATAATTTTATACGACAAATGTAAAATGTATAAATAAACTTCCTCGAGGCTTATTTAAAACTTTTTGTGGTTGTTGAACTTATGGTGTGGGTAGATAGATCAACAAAACAAATACTCGCGTATAACTTTATAAATCGTTCTGTAAGCTTTCTATGGTGACATTGACACACGAACCAAACAACCTTCAATGGAAAACGGAATGGAGGTCACATTCATCCCCCTTTTTACCCCCATTCCCGCCTTTCTACTTACTTACTTCGAGTTCACGTTGCTTGCATTGGGGCAACTACCAGGGTTGCAGTACTAGATAGTAGGTACATATTTGTACTACGATTCGGGTCAGGTTAAACATTTCTTTTGAGGGTTCCGTACCCAAAGGGTAAAAACCCTATTACTAAGACTCTGCTGTCTGTACGCAAACCTCGGTGCGCGAGTCCGACTCGCACTTGACCGGGATTTTAAATATTTTCCCATCTGTTTGGCAGAATAAAGTATGTAGCCAGCACTATTCTTGAATAAAATTTTGAATTTATTATATTTAATAGTAGGTAGTAATTGAATATTTATTGTTGCGGAAGTAAACCTTGACCTCAAAGATCAGAGATCATGTGGCCAAAAGTGAACTGAAAAGTTACAAAATATTTTTTATAGAAAGAAAGAAAGAAAAATATTTTATTGATGCGCGTCATTTTTTAATTTTTTTTTTATACTTACCATTATTATAAAATAATGACCAGCTATTGTTAATATTATTTAATCTGTTACATACACACTTTTTGATTCCAAAACAAATTGATGAAATACGTACGCGCCAACCAAAGGCGTCAACATCCTCCACTACACTCACATGCACCGTGGTAAAGTCACGTTTTCTGCTTCGAGTGAGCTACCAAGACACTAGTACGAGGAAGGAGGTCGATGAAAGACTATTTTCAGCGAATAAAATGTAAATAAAATCACTGGCGAAGTCACGTTGTCTGATCAGAGCAACTACCCGGGTGGCAGAAATAGCAGACGCTTGATGATAAAATTTTAGAAAAGACCTAGTTTTCCACCCCGCCATTTTATCTGCTTTTCCCTATTTTACTCCCTTAGAGGTTAATTTTACCCCTACGTAATAAGAATAAGTAATAACTTATTAATAGTTATTTATTCAACAAGTGAGCAAAGTTATTTTTTGATGTTTCGTGTGAAACATACAACTTTTTACTTTCTACCAACGAGGAAAGTGTAAAGGTAAAATAAAAAATTCACTCTGGGAGTGCCGACAGAAGTGAAACTCTATATTCACTAAATATTGACAGAGACATCTATATTCACATAAACAAAGTAGATATATTACTTGCACGAAGATGTTCTTATATTGTGCAGTAGACGGCGCTTTGACAAATGTTTTATTTTTTATCGCGCGTTGTGAAAGGGGGCTAGACGGAAAAAAATCTTACGAAAAACCGACACTTTTATGTCAGTTGGTCGGGTCGGGTCGATAGGTGCTTGGCGACAGATTTTCAAAAATACTAGCTTTCGGTGACGATGATGCGAGTTTCACGCTTTTTGTTCACCCAAAAAGTGCTCAACGCGCCTAAAGAAGTTTTCACTTCAAAAATCAGTAAACACAATACTAAGACAATACTTCATATACTTAGGACTTTAGGACAAACCCTCATAAAACATAAAAAAAACCGGCCAAGTGCGAGTCGGACTCGCGAAGGGTTCCGTACCATTGACCAGGTAAACAACAGTACGTACACAATTATTAAAGTAAATATACCTGTTACCATTTATTGATATCGAGCAAAAATAGGCAAAAAAATGCGTTTTTTGTATGTATGTTCCCATAATCCCTTAAAAATTTATTTTATATTAATTAATTAATCGAGGCCTCGGGTGACTGGCAGCGGGCGGTAGCTTTTTCCGCCAACGCGTCAGCTTGGCCATCCAAAGAGGAAACGCTGCCAGCCTTCTGGGAACCTTGCCGATCGGCAGCAGCGGCAGCCTCGAAGGAGTTTTTTATATATTATAGTTGTACATTTGTTTGTATATTTTGTACATTTGTTGTAAATAAATACCTGTTAATATTTTATTATTTATTATTATTTGTATTCTACCTGTTACTGTTATTGATATTATCGACAAAAAAGGGCAAAAAAATAGCGTTTGTTATTTTGTTTTTAGTATTTGTTGTTGTTATAACAGAAATACATAATTTGTGAAAATTTCAACTGTCTAGCTATCGCGGTTCTTGTGATACAGCCTGGTGACAGACAGACGGACAGACGGACGGGCGGACAGACAGCGAAGTCTTAGTAATAGGGTCCCGTTTTTACCCTTTGGGTACGGAACCCTAAAAAGTAACAATATCACATAAATGGTTCAAACGACCTAATGCTGATTTGTTTTTTTATTCCTGACATAATTTTCTCGCGAGTTTTTACGCACCAAAACCTTTGATATCTAATAACTAAAACACCTCTTTTCGTGCCAATTAACAAGTAAGTAAACGGTAATCGACTTGTTCAATATGGATCCTTGCGATATAAGAAAACTTTTTTTAAAATAATCTATTTTTATTAATGTTTTGTCTACTTTCTTTTTGTGTATAAGTCTTTGTTATATGTGAGAACTTTTAAATGGCCTTCATGTTTTATGTGTATATTGTTCTGTTATGTTAGCTGTAAGTTTTTCTAAAATAATAAAATAAAATAAAAAAATACAGGAGTCAGTGATATTTTCCAATAACCAGGCAAACTTTCAAGGGTGAAATCACTATATTGAAATCTAACCGTATATTGATCAAGGAACAAACATAATAGAATTTTATTACTGTTTATTAAGGTCTAAAATATATTGAGCAAAAGGTTTTTGACTACAAAAGCACATTTAATTTAACTTCAATGTTCTGATATTACAAATTCTATCAAAACATTGAATTTTATTACTAAAGCCCAATAATACCCCTCCGTATTCAGCCAATCTATACTTTCTATACTAGATTCAACCTATACAGTAAGAGCAAGAGGTCCACATGCGCTTTTCCTCACCCTCATTTACCTACCCTGTCAAAGTCACGTTGTCTGCATCAAACCATCTACCAGGATATTAGTACACGAAAGAGTTGAACTTTCACTTTCATATTCAACTACACCTACTTTATATGAAATACTATTGTAGTCAAGGATGCTAACAGTCCCTTAGGTATTTCAGGACTACAGTTTCAGTTAGCGGAGGCGGGACACGTAACTCATGAATGATCACCTTAAAATTTTATAAACAGTACGTAAATTATCTACCCATTGCTTCCTGCTAATAACCTTTTTCCATTTGGGTGCTAAATTAATACAAAAAAAAAAAAATTTTCTACACATTTATTTTCGTATTTGCAGACGGAAGGACAGCTTGGGATTTGGACAACATAGGCTAAGTTTTAAGACAAAAACAAACTCGATTCCACGTCAAATTATGGCTGGCAAAAATTAAATATACATAGATGTAATTTGTAGATGTATTTTAATTATTTAGTTACAGCAGAGT
The DNA here is from genome assembly GCA_951361185.1 of Ochropacha duplaris. Classification (NCBI taxonomy): domain Eukaryota; kingdom Metazoa; phylum Arthropoda; class Insecta; order Lepidoptera; family Drepanidae; genus Ochropacha; species Ochropacha duplaris. Next base: position 11,383,200 of record OX592701.1, on the reverse strand, counting down.
ATTTTGTTGAAGCATAAATCTACTAGCTGCTATCTTCTTTAGTCCTGGTAGTTCACCCAACGCTAGCAACGTGACCTCTCTGGAACAAACGCTCCAGTTGACGAGTAGGGGGGATCATAAGGTAGGTTTTCTAAGACGAAACCTTCCAAGTGTTGCAATTGATAAAATAATTGAATTATGACTTACTTACATACTATCTAATACACCACAATATAAGAACATCTTCGTACAAACATTATCTAGTGAACATAGATGGAATGAAAAATATTTTTGGATTTATGTGGATACGTTTAACGTATTATGTCCGCTAGATCGTGCTACTTTCGTGGCTCTTTCTTATATCCCTCGACCTACCTACATGTACGTTAATGATGGCGTCAAAAATTGTTATCGTACTCGTAATTTTTTGTTGTATTTTTACATAAAGAGAGTTACCCACTTAGTTTTAATCAAATTTTCTTAGTTTTCACTTCTGCTGGCACTCCCGTAATTTTTATTTACAATTTATCTTATGGACGGACGGGATGCGTTTGCATCGGTAAAGTCACGTTGCCTGCATTGGATGAACTACCAGGATACCAGTACCTCATAGTAGGTATAATATTCAATTTAGTTTTAATTTAATAGGATCAATCACAATGCAGGAGTCACGTTGTTGCTTTAAGGAGAACTACCAGGACAGTAGGTGATGCATAGAGACTCTTTCTCGGCCTAGGTTATGTTTTAGTGAATTCGTGTAATTTCTTTTGACGGGCCGGTTGGCGCGGGGGTTAACTTATAACGCTACACGGTCGTGGGTTCGATTCCCGTCCAGACTGAAACGAAGTATCACTCAGTGAAAGGCACTCTATCAAATTGATTACGAAATCTCAGAAAGTATAAATGCTACAAACTTGTTTGGCAGGTAGATTCCTCATAGTGATGATGGTATTCGGTAAGAAAAGATTTATGAAAATTTTACCCCTATGTAGTTCCCTCGGGAACGCGGGTGAAACCGCGGGGACAGCTAGTCTTTCTAATATAACGAATAAACTCAAAAACTACTGGGCCGATTTCAGCAATTCTTTCACCATTTGAATGCTTCATTATTACCTTTATACAAAAAATGGCCTTACCGAATGTCTACCCACTCGAACATTTGGGTGGTCTTTTAATCTAGCAGCATTCGAACGATCCGACGGTAAACATGCCTCAGTGCTCGTTTAAGATATATTTTGGCTAGCAGGTATGTGTCGTAACATTTTATTGCCTTTTGTACATAGCTTTGTGAATAAAACTTAAAAATAATAACTAGTATTACCCAACACAATTTGAGACAGTTTTGAGAGAACTTTTGCTCGGGGTTGTTTATCTTTAGTTATTAGATATCAATGATTATTACAGATTAAAATAGGCTATTCTTTTATTATCCCGGGATAAGATTAGATCCCACGGGAACGCGGGGGAAACTGCGGAGGACAGACAGTTAGTTATATTATACATATAGATAGACTAAGATTTTATTTCTATGGCTGAAGTTTAACAACAATTTCAAAAGAAGGAAACAACTGTCTCGACTAAAAACTTTCTAAAAACAAACAACAAGCAAAGAGACTAGAACGCCGGCAAAGTTCATTATTTTCAAGTTATTTTCATTGTTAAAAGTTTTTAATTAGTTCACGAGCTAGCACATTTTTAAAATTTAATTCACAAAGAGTTTTCAACTAGATAAGTTTAGATTTTTTAATACACATATTTTTTAGCTTACATCGAACTTACTTGTAGAACACTCAACAACCAGCAATATGTCTTCTTCATTCCACCATCGAGGGTTTGTGAGCCGAGTCTAAAAGGGGATGGGGTAGCTTTTTCCCACGCAAACAGAGCAGTACGGCTGTATATCCATCCATCACTTTCCCACGCGTAGTAGGAAAATCAATAACCTCCTCTAGTTATCTATGTTCCTGGTAGATAAGAGTAAAATGGCGGATCCGTCAACCGACTCGCTCGCAGTCAGGGGTCCAAAATTTTGTCTACACGTCCCCTACTTCACCTCAAATAACTTTTACAATTTTCTCAAGGCTCTCAAAGTAAGCCGTGGACTTTCACTGCCACAAAGGAAATAAAATTTCTTTTCTTTTTCTATATGAATAGAAGGAATTCTCCCTGAAAAACCCTTGAGATCTTTTCAAATACATTTTCCCGACATCTCGAATACTAGGCGATCATGAATTATTGGAGACGTGGTGGAATTTCAAGAATGCAACAAGGAGCGTATAAAGTATGATAAAGAATTTTGCTATGTCCTTCTCAAAAAAATAAAGTGATTATAATTTATTGTATTTTTTAGAAATTATGAGCATTCGGTTAAAATCGATTATGAATGAAAAAAATAAAATAATATAATGTATTATTGTATTAATATTGTAAAAAAAACATACAGTCGAATTGAGAACCTCCTCCTTTTTTGAAGTCAGTTAAAAATAGTAAAATTTTCCTCATAGAGGCCTGGAAAACAGATAATTCGGATAATGAATAACACAATAAATTATAGGTATTTTAGTTTTTTTTTCTAATTTAGTATGTATATAATTAGTGTATTTTTTATTATTTTCCTTATTGTTATAGTTTTAAGTAGGTATGGAAAATATTCTTGTTATCTTAAATAGTTACTACACAATAAATACATACGAATAGATTTTGTTTGTTATTTCTTGATCCTTGTCCGTCCATTTTAAACGGGCTATCTATATCAATTATTATAGAAATAAATCCTGCTCTTATTTTCTGTGATAGTCACATAATATACACAAAAAGCTTGATCAAACATTTATTTAAATCTTACGTTATCGTAGATGGGAATTGAACCCGCGAACTTTGTCATTGTAGTCAGTCAGTCATAGTATATTTCAGTGTAATTTTAGGAAACCCTGTTCACCACGAAGTTGGCTCACACCAAAGACTTTTAACTTATTTTTAGTCATTCTTAAAAGTTGTGAAATCAAAAGCGCCATATCAAAGTAATTTCGCATTTAAGACGCAGGGGGTGGTGTCAGAATTTGTATGAAGAAAAATCAATACTTCAACGCATGCGTGAATCGGAACCGTATGTTGCCATGGTAACAAAGGCGCCGTGGAACACCTCCTAGTATTTGTGCTACCCTGGTAGCGCCGCCCACAATTCTGAAAATTTCCTGCCCTCCATCAGGTTTCCCGGATACGCTACCTTTGACTTCCGGTATTTAGGGCGGCCCGGAAAACCTACTGAAAATCCAGGTTGCTACGGAGTTTCATGAAAATCGGGGTAATTTTTAAGCAGGTGGTTTTGAGGTTATGTTAGTACGCATCTTTTCTGCGCAGAAGAACAAGATTCAAAGTTTCTTGGAGACAGTCAGGACGATATGGCGCCACTTCTGCGAGTGCATCGTTTACGCGGTTGAGAATTTGTTTTTAGAAACATGGGAGAACCTAGAAATGTTTTCTAAAAAAATGGTTGTTAATTTAAAATATATTTAATCACTAGCTTTTGCCCGCGACTCCGTCCGCGTGGAATTAGTAACTTGCGTAGCTTATTTTTTATACAATCTGCTTTTTAGGGTTCCGTACAAAAAAAACGGACCTTTATAGGACCATTCGTGCGTCCGTCTATCCGGTCATGTCACAGACATTTGCTCCGAATCTACAGGACCAAATCAGGTGAAATTTGGTAGGATGGTGTAGTTCTATGACCCAAACACAGATGTGCAAAGTATTTTTTTTTAAATAAGGTTAATTTTCGGAGGACAAATTAGGAAGTTAAAAAATAAATGTTTTGTAAACCTTACTGTGTCATATATCAAATGAAAAGGCTCGTTTTCTTAACCTTAACCTTAAATATATTTTTGTTATTATTGTAAAATAAATAGTTTTGATTTTATTCATGAAAGAAGACGAAATTTGACCATTCCCCCCTAGATCTCCGAAACTACTGAGCCTAAAATTTTGAAAAAAAAATACAAAATATAGTTCATTGCTTGTAGATTACAGGAAAACCTATGAGAATTATATCAATCTATTGAAAATAAAGTGGTAAACTCAATATAATACGATACGATACAATATAGTACGGAACCCTGTCCACGCGAGTTCAACTCGCACTTGGCCGGTTTTTTCATAAATCTCCAGGCAGACAGTCATAAATCAGTTCAGCGATTATTGATTCCTCATACAAACTTTCACCTCCCTTTTCACCTCCTTTAGGGGTGATTTCTGGGATAAAATCTATCCTATATTCATTCCCGGGACTCAAACTATCCCTATACCGAATTTCATCTATATCGTTTCGGCGGTTTAAGAGTGAAGAGGTAACAGATTGATTTCCCATACAAACATCCACCCCCCTTTTCACCCCCTTAAAGGGTAATTTCTGGGATAAAAACTATCCTATATTTTTTCCCGAAATCCAAACTATCCTTATACCAAATTTCATCTAAATCGGTTCGGCGGTTTAAGCGTGAAGAAGTAACAGACAGACAGACAGTCAGACAGACAGACAGACACACTTTCGCATTTATAATATTAGTATGGATTAAAATTATTTTTTTAATAGGGCCTTGTACTCCGATTTGTACCCCATCTATTGACGGAAGCGAGAAGCTTCAGTAAAGTCGGTCACACCTCTACCGACATAATTAACAGGAAAAAAATATTTAAAACACTTTTATTTATTTAAAGCAATAAAAAACATCGGCCATATTGAATTTAGCTAACTTTATCGTTTCCTTACTCTAAGCCCTTTCATTTGATATCCATATTAAGGGGGTTAACCAAAAATATCATCATGCGCAATCTTGTGGTGACGGCCATTTAAAAAAAATGGAATATAGAGTATTGCATATTGTATTGTCAAAAAAAATAAGATTCGACCTAAACAAACATACATTGTAAGCTAAAGGGGACTTTCAATTAATTATTACAAAAATAATAACAATGGCCCAGCAATAATAACTTACGACTTTCGACTAAAACTATACAAGGTGCTTTCAGTAACGAGTATTCGTAATCAGACTATCTTCTTCTCTGCAGTTCTACTAAATAATTGGCTTAATCCGGTTTCATAAATCCGGCTCGAGCCAGTTCATACCGGTTCGTGGGTTTCGTTTTCTGTTGGTTCAACGGCCATGTTCTTTGCTGGTTTGTTCTTCTTCTTATTAGGCAGTGTGAGACAGAAGAGGGAATTAACTGGAAATAGAAGATGTTCAAATACAGATCATCTTAAAGTTAAATGCTTAACTGAACGATATGTTAGTTTATGTTAATTTGAGTTAGGAGACGTTTTAAATAACCTTCTAGGAACTGTTGAAACCTAAAATAATATTGCAATGGTTATCAGCTAAAAGAAAGAACATAACCTATCAAACTCAAAACTCATTTATTCAGTTTTATCCCCGATAGTGCTTTTATGAACGTTACAATTAACTCTACCAACGATTCGGAATACCTACACCTAAACTAAGAAGACTCCGGCAAGAAACTCAGGAAGGCATTTTTTCTACAGTGGATCATTATTTTTATTTATTTACAAAATACAGCCACCTATGTAATTATTGAATTATAATAATAAATTCCACTTACTCATAAGAATGCCGCCGAACATGTAGAATCCAGCTCCACAGTGAATCTCCAAGAACACTCCAATTAAGTTGGATCCGACCATCGAACCGACGCGACCCATCATCATTGATAGACAGACGGCCATGGCTCTGTGGAATAGTGTTAGTAATCAGATAGGATTTATTTATGTAGACGCTACAAATGTTGAGGAAAAAGCTTATGACTCCCAAAAAAGTATGGTAACCTGGTAGTATAAATTATTTCTAATTTTTGAGCCCTGTCAGTGAAAGAGTATTGTAAACTTATTTTCGGGGGGGGGGGGGGGAATCACAAATTATTTTTGAACAATCTGATAACCTTTTCTGAATTTTACGGCATCACAATCTCTTACCTGAATTTAGTTGGGAACAGTTCAACAGCAACAGCATTCATCAGTCCAATACACGCTCCAGACATCTGGAATACTGCAAACAGACCCACGGCTAACTGCTGGTTCTGAGCCAGATGCGCTCCAATGCCACATACTCCTGTGCAGCTCAACACCACGACTAAGATGAGCTTCTTGCCCACGAAGTCTACGAGAAAGCCGACGATCAGGTACATGGAGCAGAATACCAGGCCGATGTAGATTGAACGCTCGAAAGTAGCGGTGTTCATTGAGTCGTCACATATAATCTGGAAGAATAAGGAGGATTATCAGCAAACAATTCTAAACGGAAAGTTGTAAGGACTGATATGTGGTGGCCGTTATTGATTTGTCACATTGAATTTGTTTGAAAAAGATTTAACAAATTGTATGAAATATCGAGTAAAAAGTGTGGGAACGCTTAGTACCACTCGATGTGTGATATTAGAAAGAACAGTGCAACTATTATCGATAAAAAAACTGACACCTTTGATCCCTTTGTGACACCAGTCGTCGCGCACATCACTTCGTATGAATCATGGCTCGAGTCATCATTCCTTTTGCTGCTATATTTCCCGTTGCATTGTTTTCATCCGTATCCATTTAATATTGTATTTATCCGATACCATTATAAACCTTCCTTCTTACTATATCTTTTTATTGCCTACCTACCTAAAGATCCTTAAGAGAATATGTTTTTCTTATTTGAAATTTCGTCGGTTCCAAAACTAACGAAAAACTTGTATAGGTACGTGCATATAAAATTTATTCTTACCTCAGTACCATTAGGAACAGCAGCTTTACTCGCATCAAGCACATCACAGATTCTGGTCTCTCCACCATCGTGATTGGCTAGTGAGTTCAGAATCGTTGGGAACCATACGTAAAACCCGTTAGTTCTGTAAATTATAAGCATTCCATTATCATTTGCGACCTTCATATTTTATTCTACATCGATTTTAAATTAGAAGCGCTTTAAGGACATCTTAGTAATTGACGATGCGGGCAAAGATTTATAAATATTATGGAGTAATAATGCTTTTCTCATCAAAATTTATTTAGTCGTGGGAAATCTTGTACTTACGTAGCAAAAATTCCAAACTGCACGAAGCAAGTCAGACAGGTCCAGGGCAATAGTGGCAGTTTGAACAGTGGAACAGTTTGCTCTTTCATCGATGCCAGCACTGCCTTTACGCCTTTGCTCTCAGATGCCTTGGTAGCTGAACTCTCATTCATTAATGACTTTACCTGTGAACAATTGTTATATAATTAGTGTAATCTTTAAACTTTGGTAGGAAAGACATAATTTTTGGAAAATTCAGAATTAATTCGTAATTTGAATAAAAACTACCGCTGCTGCTGCCGATAGGCAAGGATCCCAGCTCGCTGGCAGCGTTTCCTCTTTGGATGACCAAGCTAATGCGTTGGCGAAAAAAGTTTTCTGCCCGCAGTTCCCCCTACGCATTTACTTTTCCAAATTTTACTTGTCATAAATGAAAATTCGTATTCTGAGCACTTACCGGAAAGCTGTCCTCAGGCATTCTTGTATTAACAGAATAGATTTTCTTAACAACATTCAATGAAGCATCAAGCTGACCAGTCGAGTTCAGAAACTTGGGACTTTCAGGGGCAAATATCATAATCAATGATACCACACTGAAGGGAATAACACAGGCAACTATCAGCAGTCGCCATGGACGGTATGTAATGTCCAGGAATTCTATTGGGTAACTGAAGTCTAGGGGGAGTATTAGCCAGGATACACCTAAAAGTTGAAACTTTATTTTAGCCTATGATGGTGATTATTGAAAGCGAAGACATAACAAACTGTACTCTGAAAACTAACACTGCCGCGATCTAGAGCAATAAAGACACTGAAGAATACAGTTTTTTAAGCAAGCGATTTATTGGGTCACGTAATCATTTACGGACATCATCTTAAACAGGTATTTGGAGTTGATTCTATGCAAAAAACTTTTTTATAGCGGATTATCATCAGGTAAAATATAATACTTACATGGTAGAATAACGGTGCCAATCCCAACAAAGGAAGATCCAAATGCGACCATCTTATCTCTGTGTCGAATGTTGTTGAATTCTCCCAAGTAAGTGTATACCACTGACGAGGGTCCCGATAAACTGGAAGAAAGGTTTGTTTGTTGGTATGAACTGCTTCTTTAATCCTTTCATATTATTATGATGTCACAAAGAGTAATAAAACTGGAAATCATTACTTCTCTTCTCCTAATTATTTTCGCCATCACATCACAGTAATAGCTGTAGATATCTATGAATTTATTCCTATTGTAAAAAGTTAAAAATTTTGAGTAGAGAATCACCTCAACATAACCATCGTTTATCTATTACATTTATAACCAACCTTTGTTTTGTGTCTTGGAATGATTAATATTTCAATTCTATTAATATACTTTTCAGTACTTAGCAAAATTAACAAAACATCAAAACATTTCTAAGTTTAACAAAATTATAAGAGCTGAGATGACAGATTGAGAGAGATAAATAAATAGTAACAAAAATGATCTTAAGAATTCTAAAAATCCTAATGACTCATGTGAAACTTACAACACAGCGGACAAGAACTGTAATACAGCAAACGAGATGATTTCAGGCGCGAAGCTGGACATCACAGCGAATACGATGGAGATCATCATTGAGAACATCATCACAGGTCTTCGGCCGCGGGTGTCTGCCAGCCAGCCCCACACGTATGACGTCAGAATGATTGCTGTCATACACACAATGTTATAACCAAAATGTTAGGTTAGTTAAATTGTTGTATAAAATAAGTTCTTGGAAAATCACCCCAGGCATAACATTTAGTCCAAAATTTTGGTATAGGATCGTTCATTATAAATTAACAATTAAAGGTGTTGAATGAGTGTAGGTAAACAATAATGATAAAGATATGAAAGAATTAGATAAAAAGAAGATGGAGAGAATAATAGATACAGGCAACCATTACAGACTATTAGAGTCAGATTCCTCATAAGTGGTTGAAAAGGCCTATTTTTCAATTAAATTTTCAGTTGTCCCAATAACACAACTAAAAAACCTAACTATGTAGTAATCTTTGGCCACACTATAACAACTAATCTTGCGGAGACATCACGTTATCTTCTTACCTGAAAAAGGAATTGCTGCCAACCATCCCCTCTGTTGCAGGCTCAGATTGAGGTCACACTGAGCTGCAGGCAGGACGTACCCAAGTGCAAGGCTCTGCATTATCATCCCCATAAGGACTGTACCACTCATCAGCATGTGTAGAATATTGTAGATCCCAAAACCTGGAGAATATATTTAGTTACTAGCTGTCCCACACGTTCCCGAGGGATTCTATCTTTTTCCGGGTTAAAAGGGGTTTGTTTCATTCGAGAATATGATTTGTGTGCTAGGTTCCATTAAAACTACGCAACGACTACTTGTTGCGTAAAAGAGTACCTAACAAACTTAAAGCGATGATAGCTTAGTGGTAGTAACGTCGGATACCAAGGCGCAGGTCAGGGGTTTGAATCCTACAAGGAGCTTGAGCTTTCGGAGAAGGAAAACATCGTGAGGAAACCATAGCACGGTGGTAGGGTACTTTGTAGTACCCGACTTTCTGGCTTTCTGACTTTCTCAAGTTGAAAATCTGTCGCCAAGCACCTATCGGTGTGTTCCGATATGTGCACTTGAGAGTCAGTTCACATCTAGGCTTTGTGTGCTTACCACCTTCGGCCACATCATGGTGAGATTGCGGTCAAAAACAAGCTTATCCAGTACCTACGTAAGTTAAAATTATGTAGGTTATGTATGACAGTCATCTGTTTTTTTTGTTTAAGATGGTTTGCCAAAGGTTGAAGGCTAAAGTGTAACTTGTAAGGAACTTCAAAAAGGGAACTGGTGTTCTTGCTATTGCCAGAACACACTGGTAGTTGTTGGAGACAGATTTTGAACATAATGGGTAGCCGGACAGGCGACTAATGTATCTTACAGTGCCTCATTCATGAGATCAACAGTTACGACTTTGTTAGGATCATGACTCATGATTTGTTTTATTGATTCACTAGGAATTATATGAATACGATTATTGTTCATAGCGTAGTGTCCATTTCAGTTATCTACATTATAAAAGCGAAATATCACTCACTGCCCAATCACAAAATCTCAGAAAGTATAAATGCTACAGACTTTAAATTTGTCAGGAAGAGTCCCCCGTAGTTTCAGAGAGTACCCTTTACAATTTCAATTTTCAATGATCCTTTCTTAGCGGATACCTACTCATCTACCTGCCTTTTAAGCATTTTTACTTTCTGAGATCCCAGTGAGTGGTATTTCGCTTTTATATGTAACGTATAGGAGATAGAATAGACATTTCACAAGTATGACTCATGTGGGAGCCATTGCTCTCAATGTATAGGCAGATAATAATGCTAAGCTAGTATTTATGTGTATTATCTATGGCACAGTCTATGATGCCCAGTATCTTATGTGTGTCATGATTTTTCATATTAACGACCATTTGTAGCTTTTCGTTGAGCTTTTTTAACATCAAATTAATATGTACCTACCTAAATGGGATCGCACAAAGCACATGCTGTTATGAAAAAATATCCGTAATTAATTCTAAATGGGGACCATTCTCTTACATGTCGGTCATTAGGTCGAGTTAGTGGACTGTGACCATTACTCATTATTGCAACTGCATCACCAGCTGCGAAGTAGGTGCACATCGAAATTCTATTGTCTGTTTGTAAACATGCGATTGGAAGTAAATGCTACGAATTATAGGTTAAATATTGTCAGTAGAAATTCGAATTTAAAAGCAACAATAAATATATTAAATTGGTATAGACAGAGATAGATGGAACCTTGAAGAAGGACATAGGATACTTTTTATGCCGGGAAAAGATAAGATCCCTCGGGAATGCGGGTGAAACTGCGGGCGGAAAACTAGTATTCTATAGAAACGTAAGATTTCTCCCTCGAAAGTTTATTTATTTTATAAGCTCGTTATAGTTACAGAAAGCTAATGATCGGTATAAAGCGAGTCTAGTAAATGAACAACTAACGATTAAAGACACACCGATTTTTCTGGGTGGGAATCGATCCCACGAATAGTGGAGTAGCGTAGCAGTCCGAGTATTTGAGGTCCACGACTTATGGACTCTGTCGAAATCTGCAATGGCCTGAATCCTAGCATAGTCACGGCACATATGATAGTAATTGTTGATAAAATCCGACCTAATGACTCAATTTATTGACATCAAGACACAATAATTATACCATTACCGTATAGATCTAATGCAATCACAAATAATATTTTTGTCATAACTTTATTGGTCTATGTTGATATAAACTAAGACTTCAATAAATCTTCTTTGATAAACATACTCAAACACTAATATAAAATGATAAGCTTCTCGCCCTTTAGCTGAGGAATTGCGTATTTTTTTTCATGTTAGCAGTCGTTTTGTATCGATGTTTGCTTCAAGGATTTGAGTGGTAGAAATCGTCACGTAAGGAAAAAGCGTTATGCCTCCATGCGACTTTCTCTGTCTCTTTGTATTATACGCGTGTGAGTGTGCGTCCGAGTGTCAAGATTCGAGCATTGTGTGCGCCCTGGTATACATAATAATTTCAACACTAAACTTCGTCCCTGGCAAGGGTCAGGACAGGAGGTAAGGGTACCACACACGCTTTTCTTTTACTTTTTGATAGGCTTGTGTTTGACCCCACACTCCACCATGGTAAGTTTGATGTGCCTGTAAGTGTTAGCACACGAAGCCTAAAGGCTCTTAAGTGCAGCTGCCGAAAGGTCATTGTCAGCCAGGTGGGTACTATAAGACTACTACCATCTTTCTATGGAGTCCTCACGATGTGACACTTAAGCGAAAGCTCAAGCTCCTTGTTGGATTTTAACAAGGTCAAAAGCTTATTTATTTTTTATTTATTTATTTATATAAAAACACCAACAGTACACATATTAACAATAGTATAGATAACATTGTTTTTTACTATATAAGGTTCCGATATGTGCAGCCTTTATAGGTGTTTATAACATTCTCTACAGTGTTAAACCAATTAAAAACATATCTAACATATAAAATTCTCGTCTCACAGTTTTAGTTGCCATACTCCTCCGAAACGGCTTAACCGATTTTGATGAAACTTTATATTTACATTCAGTAGGTCTGAGAATCGGCCAACATCTATTTTTCATCCCCCTAAATGTTAGGGGTAGTCCACCCCTAAATTTTATTTTTATTTTTGAGACAAAATTTCTAATTTCTATTTTTTTATGATACAACATACAAAAATACATACAATCCCCAATTTTCACCCTTCTACGATCAACCCTTATTTTTTAATAGCCATTTTAGTAATTTGAGTAATCGGTCAAGCCGTTTCGGAGGAGTATGGTAACAGGACCGATTTGGATGAAATTTTGTGTGTGTATTTCAATGGGTTCCTCGATGATTTGAAAACAAAATTGGACCCGGTAGATGGCGCTGGAATCGGGTTCTAAGTTTTGTTTTAATTTCAGGGCAGGACAACGTCTGCCGGGTCCACTAGTAAATTATATAAATACTTAGCTAAAGGCTTGAAATGTTTTAAAGACAAAATACAATTGTTAACAAAACAAACATCAAATTATATAACTACTTCATCATAAAAATGTTTGCGTGGGGAATGATAGAACATTATTGGTTAATGTAAATGTTACATCCATTTAAATATTTGATGAGCTTGTTTCTAAATATGTTCAGTGAATCGTGAAAAACATCGAGATCATTTAAAGAAGCATTAAATTCATTGTAAGTACGACATATTCTAAGTAAGCTTGATGACCGACTCTTTAAAATTTATAGTTAAACCGGGTATTATTTATAGTTATATCGCCACTAAAATAAAGATAGAATCATAATAAATAAAAGTTTGGAAAGTCTAAAATAAAATAAAAATAGTCAGAGGACATTCCGATTCCTTAATTTAATTTTTAAGGGACCACATTGGGTACCAAAATGTTTGGATTACAAACTGCCCTACCACCGTACAATGGCTTCCTCGCGATAAACATCGTATTACTGAGGCTTATGTACACATTTTGTTATTACATTATGAACAAACATATTCATGATAATGTGTTAGCTTTTACATAACAAGATATTACTTGGGATTCCCAAATCATAATGATAATGATCATAATAATGCTTAAGACTCTAGCAAATATTCTTTGATAAGTTATGTAACAATCTTAGAATAACAGCAATGGATTTTCCATTGATAAGGTACTCTCACGTTTACTGATTCTCATTTTTGGTGTGTCAACATACTTTTTTTGGGTTTTTAACAGATATAAAGGTATCTCAGAAGTCGCAAATTGATTTCAACTCATTGTAGCAATCATTACTTGTTAAAATACAAAACTAACTCTGGGTCCGTGGGGGCCGAGTGCACACCACCTTTTCCGTGAAATGTCAAAACGACTGGTCGACGCATCTCGTGACCAGAATGCTGGCATATACCTCGCACAAAGAATCAGCATTGCCATTCAACGTGGTAATGCTGCCAGCATTCTGGGCACGTTGCCTACTGACAACGACTTTTTTATTTTGATTTATTTATCCTTTGATTGTCTGTTAATAATTGATATTTTAAGAATTAGATTAATTATAACTTTTTATTTTTTAAATAAAAATCAGTAATTAACGTATTTGACAATATTTGAGGTAAACATGTGGTGTGGCAAAAACTAGTATACATTTTGATAAGTAATTCTTATTGTTTATGAATCCTACTAATATGTATAAATGCTAATGTTTGTTTGTACGTTTGTTACAGGTGCCTAACACCTTGAATATAACATGTGAATTAGGCCTCATTTATCCCAAACATCAAACTCTTTTTTTTTAAAACCTCAAGGCCCTTTTTCAAGACATCAAGAATATGTTATCATGCAAACATTTAGTTTATGATACAGACAACGATCCGTGAACGTACGAAACGCTAAATTGGGAGATGAAATTAGGTTCAAAGAAAATCTCGGAAAATCCTTATTATTGTCATTTACTGATTCCCGTCTCCAGTACACCACAGGCAATGAAGTTTCATTAAAAGGAAAAGTGCATCGACAACAGCCAATACTTTGTTTAATTAAAACATTAACATTTTAAGGAGATGATAGCTCAGTGGTAGTGACGTACCGCGGCGAAGGTCGTGGGTTCGAATCCTACAATGAGCTTGAGCTTTCGGTGAAGGAAAATATCGTGAGGAAACCATAGCACGGTGGTAGGGTACTTTGTAGTACCCGACTGGCAGGCTACCACCCTCAAGTTGAAAATCTGTCACCAAACACCTATCGGTGTGTTCCGACAGTTGAGAGCCAGTTCCCATCTAGGCTTTATGTACTTTATACTACTTTCGGCCACATCATCATTTACCATGGTGAGATTGTGGTCAAACACAAGCTTATCCAGAATAAAAATAAATAAAAAAGCATTTTACAAAAAAACGAATAATTATGAAAAAAAAAGACTTACCAGATAGTAACATGGCATCGTCAAGTGTAGCTGACGTTATCTTCTCATATCTCCCGACATTCTTCTCCATCCCATTCGCCTTCATCTTCACCACCTAGAATGATGTGTTCATCATGTTATATCGTCTCATTGTATGTTATTATGACCATGTTATCTTTCCCTGTTATACCACAGAATTTCGTGGTACTTTTACCCAGGGCCGGATTTAAGGGAGACACATAAATTCTATTTATTTATTTATTTATTAGGTAATCCAACAGCGTACATATACAATATAGTATTGCTGTTTGTTTTGTAATTATATTAATAAAAAGGCCACCAATACGCTAAGACGCCGTATTGCCTAGGTCAGGTGACATCATGACGTCACCTGCTCGTAAACAAACTTTTAGTAGTCAAAATATCTTTCATAACTTTACCGTTTCCATTTTGCTGTGACAAGCAGGTGACGTCACACTCATAACCGGCCAGTACCGAGCGTTTTCAATCACGTGGTCAAACATGAAAGTTTAATCATTTTATCAAGTTATTATCATGCAATCGTGCAAAACTAGCGAAGTCATTATTTTTTTTATAAGACAATCTATTTATAATTACTTGTATAATAGAGCATTCAACGAATGACAAACAATTAGCCTGCTAGGAACCTTGCCGATCGCCAGCGTCAGCCTCGAGGAAGGTTTTTATATATTCTAGCTGTCCCCCGCGGTTTCGCCTGCATTCCCGTGGGATCTAGCGGTATAAATTATACTTTTTAACCTATTCTCAGACCTACCGAATATACAAAAAAAACATCAAAGTCGGTCAAGCCGTTTCGGAGGAGTATGGAACATAAAACTGTGACACGAGAATTTTATTTATTAGAGAGATAGAGAGTTTGTATATTTTGTACATTTGTTGTAAATAAATTGTAAATACCTATTTAAAAAAAATTACAATAACTAAATTAGAAATATAACTAAACTATAAATTAAAATAAATTATTTCAACACTATTAATTATTAAATTATTTTAATTTATAGTTTAGTTATATTTCTAATTTAGTTATTGTAATTTTAGCCTAATATTATAAATTGTGTAATAAATTAAGCAGGAATAGAAAAAAAATACATCGTGAGTATTTTTAGCCGGCCGGCTACCACCCTCAAGTTGAAAATCTATCGCCAAGCACCTATCAGTGAGGTGAGTTTCAGCAGGTGCTTGAGACCCAGTTGCTAGGCCCGGTGTGCTTACCACTATCGGCCACATATCATCACTTCAAATGGTAAGATTGTAGTCAAATACTATTTTTGCCGCCATAACACGCAAATATTGTCAGTGAGACTAGATAAATAATTATTGAATGTAATAGGTGTAAGTTGTTTTTGAAAAGAGTAATTGCTGAGTTTATTGCCGGCTCTTCTCAGCAAAAGCAACCTTCCGAACCGAGCATTTAGAGTCTGACTATTCATAAGTGCCTGTGAAGGCCTATTTGGATAAATAAACAATTTAATTTATAATTTCAATCGCGATTTCTCTCATTATATGTTTTTTTAATGCCAACGCGAAGATATAAAACAGTTCTATACAACAAGCTCTGCTTAGTTTGGGATCATAAAGGTGTGTCTCCAAAAGTCCCAGGATATTTAGTTATAAACAAAATGTACTTATATAATAATTTAAATTAGGTGGTAGAATCAATTGTAAACGTTCAAAAGTGCCTTGCCAGGGCCTAAACTGAATAAATGAGTTTTGTTTTTTTTTTTTTACCAGTATGATTAATGTTGTGGAAGGTTACTCACTATTTCCAAATGTAATTTATTTATTCACTTTAAATGCACTTTTGTAAGATATTTAAAATTCCACGAACAGAGGGAGGGATAATGGTTCTCAATATATGGTTCTACTGGTACAAGAATTTCAAGCTCGCGGACACTGACTATAAACCTGACAGCGGTCAAGTGCTTGGCGTAATTCTCTTGCCATATATTACACCTAACGGTAAATTTATCTACTTCCATGGCATCTGTAGCATAATTAATTTAATTATACCAAGGAAGGTATTTTTATGTTTAAGTATATACCTAGGGACATGAATTATAACTTCTACTGCAAAGATTACAAGTCAATCTATCCTTATCTCGATTATTTTCGAAAATAGAATGAGCAATAAAATGTTGCCTTTGAAAGAAAAAATAAAACAGCAGGGTCAACGAAAAAAAAATTGAAATTACATAAGCCGATTATTTCTATTTTTATTATTCATCCGTTATCGCAATTACGTTTGCCGTTTTTCATACGTTTTTTTTAAACAAATAAATTATCGATCACTATCTATGGTTACTTACTTTAAAAAAAAAGAACTTTGAGTATACAAAACCCGGAGTAAGTAGGCTGTAGCGGCAACGAACCTGTGCCTACTACGGCACTGAACAAACTAGTACTGATTAATTTGAAATTATATCTCTTATATCGAGACGTCCGTCTGTTTACAGAGATAAGAAGCCGCGGGAGATCGCAGGGCTGTATTATATTTGTAAACTTTTGAGGTCAATCAATTGCTAAATCGTGACAATGACAGTTTTACTTGAAAAACAATTTTATTGATTCATAATTAAAATACCTATAGCATGCCTATTCTATAATAGTCTTATCTGTTTCTACGGAGCAATATTTATGCACGCTATTATTTTCGCTTAAATCTGAAATCAAAGCAGATTCTAAATATGCAATTTATCAAATCTGTACTTTTAAAATGTTTGTCTATTTTACCAAAAATATAAATTGAGAATAATTCGAATAAAATATTTATAAAAAAACTTGCATAAAATTATCTATGAATTGAGGACATAAACTTATTCAACCATATTACTCGTGTGGACTTTTTGGCTATCCCTAGTTTTTCATACAAAAATTACTTCAAAAATTTTAATTTTACCATGCCGAAGGGGCCTAACTTTTTTAATTTATTTTAGTTGTTAGTTTTAGTTTTAAAATGTATTTATTTAATTATTATTAGTATTTTATCTTTATCTGAAAACATATATATTATCATTTGTCATTTGCATTTTAGAAATAAAATATTAATATATGAAATTTTACTAATTCAAATGACAATAAATAAACACTGACAATATAATCGTTCGGTTTACACGTAACGTGACGTCTTCTTGATAACGTGATTCCAAAAAAAACAAGTAAGTAAAATTGCGCCAAGTCTAGTTTGTTTCACTTACCTACAAAAGTATATTCCGAACCGGTGGTAGAGTCAATTAATTGTAAAGTGCCTTACCAGGGCCTAAACTGAATAAATGAGTTTTTGAAATGAAATACTGTTGTGCCACATTATAGAGAATTATCAATATTCTTATTTATTCTGATTTATCTTGGGTAAGGATCAAATTTAAGGTCCACATTTAAAAAAAATCTCCTAGTCATTTTTAAAGTTCAAAAATAATATCATAGAATTACTAATGCCCATAGACGACGGTATTCTAGTCACTGTCAGATACAAGCAAGCTGGCGGGAAAGAAAAATAATTCAACCCACACGACCGTATAGATAGAGTCACGAATAACAATAATTATAATTGGCGCAGGATATAAAAACAAGTTAGATGTAGGTACAAGTTAGATGTAGGCAATAGGGATGTCGACTTATATTCAATAAGAAATATTGAATACTAATCAATTTATAAAACATCTAAAAATACTGGAAAACAGCGAACACGTTTTTAACCTGTCAGTTCTTTCTTGGGACAATCGGGGTTTTCAGAGTCCTCACCACTTGTGTCTCAAATGGGAAAATCGGGACGATGACATTTACTTGAAAATTAGGCGCGAATTTTGATTTTTTTTAAAACTGTGCGCGAGTTGACGAGTTGTTTGACAGGTTAATCTCGCGAGTCAACAGATTAAATTTATCTTTTTTTTCGATTTTTAATGAACTACTGTTAGGGATAAGTGCAAGTTTTTGTAGATTTTTTCTTTGTTAGAAACGAATTGTAAATTAAACTCGTAGGTATCCTAAATCCGGCCCATGTATCTTCAATCCGTGAAACTACAAAAGGTTATTAAAAATTATCTAATTTGATAACGCCACCACAAAATATTGTTAATAACAATAGGTAATGGAAAAGTTATGAAACTTTATCATGAATTACTAAACATATTCTGCAATGAATGCTTACACTGACTCATGATTTTAGGCATGTATCCGACCATATTATCTCGTACTAGCGACGTGCCTACCAAAACAGGCCTACTTCTACATCAACGCAAATATTATAAAGAGGAAAGATTTGTATTTTTGTATGTAAGGAATAAAGTTAAACTTCTGGACAGATTTCAAAAATTCAAACTAAGCAGAGCTTGTACTATGGAAACCAGATAGGTAACTGATATACCTACCTACTACCTACATAATAAAACTTTTTAGATAAATACCAGACATGTTGGGTGGGAATCAAACTCACGGCCTGTGGCGTGAAAGGTACCTAATATTCTTATCGTCACTGGGTAATACAAAAAAAAACAAGATTATTAACATTATTTATTTTAGGTCGCTTATTAATATCTAATCGGTCATTAGCAACAACAACAAACAATAATAATTTATTAATTGTATTTTTCTTATACTCGTAAATAAAACCTAATAAAAAACAAAGAGAGAAGTATTTTATCAGCTAACATTATTTAAATGTTCAGTACTCGACGAAGTTTGACTCCCTGGCAGAAGGAAGCATAGACACGCACACACTGAAAGAAAGGAAAAACATTTTGTAAGAATTCCATTTTTAAATAAGTTTGAATTTGCAATGGATTCCAGTTTCACATCCACATTCCAAATCTCTTTCTTACACACTGTATTGAAAGTGGATAGAAAGGTGACACCAGTAAGGCTATGAAGTTATTATCTATTAATTTATGATACCAATGTGATTATGTTGTCGTACGATTGCTAAATCAATATTATTTATTATTATCATTATAATATTAATACGTGAAGCAAAACCTTTGTAGGTAGGTACGAAAATTACGCGGACGGAGGAGTTAAAGTTTATATGGAGAAGGAGTGCAGAAAGCTAATATTTTTATAAAATATGCTTTAGAAATCAATTAAATTAATAAAAAAACATTACACACGCTACCATGCGTTTGACACACACACACACACATATCATTAGGTATCCTCCTCTGTTTGTAAACCGATTAACTTTTTTTTATTGACAGTTATTGGAGAGACTTTTTTCCTAAAAACTTTTTGGTCGAATTTCGATCAGAGGGCGAACAAAATATTTAATATTGAAACGGTAACTATAGTTTGCTGGATAGGTGCTTCCATAGATACTAACTATAAAATAACTGATTTGGTTACATTAGATTTGACAAATTTTGCGGTGTTGCGAGATATGGATTTTTGTACATTTTATGTTACATTTGAGATATAATTTAGTTAAAATATTGGAATTTCATACGACCTGACTGATGTGGTAGGGTACTTATAGCATTCTAAATTCAAAATTGTAGGTTTTGTCGTTCACAAGACATCATGCCATGATACAAAGTGCAATTAATACGTGATAGTTAATAATTTACGTGACTTTTTCAAGTGATTAGATTATATTGAGATAACAAACATATTTAAAGGTTAAATTGTCGCTAGAAGAACCTTATCTAATTAATTCGTATAATTACTTTATTAAGAGACAATTCAAAAATAAAATAAATTATAAAAACATTATACAGGATTGTATTGTCACCACAAATGTGAGTTAAATTCCAGATCAGTCGGTTGCATGGAACTTGTTTAAAATTTTATTGCAACATTTGATTCATACATATTAAGTTAAAAATATACATACGTATTAAAAAAACCACCTTCCCCTATTTTTTCACCCTTAGGGATGATGTTTTTTCTTCAAATTAAAATAAGATCAAACGGAAAGTATCCCCTTCCAAACAAAACAAAAATAATTTCCCTAATCGGTTAATCAATAACGGAGTTCTGAGATAACATACATAAACACAACCGAATTGAGATCTTCTGTCCGTTAATAGATACACTTATAGCTCGAAAACCACTGCAAGTATTTTATGTGATTTTCATTAACTAAAACTTAGGGTTTCCCCTTGAGGATTTATGTAGGTCTATATTGCTGTGGCAAAATGGAGCCATCCCATCATCCCACTAATATTATAAATGTGAAAGTTTGGATGGATGGATGGATGGATGGATGTTTGTTACTCTTCACGCTAAAACTATTGAGTAGATTTCGATGAAACTTGGCACACAGGTAGATCATATCCCGGAATAACACAGAGGATACTTTTTATCCCGGGAAAAGATAAGATCCCTCGGGAACGCGGGTGAAACCGCGGGGCGGAAAACTAGTAGTCAATAATCACCGTGAGCTTAGGTGATAAAAACTAACAATAAACATGTAATTGCAACGTAAAAGTTTATCAATAGCTATACCTCGATAGGTTTGAATAAAATTAGCCACCACAAATCACCTTCCGATTTGATAATAAGAATAGTAATAGTACCTACAAGTTATTAGGTATTTAATTGTAATCTTGTTACCGTGTGTGTGTGGTATGTTTACAATATAGATAAGGTCCAAAAACTAGATTTTCCCATGTTTTTACTTGCTGAAATAAAGTATAAGAATCTTTTTTTAGTACTAATTCTTTTAATTCGAATTGAATTTAAAGAATAGAGACTATAAATTTAATATTTTACAAGCTTTTATTTAACTTGCAATGTTTGTATGTACATAATTATGTTCGGGTCAAATCTTGCAATTGCATTTTAAAGCAGTTATCCTCAACCGATTGACATGAAACTTTGCATGCACGTTTAGTCTGGATGACAATGCATGGTTAGCTAAGTGACGTTAGGTATTCTAAATCTAATATGGCGGACGGCCCAAGATGGCGGATTAGTTTTTTTTGTGCTCTCCCATGACATGGGTATCAAATGAAAGGGTTTACTGAAAAGAATACGAAAAAACTTGCTTTTAAAAATATTGTTACAACGTATTTGTGACTATTTTCGAAGCACACGTAACCTTGCGAGTTCCAAACAAGTAACATTTAAAACTGTGTTTGTCTCTTTTATTCTACCGTCGAAATGATAACGTGGAAATGAGACAAGACACTTGACGTCAGTTGGCAACAGAATGCAGATGCATGCAGTCGTAAAGAAGTGATAACCCAGCGGCGCGGCGGCGCGGCGGCGTCGGGGTCATACACTATACTTACTGATAAAGTAACTATAATACATACTAGTTGTTCCCCGCGGTTTCACTCGCGTTCCAGAGGGATCCCTTTTGGGAATGAATTTCAAAAATCCTTTTTTTAGGGTTCCTTACCCAAAGGGTAAAAACAGGACCCTATTACTAAGACTTCGCTGTCTGTCCGTCTGTCCGTCTGTACGTCCGTCCGTCCGTCTGTCCGTCCGTCTGTCCGTCCGTCCGTCCGTCTGTCCGTCTGTCCGTCCGTCTTTTTTTCTTTTTTTTTATTCTCGATAGGCTTATGTTTGACTACAATCTCACCATGGTAAGTGATGATGTGGCTGAAGATGGAAAGCATACAAAGCCTAGATGGGAACTGGCTCGCAAGTGCAGCTGTCGGAACACACCGATAGGTGTTTGGCCGATTTTCAACTTGAGGGTGGTAGCCAGCCAGTCGGGTACTACAAAGTACCCTACCACCGTGCTATGGTTTCCTCACGATGTTTTCCTTCACCGAAAGCTCAAGCTCATTGTAGGATTCGAACCCACGACCTTCGCTGCGGTATTCGACGTCACTTACCACTGAGCTATCATCGCCTTAAAAGGCCAGGCTGAATCTCAAGAACCGCGATAGCTAGACAGTTGAAATTTTCACAAATTATGTATTTCTGTTGCCGCTATAACAAATAATACTAAAAACAAAATAAAATAAATATTTAAGGGGAGCTCCAATACAAAAAACGTGTTTTTTTGCCATTTTTACGGAACCCTTCGTGCGCGAGTTCGACTCGCACTTGGCCGGTTTTTTTTAGAATATATCTAGTTATTAGGAATGTATCTGCCAAATCTCAATTGTGTAGCATTTATACTTTGTGAAATGACTTGATAACATTGCTCTGAAGGAATTGTCATAGCTTAACTACATAACAAAATAATTAATGTAGCTATAACCACAGAATAATGGAGACTTATGCCTGTTCTAGCGAAATACAAACTAGATAGTGAATTTATAAACAAACTCTGATAAGAGTTTATAAATCCAAACGTTCACGGTCCACGGTCACGTTTTAGGAGAAATTCGTCTTATCACTCAATTACATCACCTAGCACCTCGTGTCATCACCTTTACCGTAAAAACAGCCAGCGATTTTTTTTATTCACATTCACACTTTCAGTAGTACGGTTAGCATCCACAGTTTTAGTAATTGTTCGTACAAGTCATGTCAGCTTTTATTGATATTGGTGGCCGTTCCACGGAATTTTTGGGACGACCTGGCTTTCATTTCACTTCACTGGTGCACTTAGATTAAACTTTATTGGACAAAACGCCACGAATATTATTCAATAAAATTCAAAAAATTTAATGATAACGGAACGTCACTTCACAAGTTATCGCCAAAAAGGCACGTTGTTCTGGATTGAAAATGACTGCCATAAGTTACGTAATCAGGAGGCTGTTGATCTAAAATATGGACAGGGGTACTCACATAATAATAACGCTGTAAATCCGTAAAAAGTAGTAGTACAGGCACTGGCGAGGAGAATGCCAGCGACGTTGGCTCCCACAGTGGAGCCCAGGCGGCCGAACATCATCACAGCCCCTACTGCTGTCCCCCTGGTAAATAAAGAAAAGTCATATATGTGTGTAATTAATGCGGGTTAATTTTTGATGTATTTTTGTTGTATAAAATGTTTATAAGATAGTAACTTTATTTACAACAAATGTACAAACTATAATATATTAAACTTGTTCGAGGCTGCCGCTGCTGCCGATCGGCAAGGTTCCCAGAAGGCTGGCAGCGTTTCCTCTTTGGATGGCCAAGCTGATGCGTTGGCGGAAAAAGCTCTCCGCCCGCCGGTCACCCGAGGCCTCGATAATTTTTTTACATAAAATATTTGCGAAACGACGAGCTTCAGACCCCCACGGACCCATGGTCTCAACCGCAAAAGGCATAAATTGATAATTTGGACCTATACTTTTTGAATTTTCCGCTGCATAAAATTGTTTGAATAAAAAAAAGAAGCTAATATAGTCAGATGATCCAAAAACATTTAAAATGTAAATAAATATTGCTGAGTTTCTTGGTTGTTTTCAGTTGTTGTCTGACTTCCAAACTGGTGGTGACTTCTGTAGTTCCACTTTCGTAAGTGCTTTCCTAGGGCCCGAACTGAATGGTTTTGACTTTTGCTGCAACTTTATGTGGAAAATAAACCTCATTTTCATTGTTAGAGGGGAGAAAAATTAGGAAATCCAAAATTAAGTTGATCAAAAATGTGTCATTTTTGCTATCTGAAGGTCAATCTAAAATGCAGTGAAATATTTAATTATTATTGTGTACATAGGTAGTTAGGTACGTTAAATAAGATGTATGTCTCTAATCTAATCAATGTATCTTTTAGGTTTAAAAAGAAAACAAATAAAAACCCTTTAGCTCACGGTTAGGGCGGAATTAGAATAGCGAATAGAAATTCCAGGAAATAAAAATATCTAGGAACTCTCTCAAAAGTCCAGACTTTTGAATTTACCTAACTTGATTGTTTTTGTGTCAATTGTCACTTTTGTCCATATATTCTGACGTACTTTGACACAAAGACCATTGAATCTTGTTTTTGTGTCAATTGTCACTTTTGTCCATATATTCTGACGTACTTTGACACAAAGACCATTGAATCTTGTTTTTGTGTCAATTGTCACCTTTGTCCATATATTCTGACGTCCTTTGACACAAAGATGATTGAATCCCCAGAAAAGTTGGCGGTAGTAACCCCACTGTTTTAAATTAGGTACCTAGCAGTTGTTGGCGATGATAAGGCGATGATAGCTCAGTGGTAAGTGACGTCGGATACCGCGGCGAAGGTCGTGGGTTCGAATCCTTACAATGATCTTGAGCTTTCGGTGAAGGAAAACATCGTGAGGAAACCACAGCACGGGGGTAGGGTACTTTGTAGTACTCGACTGGCTGGCTACCACCCTCAAGTTGAAAATCTGTCACGCCTGTTGGTGTGTTCCGGCAATTGCACTTGAGAGCCAGTTCGCCTTAATAAGGTGTACAACACATTAGCAATCCCCTGGTATTGCCAATGTCTATAGGCGACGGTTGTCACTTACCATCAGGTGACCCGCCTGCCTCGTTGTCACTTGTGACATTTAAAAAAAAAAGTTGTTTGTTAGATATTTTTACCACACAAGGTTTACAAGTAAATTATAGCTCACGTTAGATTTTGATAAGTTTATAATATACGTAAGAGAACCTTGTGTAAATATTTTAATATAAAGTTTATTACTCGGCCTTTCCACCAACATTGATGTGCAAAACATTGTAAAGATAAAGTTTGTTTGTCACAAAACAACTAGGTATAGTAGCTTCGTAATCATTATGCGAATATCAATTAATGGCGATGATAGCTCAGTGGTAGTGACGTCGAGTACCGCGGCGAAGGTTGTGGGTTCGAATCCTACTATGAGCTTGAGCTTTCGGTGAAGGAAAGCATCGTGAGCAAACCATAGCACGGTGGTAGGCTACTTCGTAGTACTCGACTGGCTGGCTACCACCCTCAAGTTGAAAATCTGTCGCCAAGCACCTTTCGGTGTGTTCCGACAGCTGCACTTGAGAGCCAGTTCTCATCTAGGCTTTTTGTGCTTACCACCTTCGGCTACATCATCACTTACCATGGTGAGATTGTGGTCAAACACAAGCTTATCCAGAATAAAAAAAAATATTGTCTTAGAATAAATTAAAAATAATTATATCCTAATAAATAGGTACTGTTTTTGTCCCTTGTTTTGGCCACACCAGCAATTTTGCTGAATACCTATTAATTGTTATCTCAGAATCAGAATCAGAAATAATTTATTGGATAAATTGTATAGAATATAGATATAATATAATATCGGCAGCAGCGAGCGGCAGCCTCGAAGAAGTTTTTTATATATTATAGTTGTACATTTGCTTGTATATTTTGTACATTTGTTGTAAATAAAATAATTATATTCATTGAATATAGATAGGTAATACATTGAAGTTTTTTTACATTCATAACAAACAACGTAGGTTAATTAATGGGTATAAAAATTTAGATATTCGATTTGGTCTGCGTGTTCATAATCATCGTCCTTTATATTATAGCCAAACGCAAGCCAGTTAAAAATAAGTTGGATTCCGTTTACCTACCTTAAACTAGTCGGGAAGAGATGCACGGCATACGCAGTCAGTGGTCCAATACCCAGGGCTGACACTTGCAATGCTGACATCATGACGCCGGCTGCCATTCTAATGTCATTAACTAATTAAATAATAATACACGTTTCAACCAAATAAAAAAGGTAGACAGAGCCCCGCGCACTAAAGTGAAGCAGAGTAAATGAAGGGAATCGCGTTCCTTTGCGACACGAGTGACGCGGGATAACGTACGTGCAGATCACGCACACAACTTCGTGCAGGTTACTTCACTTTATTGGAGACTATTGTTTGCGTACTCTCCTTCTAATTTTTTTATTTGTTCTGTGGTTTCAACTTGTTTTATTAATACTTATTTATCATGGAATCATTTTGGACTCTTACCCTGGGACCACATTATCGAGATTCCGCGAAGATTTTTGTAGTCAGGGATGATCCCCTAAATAACCGAATGTGAAAAGGATAGCAAAAGAAACTTCACCGAATCCCGAAAATGTGGCCCTAGGGTTATACATTGACGTAAATTTAAAATAGTTACTTATAAAAAAAGTCTAATATTTTAGAAAACCCCACAACTGCATGCGAAAACAAAGCACGATGGTAAGGTACTATGTAGTACCCGACTGGCTGGCTACCACCCTCAAGTTGAAAATCTGTCGCCAATCACCTATCGGTGTATTCTGACAGCTGCATTTGAGAGTTACCTTCTAGGCTTCGTATACTTAACACCTACGGCGACATCATCACTTACCATAGGGAGGGATATTGCGGTCAAACACAAGGTATTCAAAAATAAAAAAGTATTTTTTAATTCTGGATAACCTTGTGTTTGACCACAATCTCACTATGGTAAGTGATGATATGGCCGAAGGTGGTAAGCACAAAGCCTAGATGGGAACTGGCTCTCAAGTTCCTCACGATGTTTTCTTTCACCGAAAGGTCGTGGGTTCGAATCCTACAAAAGCTCAGTAGCTTCACCGCGGTATCCGACGTCACTACCACAGCTATCATCGTCTTAAATGTGGATTATTTATTCATACTTGTTCGTCAAAACTCCGCTCAGTAGACAAGCGGCACCCACAGTCGTGAACATGGCGATGAGCAGGGTCCTCTTGTGTACCGGACACATGCTGACTGCGGTCACCACCATGCCGTACACCAGGGTGGTCACCACCAGGATGTAGAAAGTCTTGTACGATATGCTGTCCACGCATGTTGAGTTGTTCTAAAAGCAGAATAAAGGGGCGTAAAAAGAGCTCTTCAAGGTCGGCAACACCTGGTATTGCAAATGTGACCACTTACCATCAGGAGGACCGTCTGCCTGTTTGTCAACCTAATTACATAATAACAAAGAAAGGGGGAGATACGGTAGAGGAGATCGAGGGGTTTTGAATAACACATAATTTTACGGAATTTAAAACCGAAAGCCAGTCACAATGGCAACCCTCTTATTTTAGTTTTGTGCATGAAGCAAAGTGTCAATATAGAATAGTTTAGAATAGTTTTTTATTTGACAGTATTATAATAATAATCTAAAACTATTACATGATAATACTAAAATTATTTAAATATACTGCCAAAAAAAGGCGACCGCTCAGCAATATAGTTGCGGAATAAACCGGCAACGCTGATTTTCAGCGGCAACCATAGTTGACGTTTGGACGCCCCTGCGTCAATATGGATGCACCTCAAACCGCTTAAAATATAATTAAATTAAATTGGTGTTTTTATCATTACGAAAATATTAATATTATTGACCACTTATATAATAATTGTTGTTGTTTTTAACTCCCCCTAGCTTACGGTTCCCCTACATTTTTATTTGACTGGTCTCTTATTATTACTCAGACTGAAGCGCGAACAAAATAGCAATATAAAATTAGGTGCACCTAAAAAACTGTCCACATGCAAGCTGGCTATGTTACGATAATAGCTCATCTCAGCAAATGCAACCTTCCAATCTGGTAAAGAGTATATTTAAACTGACTGTAGTTTGCAGCTACCGGAATATACTGACGCACAGTAATAGGGAATATGCACGTGTTTTCAAAATGGACGATTTTTTTATATAATTCATATTGTTACAAAAACATACCTACATAATTATTTTCAAAACTTTTCATGATTTAATAGCAAAATTTATCTAATCATCAAAAAGTGTCTGTTTAAATTCCCTCGCAAATTTCCAAAACGCCCCATAAGCAAATCGTGAGTAATCGTGACGTCACTTTGACAGACGCCCACAGAGTTTGTTACCGCTACGCTTAAATTTTCTGTGCTTTTCCATGGTAATAAACTGATTTTAGTAACTTTGTGAACTTTTAGCGTTATATATTTTTTTGGTATTGTAATAACCCGTAGAAACGTTTAAAACAATAAAAAATACGTGCATATTCCCCATTGAGGAGTTGGTAGCCTTTGGACCTTTCGTTTCAAAACCATCTTTTTTCACGGATAGTAAGAACAACTTAGGTACGATTACATTTTAATTAATAATCAATAATAACTAACTCATAGTCCTTTACCTTTTGTTCGGATTGATTAATCAATGAGCAGATAGTTCCTTCTTCATCTCCGGACATCTCCATTACTTTATTGATAGTGTCAGGCGCGAAGAGATATAAGCCGTTTAAACTGGAAATAAAATAACAAAGAGTCAAAATAACTAAAATAAAATGCGTTGGTTCCCGCTACGTCAAGCGTCTACGTTCACTCCCGCTGTGTTGACTGTAGCTCTACGTCAATCCCGCTTCGTTTATCCCACTTCGTTAATCCCGCTACGTCGATTCCCACTACATCAACTGTAGCTTTACGTCGATTCCAGCTATGAAAGTGTTGCTCTATGTAATTTTTTATAACAATAGGTGGCAAACAAGCTACCCGCCCACGTGATGGTAAGTGAATATCGTAGGTAGGTAACAAACAGTATGGACGTTGTGATCGATGAAAATAGAGAAGCTTGCCGGCTCTTCTGAGCAAAAGCAACCTTTTGAATCGTGCATTAGAGTAAATAAAAATATTATCTCAAACATGTGACGATTAAAAATATTTGTAATTAATTCACTTAATAAAGGGTTTTTTATTTGATTTTGATCAGAGGCTCTCCTCCCTTCTCCTCTTTTGATGAACCACATACAGTTGTGGAAACCGTCTCCAGGGAGCTCATTCTACAATCTGATCGTGTGCGGGAGAAACTGTCTCTCAAACCGCATTGTACGTGGCCAATTGTTCTGACAGTATCCCCACTACGTCTAAAGCTCTACGTCATTTCCCGCTACGTCAACTATAGCTCTACGTCGTTTCCCGCTACATCAAGTGTATCTCTAGGTTAATTTCCGCTACGTTGAGTGCCACTATGATGCGTCTCGCTTATGACGTCAGTGAGTTGAATACAGTAAACATAGGGAACGAGTAGAGTATTTATAATTTTTTGCACATATTTGTCTGGGATATTTCTTCACACGGGCATCTAATCTCCTATCATATTATTAGGAAAATGATGAATGAAGAGAGAGCTTATTTATCGTTAAATATTGGACTGAAGGCTGTAGAGAGATGGATAGTGATGATAAAGGTACTCACAGTGCAAATAATCCAAACATGAGGAATCCAGTCAATGCCATCCACTTGAGATGTGGTGGCCGAAGTAGACAGAGCGCGTTCTTACTGCTCGCTTTAGAAGTCAGCTCGCACCGGGAGCCGTCCTGATCTACGACTATACCTTCCACTGTGTTTTTCAGAGACTTCACCTGCAAGATTTTAAGGCGATGATAGCTCAGTGGCAGACACGTAAAATGCCATGACTAGGATTTTGGATTTAGTATAGAAGATAGTAATATAAAACACAATTATAAAGAAAATGCTGAATTTAGCTCGCTGTCTAGGTTAACGTGCCCAAAAGACTGGCTACTATTTATTTACTTACACAATATTTCTCCACTCCCAATCTACTATTCATAGTA
Organism: Ochropacha duplaris; assembly: GCA_951361185.1. Taxonomy (NCBI): domain Eukaryota; kingdom Metazoa; phylum Arthropoda; class Insecta; order Lepidoptera; family Drepanidae; genus Ochropacha; species Ochropacha duplaris. The sequence continues at coordinate 11,353,327 of OX592701.1, read as the reverse complement.
TAAATCTTTCCAAGTACATCCAAAGCTTCTTGACTCCTTCCCTTCATCATCAGGAACTTGGGGCTCTCCTCGATAGTCATCAGGCATAATGATGTGAGGATCAGTGGTGCTGCGTACAGAGCTGTCAACAGTCGCCAGGGTCTGAGGGTTATCAGACCCATGGAGTATCGCCAATCGGCTGATAAGACACCCCAAGCGAGCACTGAAAGCATATAGAACATGGCAGTCAGAATAAAGCTTTTTTAAGATAGATCTGAGATGGATAGATAGATGGTATCTTTATAGTAACCATAAGGATGTTTCCTCTCACAGTAAGCTCGCTAAAGGTAATTCATTGGTGACACCACAAGTGGTCACAACATTAAAATTAGAGGTTAATTTTTCTTTTCTGTTTTCAGGGCGCAGTAAACGCAAGATTTTTTTACTGACTCAATATAAACGGATTTTCCTTGTAAGTGTCTAAGGCTGTCCACTGAAGCAATGGGAAAATAAACAATAGAATTGCCATTTATATCTAATAGGTAACTAAAGATAAACAATCCCAAGCAAAAGTTCTCTCAACACTGTCTCAAATTGTGTTGGGTAATACTAGTTTTTTTTTTTTAGTTTTATTCACAAAGGCAATAAAATTTTACGACTCATACCTGCTAGCCAAAATATATCTTAAACGAGCACTGAGGCATGTTTACCGTCGGAGCGTTCGAATGCTACTAGATTAAAATACCACCCAAAGGCTATTTTTTGTCGCTGATTGTGTATCTTTAGTTATTAAATATCAAAGAGAATTGTACAAAAATTACGTGACTTGTCGCCGCCCATCAGCGATTTATTTTCCTAGCTTCGCACATCTCTGCGCGCTCCGCATCGGTGGACAACCAATGAGAAGTTCATTCAAAATGGATAGTCGAACATGGAGTAACGTACGTGGAGATATAGTGTTAAATGTCATGAGGAGCGCGTTGCATATCAGGACGACGCTGTCTCGACGCTTGTGGGGCAGCACCTCACACGCGTACGCGAAGCCCAAGGATGAGGGGCACGATAAACTGCAACCACATTTTTATTGAAATGAAATGTTTATTCAACCAAATATGCCTTCACAGGCACTTATGAATAGTTACACTAATGCACGGTCAGGAAAGGTTGCTTTTGCTGAAGAGAGCCGGCAATAAACTCGGCAATTACTCCTTTCAAAAACAACTTACACCTAATACATTCAATCTAAATCTAAATCTCTAACTGATCTATCCAATTAATACCATCTTTAAAAAACACTTGAGAGCCAGTTGCTTGTAAGGCATTATAATAAGGGGTACAACACATTGGCAATCCCTCTGGTATTGCTAATGTCTATAGGCGACGGTAGTCACTTACCATCAGTAACCCGCCAGCCACGTGTGGTATAAAAAATCTTTGTAAGTAGTTCTTATGTGTTAATACTTACAACAAAGAAGTAGAGAGCTTGCAGAGCGCGAAGCTTATAAACCCTGGCATGACGGACGCCGCCATGCCGACCAGGCCTGCTGCAGCACAGGTTCCCGCCAGCACCGGCTTCCGACCAACACTATCAGCTGCGTAGCCCCAGAATGGTGCCGTCAAGATTATACCTGGAATTTAAGTAGAAGTTGCTGCTATTTATTTTATTCTCAAACTAGCTGTCCCCCGCGTTCCCGAGGGATCTTATCCTTTACCGGGATAAAAAGTATCCTATGTGTTATTCCAGGATATGATCTACCTGTGTGCCATGTTTGGGGCACGGATAGTCGTAGGTATATAAGTACCAAATGAAACTCGTACATAGATTAGTATGATACAATCACGTCCCACAAGTCATAGACTTAATTATTAAGATTATCCTAATAATATTAAGATCTAATGTAATATAATAATATTATCTTTGATAATAATGGAAACTTCAGTAAAGTCGGATTAACGGTTTTCGGGGAAGTCTTTGTCTCGCAGAGACTAGAGTAGTGTTGCCACACCCCGGAGCACAGACCGTTAATAATAGTGCGGCTTGTAGACGCCACACATGTTTCATCAAAATCCGTTCAGCCATTGGAATAACACATAGGATACTTTTTATTCCGGGAAATGATAAGATCCCTCGGGAACGCGGGTGATACCGCGGGGTGGAATATTATAAATGTGAAAGCACTTGTATGTTTGGATGTGAAGATGTTTGTTAAAACGACTAAATGGATTTGATGAAACATGGCATAGAGGTAGATCATAACCTGGAATAAAACAGAAGAAAGAAAAGGTCCCTCGGGAAAGCGGGTTAAACGGCGAGAGACATTAGCTTAGCAATATAGTTGGAACCATCCTAAACGCCTGCTCTAGTATAATATCAAAACTTTATCTCTAAAATTGTATGAAACTTGCTAAAGGCGCTTTATTTTCTAAAAGCTAAGTATTTGTAAAGTGCAAATAAATACCTATTCTTCGTTGTTAAAGGAAGCTTGCTGTTTTATCTGTAGGTAGACTTAGACATATAAAAAAAAGAATTATCTTAGGTTTGATTTTGTTTCGATTTTAAAAACTTCTTTCACCATTATCACTGTCTAACATCTAGGCTAGGTAGATGTTGATTGAATTTACTTGGAAACGTGGGTGAAACCGCGGGCTCGGAATTTAGTACGTGGTAGTACCTTATAAATAATACGGCTAACAGAAAAGTCTGAACGCAGGGTAAACTGAAAATCAGCGCAGCGAGCAATTTATGTGAATGTTATGGTAGCAATAACTCATTGCTACCATATTGCCATATTATGTTGTACTAGCTATCACCCGCGATCCCGTGGGATCCGTGTTCCCGTGGGATCCGTGTTCCCGTGGGATCCGTGTTCCCGTGGAAATTTTTATTTTATACAAACCTTGTCCTAACAATAACGAATACATAAAACAAAGAAGTAGGTACGGCACGTGAAAACAACAATTTAAAAAAAACGTGAACTCTAAAATACAACTTCACTACTCTACCATTGAGTCACCAAAAAACCGCATCTTACCGATGTTTGGTATAGAAGTAAGAAGACCTTTCAAGCTGTCTGGCACTCCAAGGTCACAGGCAGCAGCTGGCAGTACGAAGGCGATGCCAATCATTTCCATCAACGCTGCCAGCAGAGACAGGAGCATCAACGAGCAGTGAAAGAACTGGTATCGGCCAGCGCCTGTTGGTTTTTGAAGAGGTAAGATATAAACATATGAATGATGAGATGAAAAATAGAATTTTGATTATGGATTTTTAAGCTTTGTAGAAACCCGATAAGGCGATTATAGCTCAGTGGTAAGTGACGTCGGATACCGCGGCGAAGGTCGTGGGTTCGAATCCTACAATGAGCTTGAGCTTTCAGTTAAGGAACACATCGTGAGGAAACCTAAGCTATGATGAGACGAATGTGCAGTGCCTGCACAAACTCACAAGTTTTTTGGCACTAAGATTATTTCTTTTATAAGTAAAACCTGTAATTAAAATTAAATTAAAAAAAACCATAGCACTTTGTAGTAGGGAGGTACCCGACTGGCTGGCTACATCCCTCAAGTTAAAAATCTGTCGCCAAGCACCTATCGATGTGTTCCGATAGTTGCACTTGAGAGCCAGTTCCCATCTAGGCTTTGTGTGCTTACCACCTTCGGCCACATCATCACTTACCATGGTGAGATTGTGGTCAAACACAAGCTTATCCAGAAAAAAAAAACAATAAGTCACTTACCGGCTAAATCTAATGCATCTTCTAAATCCACATCCATTTCTAAGTTCTTTGTGACGCCAGCCACTGTCTTGACGTGCATCTTGGACCTCACATCGCTGTTCGAAAACATTATATCAAAATAGTTTCAATACATATTAATAATATACTATCCTGTTCAAATATAGAAAGATAACTGTCATGACGCCATTTTGTCTTTGCATTCCGCTCTATTCTACTTCCGTAGTAAGGGACGCGATATAAATGGCGACAAAACAATACATTACAAATACTCGGTAAAACACAATCGTTAATTATAATTGTTTATTAAGGGTCAGAGAAACTGATTACAGCTAAAGAATGAGTATTGTTTACTTCCTTTTGTTGACTATTTAATTATATTAACAAGTGCTTGCCTCGATAATATTTTCCTAGGCTAAAATAATATTAAAGTAATCTGCTAACTCAGCATTGTCTAAAATATGTAGGCTAAAACATTGAATAAATAAATTGTTATCCTACTTTCCTACCAATCCCAATAATGTGAAAGTTTGGATGGATGGGTGTATGTTTGTTACTCAATCACGCCAGAACGGCTGAACGGATCTGCATGAAATTTGTCACAGACATAGGTTATAGTCTGGAATAGCACAGAGGCTACTTTTTATCCCGGTAAAAGATAAGATCCCACGGGAACGTGGGTGAAGCCGCGGAGGACAGCTAACGATAAATGTGAAAGTTTGTACCTATGTTTGTTGCTTAATCACGCAAAAATAGCAGAACGGATTTTTATGAAACTTGGCATACATTTAGATCATATCCTGGAATAAAACATAGGATACTGTTTTTTCACGGGAAAAGATAAGATCCTTCGGGAACGCGGGCGGTGCCAATCCGTTCAGCTGATTGAGCATACAAACTTTCACATTTATTACCGCAGATTAGTTATTCATAACTAGCTGACCCAGTAGTTACACCTTTTACGCAAGGTTTAGCGCCCGAGCCTTAGAGCAGGGACTAAAGAACACCTTGCTTTGAGACCCGAGCATTCGTTTCTACGTCACCCTTGACATAAATCGTGACAGCATAAACGATAAACAACATATGGTACTTAAATCTTACGAGTTAGACTATCTATTGGTCTACATTTAGGCCAAAAGCGGTATCTGGTAGTCAATCTGTTTATCAGAAGTTTAGTATTATTTGTAGTTTATCCTGTGATTGGAAGATCAGACTATACTTACTAATTGATGGTCGATACCATAGACTCAAAATCAAAAATAGAATCAAAATTTCACTTATTCAGTTTAGTCCTTGGTAAGGTACTTATGAACGTTACAATTGACTCTACCACCCCTGAGAAAACTCCGGCACGAAACGCAGCAAGGCAAATTTTTCAACAGTCAACTTCTTTAAAAAGAAATGATGTGTCCCTAGACTTTTAATGTCCATGAAAAGTCGAGATACTGTTTTAAACTAAGTACAATGACATAATAATTATTATATTTTTTTATACTCACTAACATTTTATTATTTTTCAATTGTAGTTTAAATTAACCAATGCTGATAATTGTAACACTTATTTTATCAATCTATCTCTTCGAGAGACTAGTCATCTATTGATCCACCGTAATGCAACTGTCTTCATTAGAATATGTTATAGGTACTTACATTGTATTTTTTAAAACAATTATCTCCTCATTAATTAGTGTATCCTACTCGTAAACATTTCTCGTGTTCCAATAAATTGATAAAATTACATATACCTAAGCAGTCGGACAAGCGCGAGCAAGAACTCTTGCGGAGGGTTCCCGATAACTAATTAAAATTAAAGACCATAACCACGTAAAGTTTGTATAATATAATGACATATTTCAAAAACTGCACATCAACATGTCACGTTCGACTCATAAAATACTGCTGTTGCGGCATTAAATATCACGTAAATAATATCTACCTATTTTTGTCTCCGTAAATAATTAGTAAAAATCTTCAACTTAATAGCTCTCTAATTATCATAAATGTGAAAGTTTGGATGGATGTATGTTTGTTACTCATTTACGCCAGAACGGCTGAATGGATCTGGATGAAATTCGGCATGGAGATAGATTATAGTCTGGAATAGCACATAGGCTATTTTTTATCCCGGTAAAAGAGAAGATCCCTCGGGAACGCGGGTGAAACCGCGCGGAACAGCTAGTATTAAATAAATAAAAAAAACCTGTTGCCATTTTATCATCTTCCTTGCAGTGATTTTGTCTGTTATGTACTGACATCTATCTATCTACAACATAGATATAGTTCACAAGACTCCTAGATAGATGGCGCCACAATAATCTACATCGCGCTAACGAATTTTTCCAACCGATCTGCCTATAATACAAGTTACCAACATTTACGGTCCCCTCGCTTAGGCGAAGTCCGTCCCACTTTTTGTGTCCCCCGATGAGGCCCTGAGCCGAGGTTCGGGCCCCAACTGGGGCGCCCTCAGCGGTGAGTCGTCACAAACAAACACGGCTGAGAGCCCTAAGCGCTCGCCGAATAGTCCGCGTAAGGGTGTCTATGGTCCTTCAGACCGCCACCTTTAAGTCCTCCTCAAAAAAAAAAAAATTACGGTCCCCAGGTACGATGACTTAGCCTGAAGATCTTCCCTTTTCAAAGGTGAAGTCTAACACTTCGCTCATTCAGTTTTATTTATTTTATTTAAAACCAGTTCTCACAAATACTTGCGAATTTAAATTCGTGGTAATAACATGTTCAAATAAAATTACCACCAGATTTTGATGAAACCGCAGTCAAAGTAATGCCTATATTAAAACTATTGCCGTCTTAGTAAATTTTACATGTTATTGACAGAGACAGGTACCTATCCTACTTTTAGAAATAATATATTATCAACATTTATTTCAAAAAATAGTAGATAACTGTCTTCCATTCAACTGAGATCATATCTTTGATTCCCAATCATATTTATGTGACGCCCTGTAATCTAAAATTAGTTTAGGATAAAGTGAAGATAATAAACGCATCGATTTTTATGTTATTTAGAAAACTAACTTAATTAATAAACTGCGGAACCCTAAAAACGAGAGTACGAAGAGCACACAATGAGTAATAATTGTAAATAACAAATAAGTGGTTAGCGCCTTCGTGACCTCACTCCCCTCACTCTCCTCACTCAGTCAACCAATTCATTTGATGGAAGATTGTCATTGTCCTATACACGAGTAGGTACATAAAACCTAAGTAACCTTGCTGAGTTTCTTGCCGGTTCTTCTCAGTTGAAGGCTGACTTCCGAACCGGTGGTAACTTCCGTAATTCGACCTTCATAAGTGCCCTTCTAGGGCCTAAACTGAATAAATGGTTTTGACTTTCACTTTGACTAAGCAGACATCCATACTTACCGATTGTATAGAAAGAAACGTTTTTGATTTTTATTTAGATACTTTTTTTAAAATTCCGAATAAGTAAGTATTGTGTTTGACCACAATGTCACCATGGTAAGTGATGATGTGGCCGAAGGTGGTAAGCACACAAAGCCTAGATGGGAACTGGCTCTCAAGTGCAGCTATCGAAACATACCGATAGGTGCTTGGCAACAGATTCGACACCACGACCGATCTGCCTCATGGTAAGCGGTTACCGTAGCCTATAGACGCTTGCAACAGCGTTATCACCCGCGCGTTGCCAACCCTACTGTAGAGGCAGCAGTACCAAGGGTTTTCCAATGTGTTGGCGACCTTTTACAATGCCTAATAGAATGGCTTTCAAGTGCAAGAGTCGGAACACACTTGTTTTTAACTTGATCACCCTCATATTTTGATAGGATAGTAAAAAAGTAGGTATCCTATTACCGTGCAACTTTTTTTATGTCACAAGTGACAACGAGGCAGGTGGGTCACCTGATGGTAAGTGACAACCGTCACCTACCATCAGGTGACCGCCGTCGACATTGGCAACACCAGGGGATTGCTAATGTGTTGTACACCTTATTACAATGCCTTAAAGGCGAACTGGCTCTCAAGTGCAATTGCCGGAACACACCAACAAGTGCTTGGCGACAGATTTTCAACTTGAGGGTGGTAGCCAGCCAGTCGAGTACTACAAAGTACCCTACCACCGTGCTGTGGTTTCCTCACGATGTTTTCCTTCACCGAAAGCTCAAGCTCATGTTAAGGATTCGAACCCACGACCTTCGCCGCGGTATCCGACGTCACTTACCACTGAGCTATCATCGCCTTAAACTTTACCTAGATTAGAAAACATCCGTTTTCTACCACCATCCAACTTTGTAGAATATAACACATCATTTTAGTAACTTATTCTTTATCGTCCCGGTCGACCCAAAACTACTTAAAAACATCTAGAAATCGATTCAAGTTATGTTGTAGTCGACATGTTTGAGGAGGCAAATAAAAAGCGCCTCTAGTGGTGAATTTTGAAACTATTTTATTCTGCCAAGCTTCTTTACATTGTGCGAGTAAGTCGAATAGTAAAGCGTAATCAACAGACTATATTAATTATTAGTTTTTTGCCAAATGTCTTTAGTTAGGCACTTATACCTGACTAGCTGTCCCCCGCGGTTTCACCCGCGTTCCCGTGGGATCTTATCTTTTCCCGGGACAAAACTATAACCTATGACACTCACAAATAACGTGGCTTTCTATTGGCAGAAGAATTTTCAAAATCGGTTCAATAGATCCAGAGATTACCCCCTACAACCAAACAACACTTTACCTCTTTATAATATTAGTATTGATAGAAGATAACTATCAACGTCCCACAAATACAAATAAAACTAACATCGAGACAAGCCACACGTATTACTGTATGTGGTTACATTATATTTTTAATTTCTTTACTTATCTAGAAAACTGCTTATCAAATAAAAATAACATATTCCGTAAGGTTCCGTATTAAATACGTTTTCGGCTCGTCTCAGCAAAACCTACCTTCCAAACCGTGCATTAGTCTGACAATTCATAAGCACCTGTGAAAGCCTATTTGGATGAATAAACATTTCATTTCAGAGATGGTACAGTGTAACACTAAGGACTGAATAAGAAATATTTTAGTGAGAGGAATGCAAAGTGTTCCTCAAGTAGTAAAATGTATTAAACTGTGATAAATACTCCCACTTCTTCCCCTAAAAGAGGCATATCTATGACCTCTACCTTAGGACTTACAGACTTAAGTATTACAGAATTAGGTTTGAGTTTAAAATAAATAAATGTCCTCGGACATTCTGTGCACACGGTCATCTGATCCCAAACCAAAGAGATATAAGTAAAGTTAAAAGTCTTTGTCCCAAACTAAGCAGAGCTTGTGCTATGGAAACCAGATAATTGTTATTACCTTCTACAGGAAAGTAATTATTTTATTTACAACAAATGTACAAAATATACAAGCAAATGTACAACTATAATATATAAAAAACTTCTTCGAGGCTGCCGCTGCTGCCGATCGGCAAGGTTCCCAGAAGGCTGGCAGCGTTTCCTCTTTGGATGGCCAAGCTGATGCGTTGGCGGAAAAAGCTCCCCGCCCGCCGGTCACCCGAGGCCTCGATTAATTTTTTACATAAAATATTTGCGAAACGACGAGCTTCAGACCCCCAACTATTACTATTACCTTCTACATAATTAATTCATACTTAAATATGTATATAAACATTTATTATATATATATAATATCTGAATGAAAATATCTGGCTTGCTTTCTATAAGAGAGAGAGAGAGAGAAACAGACAGAGAAACATGCGCACGCCGCACAGCGGTCGGTGATTTTCGTAAGAATTTTTTTCCGTCTAGCCCCCTTTCACAACGCGCGATAAAGAACTTCGTTCCAAAAAACAAAAGTCTTTAAGTAGATTAGTACATATAACGAAATTATATGGGTTCCATATTAGGTTACGGATTCCTAAAAACTAAAGATAATAATATACTGTTTGTCACATGTGATTCGTGATAAAACTATTAGAATTTATTATCATAGATTGACCGTACGCAATAATATTTAAATTATTTCTAAGTACTCGACATTGCACGACGCGACGCGACCTACCTCGCATACTAAAGTTCAATAACACCCCGTTATCAAACATAACAGAATAACACATATTTGCACAATTTCATGTATTATCTAGACCCCCCGACGTTTTCATCCCATATTAATGTCGAAGTAAACAAGAATACGCGACGTAAAACCAGTGGAATATTTCCCCGGAATTTCATATTTGTAACGATGGTTTTTATAAGAGAAATGCGTCATGTTTATTCTTAGATTACAAATAAATGGTAAAGAACTCGTCATTATATGCGATAATTACCATTATGTCCGTGTTGAATCGATTTACTATGAATGAAATTATTGTAGGAGAAACTTTAGGTTATGGCCATTCTTTATGTAAATCAAACCAATAAGTCCTCTAAGTCAATACGATTTATTCAGTTTAGGCCCTATAAAGCAACGTATGAAGGTCGTCACAGAAGTCACCATTGGTTCGGAAGTCAGGCTTCAACTGAGAAGAAGCGGCAAGAAACTCAGCAAGGTACATTTTATCAAATCCACGATTTCCGTGTAAAAATTTCAATCAAATTAACGGAATGGGTGAATTGCGAAGGTAATAAGTAGAGACCGGATTATATGCAACGTAAAAAGCTTGTTATATGCATGAAAAATGCTTGAAATATGAACATACGAAAATATGCAAAATTAAATGATAAGTTTTAGGATAATAAAATGTAATTTTTATTTTTATTTCAAAATTAGCATACAATTAGTAAATTATCTATTGTTAGACGATAATAGGTGAAGAAACATAGCATTATATATATACATTTGTATAAACAAATGTTTTCATATTTTAGTAAACGTAAACAATTAAGTTTTGTTCCAAATGTTCAGTATAAGTAGTAAGATTGTTTCGTTGATCCATCAATATACGTATATTTATAATTGGAAAAGGATCGCTCCACATCCACTGAGCACTGAGCACTGAGGTAACTGGGCAGAATTTGAACTTTGGTGCTATGTTAGCACTTATAGTTTCTGGCAAAAGTTGTGCCGTCCCTTTAATAAAAATATCAATTTGAGCTCGAAAAATATTGTAAATGTATCAATAATATGCGTCATAACTAGATGTTAAGTAAAATATGCTATTAACTTAAATATAGGCTTAAATATGCAAATGCATATAATCCGGTCTCTAGTAATAAGGAAGCCAGCGGTGTTGCCACACTCCGCAGGAAAATAAAATTACACACTTTCATCCTTATCTGTCAACCCGGCTTCCTTTTTACAAGCTTTATATGTTTATAAGGGGTGGTGGGGTGGGGGGGGGGGGTCTAGCAACTCAATTTTGAAGCAGATATCTTTAACCGATTGAACTGAAATTTTGTGTACACGTTTAGTTTGGATGACAATGCATGGTCATCTGTGTGACGTCATTCTAAATCCAACATGGCGGAACACCTAAGATAGCGGACTATTTTTTTTTTAATGCAATCCTACAATATGGGTATCAAATGAAAGGGCTTGTTGAGAATAACTCGAAAAATAAAGTGACGTCACTCTAAATCCAAAGCTTGTTTTTAAAAAATGTTTTTTTTTTACGTATAACTTTTGCACACTGCAGTTCCTTTTAACGAAATCCCTCCCACTGATTGCAGCAAAGTGAGATGACCTTTGATAACTTGGAAGTCATGGTACATTAGAAAAACTATAGTTAAATGCAAATAAACACACCGGATATGCATACGAGTTTCCTAGAATTAAAGCAAATATTATAATTAACATTATTTACTCACTGCATTTATTACACTACGAGTATCTCCATGCAGACAGTTAACTTGATTACACACAGAGCTGTTATAGATATAAATAGATATGTGGCTAGAATCAATCTGAGATTGCCGACATATCTTGAGAACACTCAATAAACCACTTAGTAACTATTAGTTAAATAACCAATGGGTTTTTACAATACGAAAATATTTGTATATTGTCAAAATAGACTTGATTATAGTAACTACAGATGATACTGTAAATTATGGTATTGACAAGAGATAATAAACACTATTGTTAAAACGTGAGAGTTGAAAATTAATTGAAGTATAGTAGGCTTACTTTTACTATGACCAAGTCACAGCATGGCGTACCTTATATGAACAACGAATAACCTTCGATTAGCATTGATACGTGAAGTTAATATGCATAAAGCATGTTATAAGGAATTACTGTACTTATTGATGTTGGTTTTATACTGATTACCGCTAATAATTGCTAGTTTATTGCCGGCTCTTCTCAGCAAAATAAATATTTTGACCCGTACGTTAAAGTCTGACCACCCCTTAATTAAACATTTAATTTTTTACTTTTGGGTGAGCTTGTGTTTGACTGCAATCTCGCCATGGTAATTGATGAGGTAGCCGAAGGTGGTAAGCACACAAAGCATAGATGGGAACTGGCTCTCAAGTGCAGCTATCGGAGCACAGGTTGGTAACTTAAAAAACACTTGGTTGGTAACCAGTCGGGTACTACAAAGTACCCTACCATCGTGCTATGGTTTCCTCACGATGTTTTCCTTCACCGAAAGCTCAAGCTCAATGTATGATTCGAACCCACGACCATTGGCGTGGTATCCGACGTCACTACCACTGAGCTATCATCGCTCTTCATCTCACATCATTCTCCATACGTCTCTAACTGCTCCCAAACTAAGTAGAGCTACTATGGAAACCAAGTAACTGATAAAGGTACTATGGCCTATGGATAGGTACTAGCAATCCAAGGGGGATCGCCAATGTGTTGTCGATATTTAATTCTTAGAAAACAACTGGCTCTGCAATGCAACTACCTGGACACATCGGTGGTTGCTTGGCGACAGATTTTAAACTTGACGATGGTTGCCAGCCAGTCGGGTACTACAAAGTTCTATGCAAAATAATTGGTACTTAGACCAGCGTATTTTAAGAAATTCCTACCAAGCAACGTACTACTAATATTATTTGTTTAGTAAACGTAGCAACAAGTCAAATATTAAACGAGCCTTAGTAGAATAAATGCGACATAAAACAATTGTCGCTAAATTTAGAATAATGTAGCAAATAGTTTGTTTACATTTCGTAATATATCAAAGACAAGATGTTTATTGCTAATTACGCCTACCACCAGCGTGTGTGACGTCACATCAGTTAACAAATCTCACTCTATATGATGTATCTTATCTACTATAAAAGGACCGAAATTTTCCTAACAACGGTTATTGCAGAAATTGTACTGACTAATTAAATGGAAAGTACCATAAATGTAACGTGAAAAGAAGAGTTCCTATATATACTGCTAAAAGTAGAAGTCTGTGCCTTATTTAAAGTTTAAAAGGTAAGGTTTTAATACTGGCAACAAGCGAAAGTGATATTGAGAAAAAAAAACTGGCAGATTCAAAACTATTCGAAGGATTTGATTGATTTGAAATTCCGTTTGCGCGGTATTTTTTCTGTAATAGTATCTATAAATAATTCGTTACATAAATGAGGTTTAGTTTTAGTCTTGGTTTAGTTTTAAAGTTTTATCTACAGCTTATAATATATTTAATGTTTTATTTTTTAATATTTTAGTCTAAAAATGGACAAGAAGATGAGCATAGACAAAGAAGAGTGCGAAAAAAGAAAGCCGATGGATTTAGCGTCGGTTGAAGATGCACTCTCCATTACGGGTAATAATATTATTGATGTAATTTATAATCTCATCTTCATATTTTTTGGGCCTTTATCATTCTCCATAAACAAGTTGATTAATCATCTTGATCCAAACACCATAGATAAAAGGAAGCATAATTTATTTTAATGGAAAAGTTATCCAATATATTCAAAACTTACCGGCATTAAGCGGGTAATAAAATATGGAATATTGTCTCTGGAACGTGGTCTGGAATGTCCAGAGACAATATTCCATATTTTATTTCAGGATACGATCTATATTTGTAGCATATTTCATCTAAATCCAATCATTATAATAACGTGATTGAGTGACGATCTTCAAATTAAATATGACATCTCAAAGTATCCTTCCAGAATAACTTAGGTTTACTTTTTATTAAGAAAAACATCGTTATGAAACCATAACACAGTGGTAGTTGAAAATCTGTCGTGGGTTCAATTCTCATCTAGAACAGTAAACATGTATTTTTGTCCTGAGTCTGGGTGTAATTATCTATTTAAGTAAGTATTTACTAAAAGAAAGTATATCTAGTATATCAGTCATCTGGTTTCCACATCACGCTCTGCTTAATTTGGAATCAGACAGCCGTGTGTCAGAAATGTCTGAGGATATGTATTTATTGGCCATTCAAAAAACTCAAGCTCATTTATTCAGTTTAGGCCCTAGTAAGGCACTATTGTGAACGTTAGAATTGACTCTACCACCGGTTCGGAATACATTTTTTTAAAGTCTGTCGCCTAGCACCTATCCGGTTTGTTCCAACAGCTGCACTTGAGAGCCAGTTCCCATCTAGGATTTGTGTGTTTTCCACCTTCGGCCACATCATCACTTAACATGGTGAGATTGCGGTCTAAACATGAGCTTATCCTAAAGTTAAAAAAACAAGAGATATGCAATTGCTTAGCCGTAATGAAAATCTCTCTTGAATATAAATATTACATTTCTCGTTCAGGTTTTGGTAAATACAATTTCGGCTTGCTCCTGGTGTGCAGCTGGACCCTCCAGGCTATGGGGATGGACCTGTTCGGCACCAGCTTCGTTGTAGCGGCTGCTGTCTGCGACCTTGAACTCTCCTTGCAGCAACGAGCACTGCTTACTGCTATGCCTCTAATCGGTAAGTCTCATTTAGTCGTATGATGATGGTATTACAAAAACCGGCCAAGTGCGAGTCGGACTCGCGCACGAAGGGTTCCGTAAAAAAGGCAAAAAAATCACGTTTTTTGTATGGGAGCCCCCCTTAAATATTTATTTTATTTCATTTTATTATTTATAATTAAAGTAAAAATACAACTGAGTATTTTGTGAATATTTCAAGTGCCTACCTGTTGCCATTATTGATCATCATCATCATCATCTCAGCCGAAAGACGTCCACTGCTGGACATAGGCCTCCCCCAAAGTTTTCCACATCGACCGATCCTGAGCTGCTCGCATCCAGCGGTTACCCGCGATCGTCACCAGGTCATCGGTCCATCTTGCGGGTGGCCTGCCCACGCTGCGTCTTCCGGTGCGTGGTCGCCACTCCAGAACCTTTCCGCCCCATCGGCCATCGGTTCTTCGAGCTATGTGCCCCGCCCACTGCCACTTCAGTCTACTAATCCGTAGGGCTATGTCGGTGACTTTTGTTCGTCTACGGATCTCTTCATTACGTATTCGATCTCGTAGCGAAACTCCGAGCATAGCCCTCTCCATAGCTCTCTGAGTGACCTTGAGCCTTCTTATGAGGCCCATAGTTAGCGACCACGTTTCAGTGCCATAGGTCATCACTGGTAACACACATTGGTTAAAGACTTTTGTCTTTAAGCACTGAGGTAATTTGGACGAGAAAACGTTGTGAAGCTTCCCGAACGCTGCCCAGCCGAGTTGCATTCGACGATTGACCTCTCTCTCGAAGTTCGATCTGCCTAATCGAACGGTTTGCCCCAGGTAGACGTATTCATCGACAACTTCGAGAGTAGAGTTCCCAACTGATAATGGGGTGGGCACAACATGGACATTTGACATGATTTTTGTCTTCGCCATATTCATCGTCAGGCCCACCTGTTGGGAGACTCTATTGAGGCCATCGAGCATCGTGCCAAGATCCTCCAGCGATTCCGCCATGACCACGATGTCATCGGCAAACCGAAGGTGAGTCATGTACTCGCCGTTGATGTTGATGCCGAATCCTTGCCATTCCAGAAGTCGGAAAGCATCTTCCAATGCAGCGGTAAACAGTTTCGGAGAAATAACGTCTCCCTGTCTAACTCCTCGCTGCAGTGGAATTGCTCCCGTGCACTGCTCCTGTACTCGGACCGACATAGTGGCGTTAGTGTACAAGGACTTCAGCACCTCGATGTACCGGTGGTCAATACGGCACCGCCGGAGAGACTGTAGCACCGCCCACGTTTCGATCGAATCGAAGGCTTTTTCATAGTCCACGAACGCTAAGCAAAGTGGCAGGTTATATTCCTCGGTTTTCTGTATAACCTGCCGCAGCGTATGGACGTGGTCTATGGTGCTGTAGCCTTTCCGGAAACCGGCTTGTTCGGGAGGCTGGAAGTCATCAAGCCTACGCGTAAGTCGATTTGTGATGACCCTCGAGAACAGCTTATAAACATGGCTCAGAAGCGAGATGGGTCTGAAATTCTTCAGCAAGGTGTTATCACCTTTTTTGAAGAAAAGTACCACCACGCTTCTGTTCCATGCCTCTGGCGTTAGACCCTCGAGTATGACGGAATTAAATAGCCTCTGAAGGACTCGAAGTACCGGTGTTCCACCCGCTTTCAGAAGCTCTGTGGTAATTCCATCATCCCCCGGTGCCTTGTTGTTTTTAAGCTGTTTGAGGGCCATCCTGAGCTCATACAAGCTGATGGCCGGGATATCTTCGGTATAGTGTCGGGTCAGTGCGGCTCTGGGGTTCTTTGGCCGCACTGGTAACAGGTTTGGCTACCGACGTGTACAGCTGTCCATAGAACTTCTCCACCTCTCTCAATACCTCTGCTTTAGTTGACGCTATGCCACCGTCCTCAGTTTTGAGCTTCGTCAGCTGGCTTTGCCCAATAGACATATCTCTTGCGAACACTTTGGAGCCTTTATTTCGCTCTATCGTTTCCCTTATACTATTTGTGTTAAAGGTACGGATGTCGTGTCGCAAGGATTTCCATATCCGTCTATTGAGCTGCCGATATGCGACAGAGTCATCTGAAGACTGTAGCGTCATGGAGCGCCGGTCAGCCATGAGGTTGAGAGTATGGTCGGAGAGCTTTTGCGGTCTATTTTTACGGCGGGTTTTGAAGTGCTTAGACCCTACCGTATGGACAGTGTCCACAAACCTGTTATTTAAGTCGTCCACTGAAGCGCAGCTCTCTAGGCATTCGAAGCGATTTTTGAGTTCGAGTTGAAAGCTCTCGGGGTTTTGGATTTGAGCAGTATCAGGTCGGAGCGTAGACTTCATCAGACGAGACCTTTCCAACTTGGGGTTAATATTCAATGTGCCTCTTACGATTCTGTGATCACTTCCGGTTTTCACCCTGTGGATCACAGAGACATCATTGAATATTTGTCTCTTAGTGGTCATGATGAAGTCTATCTCATTTTTTACGGAACCATCGGGGCTCATCCAGGTCCATTTCCTATGAGGTGGCTTCTGGAAGAAAGAGTTCATCATGAAGAGTCCCTCTTTCTCCAGGAAGTCAGCCAGCCTCTGTCCCCTCGGATTTCGCTGCCCATATCCAAATTGCCCCACTCTCAGCTCATCATCGCTTCTTATACCGAGCTTCGCATTGAAGTCCCCCATAACAACAGTGAAGTACGATTTGGAGGTATGTATGGCTCTACTAATGTCCTCATACATAGCTTCGACTTCATCATCTGGATGTGCCGAGGTCGGTGCATATACCTGTATGACCTTCAACGAGTACCTCTGGGATACTCTGAGTATAAGGTATGCAACCCTGCTCGACACACTACAGATGGTTGTTATGTTGTTTACGAGGGACTTGCGGACGATAAACCCGACACCACCTTGGGACTGTTGGTCGCCCTCCCGGTAGTAGAATAAGTTGCCGGATTTCAGGGTTATCGTGTCCTCTCCCTCTCTTCGGACTTCTGATAACCCGATGATGTCCCAGTGCAACTTATCCACTTCTTCTTCCAGCTCAACAAGTTTCTCGTCGGTCCTCAACGTGCGGATGTTGTGTGTTACCAGGGCCAATTGTCGTCGGTGTTGGTAGCCGGATCTTTGCCGGGGATTCTTCGCACCCCCTGCTCCACCGTTACCATGGCTGCTACCGTAGCCAGGAATAGTGGGGCTGCCGGGTACTAGGGGCCGTTTCTTTTTGTGTGAATTCATTGGAGGGGTTTTGCCAATACTCGCCACGCTTGGCAGGCGGGTTGGCGAGCGCAGTTATGTTGGTCAGGTCACAGGAAACGCTGCTGCCCATTCCCTAGTTTATTTCCTTTGTCGCCTCTTACGACACCCACGGAGAGAGATGGGGTGGTGACATTCTTATCCGGCACCACACGGAAAATGCCATTATTGATATCGAGCAAAAAGGGGAAAAAAATCGCGTTTGTTGTATGGGAGCCCCCCTTAAATATTTATTTTATTTTGTTGTTATAGCGGCAACAGAAATACATAATTTGTGAAAATTTCAACTGTCTAGCTATCGCGGTTCTTGAGATGTATCTCTACAGGCTGTAGCCTGGTAACAGACAGACGGACGGACAGACGGACAGACAGCGAAGTCTTAGTAATAGGGTCCCGTTTTTACCCTTTGGGTACGGAACCCTAAAAATTATCATGTCTGTTTTCCAGTAGATAGTAAAATATTGTCACATTTCACAGGTCGTGGGTTCGATTCCTATCCAAGATAGTGAATGAAATGTCTGTTTGTCCTGAGTCTGGGTATAATTTATCTATTGAAGTAGGCATTTAAAACAAAAATATATGTAATACATATATTATATCAGTTATTTGGTTACCACAAGCTCTGGTTAGTTTGGATATTTCTATTTAAGGCGATGATAGCTCAGTGGTAGTGACGTCGGATACCGCGGCAAGGTTCGTGGTTTCGAATCCTACAATGAGCTTGAGCTTTCAGTGAAAGAAAATATCGTGAGGAAACCATAGCTCAGTACTACGGTAGGGTACTTTGTAGTACCCGACTGGCTGGCTACCACCCTCAAATTAAAAATCTGTCGCAAAGCACTTATCGGTGTGTTCCGACAGCTACACTTGAGAGCCAGTTCCCATCTAAGCTTTGTGTGCTTACCACCTTCGGTCACATCATCACTTACCATGGTGACATTGTGGTCAAACACAAGCTTATCGAGAATAAAAAAATAATATATATGGCCATGTTTGAAGAATGTCCCACCCAGGATATTTATTTATCTGATTTTTTTTAGAAAACGTAACTCTACTGACTTTCTAGCCGGTTCTTCTCAGTTTCCTGAAGTAACTTCTGTTTCTCTCCAAAACCCCAAAACAACTAGTTTGTAATTTGACTATTACTTGATCTTTACAACGGATTTGATACGATTGTAAACGATATATTTCCCTAAAAATCATTTTTTTAATGTTTTATACAGGGGTAGTAACAGGGGCCCAACTGTGGGGTTACATATCAGACACCAAAGGCCGTCGTCTCACCCTCGTATTGTCCATGTCGGTCGGGTTCGTGTTCGCAGCTCTAAGCAGCTTAGCACCCGATTGGAAGACGATGGCTGTGCTCAAACTTATCTCCTCTACTTTGTAAGTATACTCTTAACAACATTTCGTAAGGTATAATAAAATAAATTAAAAGTTAAAAACTTTTTTGGAACGAAGTTTCTTATGGGTGTTGCGGAGGGGTACCCTAGCTGGCAAAAAACGTCCGTAACAAAAGCGTAAGATTGAAGCGTATTGATTGATTTGTGTGACGTATTTGCGCAGACTGGTGTAGATAATTATCTATTTAAGTATGTATTTACAAAAAAAAAAACTTTGTTCCTATCTGGTGGGCCCGACACCACACGGTTTTTTAAAACAAGCTTTTATTTAAATGGGCTCAAAAAGAAATTTAAATGATAAATTAAATATATATTATTATGATATAAAAGCTTGTCGCAAGATTTCAGTACTCGTATTTACTTAGTTTTAAAATTTAAATCAATAAGATCAGGTTATTTAATTGACTTGTTTATCTACAGAGGTAAATCTCGCGACAAGCTAATATTTATACTATATACTATATTTAGTAGGTGACCCGCCCACCTATTTCCGCCTTAAGTTTTTCGTAAGGTAACTCAATAATCAGTTATTTTCCAGCTAATGATACAAATAGACAGACTGTAGTGAATGAGTTGGGATTTTTTCGGCTAGACATAAAATTGCGTCATGGAATTTGTTATCATTGTCATTTACAGTGTCTGTTACCTGATGACACTGGTGCCGATTCAGTTTACAGACTTAACTGATTTATCTCACCGTCTCTTATAACACAGAAAAGGATAAAAGATTTTTTATTGAAAACAGCTATTGACGAGTTTTAGTGTCATCAATAAAAAACAATCAGACTGTTTTTCTAAAAACTTTATGGTCGAATTTCGATCAGAAGGCGAATAATATTAAGAAATAATTATCTATTTCTCTGTATAACGCATTCTGAGAGATAAAATGAACCTTCGTTGTGGGTTTCCCACAGCACTAGGGTATTTCTGAGGTGAAATAAAACTTCGTGACGATTGAGTTAGTAACAATAACAATGTTGCATTTGTACTAATAGCTATTGTAAAGAAATCCCCAGGATATTATTATTAAATAGCACTACAGTTTCAACAAAACCTAGTGTTAATAAATAATTAATTGTCCTCACAGCTTCTTTTAAAAAGGTGTGAATTATTAAAGATGGCATCGTTACAAAACCTTTATTGGTTGAACACTATTATTTACAACGGTACCTACCAACTCTGAAATTGCGAGACAAAAATTGATTTTCTTTGAGCAAAATTGATATTTAACTACATTCTATGACAAGTTTATAACTTTTAAGATTTTAGTTAGTAAAAGCTTGACAAATCCAAAATATTTCCGTCATAAATATGTATACATAGTACTTTTAATATTTCGCGAATTAAATTCATATTTGTAGATAAATATACACCGGGTCTATTCATTCGCGCACAAGATATCATCAAAATATAAATTTGAGAAAATTTAAATTTTCCAACAGTTGGCTTAACCTATGCTTAAATCTAGGAAGCTAAAATCTAAGTTTAATCTGTACACCCCAGACTTGAGAGCCAGTTACTTCTAGACTTTTCAAAAGGACCACCACTGCATATGGACCGAATATGCGGTGGCCTCTTACCATCAGACGGATACGACAGATAGCCTGTTACTAACTGTATGTTCTTTCCATAGCACATCAGCATCAAATTCTGGCGCTTACACTCTTCTGGGTGAGAGCTGTTCGGCGAGGGTCCGAGGTCGTTCAATGCTGCTATGTACTTGTTCTCTAATGTGTTCACAAGCTACTGTCGCTGGTAAGTTCCTTATACTTTTTCTGGAGGCGCTATAAACAACTTTTATTTCATTAATATTTTATCTAATACTTACTTTTTAGTGAAATTGCGTTTTAGTATTACGATGTTGGTTGATTTTTTTTCTCTCATAAAATATCATTCACACTCTACGCCGGAGTAGGTCTTAAACGAAAACTAAATGAAACTCCTTAGACTAAATGAAACCAAGGCATAGACTTTTACTAAGTAGGTAGGTCACTTTTTCCAAATCATAGATGATTCCTAATCCTTGATGAATATTTTTTTTTTTATTCTGGATAAGCTTGTGTTTGACCACAATCTCACCATGGTAAGTGATGATGTGGCCGAAGGTGGTAAGCACACAAAGCCTAGATGGGAACTGGCTCTCAAGTGCAGCTGTCGGAACACACCGATAGGTGCTTGGCGACAGATTTTCAACTTGAGGGTGGTAGCCAGCCAGTCGGGTACTACAAAGTAACCTACCACCGTGCTATGGTTTCCTCACGATGTTTTCCTTCACCGAAAGCTCAAGCTCATTGTAGGATTCGAACCCACGACCTTCGTCGCGGTATCCAACGTCACTTACCACTGAGTTATCATCGCCTTAATTATTAAAAATAAAAAAGTATTCAAAATAAGATTCATGGAATTAAAAGTATACGTAGTAAATAAATTCCTTATAAAAATTTAATCTACAGAACCATCTATCGGCTTTCAAGGTTCGTTGTCGTTAGTGGCGCTATTATTTAAAAAAAAACTTTATTTTACTGCATAAAAGGTTTTAAATGAACAGGTTTTATGAGGTTCCAATGAGATTCCTTAGTGGGCCTAAATTAACTATTTACTTTACAGTATTCGCCTACCCCATCTTACCCCTCGAGTTCTCCTACTGGATTGATTTCATCGGCGTCAACTACCGCCCGTGGCGTCTCCTGGCCCTCGTCATGGCGATCCCCTGCGCAGCCACCGCCTGCCTTCTCCAGCTCTTCTACGAAAGCCCTAAATTCCTCGCTTCTCAGGGCCGCCACGAAGAAGCTCTGATTGTTTTGAAGAATATTTACGCTTGTAACTCTGGAGACAAAGCTGAAAATTTCCCTGTAAGTAGTTATGGTTTGGAAAGTGTGATGCTACAATAATATTAAATTCTGAACGCGTGGAGCGTTGGATAGTTTCTACTTATATTACCCAAAAGTTAGATTGAATTATCCATGCGTACCTGCTGCTGTTTTTAGCCAGTTCTCTTCCATAGTGTGTAATTAATTCTTTGGTCCACATCGTGATTCCCGTGGCAAGACTGGACTCAAATACAAGCCTACAATATTATGGCTTTTAAAGCCTCACATGTTTAATATTTCCAATAACTGATTATATTATATCAATGCATTTCAAATGAAAGTGCCTTGTAAATTTTAATAGAATTGAACGACTGAAAGTGTTTCCTGATTATTGCCCGTAGTGTCTTTTATTTGAAGATCTATAAAGCGTTATTTACTGCTTCAATTGAAACCATATTTAATACTTCTGCGTTAACTTCTAGGTCAGAAAACTTTTAGAAGATGAAGATAATTCATCCCCAACTACCAAGATCTCATTCTTCAAGTCACTGTGGCAGCAGACCGTCCCTCTGTTCCAGCCACCGCTTCTAAAGGATACTCTCAAGCTGTTTTATCTGGTTGCCATTATTTATATGACGTGAGTGCTTTATAGCTAACTAAGCATTAGAAAATCCTGTGATTTAATAGGTACTTGTATTTACATATTGTCTTTGAAGCAAGATGGGAAAAGTACCCAACTACAGTCTTATTGTTTTCTCACGACGTTTTCCTTAACCTAAAGCCCAAGTTTATTGAAAAATTCGAAGCTTCTTCTTCTTTTACTTCTGGATAAGCTTGTGTTTGACCGCAATCTCACCATGGTAAGTGATGATGTGGCCGAAGGTAGTGAGCACAAAAAGCTTAGATGGGAACTGGCTCTCAAATGCAGCTGTCGAAACACACCGATAGGTGCTTGACGACAGATTTTCAACATGAGCGTGGTAGCCAGCCAACAAGATGAGTCTTAAATAAAAGCACCCAACTGTCGTCTTTATATTGTTTCCTCGCGACGTTTTCCTTAGCCGAAAGCTCAAGTTTATTGAAAAATTTGAAGCTTTGTCCTTCTTACGACTTCTTACGAAATGCTGTTCTTCATCAGTGGTAGCGGCTTCATCCTCTGGCTGCCGTACATCATGAACAACCTGTTCTCGGTGCTGGAGGCTGGCGGTGGAACCGGCATGAATCTGTGTACTGTTATCAGATACTCCACTGAGGAAGCCTTTCGTATCACTGGCAATAATACGGTAAGGATTTTATGTGGATGAAGTCCCCTTTACAAACCTCAGTTTGGTTCCCCCAGTGAATTGAAAATTTAAAGTCTAATATTATGAACAGATATGCTTTGTTAGTTAAAGGAAATCACATTGACCGAGAAACGAAAACCTAATAGCAACATAAAAAAAAAGCCGAAGCGCCAACGAATTGTATTTCATATGGGGAAAATTATCCAAAATTACACTAGACTTTCACGCCTTAAAAGTATTCGGGTAATAATGTCACATGTTATATTTTAGCCGTGTGTAGTTAATGAAAAAATCCACTCATAAAACCCACTTTTACAATTATTTTCTTCGTTTATTTTTCACAGTGCCTCTTAGTAATGAATACTTCGATTACTTATAGCTACGTCGACTTTATTTTCAGGATATATCGGAAATCTGCAACGACAAGATCCAAGAGACGACATTATTCTCGGCAATGACTTATGGCGCTTTAGCCAGCACTTCGAACTTGGTATTATCTCTCACTTGTGGAGCCAAAAAGCGTTTAGCAATGATGTGTATACTCACTACATCTGCTATATCTGCTGTTTTGCTCAACGTGGTCGCTGTACCGATCGCCGGTGGGATATTCTTCTTCTTCTTCTTACTCTGCGCTCTGGCTATGGGCATTTTGAGCGTCTACTTCGTTGAACTTTACCCAACATCATTAAGGTAATTATGATATTTATCGATTTTATAAAATTCGTATCAGGTCGATGATCTTTAAGGTGATGATAGCTCAGTGGTAGTGACGTCGGATACCGCGGTGAAGGCCGTGGGTTAGAATCCTACAATGAGCTTGAGATTTCGGTGAAGGATATTGAGAAAACCAGAGCACGGTGGAGGGTACTTTGTAGTACCCGTCTGGTTAGCTACCACCCTCAAGTTGAAAATCTGTCGCCAAGCACCTGTTGGTGTATTCCGGCAGTTGCACTTGAAAGCCAGTTTACCTTCAAGGCATTGTAATAAAGTGCAATCCCCCTGATATGGTAATGTCTATAGGCGACGGTAGTCACTTACCATCAGGTACGGAAAGCATAAGCTCGAGATTTACTTAAAATACAACGTCTTATTACTTAGCTGAAATGTCTCATACTTCCTGCAGCGTGCCTGCAGTAGATGTATCGTTACCGTTTAAAAATATTTCAATTCCTGTAATAAAATCATCGACATAATATTATTTTTATTCTTGCAGGGGCATGGCATCCTGTTTATCAGTGATGCTGGGCAGGTCAAGTGCTTTCTTAGGAGTTAATGCAATTGGTGCATTGATATCAGCCAATTGTGAAGCAACGTTTTATGGATGGTCAGTGCTATTATTAAGTAAGTACTTTTGATTACATTCTATAATTATATAGTTAATTTAATTCAAAAGAACTATGAAGGACACTTTATTTGTATAGATTGGGCTTTTTATTAAGTTATTGTGAACTAAGATAGCACTTACCGAAATTTATTAATTTAATTTTAATTATTTCACAGGTGCAATTGCATTTTCTTGGTATCTACCAAAAGACAAACCACAGAAATGAGTGGTATGCCCTAAAAGCACCGCCTTTAGAAGACTGAAATTATGTGCTTATGTATTCAGATAGCAACTAGGATGCTGTCAAATTTATTAAAGAGAAATGCTGAAAAAGGTTGTATTCGTTGACATGCTGCAGTATTTGATTACACTGTAGAGTATTTGACTGAACTATATTTATTGAATCTAATTACCATTACAGTATTGTATTACACATTCGATTTTTTTTTTATTCTGGATAAGCTTGTGTTTGACCACAATCTCACCATGGTAAGTGATGATGTGGACGAAGGTGGTAAGCACACAAAGCCTAGATGGGAACTGGCTCTCAAGTGTCGGAACACACCGATAGGTGCTTGGCAACAGGTTTTCAACTTGAGGGTGGTAGCCAGCCAGTCGGGTACAAAGTACCCTACCACCGTGCTATGGTTTCCTCACGATGTTTTCCTTCACCGAAAGCTCAAGCTCATTGTAGGATTCGAACCCACGACCTTCGTCGCGGTATTCGACGTCACTTCCCACTGAGCTATCATCGCCTTGATTGCACAGTAGGTCATTTTCTAGTATTTGATTACTCAGAGTTTTTGACTGCACAGTATAATATTTGATTACCAGTACAGTATATGATTACACAGTAACGTATTTTATCGAACAGTTACTGTATGTTATATTTTCATGTATATGAATTAAGTCTGAAACGAGTGTAATGTTATTTGAATGAATCAATTTGTTTGATCAGAAGAATGTACCTGAATGATGAGTAGATATTATTATGTATACAATTAAGTAGTTTTAAGATGTGTAAAAATTGTTAATAAAAAAACTATTCATGAATGATATTTTTTTCTGTTCCTATTACCAATGGCTTAGTTATGAATGGTTGGTACTTGATATGATAATGATGGACTATGATCCACTTGGATAAAGTAAGTAAGTAATCTTTTAAAACCATATTAGAGGACTGAGTCACAACAACATACCTATGTGAAACGTCGATCTTACTAGTTTTAGGATCTTATCTTTTCCCGGGATAAAAAGTATCCTATATCCGTCTCCAAGGTCCCATCTATCATCTATCTCTATACCCATCTCAAAACTCAAAAAACTCAAAACTCATTTATTCAGTTTAGGCCCTGGTAAGGCACTCATGAACATTACAATTGACTCTACCACCGGTTCGGAATACACTTAAACTGAGAAGACTCCGGCAAGAAACTCAGCAAGGCAATTTTTTTTTAACAGTGGATCTTTCTTACATTTTTATAAGTACATTTAGATACATTTTCAAATATTTTACACTAAGCCAGGGGGATGCAGGTGCAGAGAGAAGCTACTACAACCATATATTTCTGTCTTCCATGTAATGAGCCACCTTATAGTAGGCTTTGTTCATTAACCTAAGTTTAATAAAATTTTTGAATTTAAAGTAAGACATTCCAGCTACCTCACGTGGGATCCTATTGTAAAAACGAACACAATTCCCGAGAAAAGATTTATTAACTTTCGCTAGCCTGAATCTAGGGGTCACAATTTTATCTTTGTGTCTTGTATTAAAATTATGATGATTACTGTTTACTTCAAACAAATTTAAATTTTTTCGAACATACATTATATTTTCATATATGTACAGCGAGGGCAACGTTAATATCTTAAATTCCTTAAATTGATTTCTCAGTGACTCGCGAGGACCCAAACAATAGATCGCGCGAATCGCCCTTTTCTGTAAAATAAAAACAGTATCCAAATCAGTCCCTGAACCCCACAGCAAGAGGTTATAGGACATCAGACTATGAAAATATGCAAAGTAAACTAACCTAGCTGTAGCAATATCTGTTATTTGTCTAATTTTCTTTACCGCAAAAGCAGCCGAACTCAATTTGCTAGCTAAATTTTCTATATGAGGACCCCATTGTAATTTACTATCTAAAGTTAAACCAAGGAAAACTGTCTTGTCAACTAGTTCAAGTGTTCTATCATCAACTAGTACGTTGGTGCTGCTCTTAGGAACATTTGGAAGAGAGAATCTAATACATTTGGTTTTGCACGCATTAAGCATAAGATTATTGGTGGCAAACCATTTTGACACTGTTGCTAAGGTCTCATTGAGATGGGTAAGGTCAGCGTCTTTTCTATCTACTCTAAAAATTAGGGAAGTATCATCCGCAAATAAAACTATATCGCACAAGTTATTTATCATGTAATATAGACCAAGAACAAAAATGGCCCTAGAATCGATCCTTGCGGTACGCCCGTTTTAACTAAAGACCCTGGGGACGTAGTACAACCGATACCTACTTTTTGTTGCCGACTAGATAAATATGATGATACAAGACAAAGAGCCGTGTCACGGATTCCATAGTGATGAAGTTTTAAAACTAGGGTCTGATGATCCACGCAATCAAAAGCCTTGGAAAGATCACAAAATACGCCGACCGCATCTTGAGAATTCTCCCAGGCCTCAAAAATATGCTTAAGAAGTTTAGCCCCTGCGTCTGTCGTGGATCTCCCTTTAGTGAATCCAAACTGGTTAGTATGCAAAATCCCGTTATGTGTGAAATGAGCTAATAATTGGTTTAAAATTATTTTTTCAAAAACTTTGCTTAGTGCAGGAAGAATAGAGATAGGTCTGTAATTGGAAGGATTATTTTTGCAACCAGATTTAAAAATTGGAACAATTTTACTGTGTTTCATTAAGTCAGGGAAAACACCTTTATCAATGCATTGGTTAAAAACCGCTGCCAGAACAGGTGCTATGCTAGTGATCATAGACTTGATAACTTTAACTGATAATCCCCATAAGTCTTCAGTATTTTTTACATTCAAAGACTTAAAAGCGCTCAAGATGTCGCTAGTTTCAATATACTTAAATGAAAAATTTGGAATATAATTAGAAAAATGTTTTTTAAGTAGACATTCCGCTTTAGTGGGAGATGATGCAAGATTTTTTGTAGCTTCAGTCGGAATAGTTGAAAAAAATGATTCAAAAGCAGTAGCTACGTTAAGTTTGTCTGTAATTAGCTTTTCATTTACTTTAAGATTAATTGTTTCACCTTCCTTTTTATTTTTACCAGTCTCCATGTTTATGATCTTCCAGACAGTTTTAATTTTGTTATTAGAATCGCATACTTTTTTGGCAATAAACATAGCCTTTGCTTTGTTACATACTGATTTAAATATCTTTGAATAACTCCTAACATATGCATGAAACTCTTCGTTATTTGAATAAGATTTTTTGCGATAGAGTTCATACATATTATCCCTACTCAGTCTTATTCCTTTAGTTGCCCACTCACAAAATTTCAATTTATCAGATACTTTAATAGATTTAATTGGGCAAAATTTATTGTATCCTTTGCAAATCGCTGAAAATAATTTATCATAGGTAATATTAGGATCGTTAGATTCGAAGGACATATTAAGAAGGTTTAATTCCAAATTATTGTTAAATTTATCCAACCTGTTCTTAGTTGTTTGTCTAAATTCTCTACTTCCCGATATAATTTCTCTCTTGGAAGGTAATTTAACTACTTGAGCCAAATGATCCGAGCGAACACCACTAATTAAAAACTTTTCTATAATACTCCCATTTATTATAATATTATCAATGCACGTAGAAGACGTGGCTGTTACTCGTGTTGGTTCTCTAAACAAAAATTCCATATTAAATGATTTAAATAAAGATATAAAGTTATTTCTATCAGATGAGGCAGCAAGAATATCAATATTAAAATCACCGCAGACAATTATTGATTTTTTGGATCTCAAGAGCTTAGTAAGTATTTCTTCTATGATAGATGAGAATAACAAAAAGTCTGAAGCCGGCGGCCTGTAAACACAGACGATGATGGAGCTTTCAATCTCTGCACATGCCACCTCACAAACGCGCTCCACAGAATGACTACAAATATCAAATCGATTCTTGTATTTAAGATTGTTATTTACTAAAATAATAGATCCACCACCTACGGCAGACATCCTGTGGAAGGCACTGGCGACCGTAAAATTATTTACATTGAATGCCATCGTGTCAGGCTTTAACCACGTTTCAGTAAAACATAAAACATCAATATTCAATTTATCTGTTAAAAGTTCAACATCATGTATTTTGCCAGAGAAGCGATTTATATTCTGATGCAATAAGGTTATATTCTGTCTAGGCTTCTCTATTGTCGTTACTATATGTTTAAAGAATTTACCACAATATTATTAGTATGACTAGATAATACTGCTTGGTCACTTAAACTACTGTTTGTTATATTAACTATCTAAATCGTGAAGAGGTAACAGACAGACAGATAGACAGACACACTTTCGCATTTGTAATATTAGTATGGATTAATAAATGAAGGTTCCTACGATATGAACCAACAAAGCACCATTAGCTCCCTATTCCTCAACTCTCAACACCCTGACAAAGTCACGTTGCCTCCATCTAACCAGCTACCAGGATATCAGAACACAAAAGATAGTACACTATATACAGTGAATGAATAAAATAAAAAACACTCGCTCTGGCGAAGTCACGTTGCTTGCATCTATTCAGCTACCAGGGCATCAGTAAATGGTAAATGGTTCTACTATACTTATTATTTTCAGTGAAAATAAAATAAAAAGACGTTGTCGAAGTCACGTTTGCCTGAATCGAACCAGCTACCAGGGTGGTAGTAATAATAGACGGTTATGATATGACCTACAATTTTAGAAAATAGAATTACCTAAGACTACATGCCACAGTTCCCATCTAGGCTTTGTGTGCTTACCATCTTCGGCCACATCATTACTTACCATTGTGGTCAAGCCTATCCAGAATAATAAAAAAAAAACTAGACAACTTTTCTACAAATGTCTCATTAATCTGCTAGGGGAGTAACAGATACAATCATCTTATGAAACGGTCGTTTAGTAAATATAAAAAATATATTTGTCCTCTATTTTATCTAGTTTACTTTCCTCCTTATATATTTTTTTCTATGTTATAGATACGTTCAATCACATTATCAGTAAATTTTGTCATCTTTCGTCCAAGTCAGTTAGCTATTTAGTGAAATTGGTGCGCAATAGTGGCTATCCACCTGTTCAAAAACGATACACGATTTCATTTCATTTCACTTCTCTGGTGCAATGAATTGAACTTTATTTAAACTCAAAATACACGATTTTATAAAACGAAAACGCAACGACACTGCAAGTTCCCGCCAAAAGTCGTCTAACTTAGGTTTAAAATTGAAATATTAACCGCCTGCTGTTTATTAGTATCCTGGTAGTGCAAGCAACGTGACTGGTCATGGCCCAATTTCCAAATTTCAAAGTAAAAACAAAAGAGTTTAATAAAAAAACTACATTTTAAATTAACTAATTAAACTTCTGTTTCTAGTTTATAAAATTAACTGTAGACCTTCCTTTCATCTTTTTTTTTAATTCTGAATAAGCTTGTGTTTGGCCCCAATCTCAATGGTAAGTGATGATGTGGCCGAAGGTGGTAAGCACACAAAGCCTAGATGGGAACTGGCTCTCATGTGCCTGTCAGAACAAACCGATAGGTGCTTGGCGACAGATTTTCAACTTGAGGGTGGTAGCCAGCCAGTCGGGTACTACAAAGTACCCTACCGTGCTATGGTTTTCTCACGATGTTTTCCTTCACCGAAAGCTTAAGCATACTGTGCTTAAGCTCATTGTAGGATTCGAACCCATGACCTTCGTCGCGGTATCCGACGTCACTTACCACTGAGCTATCATCGCCTTAATACGCCTCTATACTAATATTTGATTGTTTGTTTGCATTGAATAGGCTCTGAAACTACTGGAATGATTTGAAAAGTTCTAATTTGTCATTAGAATAATCTTGTTTAAAGAGAGTTGTTTTTCAACCGTCTGTTCTTTATAAAGTCCTGGTAGTTCGCTCAATTGATGTAACGTGACTTTGGGTATCGTTGTATGCGATGTATGCAGGGTCGTTCACATTTGCTAACACATGGGGCTTCATTGACTACGAGACAGTCCTCAGACAAATTAAAGAGCGCATGCGTAAAGGTAAGACAAAGACTGAAGATGTGTTTGATAATAGTACGAGCACTTTTTAAAACATCAAATCTCTCTGGATCGCAACTAAAATACGGAGAGAAAAGCTAGTAAATTAAAATTTACTGTATTGCAGATAGAAAGCTAAGCCTGCTTTGTTCCAACCTGGAAGTTTTCAAGTCAAGAGTGAATAGGTTACTTCTAGGTAAGCGTGCACCATCGTAGACCGCATCTTCACCTAACATCAAGTGAGATATAGGTCAAACGCTAACATACACACATTAAAACCACGCCCCCCGTATTCCCTATATAGACATGACTATAAATAGCAGTCTAAAAATGTTAGGTCATATACCGTCTATTATTACTACTACCCTGGTAGTCGACTGAGTTCAGACAACGTGACTTCGTCAGAGGTACGGTAAGAATCTATTTTTGAATATTTACTGAAATCGTACCATACTTCTATCGTTTATAATGTCTGCCCCTAGCATGAGTTGGCACCAAAAACACACATCAAACGGTAGCGGAGAAACGCGCATCGAATAGTTTTTGGTTAAACTTGTTCCTACACGCTAGTAACTAACGTTTTTTATCCATTGCTTTTAGAATATCGGTACCGTGAGTCACAAATTTGACAGATGTCATCGAGAAATACCGTCTCGATTATAGTTAAGTAACTCACGGGCAAATTGAACCGTGAGATCTTCGATCGTATAGTTTACGTAGTGTTTATATACCTACTCTTTGTAGTTTTTAATGAAAGTTTATAAAATTTGAGTGTTATTTTGTTGTACTTGTAATGAGTTTACTTAATAAAGATATATTTGACTTTGAGTTTGAGTTGAAATAATGTGGGAAATAAGTTATTTAGCATATTTTAGTTTGGAAATTCACTTGAGCATATCAGTGTGGTTTATAGGCCGTGATATTATTGAGATTGAGAACAATTACATAAAGGAATAAATACTTAGGTACTATTACTTACATACAATTTTAATCCTAAGCCACATTCCTCAACTATAAGCATCCACTTGAAACATTCACAGACAAACACATGTTTCTATAAAAAAAACCTACTTATTTAAAGTACATTATGTATTATTTATTTACAAACGTATTGTTTATAAACACACGTACAGTACGTCTACCATGACTTTACAAAAACCGCACACGCTCACGACTGCGTAAAATATTTGTATGGAAAATGTGCACAGCGCCACTAGCGGTCACGTAAAGAACTAAAATTGGTAGTACGCACCATGAGTCAAGTGATGGTTTACGTACACTCTAGTGTTTGCTCACATCGAGCAACGTTTCTTACTTCACAACGAATAATGCTGCCTCTTTCTAACTATACTGTAAAGGCAGAGTAAGTTATATACTCCCAAAAAATCTAAGTATTCAGTTATAACCCTGCTAATTGAAAACGTCATAGACGAATGCTCATTTGCTTTTATTCTTAGTGATTTTTAAATAGATATGGTTGTATACCGTCACCGTGTAGTGGCTCACTACACGGTGACGGTATACAACCATATCTACCGTGAGACGGAGCGTCGCGTCGTCCCGCTTGCTCGCTGCGCTGCACGCCCCGTCTCGTCAGTCAGTCAGTCGTGCGCACTAGGTCATGCGCATGTGTGTGTGTGTGCTGTGGTGTGTGTTTATAAACAATACGTTTGTAAATAAATAATACATAATGTACTTTAAATAAGTAGGTTATTTTTATAGAAACATGTGTTTGTCTGTGAATGTTTCAAGTGGATGCTTATAGTTGAGGAATGTGGCTTAGGATTAAAATTGTATGTAAGTAATAGTACCTAAGTATTTATTCCTTTATGTAATTGTTCTCAATAATATCACGGCCTATAAACCACACTGATATGTTCAAGTGAATTTCCAAACTAAAATATGCTAAATAACTTATTGCCCACATTATTTCAACTCAAACTCAAAGTCAAATATATCTTTATTAAGTAAACTCATTACAAGTACAACAAAATAACACTCAAATTTTATAAACTTTCATTAAAAACTACAAAGAGTAGGTATATAAACACTACGTAAACTATACGATCGAAGATCTCACGGTTCAATTTGCCCGTGAGTTACTTAACTTATGTTTTGGCCAATTTTTTTTATCCGTAGTTTCTTAATAAAATTGCACAGTAGGTAGATAATTTGGATAATTTAAGCCATGTCGCGTATCCCTTGCGTTCTTTTCTTCTTCTTCTTCTTCTATGGTTTAATGGCGACAGTAGCCAGTAGCACATTTACGCCAATGTAATGTATACATCGATGTTTACCTATAATCGAGACGGTATTTCTCGATGACATCTGTCAAATTTGTGACTCACGGTACCGATATTCTAAAAGCAATGGATAAAAAACGTTAGTTACTAGCGTGTAGGAACAAGTTTAACCAAAAACTATTCGACGCGCGTTTCTCCGCTACCGTCTGATGTGTGTTTTTGGTGCCAACTCATGCTAGGGGCACTGGTACCTGACTCGATGCAGGAAACGTGACTTCGCAAGGGTGGCATGTAATGAATGAGTGTGAGGGAAAGGAGGTTTACCGACCGTGTAGGTAGATTAATGAAAAGAAAAAGCTGTGATCTAGGCTTTCTCAACCTTTTCCCATAAACATTGATTAAAATAATCCGGCCAAGTGCGAGTCGGACTCGCGCACGAAGGGTTCCGTACGGCAAAAAAATCACGTTTGTTATATGGGAGCCCCCTTAAATATTTATTTTATTATTTATTATTAAATTAAAAATACAACTGAGTATTTTGTGAATATTCCAAGTGCCTACCTGTTGCCATTATTGATAACGAGCAAAAAGGCCAAAAAAATCGCGTTTGTTGTATGGGAGCCCCCCTTAAATATTTGTTTTGATTTGTTTTTAGTGTTTTTTGTTATAGCGGCAACATAAATACATAATTTGTGAAAATTTCAACTGTCTAGCTATCGCAGTTCTTGAGATACATAATACAGCCTGGTGACAGACAGACGGACGGACAGACAGCGAAGGCTTAGTAATAGGGTCCCGTTTTTACCCTGTGGGTGCGGTACCCTAAAAAGGAGGCCGTCACGGAACCCTCGGCAGATGTGAAACATCTATGTTAATACTAGAATTCATAATTAATAAAAACCTATTATAACGAAATATGGAGTAGCAAAAAGAAAAAATAGAGCTTCGTTAATAATAGTAGATTGTTATACAAGGAGCTAAAATGACCCATTATACACGAGGTAGTATAGAAACCGAGTTTTAATGGGTTTTAGCGCAGTGTGTTACACTATACTTTTCACTACAATTGCGAGAAAATAAAACAATCCAATACAATATGAAATATGTAGTTTATAATGTCTTTTTTTTGTTTCTTCTGTAGCCGCAACACATTGCATGCATTCTACCAGAGATCGCCGATTTTAGTTCCATTTTCAAAATTAAAATGAAGTTCTTTTTTTATGAAACAGTAATAAGTCGAGTCTTTTTATACATGATTATTCTACTTATGACTAAAGACTTTTTCGTTTTTGTAGGCTCATTGTCATTGGACACACAAAAATTTAAAAAAAAAAACTTTTTCCCCTAGAGGAAGAATTGCTATTTTTTCTTCGCTCTGGTACGCCACAATGACGGTCTTTTTGAGCAAGAGGAGTGAAATAGTAGATTGTTATACAAGGGGCTAAAATGACCCATTATATACGAGGTAGTTTTACTCCCGAGCTTTAGCGAGGGACTAAATAGAAAACGAGTTTTAATGGGTTTTAGCGCCGTGTGTTACACTAAACTTTTCACTACGATTGCGAAAAAATAAAACAATCCAATACAATATGATATATGTAGTTTATAATTTCTTTTTTTTTGTTTCTTCTGTAGCCGCAACACATTGCATGCATTCTACCAGAGATTTTCAAAATTAAAATGAAGTTCTTTTTTTATGAAACAGTAATAAGTCGAGTCTTTATTCATGATTATTCTACTTATGACTAAAGACTTTTTCGTTTTTGTAGGCTCATTGTCATTTGACACACAAAAATAAAAAAAAAAACTTTTTCCCCTAGAGGATGAATTGCTATTTTTTCACCGCTCTGGTACGCTACAATGACGGTCTTTTTGAGCAAGAGGAGTGAAAACGTAATTTTTTTGCATTTTTACGGAACCCTTCGTGCGCGAGTCCGACTCGCACTTGGCCGGTTTTTTCATACTACAATATTTTGTATTCAACATGTGCTAGAGTAACTTTTTGTTCTTTCAGCATCAGCGATAGTTGTCTCGTTTCTACCAGATGACCGACGAGCTTTGAACCCGCAACCAAACAAACAAGAGGTAGAGAAACAAGACGATCACAACGAATCCTCTAGATAACTAACATACAGTTTACCCCTTGGCTCGCAGGGACGGTCGTCACCAAACTGCCTCCCCAAAAATTTTATCCAGAAATCGCGATTCATGGCGATTTATTGCCGGCTCTTCTCAGCAAAAGCCTTCCGAACCGTGCGTTAGAGTCATTAGAGACATTAGAATATGACAATTCATAAGCGCCTGTGAAGGCCTATTTGGATGCATAAACTTTTTATTTCATTTTATTTCATATCATTAATTTACATTGTTATTATAATCTATAATATAAAAATGAATCGCAAAATGTGTTGGTAAGCGCATAACTCAACAACGCCTGGACCAATTTGGCCAATTCTTTTTTTTAAATGTTCGTTGAAGTCCAAGGATGGTTTTTACGGCGAGAAAAATTCGAATAATTGCCGGGAAAACCCTAAAAAACAGCCCTTTTCTTTTTCCCATACAAACCCCCAGCTGTCAAACATTTGACGTCAATCGAAACTAAACAAAGACGCGTTTTAGAGAAATAGGGCAGAACAAGGTCTGCCGGGACAGCTAGTTAGTCATAAAAATGTAAATAATATGGATAAGAAAATGATCAATAAAATAAGGTATTTAATTATGTTTTTTTTTATTACTAGTTTTCTGCTCCATGGTTTCACCTA
The DNA here is from genome assembly GCA_951361185.1 of Ochropacha duplaris. NCBI lineage: Eukaryota > Metazoa > Arthropoda > Insecta > Lepidoptera > Drepanidae > Ochropacha > Ochropacha duplaris. Next base: position 11,317,496 of record OX592701.1, on the reverse strand, counting down.
CGATCCTCTTTTTACTTCCTTAGGTGGTGATAATTGGGATTATGCTTATCTACCACAACAAATCATAATTTTTTTATCAAAAAATTTAATATGATATTACCATTTATGCAAAAAGATAAAGTATTATGTTCTTATTCATCACATGCTATCAAATTAGTGTTTACAGATAATTTATAATACTTACAAATTCATACATACATCAATTACTTATGTGCAATTCACGCACAAGCACGTATCGCAAAAATATGTGAATTAAAAACAAAAGGTTAATTTTTTTTAATCGTCTTATAGTGTAAAGAGTGAACTGTAAAGAGAATGGAAGCAGTACAAAGTACTTCCGAATCTTCGAAAGTGCCTTTTGAGGTAGCTATTGATAGAGCAGGTAATCTTTTATCATCTTCCTGACTTTTGTAGGTATTGCTAGCAGCAAATATTTCGGTAGTCACTCTATTCCAAATCGTATCGTGTTATAAATTTAACTGTTACTTTACTTGTATAGTTTAGTGAGGAAGTGGTACTTATTCAATTACTAGTTTTCCGCCCCGCGGTTTCACCCGCGTTCCTAAGGGATCTTATATGTTCCCGGAATAAAAAGTATCCTATATGTTATTCCAGTATATGATCTACCTGTGTGCCAAGTTTCATTAAAATTCATTCAGTAGTTTTTGCGTGAATGAGTAACAAACATCTTCACATCTTCACACAGGATTAGTAGGTAGGATACTCAACTCAAGTGAGAAAATGTTAGGTACATTTTGTTATATATAAGAGACGACAATAGATTTTTAACTAGTGGTTAGTCACACAGTGGAGTACTACAAAGTACTCTATCACCTTGCTATGGTTTCCACACTGGACTAGCATATTGTAAACGATTAACGTAGCCTATACTTACATACACCCAACCCCAGAAGTATAACTACGCATTTGCTAACCCTGTTATCTCTTCAAACCCATACTGAAGAACCCCTTGTTATACTAGCGAGAACTATGGCGGAGAGCTCATTCCACAACCTGGGCAACCGCCGTGGGAATCCAGAAAATATTATCAGCATCCAATTAACAGTTTAAGAATATTAAAATAAATAATTCAGTTAAATCCGCAGTGCCCTTTTCTTTTATTTTGCGTGTAACCATTTCTTAATTCCAGGTTTTGGTCTGTACAGTTATTTACTGACCACCTTAGCAGGATTCCTGATCATTTCATTCGTTTGCATCGGCTATGGAAGTACGATCATAGTGCCCACGAGTGCATGTGAGCTCAACACTACAGTGAGTCAGCAAGGGTTGCTGGCTGCAGCGCCTGTTGTTGGTACGTAGTTGCATCTTTGGTGTCAGATACCGCGGGGGACAGCTAGTTCTATATAAAAATAACAACTAGAATAATAACGAATAAATTATAAGTTAAAAAAACTTTTTTAAAAACAAGCTTTGGATTTGGAGTGACGTCACTTTATTTTTCGAGTTATTCTAAGAAAACTCTTTCATTTGATACCCATATTGTAGGAGAGCATTAAAAAATAATAGTCCGCTATCTTAGGTGCTCCGCCATGTTGGATTTAGAATGACTTCACACAGCTGACCATGCATTGTCATCCAAATTAAAACTCAATCGGTTAAAGATATCTGCTTCAAAATTGAGTTGCAAGATTCCCCTCCGGAAAAACATTGCAAGATAATATAAAGCTTGTCACCATAATCATCCTTCTCACAGAAACAGTCCTTTATCATCCCTCTCACAGAAACACTCCATTATCATCCTTCTCACAGAAACACTCCATTATCATCCTTCTCACAGAAACACTCCATTATCATCCTTCTCACAGAAACACTCCATTATCATCCTTCTCACAGAAACACTCCATTATCATCCTTCTCACAGAAACGCTGATGTACAGTTGAATCATTTGTGACATCACGAAAACCCTAGTTACGTTATTCATTGGTGCGTGATACGCTGAAGCGTGATGCGTGCAATTAACTATTATATTTAATAAAACAGTAATTGCTGTTGTAACCTTTATAAGTAACTAGCGGACCGGTACGTGCTTCGCTACGTATAAATTGAAATAATAAAAATGTGATAAATGAAGAATCGCTCGACCCATTTTGTGCAAACTTCACATAAACCATCTACTAAACTAAATAGTACGATAAAGCCTAAACATTTGGTTTGGATAGGTGAGCCCGTTCTTGAGTTATAAAATTACAACGAAAAGTCGATGGCGATGATAGCTCAGTGGTAAGTGACGTCGAATACCGCGACGAAGGTCGTGGGTTCGAATCCTACAATGAGCTTTTCCTTCACCGAAAGAAGGAAAACATCGTGAGGAAACCATAGCACGGTGGTAGGGTACTTTGTACCCGAGTGGCTGGCTACCACCCTCAAGTTGAAAACCTGTCGCCAAGCACCTATCGGTGTGTTCCGACAGCTGCACTTGAGAGCCAGTTCCCATCTAGGCTTTGTGTGCTTACCACCTTCGGCCACATCAGCACTTACCATGGTGAGATTGTGGTCAAACACAAGCTTATCCAGAATAAAAAAAAAAAAAAAAGTGGCTTAGATTTTTAAATATACAAAGGATATAATTATTACTGCAGTACTTTATGTGTTTCATGACCAAATATGAAGAATGATTTTAGATGTATATTTATCTTTTCCCGGGATAAAAAGTATTTTGTTTTATTCGAGGATACATTTATTGTTTTTTTTTTTCAAAGAAAACTTTCTGTGTTTCTTGTCGTTCTCTTTGCCTGTTCATCGCAGTTGAAGGCTGATTTTACTAGCCTCAACCGTCAATGTGTTTCATCTTGTTGTTTTGCCTGTATATTCACTTTTACTTTGTTAAAGTAGGTACTCATAATAGCACACATCTAATTCATTAAATATATCACCAAATTTTACCAACAGTTAATTCAAGGATGAAGGTGCAGTTTCAGCGGTTCCTAGCAAAGTTCCTACATAAGAACTAGGCAACTAAAATCCCTCGGTCAAAAGTTATTTTGTTTTTGTGTATTCCAGGTTTAATTGTGGGTGGGTTGGTATGGGGTTACCTGGCAGACACAAGGGGTCGGCGCAGCATGCTCATAGTGGCGCTGCTGGGCGGCGCAGCAGTGAACATGCTGGCCAGCATATCTGTCAACTGGATCATGTTGATGGTGCTGCAGTTCATTGCTTCTTTATTGTAAGTACGATTTTAAGGCGATGATAGCTCAGTGGTAAGTGACGTCGGATACCGCGGTTAAGGTCGTGGGTTCCAATCCTACAATGAGCTTGAGCTTTCGGTGAAGGAAAACATCGTGACGAAACCATAGCACGGTGGTAGGGTACTTTGTAGTATCCGACTGGCTGGCTCAAGTTGAAAATCTGTCGCCAAGCACCTATCGGTATGTTCCGACAGTTGCACTTGAGAACCAGTTCCCATCTAGGCTTTGTGTGCTTACCACCTTCGGCCACATCATCACTTACCATAGTGAGATTGTAGTCAAACACAAGCCTATCATGAATAAAAAATAAGTACCTGAAAACTATCTTAAATCCAAATCAATCAAAGATAACTAAATAAGTAGCCCATTTAAGAAGAATGTCTGTTATGACTGTAGTCGAAAAGTATCGGGAACAAAGTCCGTGCTATGCTTGATTTGATACCGAGTCGAGCTCCCTATTGCAAAAGAGCTTTTGTTTACGTGGGGAAATCCTCATGGATACGTCAGCCACCCCGGGTGAGGGTAGCTGGGTTTCAGACTCTTACTGACTATATCCCCACGTCGTTCCGCCAGATACCATATGGCTTTTTGGGCTTCAGCCCAGGGCCCCGTGGATTCAAGGGGCCCCCAGTTAAGGCAAGTAAACGTCAAAAATAGACGATAATGCGAAAGAATCCATAATTTTATTAAATTAAACAGATCGTATGGTTTGCCCTGCGAATCTTACGATTAATCAAACCTAGGCATAATAATTATAAAATAAATCAAATCTTTTACTGTCTCATTTTTTTCTATACTTTGAGTAATTAGGTGGGCCCCTAAGTAGTATTAGCCCAAGGCCCCCTAAGCTCACGGTCCGGCCCTGCCTGGAGTAACTCATTCCATAGGATGAGTTTGATTTGGGTGACTTGCCAAGGAACCAAAAAAGATATCTATGGATTTTTTGAGGATTCGAATTGGTTCTGCTGTGAGTAAGAAAGTAAAAGGTTATATATAAGGAAAAGATTGGAAGATATATAGCCCCTTGTGCCTCCTCTAAAATATCTGCGTTATGGATATTGCGTTCTTCAACTTAATGGAACTATTAACTGTTTTGTTAGGTAGGTACTATGTACTTTGACACTGACTTTATAAGATAGCTAATCATAATTTATGCTATTACACCAACCTTGGCAATCTGATTCTTTATCGGCACATCAATGATTGGACATAAGCAAAAAGCAGTAATTTTGGCGATAAGTGTCATAACATGCTATTTCTAATCGGCTTTATTTCAATTAATAGTTTTCCTTCTGTGCCTATGGTTATCTATGTATCCACGTAATAGTTACAATAACCTTGATTTACGTCTTCATATCTATCATCATCAAATTAATTACTGATAAAATCTAAGTTATCTAACAATTATTGTTTGTGACGCATTTCCTAACTCGAGCGCTAAAAAATATACTCAAAACTTTCTTTCTACAGTTTCAATAATCATCCTGTAGTAAAAAATGCTGTTAAAATTTAAGATTTTTCTGTCAACAGCGCTTCAGGACTCTTCTCCATGTCAATGACACTCTTGAGTGAGAGTGTTCCGATGGCCCAGCGCAACCTGATGGTGCTAATTGTTTCCAGCATCTTCCTGCTTTCTCAGGGTATTATGGCAGGTGAGCACTAGCTCCATATCGTAGATTACACCTCAACAAACCTCAATTTCTCACTTCATAAAGATTATCTAGGGATTCTCAGATGTGGGGAAGTAAACTAGCTGTACTTGATAATGATATAGTTGAAAATGCCGGGAGCTACACATAGGAGCTAATTTCTTTCTAGATTATGATGCTGACCACCTAGAACCACAGGATTACAAACCATGATGAGATTTTGGTCAAACATAAGAATGTTCATAGTAACCTAGATAATTTTCACACTATCGTGATTTTATGTCTTTCCAGTATTGGCAATCCCAATAATTCCTCTGACCTTCTCGTTCTACCTCTCCGCGCTGGGTATATACTGGAACTCCTGGAGGACGTTGATGATCGTTTACTCGTTGCCATGCTTGATCTGCACCTTGTGGCTGTTCTTCATGCAGGAGAGCCCCAAGTTTGTTTTCGCAAAGGGTGACGAAGAACGGGCGCTACAGATCTTGAGGATTATACATAGGATGAATAAACCTGCTTCTGGAGAGCTCAAGGTATTATAGATATTTTGAGAAGTAATTGTTTGAACTTGTCGAGTTTGTCGTTCTAAACAGCTTTAAATATAGCACTAACCTTTAGAATGAAAAGTTAGAAATTATAGTTAGTTACAGTAAAAGTTGCTGAACATGACTCAACATAGGTGTTGATGAAAGTAACCATCTCAAAGTATTCTCCAAAATATTTCAATCAACTCGGAGAGTATTTAATAATTTTCAGGTAGATGCTATAATAAAAGATGAATCGCAACTCGGTGCACCTGTAACTTCGTCTCCTAAGGATCAAATTGTGCCACTGTTCAAACCTCCACTACTCAAATACACTCTGATTATGACCATACTCATGGCATTTCAACAGTGAGTATGCTTTTTTGTTTTACATTATCTCTGTTTTTACTCACGCTTCGATCGTCTATGCAACGATTCAGTTGGACGTTTCTGCGAACCATTAAAACGTGGAATGTAGCCAATTAAGGTTCTCTCTAATAAAAAAGCTCTTCAAGGTCGTCAAATAGTGGCTAGGATGCGACCTTAAACTCGCATAGCTATTAGTTAGGCTGGTTATGAAGCGTCCATATACTCTTATAGCTAATCGCTAGGACGCGACCTAACTTGTAGTTAGGACGCGTCCTTTAGTTAGGATCTGCAACTTTGAAACCCTGAAGTTAGTAGTTTGGTGTCTTTAAACTCACGTAGCTAGTATATTCTTACTGCTATTCGGTATTGTAGATCGATGAGATCGATGAGACCGATGAGACCCGAACGTCGCGTTCGTGAGCTCTCGGTTATCCCTGCCTTGGCAGTCGCTAACCAATCACCACGCCATGAGGCTCCCGTTTACCGCTTTCTGTTGTGCTATACTCTTTTCTGAGCTTTTCTTCCTGCACTTCACTGTTGTTTCTTTCTACTAAAACATTGAATCCTTCTTGTGTTTGTGACAATATAAGTAAATTTTTATTGTGAGGATATGGTAGCTTCATTGTGTAGCTAAGACTCGCTATACTCTTTTGTCTATGTGTTTATGGTCCAACATTTCAGGATAGGGTCATTCATGGTATGGCTGCCAACTATAGCGGACCAGTTCGTGACAATCTTACAGACCGGCGAAGGTACCGATCAGACGTTGTGTGGAATCGTCAGGGCGAGCATTGACGCGCCTTTTGATGTGAGTAATATTTTTTACAGCTTCCATATATATATTTTTGATGATGCCAATTTATGAAATACAGAGTGGAGATAGATAGATACAGAACAATTTAACAAAGTAAGAAATACACTTGCACTAAGACTGGCGTCAAATGGGGGCTTTAAAACCCTCCGACAGCCGCATTGAAATGCTATTTGATAAACAAAGAAGGAAATCCTTTTAATCATTATTAATTTTGTCTAAAAATAAAAGTCCCGTTATTACATCTGGAAGCGTCCACCTTGTATTAATTATAATATTTCCAGGATAACGCAACGCCATGCAGTTTGAACGCCACCTCGCTGCTCATGGTGTTAGGTGTTGGTGTCTTGCAGTCTCTGGTCAATATCTTAGTTAGCATGGTAAGTCTGGTGCCGATTCTGTTATTTACAAGCGAGACAAATTTTATCTCTTTAACAAAAGACGTAAGAAAAAGAGACCAACTGATAATGAGACCTTTCAAATTAGTTGAATTGCTAGAATTCCAATTTTGCAACGTCATAAACGGTTCAGCAGTGTTTAGAACAGGGAGTTTCTTATTCTGAGCGTCTATTTCCCCGTCGATGACAGTGGCGCCGTCGTTGCTCCTACAATCCCCTTTTTTCCCTTTATATACCTATATGGGTTGAATTACGAAATATCCTTTCTTGGGTCCTTACATTACACGTAATTTGAGTGATATAGATTATAATATCTTATGTAACATTTTCGTTACTAAGTTTAAGTGGACTAAAAAACTAACGGTCTGGACACCTCGATACAGCACAAAAAGAAAGAGAGGTAGACCACTCATGAGGTGGTCCGATGACTCAATGGCCCACTATGACAAAATTTAATTATAAAGAGGAAAGATTTGTATTTTTTATGTAACGGATAAACTTAAAAACTACTGGACCGATTTCAACATTTCTTTCACCATTAGAAAGCTACATTATCCCTGAGTAACAAAGGCTATATTTTTATCCCGGTAAAAGATATCCCGATAAGATCCCACGGGAACGCGGGTGAAACCGCGGAGGACAGCTAGTTTTTTATATGGTTCGTATCCTTTATATCCAATTTTTAATGGTTCCAGGTAGTGAACAATGTCGGTCGGCGAAACATTGTGATTGTGGCATCAGCTATTTGCGGTGTGAGCGGCATCGTTGTCAACTTGGTGCCCAACGCGATCGGGAGCGCGGTGCTGTTCGTTGTTCTGCTCCTGGGTATCATTGTCGTTGGGTTCTACACGGCAATCACTGTTGCTATCTTCCCCACTAATTTAAGGTACTTTTGGAAGATAATACATGAGTTATATGACGGGGAGATTGTCGCGGAAATCGGACTGATAAATACAATCTTTAGCTTGATTTAGCTACTACTTTTTAGGGTTACCTATATGGATACAACTTGGCTATGTGGGTATCATAAAATCAAGATGACGTCGAATATCGTAGTGCAGGTCGAATTTGAATCGAATGAACTTCAGATTTCGGCGAACAAAACATATTTTTTTTGAGGTGGAAATCTTCCAAAGATAGCCGTATTGGGTGGTGTGACCGAATGATGTGGGATTTTTACCCACTAACACCACCTCATTTTTCCTTCGAGGTACTCGCCTGCCTGTACCGTCCTTAAGTGTAAAAACTATCACGAAGCAACTATAGGTGTGTGTTTCGGCCGTTTCACATAACAAGCAGTTGTCTTCTAGGCATTCAGAGATCGACGAGTTTATCTCATAATATATTCTTTTTTTTTTTTTTTTTTTTTTTCTTTATACCACAAGTGACAACGAAGCTGACGGGTCACCTGGTGTTAAGTGACTACCGTCGCCTATAGACATTAGCAATACCAAGGGGATTGCCAATGTGTTGTACACCTTATTACAATGCCTTAAAGGCAACTGGCTCTCAAGTGCAATTGCCGGAACACACCAACAGGTGCTTGGCGACAGATTTTCAACTTGAGGGTGGTAGCCAGCCAGTCGAGTACTACAAAGTACCCTACCACCGTGCTATGGTTTCCTCACGATGTTTTCCTTCACCGAAAGCTCAAGCCCATTGTAGGATTCGAACCCACGAACTTCGCCGCGGTTTCCGACGTCACTACCACTGAGCTATCATCGCCTAATATTAAGTAGTATCTTAAATCTTCTCCCAGGACCATGGCAGTAGCTCTACCACAGACCGGTGGTCGAATAGCCACGTTTGCTTCCATCCAGATCCTCAACTTGCTGCTGACTAACAACTGTGACGTCGGTTTCTACATATACGCTACACTTTTCGGATGTAAGTATAAAGGACACACGGTGTAGGCTGTAGAAAAAGAGATTATTTACGCCTAACATATGGCTCATCTGATTGTAAGCGACGCTTGCAAAGCCAGGGGTATTCCATAAGCGTGTTTCTGACCCTGCAAAGAAAAAACTCAGTCCACAACCTGACCGTCCGTGGTAGGATGCTACTTTGAAATCGCACAGTGAGTTTAGATACGTCCTCTGAGATCTTAACGACATGAGAGGCCTTCAGCCATCAGACTATAAGACTACTGTAACGTGGTCTACGATACGCACTCTCGTACATAAAAGATACCCTAAGAGACCTCACTCACCTCTTCTACTCCCATCCAGTGGTAGAGCGTCTTACGCACTCTCCGGTGAACCGATTAGTTAATGCCACATAACTGACAAGCATGATATACTTACCCATATTTTATAACTTGTCCTAACAAAATCAGCCTTTTTTGTATATACCTTGCTGTATTTTTTTTTTATTTTATTTATTTTATTTATTTATTTATTACAAGATCCAAGAGTAATATGTAATTGCATTTTTTGGGAAAAAATAAGTCCAGTCTTAATTGAGCTGAGCTTTACTGCAGCTGAAATAATGATTTTTAGAATTGTTGTCTGCCTGTATGTCTGCTAATAACTCAAGATCTACTTGACGGATTTGTATGAAAAGTTAATACAGTGCAAAAAGAAGGTATTTTTCGTACAATCTTTGCATCACTGAAACCGCGGGGGACAACGAGAAGTAGATACTATTTGAGTTAATACATTATTTTGTTCTTGCAGCGTCAGCAATAGTAGCATTATTTCTACCAGATGACCGACGAGCTTTGAACCCACGACCAAACAAACAAGAAGTAGAGAAACAAGATAATAATAACGAATCAAATGGACCTGCAACTCAATAGGGATGTTAACTGACATATCAAATCAGCTTCTTTTTAATAAATGTCAAAACGATAGTTTATATGGAGGAGGTTTGTATGAAATACTTGCTTGTGACGTCATAAATATACAGCATCAAAAGATCTACTCTTTGTTGTTTTGGAAATTAAAAATTATAAGATGGTTGAATTTTATAGTGTTTCCTATTTACCAGGAATTGTAAGTGTTTTATACACTGGTTAGTTTTAAATATTTTTTGTGAATATAGGCAACATACCTATTAATACTGTAGGATTAATACTGAATGCGAAAGTTTTAATATAAGGCTTTTAAGATTTCATTTGTTATTTTATTGTATGAAATACCCTGTGTTTGGATCCGAATTCCCTATTTTAACTCCCAACGGAGATCCGCCAAATCCCATACAAAAAACCCCAGGGACGGCGCAAAAAAATGAATATGATATAATTAGAACGTCTTATGCTGTATAGATAGTGGCATCCACGAAGACGCACCCAACTCTTTTACGTAGTATTTATATTCTCTTTGCCAACTCTTTTTCCTTATCCCTTGCAAGTGTGCATTCTTTCGCTAGTGTTAGTTTGGTAGTGCTGTCGATATGTTCATATATATGTAGACGATACCTAATCAAGTGACGTATGCGTGCACTGCACACCTCTGTCTGAAGCTATCGTCTGATCAGGATAGGCTTCAATTTCACTAACATGGGCGTCACTGGGTAGTGATTTCAGTCAGACTCGATGTTAAATGCTTATTACGTTACGAGTAGGTAGATGTGTCACGTAGGCTCTATGACGTCCACGAGCCAACTTATTCAAGTAGAATCTATCTAACTTAACTGCTTTTTATGACCTAAAAACCACCAAAAAATTTTTTATTTAAATAGTGGCGTTTACGAAGACGTCAAATATATAATTTACAAAACATATTTATAAAAAACTTCGTGAACATACCGCGTGCTGTCAGCTGTCACGCACTGAAATACAGCAAGAAATTAACAAAACATCAATAACTAAAGTGAATTCGTCGGGATTACAGTGTACGAGCGTGGAATAAATGAAGTGAATTTATATTGCATGAATACTGTCTTGGTCGTGGTCTTAGCCTTCTAGCATCCACTAAGCCAACCAATCTCATAAACCAAGGTACCTAACATTTAGTTTACTAAAATCAAACGTCCTTGCAAATGTCGAATTTCCAAGGTGTCTCACATTGATTTTTCTATAAAACAAGCAGTAAATATTGGTTGGGGTTCGTTAATCACTACTTAATGTCTTAGAGGTTATTCTCAGAAGGCCGCAGTTGCGTTCGGTCGTCTTCAAAATAAAGAAAGAATTTATGTCCCGTATTTATTCTTAGGTGATTATAGTGCGTAATTGGTAAGTGAAATATTTCTTAAATTATTGTACATAGTATGGGAACTTATTTATGAGTTACTGTGGTATTTAAAATTGATTGAATTAATTGTAATTTTTTTGGATATGAAAGTTTTAACCTGCCTTGAAGTTTTTGCTTAAGAGTTTTTATGACATAAGATGTAGAATTTAATTAAAATAACATTTATTAATTAACTGTTAGCTAGTTATTTATCTTAGATAATTCTACATGACTGATGATTAGTAGGTTATTGTGTACAATAAAGAATATTTCTATTCTTTTCAATTCCAGATAATGCTGAATTAGTTAGTAAAATCACATTTTTTAAATGTAGATTGCAGATGGCTATCTGTCTTGATATGCAAGAGGTTGAGGCTAATCTCTAATGATTAATTTAAGATAAATCCAGAGATTTGATTTACTCATAGATTTTTGTATGTACATAATTCTTTACACTCTCACATTATTATTAGAACCATATATGTTGTATGGATATTGCCTAAATAAAACGGCATTCGTGATATTCACAGATTCACCCAATATACGGGTAAGAGTGTCCGGTAAGTACAACAAACTTAAATGGGAGATAGATTGACAGGTCACCTACCAAATATAAAAAAATGAACTTATTAAGGGTCATCCTGTGTCAGATAATTTATTTATTTAAAATCAGATATCTCAAAAATGGTGACACTTTTACTCAGGTATATTTTGTATATTTTTAGTAGCCCACCCATATCCCCCTTAAGTTTGTCATTCTATTTACCGGACTGGACATATGGCTCTTTACTCATATACAGGATATGAGTAAAGAGCCCTTACAACTAACAATCTCTGTTAAATGGTGTATCAAATATCCATGGAGCTCTAACAGCAGTTAATCAAATTAGTTGTTCATTAAATTATAGTAGCTAAGTATTTACTAACAAACTAATACGGAAGTTACTAAAAGGAGCTGTAGTATCATTTGTAAATATGTATCTTTCATCTACATTATCTTTTTAGTATTACTATATTTATAATAATATGATAAATATTATTACTAAACTATTTTAGGGTTTGAAACACTTTGAGTAAAAATACGATTAATAAATGAGATTGTTTTAAAGGTTATGATATAAAACTTAAAATTTTGTGTCTTAACTGTGTTATGGTTTGTTTGTAGGAGTAACATAGGCTATATTTTTATGCCGGGAATAAATATGATCCCACGGGAATGCAGGTGAAACCGTGGAGGACAGCTAGTTGTTAATATAGAGACTGTATATTTGTTTCAATATCTACATAATGACAAATAATCCTAGAGTCTAGTCTCATATTTTCATCAACTGATTCTATACCTTACCTATAGATAACTATCACTGTTCACCATGGCAAGTGGCTCCTGGGAGGAGTTCTTTGCAGTCCACCTGCCCCCGCCTGACTTTGAAGACAACCGGTCACTGCTGAAAGAGTTTTGTGAACGTCATGACCAGTATGGAAACAAGATTGTCCTTGTCACGGTAAGTTCTTCATTGTCAAATGATGAGGATAAAATCGTGCATCATCAACAAACACTTAACTATTTCCTCAGCAATAGAATGGTCCAGTATAGATATCAATTACCTATTGGGCCATTGAATGGCATGGGTTCGAATCTTGAGCTTTTGTGGTGAAGGAAAACATCGTCAGGAAACCATAGCACGGTGGTAGCACAGTATAAAGATATAGTGGTAGGGTACTTTGTAGTACTCAACTGACTGGCTACCACCCTCAAGTTGAAAGTCTGTTGCCAAGCACCTATCAGTGTTCCGACAGCTGCACTTGAGAGCCAATCACCCCCTATAGCCTCATCGTCACTTACCATTGTAAAATTGCGGTCAAACACAAGCTTACCATGAGTAAAACTACAAATTAGCAAACTTCATTCCAGTCGGGCGGCACGGCAGTTCCTCTAGAACACAACACAGTTCGTTTCGTAGATAACTTCAGTGCGGGAACACGAGGGTCAGCATCTGCGGAGTATTTCCTCGACCAAGGATATGCTGTGATATTTATGCACCGCCAAAAATCACTGGAACCATTCACCAGGCATTTTAGTGGTCAGAAACTGTTGGACATGCTTGATATACAGGAAAGGGGGCCCAATACTAGTATTGCTGGTAAGTTTTTCCATACATACTAATATTATAAATGCGAATGTGTCTGTCTGTCTTTTACCGCTGAATAAAGTACGAATTTTGGTATAGAAATAGATAGAAGGACAAAGGATAATTTTTGTCCCAGGAAAAGATAAGCTCGAGAACGCGGGTGAAACTGCGGGGGACAGCTATTATGGAATAAACATATTTATTTCGACATGAATGGCACTATCTATGAACTTTAAAAGTCTTAAAGCAAAAGAAGCCTCGACCAAAATCCCATCATGATTGCAGTAAAACCGGACAGCGTAGACGTCTTAGCTCCGATCCTTCTCCGCTATAAGGCTGCCCACGCAGCGGGCGCGATTCTACAGGTATCGTTCATGACGGTATCCGAGTACTTCTGGCTTCTGCGAGCAGCCTGCGAGTGTCTCGCCAATTTGGGCGCCCGCGCATTGTTGTACTTGGCCGCAGCGGTCTCCGACTTTTATATTCCTAAGGAGAGAATAGTAAGTTTCGTTTTGATAAATAGTTAACTGTCGTCCTTCTGAACAGTGCATTAGGCAAATGCCTATTTGATTTCAAACAGATAGATAACTCTTTATTTGCACACCATACAAGAAAAATAACAAAATGAAAAAGCACATTGGCAGGGTCACAATTGTCGGGTTTTTCACTAATAGCTATCTCTACCAGGCAACATTTGAATGGAGAGGGCTGAAAACTATAAGATGGCGGAGCATACTTAACATCCGACTGAAAATACTTCATATCATCCGGCTCGAAGGACCATTTTTTATTATGAATCTGAAGAAAAAACTTCGTGAGGAAACCAACGGTGGTAGGGTTTGTAGTACTTAACTGGCTGTTAACCCTTACGTTGAAAGGGTCGGTTTGTTCCGACAGCTGCACTTGAGAGCCAGTTTCCTTCTGGGCTTTGTGTGCTTACCACATCATCACTTACCATGGTGAGATTGCGAAAGATTATCCAAAGTAAAACAAAAATGTAATAATAAGTTTCGAATCAACAGCCAACTCACAAAATACAGTCCGAATGCGGTGCGCCAGTCATACAACTGCACTTGGTGCCAAAGTTGTTGGCTCCTTTGGTGAACCTATGGGTACCTGCTGCTTACGTCGTATCTTTCAAGCTGGAAACAGACGAGAGTCTTCTCATACCCAAAGCGAGAGCTGCCCTCGATAAATATAAGCATAAGGTATATATTTTTATATGAGAAGACAATATAGATCAGGTGGTGGGCCGCGGTCTAGGTCCAGAAAGTTGACCTATTTTGTGCGGACCTCAAAAAAAATCAAAATTATTTATTTGCTTAAATTTGTTTTGAGTTTAGTAAATAAGTTTTTTTCTCACACAATTTGTTACATTATCCGGCATGCAAAAGGAAAAGATATTACTTATTTATACTCATAACATAAGGAACTCCTAACATAAGACATATCTTAGTTCAAAACTAAATATGTAATTTTTCTTAGATATTACTCAACTTTTTACATTTGTTAATTGTATTATAGTAGAGTGTCCATCTAGGCTTTGAATGCTTACCACCTTCGGTCACACCATTGTGAAATTGCCGTCAAACTCAAGATTATCTAAAGGAAATTCGACCAGAATTTTCAAATACCTAATACCCATATTTTGAATGGAGTTAAGCTATGAAATTCGTTATGATTTTAGAATAAAATGCAAAAATAAAAGAAAGAAGAGGTCTTTTTGGAATTAAATTCTATCGAGGCAATATAATCCAATCGTGTTTTCACGTCTACCAGAACATTAATCAAATAGTCAATAAGCATATTATCCAAAAAAAAAATCTATTAATTATGCCATAGTGAAATAAAACTATTTCAAAAAGCTCAATTATTTTTTTGGTATCGCCTTCACAGGTATGTTGCCTGTATTCAATAAAAATTATCTAACACTAACCAGTGTATAAAAAACTTAACAAAACTCGTAAATAGCGGTCACTTTGATAAATTCAACCATTTTATGAATTTTAATTAATAATTTAACAACAAAGAGTAGATCTTTTGACGGTGTATGTTTATTTATTAAAAGATCTACAGCTAAATTTAATAAACTAGAATTTTACATAAAAAACAGAAAGCCTTTAACAGATCCTCGCAGTTAGATAAAATTATATAAATGTGAGTGGATTAACTCGTATGTATTAAGTAGCAATAATTAGACTTTTGACAAGAAAATGTATGACGTCACAAGCAAGTATTTCATACAAATCTCCATATGAACTAATGACATTTCATAAAAAGATGTTGATTTGATGATAATTGACAAATTGGTGATCCCTGATTGAAACAGTGGCAGCACCAGCGTGTGTTTGACTGTATGTAGTTGGGGTAAGCTCTTGATTGTAATTTGCAGATGGTGGTAGCTAATATGTTACAAACTCGTCACCATCGAGTGGTGCTGGTCTCTCCTGAAGCGAGTCAAGAGATATTGCTCACCAGAGAGGAAGTACACGCTGGTAATGTATTTTGAAACATGCATCTCCTACTAATATTATTACTGTGAATTTTCTGATGTTTGTTACTTAATCATGTAAACGGCTGAACGGATTTTGATGAAACTGGGCACAGATAATGTGCTAAATCAAAACTGAAGTTGCAAGAAATTTAAGGATATTTAAAATCTGAGTTTTACAAATTCGTCATAATCTAATAGGCCCGTTTTGACAAGAGGGTGTCTCTTCTTGTCGCACTATGTTCGTCTCTTTTTGGCACATGGTTGTTTATGGGCTGTCAAAATGGGCCTTTTATTTTTTGACAACATTAGACCCTCTTTATAAAATCTTATTTAAATAAACTCTATTTATATTTAATTATAAGGCGATGATAGCTCAGTGGTAGTGACGTCGGATACCGTGGCGAAGGTCGTGGGTTCGAATCCCACAATGGGCTTGAGCTTTCGGTGAAGGAAAACATCGTGAGGAAACCATAGCACGGTGGTAGGGTACTTTGTAGTACCCGACTGGCTGGCTACCACCATCAAATTGAAAATCTGTCGCCAAGCACCTATCGGTGTGTTCCGACAGCTGCACTTGAGAGCCAGTTACCATCTAGGCTTTGTGTGCTTGTCACCTTCGGCCACATCATCACTTACCATGGTGAGATTGTAGTCAAATACAAGCTTATCCAGAATTTAAAAAATAACTACTTAAATTTAGCTTTTATAGTACTCGTACACATAGATAATGATCGATCGTTCAATCCAGGTGTGGACATAGAAGCGTCAATAGTGTGTGAGATAGTCCGTCTACACGCTGAGCACATGTCGTGCGCACTATCGCTGTCTCTCTCCGACACGTGTTGCGCACCCGCTCCCCCGCCCGCGCGCTCCCCCCGCTCGCCGCGCTGATCCTCGCGCTCGCGGCGCCGGCTATACCTCACGCCGGACTAGCTGCACCACATATAGCCACACATAGCCGCATAGCCAGTTTGTTTACTAACCGGCTCTATTGAACTTGGCCAGTCAGCTAGTTGACTAGCTAATCGCATAGCCAGTTTGCTAATTTGTTGACTATCTAAATTGTTGGCTAGTTAGCTAGCTAAACTCCTAGCCAGTTAGCTACTTTGTTGACTATCTAAATTGGTGGCTAGTCTAATAGTTGTCTAATTAGTCGTATTGTCGGGCTATTGACTATCTAGTAACTCGAATAGCCACTTTTTACAATAACATGTAATTTGCTTCCACGGTACCAAGCCAACTAAATGACTATCTATGTATTCGCATACATAGCCAGTTAGCCAGCTAGTTGACTAGCTAGTTATTCACATAGCCAGTTAAATAGCCACCTTGTTGTTAGCCAGTAAGCCGCATTACTACCGGTGCGCGCATGCTACAGCGATTGCTGTTCTCCTAAGCAATGAACAATATTAAGTGTACTGTGTTTTTGATGTTTTAGTATTATTCTCGAAATTATTAAAACAATATTTGTATTAGCATACGTTTGAATGTTTCGGTTATTAAATTAAGTGCGGTTATTTAAAAATAGGTGCTTATAATTTGTTTTTGTGTAAGTTTACAAACTATTCTATTCCAAAATGATATCAATGCGAAAGAATATATAAAATATAAACGCCAATCATGTATCAAGAATAAATATAAACTAAATCCAACTATTTATTAAATTATTAACATAAAATTTTAATGAGAACTTCGGAACTTAGTTTTGAAATATAAGTTTATATTAATTAATGTTTTATAAATTACGGAGTGACTCTATGTGCCCCAAAATCATCTACATATTATGTATAGATTTTATATGTCATATATTCAATATTTTAACTATCTATGTATATTAAATGTTAGATATAAAATATACCATCAGGATGTTCATAATGCAGACTTCCAATTACTTAAGAGTAATTAAATGAATATATCATAATATTAATGTGGTGACTGTACACCTATTATGTGAGTTTTATTGTTGACTGTACTCTGAGCTGTCAGAATTTATCATGTAGACAACTCCCGTGATGGTTTGGGTGGCATGATAGAAATTAACCAATAAGGTTATGAACTTTAACTTTATTTTAATAAGGTCCCTTTTCCTGTGACTATTAACCAATACATCCATCGAATAGTTTGGTCACAGTCAAAGCGATGATATTGCCCAAATGCCCCAAACGTGTATGGTCAACAAAAAAGCATTATGGTCAACAAATACCATTTTGGTGTCTTAGAATATTCTCGAATAAATTTTCAATATATCAAAATTGTACCCGTTGTTTTGGTGTAAATCTTTAGGATAATTATACATGTATTACTGTACTTATATGCGGTGTCTTAAATATGTCTTAAATACTATTATATTCATCTGGACCAGATGTAGACTTTTCTTAGTCGTTTAATCATATTTATTAATATTTAAGCATCCAATATCGATGGTCATTGAAAACTGAAGGTTTGTCAGGGAAATATACTTATAATTATGTTTATCGCCAATCGTCTATATGTATACAGGGTGTCCGGTAAGTATTACTACAAAGCTAAGGGGGAGATAAGTGGGCGGGTCACCTACCAAATATACAAAAATGACACCAATTTCAAGATATTTACAATTTAAAATTCAAAAATCAATATAAATATCGAAATATCTTCGAAAATGGTGACACTTTTACTATGGTTATTTTTGTATATTTGGTAGAAGACCCACCCTCCTATCTCCCCCTTAATTTTGTAGAACTACTTACTGGACATCCTGTATATTAAAAATGTTATTTTTAGTGTTTTTTTTAAATTATTTTACTTCGTAGAGTTTTCATATATTACATATCATGGACACACAAATAAATTTACCCATTATGTGTCTTTTTGATATCAATTTATTGTTCCTGGTGTAGTTTTTATTTGTTTACGCCCAATTCTGTTTTTACAGGTCTAAAAGACAAGTGTTCTAATATTTATTTATGTAAAATTTATGTCAAAAGGTCTTAGAATCTATCTGCAATGTGTTAAAAATCATATTAGCTCTCTTTAATAAAAATTTGTCTCATCTGAATTTTATAAAGGTTGAACTTCTGACTGCCATAGTCTGAAAAATATTGTTGTACTTAATGATATTGAATTGGTGCAATGATCAATAGGGATGATGCCTGTATTAAATTAAAAAAAAAACCTAACAACAACTAAAAATAGCGAACACGTTCTAAAATTTTCATGATTTTTAATAACCAATTTAACGACAAAGAGTAGGTATTTTGATGGTGTATATTTATGACGTCACAAGTATGTATTTCATATAAATCATCGTTTTGACATTTAATAAAAATAAGCTGATTTGATATGTCATTGACCATCCCTATTCATATCCGACTGCGGCGGTCAAAAGATAGAAGGAGTTTGCAATAGCTATGTTACATTTGTAAGCGTGGATATTAAAGGGTATTTATTGTATGTTGTACGAGTGGGCTCAGGTGATTGTATTGGTCTTACTATTGACTTATAAATGTAGGTATTTTTAATGTGGGTTTTGTGTGCATAATTATTTGACTTATGATGCCTTTTAGGGTTTAAAAGGCGTATTTTTAACCAGGTTTTTCGTTTGCCCTCTTTTTGTGAGAGAAGTTCATGTATCACAGTGAATCTATAAACTTTTCTTTGGTCATTTAATTCTATACTTAGTTATTAAACTGTACTTTTTAGGGTTCCGTACCCAAAGGTTAAACACTGAAACCCTATTACTAAGACTGCTGTCCGTCTGTCTGTCACCAGGCTGTATGTCATGAACCGTGATAGCTAGACAGTTGAAATTCACAGATGATGTATTTCTGTTGCCGCTATAACAACACATACAAAAAAAAACTTTTTTCTAAAAAGAAAAACACAAAATTTGTACGGAACCCTCGGTGCGCGATTCGCACTTGACCGGTTTTTTTTATTAACTCCCAATTCAAGGAAGATGTCTACACGCCACAGGTCGTGGGTTCGATTGCCATCCGAGACAGACATTTATGTGCATGAACATATCCGTTTGTCCTGAGTCTGGGTGTAATTATCTATTTAAGTATGTAATTTACAATAAAGTTGTATATCAGTCATCTGGTTTCCATAGTACAAGCTCTGCTTAGTTTGGGATCAGATAGCCGTGTGTGAAAAAATCCCAGGATATTATAAAAAAAAATATGTTACTTTTTCACGTAAATATTTATGCACACAAACTCGTAAATGTATGTGTGAAAATGTATCGCTATTAATTATTTGTATGGTATTTTATGGCGTGTTGTTGTAAAGATACAGTTGGTCTTGTCTTTGTAGAAATATTTCAGAGATCACCTCTGGACAAACTTCATTATCTGCCTGCCCTGATCCCAATTCTTTGAGGTCAGTGCAATGTGCACTTTTCTTCCACTCGGTCCTTCTATCCGTTATATAAGTATTCACTCCTTTCTTACTCATATCATCTCTTACACAATCCATCCATCTGTTTTTCGGTCTTCTTTTCGTATATCCATCCATTTTCATCATAACTACTTTGGTTATTTTTTTTTTTTATGTCACAAGTGACAACGAGGCAGGCGGGTCACCTGATGGTAAGTGACAACCGTCGCCTATAGACATTGGCAATACCAGGGGATTGCTAATGTGTTGTACACCTTATTAAGGCGAACTGGCTCTCAAGTGCAATTGCCGGAA
Organism: Ochropacha duplaris; assembly: GCA_951361185.1. Classification (NCBI taxonomy): domain Eukaryota; kingdom Metazoa; phylum Arthropoda; class Insecta; order Lepidoptera; family Drepanidae; genus Ochropacha; species Ochropacha duplaris. The sequence continues at coordinate 11,297,072 of OX592701.1, read as the reverse complement.
CACACCAACAGGTGCTTGGCGACAGATTTTCAACTTGAGGGTGGTAGCCAGCCAGTCGAGTACCACATAGTACCCTACCACCGTGCTGTGGTTTCCTCACGATGTTTTCCTTCACCGAAAGCTCATTGTAAGGATTCGAACCCACGACCTTCGCCGCAGTATCCGACGTCACTTACCACTGAGCTATCATCGCCTTAAATACATTATTACATGACTATCAGCCCTCCTCATTAACAAACAATGACCTCTGGACAAAGTTATGTTTATTATACTTATACATTAAGCCAAAAAGATTTTCATAAGAAATAATAAATGTGTATAAATTCCAACACATTTTACATGCACTTCCATCACACATTCAGCGCTAAATACGCGTATAAGCGTCAATCCATATAATCCCAAGTGCAAGTCGACGCGTAGGTGAGTGTAAGCAATAAAATTTATAATGCACGCACTCACATACGCGCTTAGCCATTGAACGTGTTAAAATAAAAGCACGGTTTTATTAATAATACGCCACTAAAAGTAATGTCATATCTTCTTACATACCTTATCTTAACCCGTTGGCTATAATAGGGACTGATGTTCCAGGAAAACTATAATTACCCCTTCCCAATCTCCCCTTCCCAATCTCCTTCCTCTCTAAGGCTATCTTCGAGCTAATATATCTAATGAAAGTACAATATTTCTACAAGGGCTAATATCGAGAGCTTATTGTACCGATTACTACCAACAATTGAAATGTGAGGAAATCTAAATTCTAGTATTTTTACATTTCAACAATCAACTTTACTTACAAGACAATAAACATACAATTCGCATAATCAACCTTTTTGAGTAAATTGAAAAAATAATTGTAAACAATCTTACTTTTATTTTTGTGATGTAATTTGTAATTCTTATCCATTAAAGGTCCTGTTGTAATGTCTTATAATAGTGGTCAGAGGTTCTCAAACTTTTATATGCGTACCTACAGTTCATCTAGTCTTGTAAAATCGTGTTAAAATATATTTTTTTATATGGCGATTTGGTAAAATCGGGTTTATTTTAAACAACTTTTGAGATTTGGTAAAATTTTAAACAACTTTTTTGAGGTATACAGGTTGTCCGGTAAGTACAACAAACTTAAGGGGAGATAGGTGGGCCGGTCTCCTATCACAAAATATATAAAAATGACTTCAGTAAAAAGGTCAAGGTTTTAGATATTAAATATCTCGAAAATGGTGACACTTTTACAAAGGTAATTTTTGTATATTTGGTAGTTAACTTACCTATCTATGTCCCCCTTAAGTTGGTCGTACTTACTGGACACCCTGTATAGTTTAAGAACCGCTGATCTATACTGAACTGTTTGAAATACTGAACTATGTTATAGACGCATAGTTCAAACAAATGTGGTATCTATCGTTGTGATATTTGTACACTTGTAAACGTGACTATCGCAGTAGATAGGTATAGGTGGAGATTTTAATATATGTATATGTGGATTAAATAGTTTGTCATATTTTAATGTAACTCCTCTTGTTTCATTTCTACCGTATGTCTAGTCTTTAGGCGATGAGCGTCGGATACCGCGACGAATCCTACAATGAGCTTGAGCTTTTGGTGAAAGAAAACATCGTGAGGAAACAGCAATAAACTATTTCTATAAATTTTAGATACACATTGCATAAATTGTTTTTGAAAAGAGTAATTGCTGAGTTTATTGCCGACTCTTCTCAGCAAAAGCAACCTTCCAAACTCAAACTCAAAATGTTTTATTCAATTTTGGGACACTTAAGGAACACTTATTGAACGTCTTATTGCTATTTTTAATGCTATTGTTACTGTTACCACCATTTCCAAATAAAGACCTATCAGGAGAAGAAACGGCGAAACAAACTCCCCGGTTTCTTTTTTACCATAGGCCCTCTTTTCTCTTTTAAATACTTATAATAATGGATACATTGTATAATATGGTTTAAGAGGAGCAACTCATTGCCATGCTTTGCCATCATTCATATATTCTGCTACTGTATAGTAAGCTTTTAGACATAATTTGTGTTTGATGACACGTTTAAAATTTAAAAAAGGTAATTCTGTAATTTCTCGAGGTAGCTTATTAAAAAAGACGTATACTTTGCCCCACAAACCGAACCGAACCGAACTCTTCCGAACCGAGCATTAGAGTCTAGACTATTCATAGGTGCTCATTAGGCTTATTTGAATAAAAAACACTCATTTCTTTTCATAGAATTGAGAATGGCCCATTTGGGTGCAGCCGTAAGTGACCTAAGATGTGAAACGTTAAAATTATTAAAATGAAAATACAAGCTTTTATTTAACTTCATTTGTTTACATTATATTTGGGTCGAATCTTGCAAACCAGTTCCACGCACTTGACTGAGCACTAGTTTTGGTGACAGTACCATTTTGCATACTCAAACGTAAGTTATTTGTTTTCGAATTTTTTTTAGTAGATGAAGCGTTGGTTTAAAATAAAATCTGCTATCCTTTATATATTTTTACAAATACCTAACTTATTATAGACATTTTTAACATAATGTACACCGTTTATAAACATACTGTTTATGCCATGACACCATATAATTTTTAAAGTAAATCGTGACATTTTCTCAGTTCAAAGTTGTCATGGCCCGTCAGAATTGCACTGAAATATTTGTAAATACATAAGTGTACGTTACGGTGACTATCCTATCTTTAGATAATATAGATTGTGTTGTTTTTGTTCTAAATTATTTATATAATTATGGTAAGTAAGTGATTTCTATACAGTTTTTTATGAACCTCACTCAAATTTCATAAACACAAACACTTCATTTTGCAGGAAGACGAAATTGAAGACCTCGTAGGCGATGTAAAGTTAACTGACTCTCAAAAAAGTTTAACCACAACAAACATCTATTCATTAGACTTCACAGACAGTAGTTCAGATAAAAATAACTCTTCCGCGAGAGATACATACGTCTTAGAATGCGATGATAGTGAAGACAGCGAGGTGTACTCACTTCATGAAAGCAAGAGTATCGTAAATTTAAAAGGGGTACGTGGACCATGTTTGTTAAGTAACAGAGATTTAGATTTGAGACATGGAGCTAAAAATAAAATGAGTAAAGAGGTTTCAACCAGCGTGCACAAATACTCAATGGTTGCTCAAGAGATGTTCACACAAACCAGCAAAACTATTATAGAACTAGCAGAAACCGATGGAGTATTTAGAAAATCCGATAATAATACGCTAGAAACACAAACATCCTTTCTATCAATAACAGAAAACAAAACAGTCGAATACAGAATACATTTTTCAGATGTCTACCAAGGGTTCTCAAGAAACAAAATTGTTTATGAGTCTGATCAAGAACATGATACAGAGGAATTCAATATTACTCGTAATGAATTCCTAAGCAACACTTTAGATGACGAATCTTCGAAATTTCCATTGTCTGAAACAGAAAAAAGCGATGGTAACACAGAACAAAGCAGCGAAAATGACAAAATACTTATTACAGATGAGGATTCCAATGAAAACATTTTATGTGGGGAGCAAAATGAAACCCTTTTTGAAAGTAGTAGTGATTGTGAATCATCGAGATTTTCGGATGTAGAAGAAGATTCCTTGATGGAGCTAAATCACCAGAAACTGGAAAACGTTGATAGCCTCAGTGAAACCAGCGAAGTAGCAAAATCTGTAGATAATTATGTCGCAGAACTGTACGATAGGCTTTCTCAAAAGGTTGATTTGAAGTCATCCGAGATACCGCGTGAGACTGATGTAAGACGCTTTGATACTTTGACACCTCTCACTGAAGAATCCACAGTGAAAAGAGAAAGTTCTCCGAAAATCATTAATCTTATAGAGGGGGCAGACTTGCCGGTTTTTACGAATAATGCCGGACTCAATGTCAAACTATTATCTCAAGATAAAGAAGAGAAAACCTCGTTCAAATTGCCTCCTTTAGAAAAAAATAAATCTTGTCCTAACAGTCCTCATCTGAACTTCTTATTTTCTATGCATCCATCGAGTTCATTGAATAAATCAGGTACATTGCCATGCCTTCTGGAAAACCAGAGAGATAGATGGGAGATTGGCAGAAGAGATTTAGAATCAGGGGAAAACCCTTTAATAAATGGAAAAAATGGTACGATTTGATTAAATACTGGGATATATTCAATATCTGCTGCTGATGCTAACAATTTACTAATTTCAGGGTTAATGTGGAATACTAGTGGAACCGTCCACCTTCCGCCCATTCATGTGGAGGGTTACGTCTTAAATACTACTACAACAAATATTCCCACCGAAAATTTAACAAAAATATATACTTTAAAATCAGAACAACTCCATGATCCTATTAGCATTGAAAAGAAAATTAAGGAATTGAAAACGTGCAGCAAAAATTTTAAGTCCTTTCCATATAGAAATGATTCTGAGTGAGTATTGAAAGGGACCAAATACTTACTGAAATTTTATGTTTTTCAAGTAATATACATCACTGTGCTCTTGTTCAGAACATTAATAATATTGATCTAAAGGCGAGTTTCCCCTGTCACAAAGAGGTGACGACGCTACCGGGATAACTCAATGTAATTTTTTGTTTACATCTCGTCTCCGCTCCGTTTCAGTGGATACAGTTTTACCAGAAGAAGAGAATTATTCTTCTCTTCTATAAAGCTGTGCAGTTTATTTCGACCTCTTCGTAAGAAATAAAGAGCTTTCGTTTTTTAGCGATAAAGAGCTTTCGTTTTTAGCGACAATTTGATGGGTGAATTCAAAAAATCAACTTCTCCCAACTCCGTTTTACTCAGTTCAGCCTTCAGGAGAACAAAACACACATCTTATATCGCAGCTTCGATGTTCTCTCAGTTTCTTAACTCAGTCTAATACGAGAATACGTAGATTTGTATCAGAACCAAAAATCAATCCACATTAAATTTCAAAATCACGAATAGGAAGACTGAAAAACTCTTAATCAAATGAAATGCAAACACAAAGTGCTATTCTATTTCTAGAACTAGAACCACAAACAGTAGAAGTGTATCGCCAGGTAGCGCATCTCCAACCGAAAGCAGAATGTATGACGCTGCCGAGCGAGGTTGCGAGGCGCTTTGCTGTGAACTATTGAAGAGACTACAATCAAATTCATGGTAAGTTGCTGAGTTTGGGTAGGTACTAACAAATAAATCTTCATTAATTTGTATCTTAAATTTATTGTTTTTTGTGCTACCTCCTGCTTTTTTCAACGCTAAAATCCTAATGGCCTTATTCATAATAAAATCGACAATTTTTAGCAACTGTTTAGCTGATTCTTAATTCGAATTTTCTATAGATAATTTGAATTTAGATTCTGCTAAGCACTTACTAAACACCGTCGATTTTATTATGAATAAGGCCATGAGTGCTTTAAAAATTTTTTGTAGGTATGAAATCAGGGATACTTTGGAAGATATACCAAAGGTATTAGAAAAATTTTGGGGCGTCATTACTGAACATCGAATTGCTGTTCTAATACGACAAGTAAGTACTAATCTTTTAACCATATTCTTATTACAAAATATCACCAGCTCCCGTTGTAACCTTGAAACCCAATAAACTTATTTTTGAATGAGATTAATGTACTTTGGAACCCAATGACTTCACGTTACTAGCCACATATTTCTAATACAATTACAATAAAGTAATCTAATAAAGACATTTCATACAGGTGAGTGTGCACATAGAATCACCCAGGACATTAGTAAGTGGTGCTGCATGCTGTACGCTCGCTTCTATATTGAAGAATACTAACTATACTAAGAAACCGGTAACTTCATATCGTTCATAAAAAGTAGATTGATTATTTTCTGATGACCCTATATTTTAGATTATTACTAGAAGATTCCGAACCGTAGCTATGCCTGCGATTCCAAGTATTTCCATGTTTTCTTCACATAAAAAATATCCTAAATAATCCTGGATATGCTCTATTCACATCTTGGGTCAGTTAAAAGCCCAAAATGTACCATTGCATGCTGAGCTGTCCTGAGTCTCAGACTTTGTCCTCAATTCAATATTAGCTTTATAATCGGTAATGTCTAGAATCCTTCAAATAGAAAAACATCGTGTGGTACCTAAATATGGCACGAAGCTAGAGTACCAACGTTGTAGATACCTAGCCTAGCATCTACTGGTGTTCCGGCAACTGCACTCAAGAAGCAGTAGTGGCCTTCTAGGTTTTGTTCACTGAGCATGTAGTCTTTAAGCCTTATCAGAGTAATCGGGTAACTAGGATTTCTACGAAGCTGTGGCAACCCTGCTGGTCAAGACTGGGAGTTACAGCCGACCACTCCGCAAAGCCGCTAACGTTGCCCTCGATGACGTGGTGTGCAGCGTGGAACTGAGCCAAGCTGTCACCGCTCTGTGTATACATGGTGCTAGGTGTGTTTTGGTTGTGTGTGTTAAGCCAAGAATGTGCATTTGATCATTGTTTATAAGGCAATTTTTAAGGAAGATCAAAATATCAAACGTTATCGATATGATAATTTGATATATTACAACCGCAGTAAATAATCTCTCCAATATGCTTAAATGTAGCTCGTGCTATTTTTGTAAATCACAATCAAACCCAATATGTCCGAGGAATATCCCAAAATATAGGTACTTAAGGTCACATTTACTGAAGTTCAGAAGTCAGCAGCAGAACTGGCCGGAATCCTACTAATATTACAAATGTTAGATTTTTGGATGTTTGTTGCTCAATCACACAAAAACGGCTGAACGGATTTTGATGAAACTTGGCACACAGATCTTATCCTGGAATAAAAAATAGGACAGTTTTTATTCCGGGAACGCGCATGAAACTGCGGGGCGGAAAACTAGTATCTCCATATTATTTATGATTCATTTGAGCCTTTTTTGGACAATTGAAAATTTTATATAGAGTTCCATTAAGTGTTCGTTAACACCTACATCGTGTTGGTCAGTCACAAAAGTGCCCTAGTCCGTTGCGCGGCGGCTCGGCTACTGGTGGTAAGCTGTGCGCTGGCAGGCGGTGGGCGCGCACTGCTGCGGACTCGCCCGCCCACTGCCGCCGCCGCACGGAGACACGCGCTCTCTACCCTGGCCACCCTGCTAGAAGACAAGTGTGTGGACACCAGGTACCATACACAAGACATCGCTACTGATATTATTTTAATTTCCTTGTATCTCCGTCTAATGAACTACATAAGAAAATTATGGAATAAAGACGTGTTAAATTATAGTCTCAATTTTATGTAGGTACCGGAAAATAGTCGAGACCAATTTTGATGGCGACTGTTTTCGTTGTAAGCAACAACCACCACTAATTCATATTGTGGTTCAACTTTACCTAAACTTTATTATTTTTCTGTCAATTGTCACCTTCGGCCACATCATCACTTACCATGGTGAGATGATTGCGGTCAAACACAAGCTTATCCTAAAGTAAAAAAAATACATTCTGACGTCCTTTGACACAAAGACGATTCAGTTCAGGCCGAGTTGAATCGCAATAAGAGTTGGTGGTAGGTAACTCCACATGTCTGAATTTCTAATCTATGTATATACCTAAATAATAATGAAATGCTATTCATTGGTTAACCTTTCGTTCATTGGTGGCATTTCTCAATGCTATTTTGTTTAAAATGTTCGTAATAGTCCAAATGTAGATTTAAAAGAAAAACTGAAAGTGCTTTTTCTATGACATTTTTAATGGACAGGACAACGTTTGTTGGGTCAGCTGGTACCTAATATCAGACCGTTTAAACTTCTCTTCAAACCCTGGCCTCAGACCAAATAAAAAAGGTAGACAGAGCCCCGCGCACTTAAAGTGAAGCACAGTAAAGGAAGCCAATCGCGTTCCTATGCGACGCGTGTAATACGGGATAACGTACGTGCAGGTCACGCACAATCTTCGTGCACGATGCTTCGCTTCATAGGAGACTGTTGTTTACGTACGCTCCTTCTACATTTGTTATTTGTTCTGTGGCCCTTGCATGATCCTTTGTTATTTACCGTCAGAAAATACGCCGAGAGACTGTACTCCATGCTGCGACCGCTGACGAACTTCGAAGCTTTCTACCTGACCGATGTGGATGTGGAACTGGCTTCGAGGCAAATGAAAAAGTACGACCAGATGCTCTGCAGCCAGGAGACCAGGTGATATGCCGTTGTCGCTGTGATGTTATAGTGTCTTTAAAATGTGGTGGGGGATTCCCCCCGACGTGACGTTTGCCTTGTTCCACAGCTGTGATTCGCTTATGATTGAAGAGATTGATGTTCAGCAGACGAATGCATTTAGTTTAATATTTAATATCACTGCCTAATTACTTCATGTTTGAGAATATCAACAGATGAGGTATTACGCTGCAACGAATCTTAAGCAGAGTTCGATTAGATACTAACTAGTCAAAGAGCCTTGTATTTCAAATCTTTTAGTGCTTTTCTGACTTAAAAGTTTTAGCAAAAATATAAAAAAAATAACATGTGATATTGTTTGGAAGTACCTACATAAGTAGGAATTCTTATTTATTATCATTTTTGTATTTTAAAGTATTAGGTAAAATAATAGTAGTACATCTAGTATCTCCTACATTACATCGAGCTATTAAATTGTTTTTTTTTTTTAAAGTTGTGTTAAATATTTATTCATAACGTTATAATTTTGTAAATATAATTTTATTATCTCACTCATGCATGTGCATTTTGTAAACATTTTAATATTTTTTCAGGCTGTTAAGTAAATTAATGTTTTTAATTAATTTGTTCTACGTTGTAAAATAAGATGTTCCGACGAATAAAAAAATATTTTTACATAAATATGTTTTACTTGTATACAATAAAATTGTTTGCCGTTTCCTAAAATGAGTTTTGAACTTGTAGCCTATTAAATATAATGAATCATTTGGTTTCGTGTAAGTTTACCGTTTGTTCTTCAAAAAAGGAAAGGATTTTGCATTAAAATATCTACATCAAGACAGAAAAATAAATAAACGGAATATACTATACTATGTCTGTTCGCGATAAACTCAAAAACTACTGAACGGATTTTCATACGGTTTTCACCAGTGGATGAAGAGATTCACGAGGAATATTTTGGTGCATAATATTGGCTGAAATAAAACGATGATTGTTGAAAATGTCGGAACAAATCATGCCAACTGCTTTGCTGGCGAGCGCTGTGTGAGTGAACCAATAGAATTGTCATGGTATGACACTACGACAGCAAAAAATGTTGGCTTATATCTCTTAGTATAGTATAGTATATATATTATTTATGGCTTATATGCTCTGCTATCCGTGCGAAGCGAAGGGTGCCTAATTTGATATAAAAATATATATGTAAAAGGATATACTAGTTCTTCCTATACGCGGTCGCTCACAGTCTCTTTCTATTCAAAATCGACATGGCTTGATTAGGTTTGCGCCTCGCGATCGGCGTTCACTTTGTTGTTATTTTTTATGATTATTAATTCTTAGATTTTTAGTGAACAAAGATGAAGCGACCGTGTATAGGAAGAACTAGTTTAGCCTAGGCAAATCTAGTTTGTCCTCAAATCGGGTTTGGCTGGTAACATATATAAGGAATAAACTTAGAAAATACACTTACTTCCTACTAAAAATTTCAAAATAAAATTATTTTTAAAAATAAAAAACAAAAACCGACTTCAAAACTGTAACCTATATGTACAAACTTAAACTAAAAAATAATATTTTAATTTCAAAGCAAGAGCCTTAAAGGACAATCAACAAAATTATTGATATTTATATATCTATTTAATATTTATAAACAGTTATTTTTGGAGTCGGTGCCAGCCAAGAAGGACAGTTTTTTCTTTATACCCGTCGCTCCCCTATGCTCCGAAAGTTTGTTGCAAAGGCAGAATTAAACTGTCCTTGGCTGGCACCGACTCCAAAGGCTGGTTTTGAGATAATAAAGCCACGACAAAAAAGGTCGTAAATAAATACAGGAGATGTCCCCACATTTATTTAAAATTATAGGTCATAACCACCTGCTATTACTATCTCCCTGGTAGTTTGCTCAATCCAGGCAACGTGACTTCGCCAGTGTAGGTAGGAGTGTTTTATTTTATTCAGTGAAAATAGTGTATCATCGACCACCTACTGAGTGCTAGTGTCCTGTGGCCCTAGCACGAATTTCTTTCGAAAAGTTATTCGTAACGTCATCGAGTAAAAATTGTATGAAAATTGATCAGCGCCCCTACAGGACGTAAAACGAACTAAATTTGGCAGCACGAAGGGTTTTGGTTACTTTCGTATCGCCATCGTATCGTCACTCACTTGACACATTTTGTATCAAATCGCGAGCACGAATTTTGTTTTGACATTTGTTCGAAGGCTGGGTATCGTCGTGCTGTCGAGAACGTACGCAAGGTTATTCACTATAAAATTGTCAGTGAGAAAAGGTTCGACTAGTTTATAAATCGATAAAATTAATACATTTGGTGTTTTTTCATAAATATAATGCAACGGAGCACTTTACATTACTATTTGCTCTCCGAAATAGCGATAAATGAGCAAAGAGATGGGTTCACAAGGTGAGTTCGTTTTTTAGGTTATAATATTTCTTGTATGTTTTTATTGTTTTATACTCGGCTAATTATTTTAATTTTGTAGAGAAATTAGCTCTTGGATATAGAATTCAAAAATAGATATCGCCTCAATAAAGTGGCATTTAAGTATATGCAACTGTGAGCAGCTGCAACTTAAAACTTCACTTCATTCCAGCGAAAGAATCCCTTTAGAACTCAAGGTATGAAGACTACGAATAATATATTTAAGGGTTTCAGTGGCCTATCGATATGTTTCTGTGTATTTAAGCAATGGTTATTTCTTACAGGTTCTTTGTGACAGGGTATTATCAAAGACTCGTTGGGGAGGCCTACGGTTGTGGAATGAGCTGCCGCGGTTTTCTCAAGGGAATACAGCATGGGTTTCTTCAAAAAGAGTGTGAATGGAAGGATGCTTGTCTGCTAATAACTGAATAACCGGTGGTAGATTCAATTTGTAACGTTTATAAGTGCCTTATTTAAATAAATAACTTTTGATTTGATGATTATGTTTGCTTCTTAATAAAATAATGTAAAACTAAAAATAAACCTACAATAAAACCATGTATGTGCATTATGATTGATAGCCTTTATTAAACAATCTTAATAAGAAACTAGAAATAAGATTTATGTATTTATTAAGATGTGCATGCATAAACACCTTTTATTATTTTATACAACAATTTTGATTACAATCATATCCTCTTTCATACTTCATTTCTTTCTTGCCTTTCCATAAAGCGAAAAAAAACATTCATAGCCTCTCTCAAAAATTCCAGCCATTGCCCTTGTAACCCAAGCTCTACATCTCTCTCTAACTCTTTCATGCAACTCTTCTCTCAATCTTAACTCTTCCTCTCTCAATCTTAATTAATAATAATATATTTTTATGGACATGACAGGATATTCATTACATAACTTAAAATGTATCAATAAACTTATTATTATACTTCCTATCTGCCTGTCTTGCAGTCCCAGTCTGCCAAAGTCTCATTTTTTAACTATTACAAAAGGAATATAATCATAAACTCATAAAGGCCCTTATACATGTTAAATAGATGATCTACACAGCGTCCGTGTGATAGGCCTTAGAGTGACTGAACAGTCCGATACGGGAGCGACAGCAGCGTCCACATATTTGGCACCTAAACTGAGGGCCGCTTGATGGCTGAAGTGACTCTCGCACTCATGTGTCTCTTCTCACACTTGTCCGCATGTGAAAGTTGTTTAATCTTATTTCTTGCTTTGCGTACGACGTCCAAGTTTCAGCTCCATACAAGAGTGTGCTCACGCAAGTTTGGTACACTATCATATTTGTCCTTGTTGTGAGAGGACCCCCAGAAGGTTCGATACATCTCCATGCCTGGAAAATATATAGTGTACATTTATAAACATTGTTTGTTTATGGCATTACGAAGCCAAATAAAATTATCAAACAAATGTAATTTGCAATCACAAGATAAGGAATCAAAATATGTATATACTTACTTCTCCATAAACTCCACCATCGTCAAATACTGGAGGTGACTAGTTCTCATCATAAGCTGCTAATATAATGCTGGAAATAAACTTTTCTTCTTGTTGGGATACATGTCAAAGAGATGTCCCACTAATCAAATGTGTCAAACATGGATCGTTCATAAATCATAAACCATTTCAATGTATGCATGTGTTTTCATTGAAAAAATGTAAATATTTTAACATATTGTATATTTTTACGTGGTTTTCGAACGAGTGATTCGTTCTTCGTACATTCAATTTGATAGTTTTCATTCAATCAAGCCTGTCCCTATTAACGTAGTATGACGTCATCTTCGTAATGGTATCGATTTCTCGATAGTCGACAGTAAGTGACTTGTGCTACCAACTATCGTCATCGTATGGTAAACTCGAGACGGTTACGTTACGAAATGTCAAAAAATTCGTGCTTGGGCTACTGGTAGCTGACTCGAATCTGAAAACGTGACTTCGTCAGGGTTGTTGGCACTTGACACAATGTGATTGTGGGAGGAGGATGGGTGACACATGTTGCATTCACTGTATACACGCTGGATTATTATTAAGTTTATGGTTAAGAATCCAATTTGTAAATTTTTGACACTACTTCGAATACCTATTCCTCATGTGAAGCAAACGCTGTAACGTGAGCTAACGTCCAAACATTATTGGTCTTTATCAGTTTCTAAATAAGTATGATATACTTTACTTTAATCAATGGTAGAAATGCAAAGTAAATAAGAAGTGATTCTAAAGTCTCGCTAGAAAATACAAAAGCCCATTTTTCAACTTTCATCAATAGTCAAAAAATACCTGCAAATATTAAACCTACATTTTAATATATTTACCTATTGATCCATAGCCGAGTAAAAATATTTACCTACTATCTAGTACTGGAGTCCTGGTAGTTGCTCCAATGCAAGCAACGTGAGCTCGTCATAGCAAGGTGGAGGAAATAGGGTGAAAAGGGGGATGGGTGACCTCAATTCAGTTTTCCATTGAAGGTTGTCTAATTCCAGTGTCAATGTCACTATAAATAAAGAAGCTTACTGAACGCTCTTAGGGCATTGCTCTATAGAAAGTAAGTACAAAAACGTGTCCTTATTACGTTGATTCATTTACTTGACTTGATCCATATTTAACGAACCATAAGGATTGATATTTTCCCGAAAATTTCCATCTTTTTAAGTACCTTGTGGTATACTGGCGAAGCTGGATATAATTTTCGTTGTCGAAAAGCATCAACGTATGTTGCGACCAGAGATGCGATTTATTTGAAATACTTCTATTTAAAATGCAAATACAAAATGACCTATTTTGCATTTGAATGCCTTTGAGTAAAAAACATTTTGTATTTTATTTGAAATACCTTTCGAGATGTATTTTGCATTTTTAATATTAATTTCAAAATGCAAAATACTTTGTGATTAAGTTTAGCCAACATTACCAGTCAGACCTCGGAACAATAACTAGCATGGAAGCCGGGCTAAAATAAAAACCGAGTACTATACAGTTTATTCATTTATGTCAATTAGCATATCGTAATGTGGGAATGAAACAAAACATGGCTGTTTGTTTTTATTATTTTTGAACGTGTCACAAGCAAAATGTCAAATGGTCCTCTTTGGCCCTCTTATAATGCTAACAAATACAAAAGTTCTATCCAAGACGTCAAAATACTTACGTTGGCTATCAACTTAATTTTGTAGTTTTATGTTTTGTTGATACGAGTCGGGAGTTTGACGAATTTACTAAGTGAAAAAAGCGAGTTAATTATTAATTTCTGTCTGAGAACGTGGCCAGAAAGTATATACGAGAGGTGTACAGTGCCCTGGACAAGATTTCTTGTGTTGTTGAAGGGTGTAAAGCCCAAAGTTCGAGAAAAGAAAATGAGAACGAAACGTTAACATTTCATCGGTGAGTTTAGAGATATATTTTTCAATATTGGAAATAAAAAAAGTGATAGACGATAAATAAAAATAGTACTTTATGCCTATCTACTCAAAAGAATTCACGTATTTGCTTTATTTTATGATTTTTCTGAAAAATAAAATTGTCGCAAGTATAGGTTACTAGTGATGTAAAGATGGTTATTGATAATCATTTCAATACTGTTGCAGATTTTATAATGATGGTGAAATGAAAATGAAATGGAGTCAGTGCATCAATAGGTTTTTCTCATACAAACTTCCACCCCCTTTTCACCCCCTTAAAGGGTGATTTCTAGGATAAAAACTATCCTATGTTTTTTCCCGGGACCCCAACAATCCCTATCCGAATTTCATCTAAATCGGTTCGGCGGTTTAAGCGTGAAGAGGTAACAGACAGACAGACAGATACACTTTCGCATTTATAATATTTTATAATTATAATATTAATTAGTAAATTAGTATTAGTATGGATTTTAATGATTAATAAAGACATTAAATTAATAATTGTAGTTTCATTTATACTTGTGTCAAATTCTTATCGTCTCTTTCCTACCACACTTGACTGATATTCCGACGCCGAAGTTCCGTCGTGGTAAATCCGTTAGTAAACCACAGCCACACTTGGCAGATTATTCGTCGACAGCCAGCGCCTATACTGATAATATAGTTTATAAACTATATTAATTAAAAAATATATAATAGAAAACTATTCTATCTATAGGTACACATAATAAAAATGTAACGGATCGCTATCTGTACATGGAAGATATATGAGAAAAAATATTATTGGGTCCTTTATCAACGCAATAGCACCCAAAACAATGAATGTTAGAATTTTGACTGTTTGTGCAAGCTAATCTCAGAAACGGCGTATTCGGATGTGGTTTTCACTAATATATTGTGGTAAGCTTCACTTAACATTTAGTGTTTGTTTCATGTCAATCGGTTCTTAAATAAAAAAGTTATGTCAATTTAAGGAATCACGTCGAACATTTGTTAATTTCGAACAGCTAGTACTCACTATATTTACTTGTTTGCTTTGATGACTTATATCGACACGACAATGTCGATGGTAAGCCCATCACTAGCCAAAAAATAGCTTGTGACAACCTGCATAATAACGATACAGAACGGTATTATATGTCTCTTTCCCACGCATTATTAACGTCGAAAGTAAAAAAAGGTAAACTATATGCATTTCATTTCTTATTTTAGCCCGGCTTCCATGTTAGTTATTGTTCCGAGAGTCAGACAAAATGAAATTAACGAATGACGTTTGTATTGCCGAATTTGACCGATAGAGGCGCCTGCTAGCCATGTGTGACCTTTTTTAGGGTTCCGTACCCAAAGGGTAAAAACGGGACCCTATTATTAAGACTTCGCTGTCAGTCCCTCTGTCTGTCACCAGGCTGTATCTCAAGAACCGCGATAGCTAGATAGTTGAAATTTTCACAAATTATGTATTTCTGTTGCCACTATAACAAAAAATACTAAAAACAAAATAAAATAAATATTTAAGAGGGGCTCTCATACAACAAACGCAATTTTTTTGCCCTTTTTTGCTCGATATTAATAATGGCAACAGGTAGGCACTTGAAATATTCACAAAATACTCAGTTGTATTTTTACTTTAATAATAAATAATAAACTTAAAATAAAATAAATATTTTATCTAAACAAAAATGAATTGCTGTTCGTTAGTCTCGCTAAGGTATGATAATTAAATTGGTAATTGGAACGAAGTTCCATATCGCGCGTTATGAAATATGAAAGGGGGCTAGACGGAAAAAAAAAAATTGTGTCGACAAAGTCACCGACCGCTGTGCGGCGTGCGCATGTTTCTCTGTCTCTCTCTCTCTCTCTCTCTCTCTCTCTCTCTCTCTCTCTCTCTCTCTCTCTTATAAAAAGCAAGCCAGATATTTTCATTTCTATTTATATATAATATATATATAATATAATATATATATAATATAATATATATATATATAAATAGAAAGAATTTAAAGTTATATAAGTTAAATAAACTCTCTCGACTTATATAACTTTAAATTCTTTGCTTTTATAATTATAATCATAAATTTTATTAAGAATTGGTAATCTTGTTAACTTAGCTTAATAACATTAAAAGCCGAGGGTGGGCGCTGGTGCCTATCATACAGTATATAAAATATCCTAGTTTAGGTATCAGTTGTTACACTAAAACTAACCCTTTTCTACCTTAAGTTAACATACAAAACAAGATGTTGTTTATGTTATTTTTGTTCTCTTGTATTAAGGTGCCAAATAAACATTATTATTATTATTATATTATTAACTTCGTTCCATCCGGGTGTCCCTTGACACCTCTCAAGTTTTTTTTTCTACGGGAATCGCTGGGATGACAGCTACTGTCATTATTTTCGTGATGGTTTAGATTCACCATTGGACCCGGTAGGTAGCGCTGGAATTGGTTTCTAAGTTTTCTTTAAACTTCAGAGCAGGACAACATGTGCCGGGGCCACTAGTAAATAATAAAATTAAAATAAAATAAATATTTAAGGGGGAGCCCCCCTTAAATATAAACAACAAACGTGATATTTTTAATAACTGAAACCTACAAAACTTTAACGGGCTATCCATTTGAATGAGGAATCCCTTTGCCATTTCAAGGCCCTTTACTTATTTTTAACAACCATTCGACTTGGAGTAGTAGATAGTTTTCGTTGGCGCAATTTACCAAATCTATAGGTACTAATATTATAAAGAGGTTAAGTTTGTGAGGTTGTAGGGAGGGGGAAATCTCTGGGTCTTCTGAACCGATTTTGAAAATTCTTTTACCAATAGAAAACCAAGTTATTTGTGAGTGTCATAAGATATAATTTTATCCCGGGAAAAGATACGATCCAACGGGAACGCGGGTGCAACCGCGGGGGACAGCTAGTAAATTATATTAGAAACATTAAGTACATGAAATGGTTATATTCTCCATTATAGCCCTCCCCTTCTCATTGACACATTCAACTCTCACGGGGCACGTTGCTTGTACTTGGAGAACTACCAGGATATCAGTGCATACCGGGAGGTTGGTAGCTTTTATTGATATTTTCCAAGTCTAGACCATCGTTGTGTCTAGGACTTGCGCAGTAGCGGCGTTAGGGTAGGGCGCGGTTGGGCGACCGCCCAGGGCGCCGGACATAAATTTATTTCCTCTCGCTCATTGAGCGAGGCCTACTTACTCGTAAATTCCCTAAATTTAGCGAAAAAATCGTTATGTTAGCAACACTAGAATGGAACGCAGTGTTCAAATCGGAGCACTGCAACTGCGTGCATTTAATTTGACCGGAAATCCCCGACCATCGAGAAAAACATTATCTATCTCTTTTTTACGTTTAAATTAGAGAGAGTTGATTTTATGTTTTGACGAAGCGGAACACACTCAGCTCATTCTCATTCATTACATCGGTGCACGCACTTAAAACAGTTATCCCAATTATTTTAAAACAAAAAATTGAGATTGAATTTTTCAACTGTCTTGTGGACACTACGTTAATTTCAGTCAATGAAAGATTTGAACAGTTTAATGAGTACAATATAAAACAGATTCCGGAAAAACCTGACCTTGTCAAACTCTGTGGTGATCTCCAATTGAAATTAACTGTAGACTCTAAATCAGATATAGATGGGTGTATGTTGTGTGATGAACTCATAAGTCTGAAATCTTTTTTGCCTGATCAGAATGTGACTACCCCTGTTTTTGTTTTAAATTTTATCAAAGATACTTCCAAGAACAACTTACAAGAACTGTATCCAAATGTATGGATAGCAATGCGCATATTATTAACTATTACAGGTACAGTGGGGAGAGGAGTTTTTCTAAGCTTAAGCCTTTAAAAGAGTTCGCCGACAGAGAGGCTAGAAAAGTCAAATTTTATAAGTTTTTTTTTAATAAATGGTTATTTCTTTTAATAAATAGTAATTTCATTATATCTTTTTCCTTTTTTCATATGGGTTTGAATTTCAGTTAGGGGGCGCCGTATAAATCTCGCCCAGGGCGCTGGTAGTGTTAAAACCGGCACTGGACTTGCGTCTAGACCAAATCTAACCGCAAGTAATAATTGCGGCGCACTTATATAATAAAGAGGATTAAAAACTCATTACTGCCCGCTAAAAGTTTCTTATAGAAAACACCACCTTTGGGTGCACATAAAAGCGAACCAAGTCGTCCTTTTCGAATAGATGGGATGAAAAGTATAATGCTATGCATGCAATAGCTTTACCGCGGCAGTCCCCGAGTGCCACAGTTAGTTTTTTCTTGTTTGACTAACCATGGTAAGTGGTAATGTCGTCAAAGACTTTTAACTTGAGAGTGATAACCAGCCAAGTAAGTTCTAGACAAAGATATCCCTTAATGACACCATTGTATTACAACAGCGCTATCATCGACTTGTTCTTCAAGGCGAAGTGTACAACAAGTATTTGCAGTCAACCTGTCAAGCAAAATAGACATTAAATATCAAGAAAAAAAGGTTTTCTGACGTGTTTAGCTCGGTCAAAATGTTTATGTCTAATTATATTGTGGTAATCACATGAAAATCTATAAGGAAAATACTGACGTTACTTTTGAAATCACAGACTTAATAAAATCTAACCAACTTCTATGTTCTAATACCCCAGTATTTGCACCTATGCAAGCCACGTGAGTTGACGTGGGGGTAGGAGGGAGTCTAGAGATGTGCATCCCGCTCAATTTTCCATTCAAGATGTCTATTTCAAATGCACTTGCAGTCAGTTTATAGTCTCCTGGTACTTGCCTGGGTGCAAGCAACGTGACCCCATGGCGCTAACATTTATTATTTTAATAGCTGTAATATACCGGATGACTTTTTTTACCGTCTTGAAAAAAATTGGGCGTGATAGGTAAATGGAATAGAAGCCTATGGCATAGTTACTTTATTTATTTAATTATTTTACTAACATAGTCTGAAATTATTCTACCAATATACACTACTCATTTACACTCTATTTTGCACATTAAAAGATTTAAAATATAAATTCGAAAAAAAAATTAAAATAATCCAAAACCGTAAACATAGTTACCCTAATAAACGCGCGACAAATTTTATGAATGATTTCGCTACAAATGCCTACAACTCTCTCTCAAGCACACTCGCACCCGCCGGGCGCCCCTTCTCGCCGGCCGCCGTCGGCGCAGGTAGGCACAGGCATCCCGAATTCCGCCATTCCCCACCCCCCGCCCGGCCGCCCGCCAACCATCCACCGCCCGCCGCCCGCGCAGTCGCCTGCGATTAGGCATTCCGTGACGTCGTGTTTGTGACGTGTTACCTACGTCATCTATTCGCATTGTTTACATTACCTTCGGTCGCTCGCGCTCGCTGTGATAATACCGTAAACATGTAGGAATACAACAATGTAGAGTATTTAGCAATGGTGCAGTGTTATATCATGTCTGGTGAAAGCTTAGATGGTGCAAGGCGAATGTATACAGAACCACAACATCTTCAATCTCTTCGCCGGCAGGTTATTCCGGATCCGCAAATTCCCAGCACTACTTTGATTTTGAATACGTATCAGCTGTCCAGCCCTTTACAAAAGATCGGTGCGCGAGTATGTAGACAGTCAGTTCAGTGGCAGGTGGATAGGTCGCGGGGGACCTGTGAACTGCCAGACCTAACCCCTTTGGACTTATTTGTGGGCCGAACTAAAACGGTTGGTGTACACTGAAGAAGCTCGCAGTGTCAGTGTGTTAAAACAGCGGATAATAGACGCTTTTAATATTTTAAAAAGTGATTGAAACACCCTTCGTAGTTTAACAAACGAGAGAAACGGTGGACACTTTGAACAATTACTGCGATATCG
This sequence comes from Ochropacha duplaris, assembly GCA_951361185.1. NCBI lineage: Eukaryota > Metazoa > Arthropoda > Insecta > Lepidoptera > Drepanidae > Ochropacha > Ochropacha duplaris. The sequence goes on along the minus strand of OX592701.1, from coordinate 11,277,222 downwards.
CTAAAAGGTACTTAATTATTTTGTCATTATCAGTGTAATTTGTACATAAGTTGATTTCAATCTTTTAAATACGCCTAGTATGTTGTTGTTGTAGTTAACGTATAACCATGTAGGTATCAACTATTTTATTCGTTCTGACAAATAATGTTATGACTAATGATAAAGTTTAACATGTAACACAACTACAGCATGTTAGATGGTCCTAAGCCCTTAAAAGTATGAAGGGAAGATCGAAATCTCTAAAATAACAGTTTGTTAAACCGCAACGGTAGAAATGCTTAGGTACTGACGCTATCTATTTCGCTCGCACTTCATTCATGCGCGATCCCGTTCTTGGTAGTAATAGGCAGTGTAGGCACCTATTTTATTTACTATTACGCACGTGCCGCCGCGCCGTGTAGAATGTTATCTTTTTATGTATTTTATTGGATTTTCTGAACTTTAATAACCGAAATGTTAGTACACAAATATTAACGTCCATAGATTCTATTCCACAAACATAACACACCATGTTATTATCAAGACGGTAAAAAAAATCATCCGGTATATAATAGACTAGTGTGTCCGGCAGACGCTGTCCTGCCATGAAATGAAAATAAAAAGAAACCATCAGTTTTAAACAATATTTGCGCCAACATCACACAACTGGCAGTTATGTCAAACGCCTAATCATTATATTAAGGTTAGGAAATTTAATATGTTCGTTAAGTTTTCTTTTTTCTAATGTTCCGCGCAACTTTCATACTTTTTTCTTTCATAAGAACCTTCTCCTTACAATAACAAACACAACAAAAAAAGAATTAGCGAAATTGGTCCAGCCGTTCACGCGTGATGCCGTGCGTGACCAAGGAAATAGGGATTCATTTTTATATAATAGAGATTTGTAGAATAACTAAGACGTTATACATAATAATAATCAGTGCTAGGGATAAAATTACAATAATAAATCTAAGCAAGTACATATACAGCATAATATTATTCTTGTCATTTGCGTATGTTTGCCGTCATGCAAAGTATTTTAGTCGACCTAGAGCCAGCCCAAGAGGAGGTCATGACCTCCATGACACCCATCCTGGATCCACCCTTGGTAACGTACCGCTGTTAGTTACTACTGCCCTGGTAGTTCACCGACAAGACAATAAGCAACGTGACTGCTGTTGCAAACAAGGCTTGGGCACAACGTCGTCACACTTGGCGCTCTTGACATGAAACTAAAACGAAAAACAAAACATGATCTGAGCACTCAACCAAGCAAGCAAATTTTCATTAGGAGGCTGGCAAACCCGCTCTTGAGAGCCACATAGCTAAAATTTCGAATGCGTCGGTCTTGCGTCTGTCCAACGGTATGTTTTATCTTTTATTGTACGAGTATAAAGCGACTCCGAAACCTCTAGAAATACCACCTAACGGATAAAGAAACTGTGGATAAAGTCACGTTGCATGCATTGAGGTGGCTACCAGGACTCTAGTGCATAGGAGGCGGTTGTTATACTTGTTATTACAGGTTTCAGTCTATATAATTATTATAAGTTCTACACTATTATATTCTTAGCCTAAAAAAATCACTGCATTAAATAAACTACACAAAGGTTAGGAAATTAACATTGCCATCCAACGTGGTAGAACCGCAAGGTATTGTGGATACGTTACCTTCTGGCACAGCTTCTGGCTTCGACTTCGACTTTTCGGATAATTCAAGAAATATCCTCGGACATTTTTCACACACGGCTATCAATTGATATACTTACATATACTACTTTTTTTTGTTGTAAATACATACTTTTAAATAGATAAATAGATAGAAATAAACAATTCATTAAATAATTATGCAAGAGTAGGTCCCAGTCTCCGAAACCTGGCTAAGTCACGTTCCTTGTATCAAAGCATCTACCAGGATACTAGCACTAGCAGGCAGTTGGTGTTCCAATTTTAATCCCAGCCTTCAAATGACACACAAGATATGGAAAGGGACGAAGTCACGTTGCGTGCATTGAACGCTCTACCAGGACATAAGAACAAAGCAGTTGGTACGTGATTATGAATGAAATGAAAATATTATTAAAATTCAAGATTTTAAGATCAGATCACTGTGGTGACCCCACCACAGGTAGGTACTTTGTACTAACTACTCGACTGGCTGGTCACCACCTTCAAGTTGAAAGTCTTGCCAAGCACCTATCGGTGTGTACCGACCTTCTTTACTCCGTGGATAAGACCTGACTCACTGACTCATCAGCGCCCATCTTAAACCCTTAAACCGTAGAGTGGATAGCTTAGTTTGATAAAAAAATTTTCGAAAGTAAGATCTAAATAGTAATTCACATCAATCTGATTGACGAAACAAACATTATTAGTTACAGCATCGTACGAGATAACGACTAGTATATCCAGAGCTATTTGCCAAGCAAATTTGAGCCGTATCACAATGTTATTAGTGATTTAGCATGTGTGTGATACATACCTATTGGTAGTTTGCCATTGTCACTGATGACCTGATGGAACCCGTTGCTTTCTCTGACAATGATAGCGACGTGGGTGGGGCTCATTCTATAGATTGTGGAAATGTCAGGGAGTTAAACTTATTCTTATAGTAATACTAGCTGTTCCCCGCTGTTTCACTCGCGTTCCCTAGGGATCTTATATTTTTCCGGGATAAAAACTGTCCTTTGTTTTATTCCAGGATATGATCTACCTGTGTGCCAAGTTTCATGAAATTAGTTTCCTTTACTGAGCTCAAACTGATTGTAGGACTCGAACCCACGACCTGTCACTGACACTGACTTTAATTAATTATTTTTATGAAGGACTAGAAGGTGGTAGCCTTAACGGTCATTCCTACACCCTAATGCGGAATCTATCTCGAAAAAATTTTTTTATAGGTCAGAATTCCATAAGTGCATTTGAAAGTTTAAATAGACAAGTATTTTAAGATCTTTATAAGTGCATCGATATGATAAATATAAAACTATAAACCTAGATTGAATTTTCCTATTTTTACATGTACGCAATGTAAGTGCATAAGCACTGACTAGAGCTAGTGCACATGCACCCAACGCACGCACACATACACGTCTAAGTGCGTATTTTTGCTTACGTACGTAATAATGATTGCATTATGCATGCGCACAGTTTCCATGCACTCAGAGGAATTATCACGAGATACCGATTCAATTTTAAACACGTAAGTTTTTTTTAACGAAAGGTCAGTTTATCATAATCCATTGCTGAAAGAAACGAAATAGAAGGGAGGGGAGACAAAAGTATTTTTCAAGGTTCCATAGACAATCAAGAAACTCATATAGCTTTTTCATGTCCGTCCGTGCGTCAATCTGGATGCTATAGCTTATTCTATACCTACCTAAGGCTGATGTCGCTCTTTGGCACATATTTAAATGATCCACTCCGACCATTTTCGGTCATGGCGACCACTTCCACTCCTAGCCCGTACGAGGCTGATGAGCCCGAAGATGGCTAATATATGCAATCTTACTAGTATAGTAGATATGATTGACTGTTCTCTATACGCAGACCCTCAACTTCTAAAAAAAGTGAGTCTTGTCTTATGAACGCCATTCTGTTGTTTTCACTGTTTCTTCTGCATCTCTCAATTTCGATCTTAATTCTGTTAAATTTCTTTTTTCTTTGACATATCTATACTACACACATCAACATGGTCTAGGGATATTTCAATTAAACCAAAATAACTAAAATTCTACTAACTTTTTGTTAAGACACCTACACATTACACCTTGTTTAATAGCCTATCTAATCTGATAATAAACTTTTAGATAAAGTTAAATTTAAAAAAAACTTAGAAGAAGACACAGACAAAATATCAATCTTAACTTTATATTTGAAAAAAACAAGGGTGTCAATATCCTGTTGTGGAATACTGTCCCAAGTCCTGCTAAGATGCAAGAAAAGCTGGTTTTCATGCACAATATCTTCAGGGAAATTCCTAAGAGCTCTTCTCTGAAACATATCCCAGGCATGCTCAATAGGATTTAAGTCAGGGGATTGTACAGGCCAGTCTAAAGCTTGGATATCATGCTGTTGTAACCAACTTGTAACGATACGCGCCGTATGTGGACGGGCATTGTCGTGCATTAGCTGGAAATTTTGTCCCATTTGCTGTCTGTGGGGCAAGATTACAGGCTCTAGCACCTCATCTCGGTATTTTAGAGCAGTCATATTGCCTTGTATCCAAACGAGGTCCGTTCTACCGCCGAGACGAATTCCTGCCCAAACCATAATCGTGCCACCTTGATATGCATGAACTTGTTATGGGTGCTGCAGTCGATTCCAACGTCCAGGTTCTCTCCAAACGCGCACTCTTCGCGAATCAGGATGAAATCCAAACCTGGATTCATCAGTGAAAAGCACATGTGACCATTGAGAATGGTTCCAGTTTTCGTGTGCAATAGCCCATTGTAATCTTCTTCCTCGATTGCCTCTCCTTAGCGCTGGTAGCCGAAGTGGCCTACGAGCACGTAGGTTGACTTCATGCAGTCGTCTTCTCAAAGTTTGACCGCTTACCAGCAAACCATACTCTCTCTGTAGCCTTTGAACCAATTGCATCGCCGTTACATTTGGTTGACTTCGTGCAGCATTTACTATGAATCGTTCCTGTACATGTGTTGTAATGCGTTGAGGTCCTCGGTGCCGTTCCACTACTTCCCCCGTGACAGCTCTTAGGAATTTCCCTGAAGATATTGTGCATGAAAACCAGCTTTTCTTGCATCTTAGCAGGACTTGGGACAGTATTCCACAACAGGATATTGACACCCTTGTTTTGAGTATGCAGAACCGCTGCAGATGTGTCAGGAGAGTCTTAGGTGGATCCATGGATTATTAATTTTAAGTTTTCAACCATTTTTATAAACAGAATAGTTGTTTTGTTTAGGTTTCAATGTTTCAAAAATAAAGTTAAGATTGAAATTTTGTCTGAGTGTTTCCTCTTCTTCTAAGTTTTTTTTAAATTTAACTTTATCTAAAAGTTTATTATCAGATTAGATAGGCTATTAAACAAGGTTTATTTTAATGTGTAGGTGTCTAAACAAAAAGTTAGTAGAATTTTAGTTATTTAGGTTTAATTGAAATATCCCTAGACCATGTCGATGTGTGTATTATAACAAGATTATAACTAATAGTGCTCGCCCTCTGATCGAATTTCGACCAAAAAGTTTTTAAGAAAAAAGTCTCTTTTTTTTATTCTGGATAAGCTTGTGTTTGACCACAATCTCACCATGGTAAGTGATGATGTGGCCGAAGGTGGTAAGCACACAAAGCCTAGATGGGAACTGGCTCTCAAGTGCAGCTGTCGGAACACACCGATTGGTGCTTGGCGACAGATTTTCAACTTGAGGGTGGTAGCCAGCCAGTCGGGTACTACAAAGTACCGTACCACCGTGCTATGGTTTCCTCACGATGTTTTCCTTTACCTAAAGCTCAAGCTCATTGTAGGATTCGAACCCACGACCTTCATCGCGGTATCCGACGTCACTTACCACTGAGCTATCATCGCCTAGCCTCTTCATAAACTGTCAATAAAAAAAGTTAATCAGTTGATAAACAGAGGAGGATAACGATATGTATGTGTGTGTGTGTCAAACGCATGCTAGTGTGTGTAATGTTTTTTTTTCTTAATTTAATTTATTTCTAAAGCATATTTTATAAAAATATTAGCTTTCTGCATACAAACTTTAACTGTGCCAAATTTCATACTCCTCCATCCGCGTAATTTTCGTAAAAAGGGGTGCAAAGTTTTTTCTTCGCGTACATATTAATAATGATGATACTTTATAGTAACCCCGAACGAAAAAGTCTATGCGGTTCAAAACGACGGTGCATCAGAAAAGTGATTAGGGCACTATAACAAAAGAATATCAGGTTTTGAGGCTATCATTCAATAATATAATATCATCTGACTGATTGATAGCCTAAACTAGAGATGGCAGGACGCCAACAAACAACATGGGAAGCCGACTTAACTCACAGCTGGACATCACTGAAGAAGGGTAGCTCTTGACAAAACCCAGTGGAAACTGTTAGAGGAGGCCTATGCCAAGAGACACACTGAACTCGGGACATTTTATTAATAAATCTAAACCATAATAGTATGTTAACACAAATGGTTTAGAATAAATGGCTTATTAGTAACTAATAAAAATTATTCATTAATATTAGTTTAATTAGCTTAGGTATATCATACATTTTCTGTGAAAAAATCAAATGAAAATGCTACACGAGTATCGAAAGCCAGCCCTGAATCTAGAGCGCCAAGCCGCCAATATCCAATCTAAAAACTTTTAAAAATTTATTTACAATAGTATTTTTTAATAAAGTGTGCCAAAATTAAATAAATCGCGCCAAAATCATAATAATTAAAATTACTTTGATTTTCAATCTAGAATTGACTTATTGTAGAACTTTATTAGTTTTACTTTTTACTCTAAAAAAAGTTGCTTACTATAAAAAATAATTGAATAGTAATTCGTTATGCAAGGCTGCAAAGTAGTTATTTGGCGCGAGTTAGATACTTCTATTAAACACCGAGCAAGCGAAGGCTTCTAATATTGACTTGAGTTCAAAAATAGAGCGTAGCGAGCTTTCAAAGGAACGAGACAAAAAAAATAACTTTGCTGCCGAGCAAAACACACAATTATTTTCACCTCATTATAGCGAGTTCTTTTTTACAAATTCTCTAAATTTTCATATTCTTTGGGTTCAACCATCAAACAGTCTATGCCTCATAGTAGGACATCTGTCTGTGAATGTTACAACCTTATAGGTAGGTGTTCCATTCTTTAATTCACATATGAAGCTGCAAATGTGGCAAAATTAATTTTATTGTTTGACATTAATTTATGATAACCTCGTCTCTTTTTGTTAAAGCGACGGATATTATTCAAACCCTGGGTTTGTTTAAACTATCTTACATAATGAGACCTATTAGATATATGATATCTAGGTACTGCAGATGTTGGTACAGTTTCGTATTATGGGTGTAAATAGAAAATTCCATCTTTTTATTAATCAATCATTTTATTGCCAATAAAATCTTATCTTATCTTAAAATAAGTAATAAATATTTATTTTACTTTAACATTATCCATAACAATACTAAGATTGTTTAATTATTATAATATTATCTGTACTTATGAATGTGCAATATACAATAATTGAGGAACTATACAATTACAAAATACTATTAGTTATATTAATTTAGAAGATCTTATCCTAAAGAAAATACTACATTTTCGTAATTAATGACTTCTGTTAAGCGGTGACCTAATATAGGCCACAAACAAAGATGCTCTATTTTTTTTTCTAAATCTAATCTTGACTTTTCCGTGTCTCTCTCATCTCTGGTGTTCTCGCTCATTTTGTCTCCTCTGTCATTCTCCGGTAAGAACACCGTATCAGCCTTGAATGAAGCATCCGGACCAACGGCTGATTTACAATGCAACCAAAGTGCGTCGCGAATTTAAAAAAAACTTCCACGACGTCTACCTCAATTTTTGCACCTTATGCGTCACCGGCGGCCAGGGGATGGAGCACAGTTTAAGGTAACAGAACGATGCTCGTTTGTGGACGTGGTTCTTGTGGTGAGGAGGACGTGCGTCCACCAGCGACGATAGAAGAAGCAGGGCCGTCAGCGCCGCCAATAGATAATGTAGAAAACGCATGTTGATGCACGGTTCACAAGTAAAGTTGAAAGCTCTAGTTTTTGTTTTTGCTTGACACAACCTCTGGCAATGGTACTCGTTTATCGTGTAGCGGCTGGGCGTGTACTGATGATTGAGTTAAGATTCTCCGTTTATATAGAGGCTGGGGTTATCTAGCGCGTGTGTGATAACCCGCCTAAATGTGATAGGGGCGAGGTTCGATGACTGCCGCTCAATGTCATACGACTCGTTCATTGTAGTAAAATTATCATAACGTAGGTAAGGTTTAGCGCGTACCCGCGTGTTCGACCTGGCCAAAACGCTATGAGTTGCGCCTGCGCATCTATTATTAGGTTGGTGCTTCAATGTTTTATTAAGACATTAAAGACATTTCAGGTCGGAAATTTTGGATGTGATTTAGCTTTTTTATGAATGTCGTGTCATTTCTATAGTAAACCTATGGACCTAATCTTTTCCCATGATAAAAAGTATCCTATGTCCTCCTCCAAGGTCCCATCTGTCGCCACCAAAGTTCGCAAAAATTGGTTCAGTGGTTTAGACGTGAAAAGGTAACAGATGACAGACAGACAAAATTACTCTGTGAATTTCAAATCGGTAATTTCCATTTTTAATTATTTATTAGGCGTAGATTTCCTAAGAATTCTGATATAATTTTAAGGCGTTATACAGATGACGTCAAGCATCAACTAATTATCTGGAAACATTCCACTACCAAAATGATCAAATCAATGGAAATTATTGCTGAATCGTTAAGAAACTTTTGACGCTTTGTGTCATGAAATATTTTCGGATATTCTCTGATATAGGTATATTTTGAGTTTTTTGGGCTATATCCTATACCTACATAGAGTGCCTCATGAGAGTTACTTGCGGATTGCTATAAACCCTGGGTTTTACAAGAAATACTTTAAACCATCTCCCGCAAAAAGTTTATTGCCGGCTCTTCTCAGCAAAAGCAACCTTCCGAACCGTACATTAGAGTCTGACTATTCATAAGTGCCTGTGAAGAATTTGGATGAATAATCATTTTATTTCATTTCATAAGACACCAAATGTTTGAGGTACCTCTTTAAACATTCGATAATTCAATTACTTTTGTTATCCGGTGTTGAAACAAAATTATTCGAATCGGGTCAGCTCTAGGTCGTCGTTCAAGCGAATCCGTAATCAGCAATGAAATATTAATAATATCTTTGTCAACTCCCGTGCCCCTGTAGAAAGAGTTGATCAAACGCGAGCAGAATTTTGAGCGTATGTTCATACAAAAAATCCAAGCAAATTGAACGGTCTTTGTATTGTCTGATCAGGTCAGGTCAGTAAAATTATATTAATTCACGTCTCGTCCGGCTGTCTGCCTTTTTTCCTTTCTTTTCTCTGTCTTCCAAAAACGTCAGGTTCAAATTTTAAAAATCCTTTTGTCTCGTCATACCAGTCAGTCTATCAAAAATAACCATGTAGGTTGGACAGCCACAACATCCCCACCTCCAGTATCAGAAGCCTGATACTCATGATGAGGAGTGGACGTCCAATCTACATACTTTTGTCACAGGTCGCGTGTACAGTCCTTGTCCAGTCTTAACGTCAACTACTCGGATGCGGTCATCTTTCCCTCGATGTAGCTTTGTGACAAGCCCAAGAGGCCACAAGTTTCGAGGGAGCTGGTCATCTGCAATGATTACGACATCTCCTTGAGCAAGAGCGGTTGAGACAGGGTTGAACCACTTGCTTCGTCGAGTAAGAGTCGGCAGATACTCCTTTACCCAGCGTTTCCATACCAGGTCTGCTAGCCTTTGCGCTTCACGCCAGCTTCGCCGAAGAAGATCTCCATTGTCAAAGGAACCAGAAGGATAGTCTCCAAAGTCAGCTTTGGCCTGTAGGAAGTCATTAGGCGTGAGTGGAAGATCATCTGCATGGTCGATAGGCACGTACGTCAAAGGACGTGTATTAATAATTTGTTCCACCTCAGTTAGCAGGGTAGCTAATGTTTCGTCAGAGGGTGCTCTGTCCTTGAGTGTCACCTTTAGAGCAGTCTTTACTGAGCGCACGAGGCGCTCCCAACATCCTCCCATGTGAGGAGCACATGGTGGAATGAACTTCCAAGACATGATTCTGGTGCTGCCGAACTTCAGCAGCTCGTCTTTGTCAATGGCAAGAATGGCTTGTTGAAGTTCTTTGTCTGCCCCACGGAATGTAGTTGCGTTATCTGACCACATTTCCTTTGGGCATCCACGTCGGGCTATGAATCTACGGATAGCCATGATGGCGCTGCTGGTTTTGAGGCTATGTACCACCTCGATGTGGATGGCCCGTACAGTCAGACAGGTAAATATGGCTACCCATCTCTTCTCTTGTCGTCTACCTATCTTTACCGTCAACGGCCCAAAATAGTCAAGACCGGTACATGTAAAAGCCTTGTGTCCTTCTGTAAGTCTTGCAATAGGCAAGGCGGCCATTAAGGGTGTTGAAGGCTTGGCTCTCCTATTTTTGCACTCTTGGCAGGTGTTCCATGTGCTCTTGACTGCAGTTCGCCCGTCAAGCACCCAGAAGTGTCTCCTCACTTCATTTAAAACACGTTCCCTGCCCGTATGAGCAGACTGTTCATGATAGTGCATCAGGAGAAGTTTAGTTATCCTGTCTTTAGGATTTAAAATTATGGGGTGCTTCATATTATCGTCGACTTCTGCCGCACTAATCCTCCCGCCAACACGGAGAATGCCATTCTCATCTAAAAATGGGTTCAATTGTCGGAGTACACTATCAGAGGGGACGAATCCGGCGTTTTTTAAATTTCGTATGTCCGTTGAAAATGTTCGATGTTGGCTTTCCTTGAGGACTTGTCGCTCAGCTAACTCAATCTCGTCGGAAGTCAGCTCCCTTCGTCGTCGACTCTCTTTGTTTAGCCAGTTGTAGCATGCTCGCTGAACCCAAGCTGTGCTCCTTACTAGCCTCCAATATTTTGAAAAGCGATTATCATCAGGCAGGACGGTATCAGATTGTGAGATCACTAAAACCGCCTTAATTTCTACATCGTCTTCGTCAAGTTTGATCTCGTTTACTGCTTCTTTAGGCCAGTGGACGTCAGGCTGACGTAGAAATTCTGGTCCAAGCAGCCATCTAGAGCTATCGTCAATTAAACCGTCACGAGTAGCGTCATCCGCAGCATTCATAGCCGACGGTACCCACCTCCAGTCGTGAATCTCCGTCAACTCTGCTACTTCGCTTACACGATGTGCTACAAAAGGTTTGAAGCGTCCTGTGTCAGACCTCAGCCAGCTAAGAACGGTCTTGGAATCTGACCAGTACCATATCTTGGTAATCTTCAGCCATGGCATATTAATAAACCTCTTCAAAACTTGACCGAGACGCGCTCCCATCACGGCAGCCTGTAGTTCCAGTCGGGGAATACTTAGTACCTTAAGAGGAGCAACTCTTGCTCGTGCCATAATCAAAGATACATGCCAAGAATTACAGGTCGTTTTTGTTCGTAGGTATGCAACAGAGCAGAAAGCCCGTGAACTAGCATCACAAAAAATGTGTATTTCTACTGGTCCATCATTTACGCATGTATCAGTCAACATCCAGCGCGGCACCTTGATCGTAGTTACACGTAAGAGCTCCTTAAGCCATACTTGCCACTTTTCATGATGGTTATACTCAATCTCGTCATCCCATCCTATCTGTGATTTCCAGATGTCTTGTAGAAGGATTCGCGCTTTTACAGTAATAAATAGAAGGAATCCTAATGGATCAAAAACGGACATAACAAGTCGAAGTACTTCACGTTTTGTTGGTCTTTTATTACCTGATTTAATGTCGTTGTCTACTTTATTCAGGTTCAGCAAAAAAGTGAAATAATCAGAGTCCGGGTTCCAGTTCACACCAAGTACGCGTTCGATGTGCTCTTCTGTAGCATCTGAAAGCATTTTTAAACAACCAGTGGCTAATTTGTCTTCGGGTAGATGTCTAAGAAGGTGCTTGGAATTGGACATATAATTTCTCATATTAAACCCACCCTCAGCATGAACCCTATTTACATCGTCGACTATTTTCACAGCATCGTCGTCGCTATACACAGAGAAGATAAAATCGTCTACATAATGATGTTCGATGATCGCTTTGACAGCCTCCGGGTATAATGATTCGAACCTAAGTGCATTGCGGTTCTTCACAAACTGCGCAGAAGATGGAGAGCATACCGCACCGAAAGTCATTACGTTCATAACGTATTGGTCGTTTCCCCACAATATTCGTTGAGCTTGTTTATCTTCATGACGTATGAAGACGCGATGAAACATCTCTTGGATGTCACCCATGATTGCTACTTTACCACAGCGGAACCCTAAGAGAACACCAGGCAATGATGTGAGTAGGTCTGGCCCACTGAGTAAATAGTCGTTCAAAGATTTACCCATAGATGGCGCTGCACAGTCTAGTACAAGGCGAAGTTTGTTTGGCTTATTGGGGTTGAAAACTGCAAAATGCGGAAGATACCACGTCTTATTTGTTTTTACCAATTTCTCCTCCTCAGACAATTTGGAAATGTACCCTTTTTGCAAGTTTTCGTCCACCTTTTTCTTGTACTGCTCTGAAAATTCTGGATACTTACTCATCTTTCGTTGGATACCATCTAGACGCTTACGGGCGACGGCATAACTGTCAGGTAGGTCAATACTATCATCACGCCAGAGTAGGCCGGTCTCCCATCGGTCACCTACCAGTTGTGTCGTCTTCTCCATAATGTCCAGCGCTCGCATATCCTCCCGAGAGCGCGGAGTGTCAACGCTCGGTTTTGTACCGAAATCCTCAGTAGAGAAAGATCTGCGGATCGCAGCATTGAGTTCATCACAGGCACATAGATGAAGTACTGCTACGCTGTCTGGAGTGGTAGATGGTAACTTACCGTGAATGACGTACCCTAGTTTCGTGGCAGATACTATAGGTGCATTCTTCGGTCCCTGAAGTACCTGTCGGCTGACGATCAAGTCAATGTTGTCATGTCCAATGAGTAGTAAGGGTCGTTTATATACAGTCATACAGTCAGTGTCTACATAGTCGGAAAGGTAGGTCCAATCATTTACAAGTCTTTTGTAATTACATTTGTACATAGGTAGAGCTAAATTATTTACAGATCTTACATTATTTAACTTAAATATTTCATTACTATTTACACCGCGAATAGAAAACGAAATACGCTGTGACGAATTCTCAACAGATGTCATTCCCGAAGCTCCTTGTAAGTGTAAAGCGCTTGCCGGTCCGAAAACGCCTACGCGTTTCGCAAGGTGCCCGTCTATTAAGCTGATCGATGAACCTTCGTCAAGAAGAGCTAGAGTTTCCACTTCTCCGTCGGGTCCACTGATGTAAACTCTTATTACTTTCAGTAATACTGTGCAGTCAAAGTCCGAAACATGATTAACAGCCGTTGATTTCGCGAGAGGCTCGGCGTGTAACAGTGTATGGTGTACCCGCTCGCATGATGCACACTTTTTTTTATGTTTACATAGTTTCATTTGATGTGTCGTAGATAAACATGAAAAACAAAGTTTATTTTCTGAAACATACTGCCAGCGCTCGTCAACTGTCATGTGTTCAAAATCAGAACATTTATCAAGGCTGTGGTCACCTTTACAGAGCTTACAGGTCCGTATTCTGTTATTTGTAAAAAGGGCTGGTTTGGCATGAATATTTTGCGGGTGCCGGTACGTTGCGGGTGCAGGTCGATCACTTGTTTTTGCCATTGGCACAATGTATGTGGCTGCGTTGGCAATTTTCATAAGCCATTCTGATACCTCGAGCAGCGTGGCATTTCTACCGACTTTCTCACTGGCATAAAAACTCCACTGGAATTTAAGTAGTGATGGTAATTTACCAATGATCTCCCTCATCAGAGTCGTATTAGTGAGGTGCCCTGCTTCGTCTGTTGCATTCATGGCGGCCACTACATTTTGTACAGAGGTTGAGAACTCTATGAGCGCATTGATGTCATCGTGCCTTATATCACGCGTGGCTCTTATTTTAGATAGCATAATATCAATAAGTTGGTCTGGTCTACCGAAACGAAGTTTCAGGGTGTCAATAATTTTATCTAAATTTGAGGCACTCACCAATAGTGCCGATACAGCATCGCGAGCTTTTCCTTTGAGGCATTTAGTTAGTCGAGCAATGTTCTCGTCGTCGCTGTACTGACATAGTTTAGATGTAGCTTTAAACTGACTGAAGAACATTGGCCACTCTTCAGGCTCACCCGTGAATATAGGTAGCTCCTTTATTGATGTTTGCCTGGCTAGGAATTTGTTCAAATAATATTTTTCGGGAGTCCGTGTCTGTTCGGAAGCATGGAAGGCACTCGTCGTGTGTGTCGGCCGTGCAGTCGCGGCATACACACTTCCAGCGTTTGATAGGTTGTCGTCATCTACATCATTCAAAGCTTCGGTTTGTAGTCGTAATTTTTCTAATATTAGCTTTTTCTCTATTCGCTTTTCGACGTCCGCAGCCTGCTGGGCGGCCTCAAGTTCCAACTGCAAAAGTCGCTGCCGTCTCACCGCTGATGTCGAACTTCGACCAGAAGCGATGGATGGAGTCGGCGAAGGCACGCGGCTTTGTCGTGAAGGTGGTCGGTCACGACCACCGTCCGCCGCAGCGCCAGTCGACGTCGCCATTTCCATATTGACTTTAGTTTTTGACTTACTTCGAGTAATCATAGGTGCTAGTAATCTTAGCGATGAAGGACCACTTGAACGGTCTTTGTATTGTCTGATCAGGTCAGGTCAGTAAAATTATATTAATTCACGTCTCGTCCGGCTGTCTGCCTTTTTTCCTTTCTTTTCTCTGTCTTCCAAAAACGTCAGGTTCAAATTTTAAAAATCCTTTTGTCTCGTCATACCAGTCAGTCTATCAAAAATAACCATGTAGGTTGGACAGCCACAACACAAATGAAAAAGCTTCAAATGGAAGCAAGTCTGGCTCGAGAGGTCAAAAATCGTTCCGTAATGAAATGAAATGTTTATTCATCCAAATAGGCCTTCACAGGCACTTATGAATAGTCCGAATCTAATGCTCGGTTCGGAAGGCTGCTTTTGCTGAGAAGAGCCGGCAATAAACTCAAAAATTACTCTTTTCAAAAACAACTTACACCTTTACATTCAATAGTAATCTATAGAATTTAATTATGACTAACCGTAGGTCTATCTTGCCTTTTTCAGCGTATACATCTTGGGTTGACGATGTCAATAAATATATCCCTCCATTGATTGACCAGCAGTCAATTCAATTAACAAAGGGTATTTTTATAATAATTTCTTGCGTCGCTTATAGGCGATTTTTATTTTTGGATGGTTCCATAAAGCTGACTCTTATTGGTGAAAAAGCTCGTCTAACTCCTCTTAAGCCAGGTCTGTGTCTTAAACCTTATACCACGGCTGGAGGTCCAGACAGCCTTGATAGCGGCTCGGTTTTCTAACGCCTTATACCTAATAATAATATTTATTAGACTCAACAAAAAGATATAGATTTGCTCTTAAGTACATTATAATACAAGCATATTTTTGATCATTGAGGCCCAAACTAGATGCACATAGGATCTGTTCTATAGACATGAAATTCAACCAAATGCAATTTACTTATGGTCTGGCTCGATGATAGTTCTATGTTGGATTCGAAGTAAAGCGCATACATTCAAACCATTTGTTGCAAATCGGGTAGGTGAGATCACTGAAATTACTGATACTGACATTTGGGAGTTTGTACCAGGTGGTTTGAATGTAGCGGTAGACGCGACGAGATTCAAAGATTATGATATTGATTTAAACCGTTGGTTTTCTGGACCAGATTTTTATTATTACCGGTTTCAGAATGACCTAAAGAACCTTAGCTTCGTTTGTCGAAACATTTTTGGACTATGTGGCTTGGAGAGTAGATACATACCCGTTGAGTAGGTACGAATTGCCTCAATGCTAAAAAGACAACTAGGAACTAAGTTAGCCCCACTTATAGAATAAACAAGTGTGTAAAAAACAATATTTTATGTGTGTGGCTTGGTCGCCTATTTTATTTTTCCACGATCTTAATTTTATTTTCGATTCAGTACAACGGGGAGATCTATTTAACGTTTGACTATAATATCACTTGATGTTAGGTGATGATGTGGTCGACGGTGGTGCACGCAAACTTAGAAGTAACCTATTCATTCGAGCCTTGAAGATTCCCAGGTTGTAATTATCGGGAAACACAGACTCAGGCAAGGAGTTCCACTCCTTTACAGTACCTATGCATAATGGAAGATGAAGCAAATCGCTTCGTGCGTAAAGATGGAATGTCCATAACGCTTCTTCTTCTTGGGGGTGCCCTATCCTATCGGATGTCGGCGACCACCACACGGAATTCACTTCTGTTCTGCGCCAGTCTGCAGAGACTGACGGTGTCCTTGTTATCTGTCCATTTTCTAAAATAACGCTAGTAAATTGATAAAAGAAGTTAAAAAGGAAGATACTTACAATCGGTCACTATCATGACTTTCATACTTCATTCAGCTCATATAAGTAGAACGCCGCCATTTTTAATACCTAATTAAATTAAGATATCACCCTTATCGAAGTGAAATAGGTTCAACATGTACATTTATCTATACGATTAATCGTCACAAGTAGGTATCTACGTACAAACTGGATTTAACTTGAAATTGTGATTTTTGTTTATAAACTCGATTTATATTATTAGGCATAGGTACCTAATGAATTGGGAGCAATAATTTGACGTTTAAACTTGTATGGTAACTTTTGAAACATGATAGAAATAAATAAGTACTTAGAAATTCAAATTCAATTTATTTATTGCATGACTGTACACAAACACAATTATATAAATAGTTAAGAGGTAGGTACATCAACCCTGATAGGGTGTCGCAATTTATCAATCATTATGAGTTAGCTGTATTTATGATAGTATTTTAGTAGTTTTACATTTATTATTATTTTATATTAATTCTATTGGTTAGTTTGGTTATTTTAATAGTTCAATCATTATTCTATTGAGTACTAATATATATAATTTTAATTAAATAAATTGACATTTCCTATAGAATTTCATATATTTGTGACATGTATTTAACACATGGGCGCGCGTGACCGTGAGATGACACTATAGTATTTTATCATTTATAAATTCTTCAATTGTGTAATAGCATTTTTTTGTAAGGAAATCTTTTAATTTGTTTTTGAATGTAAGTTCTTTTTCTTCATTTCTAAGACTAATGGGGATTTGGTTATAAATCTTTATTGATCTATAGAATTCGCGCAATAGTTAAATTATCCTATATGTATACATATAGCGTCTGAACTGTTTGTCGGTTTGTCAAGTTGTTGGGGTACTTAGGTGTGGGGGACAGCAAGTGATATTGGTTTAAATTGAAAGTATGCATTTCCTGTTTTATATAACAGGTTGAATTTTTCAAGTGAGCGGCCGAATGAAAAATGCTGAAAGGAGTATCGAGGCTGATTTATTTAATACCCAGCCTGTATTATTAAAGTTTTGTATGTTTGATGCAAATTTATTTCTTTGGCACGTTCTGTAGTCGACGTAGAGTGATATAGGGGTAGGCAGAGCAAGCCCGAAGAAGGTATGGATGGACTGCGTGAAGAATTATATGTTTATGAAAGGTGTAAAATAGAGCGGAGTGGAAGAGGAAAACATGTTGTGCCGACCCCACCTAGCGTGGGATAATGACAGGAAGAAGACGAAGAAGGTGCAATTTGTTATCTTGGATATTTATTTTTTATAAGTAATTTTGTAGAAAGTTTTTTATCCCACCAATCCCATTTGCGAACCAAAGGGTTTATAAAGCAAAGTGTTAAATAAACGAAAAAATTAAAAAACTAAAAAATCGCTTGCGTTAACCTGTCAGTTCTTTCTTGGGACAGTCGGGGTTACAGAGTCCGCACCACTTGGTTCTCATATGGGACAATCGGGACGATGACATTTACTTGAAAATTGGGCGCGAATTTAGATTTTTTTAAAACTGTGCGCGAGTTGATGAGTTGTTTGACAGGTTATTCTCGCGAGTCAACAGATTAATAAGTAACATATCAACTGAGAAGCTCTTTTATTTGATTTCTGTGTTTTATATCCGCCATTTTTCATCGTCGTTCTGAATCTTAAGGCATTTAAAATAATTAAGACACTTGCTATGGTTTGCTGTGAGTATTGCTACGACCACGGTTATTTCAGATGAGAATATTTTCTTGTTTCATACTTTATAGAGCGTCATATTTCAGTAGTCGGGTTTTAGTTTTTGAACTTATTTTTTATTGAATAATATCGGTGGCATTCGGTCCGACCAAGGGTCCAATATTTTTTAATGTAAGTGCACCAGTGAAGTGAAATGAAAGCGGTGACTTTTAAGGTTGTACATTTTTTTGTATATTTTGTACATTTGTTGTAAATAAAATTATAATCTTTTTCCTATACGTGAATATAACATAAAATTAAATGAAGAATAATAAGAACTTGACACTGGCAGAAATTTTCTCAAGGACAAATGCCATCAAAGAAAAAAAAAGTGTACTAAGCAACGGTTCGCCTCCCAAACAGCCTAGTTACATCTGAGCCAGACACTTCTAATCGATGCAGGGGCTGATTTAATACTCAAAGGAGAAGTTCTCATTCATATGATGCACCTATATCATATTGACATCACACCTCGTGTAGCCCCAGACATATAATTAGGTCAATGAGATTTGAAAACCTTGGTTCGTTTATTTATAAATAACTTTAAAGACCCCTGTCTGATTATCTAACTAGGTTACTTCACATTTATAGACATCAGATTATGTTTCTGTGAAATGATTTTAGCTTTAATTGGCTATTATAGACCCTCATTTTCCTGTTGATAAGTAAACAGTTCCAGTAGTTGTACTAGAGGGTCAGTCAGTTGCCTTTAAGATATGGTAAAAAGTTCAACAATACATAGCAATTCCAATGGTATTTCTAATGTCCATTAGCGACTGTAGTCATAGCTCGATTTCCCAGGCGAAGGTTTTGGGTTTGTATTCTATAAAAAGTAATTTCGGTGAAGGAAATCATCATGAGAAAACCATAGCATGTGGTAGGTTACTTTGTAGTATGCCTGACTGTCTACCACCCTCACTTTAGAGAGTCAGTTGCATTTAGGCGTTTAGGTACCTACCATGCCGAGACTTCGGATAAATACAAGCCTATAAAAGTAAAAAATCATATTAGTTGTAGGTTATTAACTGTTCGGAATAACCTTTTAACCGTCAAAAGAAAATGTGGCGTAGTTAATTTTAATTAAAAAAAACCATTACTAAAATAACGAGATTAGATAAGAATTTTTCAACCATTATGATGCAATGAATCACACAATTGAGTGAGCATTGAGTTTAAAATAGATTCACAAATTAAGAACGCAGTTGGTATTTGTGCAGGATTACAGATAGAGGTAAGCTTATTAATATGATTAATGTAAAATTCTAACGCTCGGTTCGGAAGAAAAGCCGGCAATAAAGTCAGTAATTACTCTTTTTAAAAAAAGCAACTTGGACGTATTACATTTAATAATTATTTATATAGTCTCACTGATAATAATATATGCGTGTTATCCAGATCAGAATTAGCCCAGATCGAAAATGGCGGATACCGCGGCGAAAGTTGTGGGTCCGAATCCTACAATGAGCTTGAGGTGAAGGAAAACATCGTGAGGAAACCACAGCACGGTGGTAGGATACTATGTGGTACTCGACTGGCTGGCTACCACCCTCAAGTTGAAAATCTGTCGCCAAGCACCTGTTGGTGTGTTCCGGCAGTTGCACTTGAGAGCCAGTTGGCAGTCCACCTGGTCTTGCTAATGTCTATAGGCGACGGTAGTCACTTACCATCAGGTGACCCGCCTGCCTCGTTGTCACTAGTGAAATAAAAAAAAACACACACACCGACAGGTTCATTTCACATTTCAGGATTCAGACAGACAGTCGATTTACTAAGTTATCACTATGCAATCCTAGGTGATTTGCCAGTGTGTTTTCGAAAAGTCTGCCGCCACGTACGGTCGGACAAGAAAGTGGTGTACCACCCTAAGGTTGAATGCCGCTTGCAGATTCATAGGTGATAAAGATTAGCTTCGCTTGCAGATCAATCTGACAACTTATGACAACGTCATTATTATGCATCTCTTTCAGTGATGTCTTTTTTTTAACCTAGTTGTAATTTTCGATGACTAGGAAACTAAATCAAAACTGGCACACCACTTTCTTTGCCGACCGTACCTACCGGGTGTTTTGGCAGTAGCACACAATCACAAGTTGTCTTCTAGGCATTAAAGGTCGTCAACACATTGGCAATCAACCAATAAGAGTCGGTTTTCAATTACGAGCAAACATTTTTTTTTTAATCTTTCAGGGGGGTAGTAAGGGGAAGTACCTTATCCGTTGCAGCTACAGAAAAATGGTCTTAGGAGATTATCCATAATTTTTTATAGAATTTTGATCCCCATGCACAGATTTTAAAAAAAAATTACAGTTAGCAAGAAAACAGGCACTTTTTTGATGCAAATCGATCCTGTTTCCAATACTGATCAAAAACTTCTATGGGACCAACTAACGTTGGAGTACCTACTCAAAAAGTCACAAATTGCAAAAAACGTTTCCCGTACATTTTGTAAAGAATTTGTGTAGGCTGAAACACAAAAAATTAAATAAAAGACGATCACGTAGAATTTTACAGATATCAAAAAAGAGGCGTATTCATTTTCTTTTTTTTATTAACCTCTAGTCTTCTAAGACCATTTTCGTGAAGCTGCAACGGATAAGGTACTTCCCCTTACTGCCCCGCTGAAAGTTTCCACCCTGTATATGTATAGGGTGTCCGGTAAGTAGTAGACAAACTTAAGGGGGAGATAGGTGGGTGGGTCACCTGACAAATATAGGAAAAATGAGCTCTGTAAAATGTGTATAGAACATGTTATTTCTACTGTTTACATTATGTTAGAAATGTACCGGTGTGGTTG
Organism: Ochropacha duplaris; assembly: GCA_951361185.1. NCBI lineage: Eukaryota > Metazoa > Arthropoda > Insecta > Lepidoptera > Drepanidae > Ochropacha > Ochropacha duplaris. The sequence continues at coordinate 11,256,519 of OX592701.1, read as the reverse complement.
CATCACACAGTTGATCATCACCATCGCCTAAATATAAACCCAACACGTAGATTAGTAAGCCTTTAGGTAGGTACGTAAAGATGTCAAGCAGTCTGACGCAACCGTCACTCATTTTACGTTTTACATCGACTATTTTTAATTTGACATTCAGGTACGACGACTTACTTTAAATATTTATATATATAAAAAAAACTTGAGAGGTGTCAAGGGACACCCGGATGGAACGAAGTTATAATATAAGTCGAGAGAGAGTATATATAAAAAAAAAACATTTCTATTTATATATATAAATAGAAATGAAAATATCTGGCTTGCTTTCTATAAGAGAGAGAGATAGAGAGAGAGAGAGATAGAGAGAGAGAGACAGAGAAACATGCGCACGCCGCACAGCTTAATAAACATACATCGTGACATAAAAAGTGTCGGGACAATTTTTCGTAAGATTTTTTTCCGTCTAGCCCCCTTTCACAACGCGCGTTAGGAACTTCGTTCCAATAAAGTCGTGTTAGTTACACTATTTATAACTCGAGAACGGCTGAACCGATTTTCATGGTTTATGATTTGTTAGATTCGTCTCCGCCCGGAATAGCAGAATAACTAAAAATGCACAAAAAAGAATAATGAAGACAAAATATTTTTGTCATACATTTTGTATAGAACGACTTTTTGACATGTTCGAGATCGGGCTGACAGATGACAGATGGTTTAGATTCACAAATTGGACACGGTAGGTGTCGCTGGAATCGGGTTCTATGTTTTGTTTTAATTTCAGGGCAGGACAACGGCTGCTGGGCCCACTAGTAATTTTTATAAACAAGACAAAAATCATATGGATATACCTTGAGAGCCAGTTACCCTTAAGGCATTGTAATAGTACACCAAACATTGGCAATCCCCCTGGAATTGCTAATGTCTATAGACGACGGTAGTCACTTACCATCAAGTGACCCGCCTGCCTCGATTTATTTTTATTCTGTATAAGCTTGTGTTTGACCACCATCTCACCATGGTACTTAAGTGATGATGATGTGGCCGAAGGTGGTAAGCACACAAAGCCTAGATGGGAACTGGCGCTCAAGTGCAGCTGTCGGAACACACCGATAGGTGCTTGGTGACAGATTTTCAACTTGAGGGTGGTAGCCAGCCAGTCGGGTACTACAAAGTACTCTACCACCGTGCTATGGTTTCCTCACGATGTTTTCCTTCACCGAAAGCTCAAGCTCATTGTAGGATTCGAACCCACGCCGCGGGATCCGACGTCACTACCACTGAGCTATCGTCGCCTCGTTGTCACTAGTTCTACCAGCAATCTAAGTCTCAATCAATAAGTTTCCAACATTTAGTTAAGGATAAAAGGCCCCTCAGACCAACACCTTCTTGTAGGTACTTAAAAATGCAAAATAAAAAAAATACAGTTGGACCGCGGTGCCCAGCCACGATGACCTAGCCGGTGGTGGAAGATATTACCTTTCAATGGAGGTATCTACCACCTCGCTCCTAATAGAACTTTTACATACAAGTTTCGTAAATAAAAACCAAGCTAAAAATGTAGGTCTATATACCTACTTATTACCAATTTTTGATAAACGACATCTGTTTATATTTATCTCGAAACGTGGCCCGATAATGATTCAACATACCTACTTAATATCGTACAGTTATCAAAACAGGTGCGTTGTGCTTTTGTTTATTTACAAATGATAAAAGGCTGACTAGGCGTGAAAAAATTAATTCTAAATGAATTGATATATATATATATATATATTATAGTTGTACATTTGTTTGTATATTTTGTACATTTGTTGTAAAGCTATTTTAATAATCTGACTGTAATACCGATTTTTCTGAAAATAGCTAGCAATAAACACAGCCATAAGTCATTAGCTACAAACCATTATTCCACAGCGCAGCGATCAGGGTCAACTTTTTTTTTTTTAATTATGTGATCGTATGAGGACCTCTTGGATTCAGGGTCTGCCAAGGATCCCGCTGCCTATACCTAAGTACCTACTGAAACTTAGGTACGAATTTCAAATTTAAAATAAAACATTTTTAAGGCGATGATAAATCAGTGGTGACCTTTGATAACTAATAACTAAAGATACACAATCAGCGACAAAAATGGCTTTACCGAATGTCTACCCACTGGAACATTTGGGTGGTCTTTTAATCTAGTAGCATTCGAACGCTCCGACGGTAAACATGCCTCAGTGCTCGTTTAAGATATATTTTGGCTAGCAGGTATGAGTTGTAAAATTTTATTGCCTTTGTACACAGCTATGTGAATAAAACTTTAAAAAAAAACAACTAGTATTACCCAACACAATTTGAGACACTTTTGAGAGAACTTTTGCTTGGGATTGTTTATCTTTAGTTATTAGATATCAATGGTGGTGGCGGTGGATACTGCGGCGAAAGTCGTGAGTTCGAATCCTACAATGAGCTTGAGATTGAAGGAAAGGAGGACGTAGAGTAGGTAAGGTACTTACGTACTTACTTTGTAGTAGATAGGTACTCGACCGGCTGGCTAACACCCTCAAGTTGAAAGTCTGTCGCCAAGCACCTATCGGTGCGTTCCGACAGGTGCACTTGAGAGTCAGTTCACATCTAGGCTTTGTGTGCTTACCACCTTTGGCCACATCATCACTTACCATGGTAAGATTGCGGTCAAACACAGCCAATCCAAAGAAAAAAAATGGTTGATTATTTAAAACCTTTTTACTAAATAAGTTTAGTTTAAAAGTTATCAGGCGAATTTGATATTTTTATTTACAACAAATGTACAAAATATACAAACAAATGTACAACTATAATATATAAAAAACTTCTTCGAGGCTGCCGCTGCTGCCGATCGGCAAGGTTCCCAGAAGGCTGGCAGCGTATCCTCTTTGGATGGCCAAGCTGATGCCTTGGCGGAAAAAGCTCCCCGCCCGCCGGTCACCCGAGGCGAAAAATTCTTGTTTTTCTAATCCTACTATAAATTATCCGTGATTTACATCACACGGCACGCCTCCGCCGCGTTATTTTAATTAAATCCAATTGTGGTACGATTCGTTAGTCACTACATAATAAGATAAAAATAATTGCTTGTATCTGTGCCTACCTAACTATCAGTCGAACGATAAATTACGAGTTATCGAATCCGTAACAAAATTTCCCTCGCGGCTACCGAAAGCTTAGCGCGTGCTGATTAGGTCATCATAACCTATAAATAGATTCTAAATTAGGTGGATACGCCAATAATAAGTTTAAAACACTACACAATAAAGAAACAGCACCGTATTAGCCACGTAGCAAATGCTACGGGCTCCGCACATATGAGCCCCACCTATCCACGGTAAACGAGCGCGAATTTTCCTTCATTTAAGATTCCGATCTTATTGCACTGCACGCAAGTTGGAACTTTGGAAGCACCATAAAACCAAAGACTTTTGTATGTATCTTTAAATCTCTTTGCATAAAACAAACAGAGGAATTCCAATAAATATTTTTTGACGGTCTATTTTCTACGGCCCCGTGCGGCACTGTAAAGAAGGGCAAGTAATGGGAGTCCATTATTACGATTTGTGCCCATCCATGAATGGCCCATAGGTACATGATAGTCAGATGGTCCAAAAATATTAAAACATGTAACCTTACTGAGTTTCTTGCCGGTTCTTCTCAGTTGAAGGCTGACTTCCGAACCGGTGGTAACTTCTGTAATTCGACCATCATAAGTGCCTTTCTAGGGCCTAAACTGAATAAATGGTTTTGACTTTGGTCTCACTTTTTGCTGCGTGTAAGCGGGCCACCTGATGACTTTTTTTTATTTTTATTCGGGATAAGCTTGTCTTTGACCACAATCTCACCATGGTAAGTGATGATGTGGCCGAAGGTGGTAAGCACACAAAGCCTAGATTGGCTCGCAAGTGCAGCTGTCGGAACACACCGATAGGTGCTTGGCGACAGATTTTCAACTTGAGGGTGGAAGCCAGCCAGTCGGGTACTACAAAGTACCCTACGACCGTGCATGACTACCGTCGCCTAAGGACTGTTGCAATACCAGCGTCATACCTTTTGTAATTCTTTGAAGACTTCTACTGGCTTTCAAGTGCAACTGCCTTTAGGTGCTTGATGACAGATATTCAACTTGAGTGTGAAAGCCACCCAGTCGCTATTAAGTACCACGATACTGTGGTTTCCTCACGATATTTCCCTTCACCAAAAGCACAAGCTCAATGTAGGATTCGAGCCCACGACCTTCGCGTTGCATCCGACGTCACTACTACTGAGTGATCATCGCCTTATGCCGTATGCCGTATGCCGGTTATCCAGTTATCCCAAAACTTGACGAGTCTGTAAGTACAACTACGTGGTACAACCCTCTCATCTCTACATTCTTCGATCGAGGAAAATGGCGGGATGGAGTGCGGTATTCAGGTACGAGCCGACTCGCCGGAGCCAGCAATGTAATATGAACTTAGCACTGCAATTGGGCTCAAAATAAAGTACTTTGCTCAAAGGAGGCATCTGTTGACATATCTCGCCGCTTTGGGAAAATCCCATTCTGCCTGATTGTTGACCATTTAAAATATCATGTTCCATTATAAAACTACTGCGTAATTTATTTTCAACTTTATCTTTAACTAAGCCGAAAAAATGTTGATAAATTATTAGTAAATAGTCATTTGCATTTTGTATTATGTTTGTTTACGGTGGTAGGGTACTTTGTAGTGCCAGACTGGCTGGCTACCACCCTCAAGTTGAAAATCTGTCGCCAAGCACTTATCGGTGTGTTCCGTCAGTTGCACTTGAGAGCCAGTTCCCATCTAAGCTTTGTGTGTGCTTACCACCTTTGTCCACATCATTACTTACCATGGTGAGATTGTGGTCAAACACAAGCTTATCCACTTTTTAAATGTACCTACGTTAGTTTAAAAAAAAATATTATTTACTAGCTAAGGTCCGCAGTTTTATAAAGGTTTTATGTTCATGTTGGCCAGGATAAAAATGCGCTTTCAGATACCTAGATGACATCCCGTTACTCACATACTCAAACTCTCGCATTTATGATAATTATAGAAATAATATTAATAAAGTAAGGATTATGTAAATAAATAAATAAATATCCTCGGACATTTTTCACACACGGCTATCTGATCCCAAACTAAGCAGAGCTTGTAATATGGAAACCAGATGACTGATATACTACATAGACTACTTTTTTTTTGTAAATACATACTTAAATAGATAATTACACCCAGACTCAGGACAAACAGACATGTTCATGCACACAAATGTCTGTCCTGGATGGGAATCGAACCCATGACCTGCGGCGTGATAGGCAATGTATTAACCAACCACGCCAACCGGCCCGTCAAAATGTAATTAAGTACTTATTTAATCTTGAAACATATTTTCATCCGTAATCAGTAACAGTGTTGCAATGTGTAATAAAATTGACAAAACTGTTTTGTTAATCGGATTTTGTTTATATAAAACTCGCGCTGAATGTCACGTGACTCGGTTTCCCAAATATAAAATAAATAATGGTTGAATCAGTCAAATACTTACTGCAGATTACATCATTATTAATCCTCCTTGGGCGGGAACTTGCGAAGTGACGTAGCGTTTTGGTATTATTTTCATTAAATTCGTGTATTTAGAGGATTAAATAATATCGATGGTGTTTTGTCCAATAAAGATCAATCTAAGTGCACAAGTGAATTGAAATTAAATGAAAGTGTGTATCGTAACTTTTCAGGTTGTCGCAAAAAGTCCGTGAAAAGTTTTAGTGGAACAGCCGCCAATTTCATTAGAACCTGACCTGACTGGACTTGTACAGACGAGAACGAGGACCTAACCGGAAGCAATTAATAATAAAGACTAGGCAGTATGGTCAATAGACTATATAGCCTACCCTAAAGGCACAGTATAAAGATATACTAAAGGGGCCAAGGGGCAAACAAACTTAAAAAAAACCGGCCAAGTGCGAGTCGGACTCGCGCACGAAGGGTTCCGTAAAAAAAGGCAAAAACATCACGTTTGTAGTATGGGAGCACCCCTTAAATAATTATTTAATTTAAATTTTATTATCAAAGTATATTTCAAGTGCCTACCTGTTGCCATTATTGATATCGAGCAAAAAGATCGCGTTTGTTGTATGGGAGCCCCCCTTAAACTATTATTTTATTTTGTTTTTAGTATTTGTTGTTATAGCGGCAACAGAAATAAATAATTTGTGAAAATTTCAACTGTCTAGCTATCGCGGTTCTTGAGATGCAGCCTGGTAACAGACAGACGGACGGACAGACGGACAGACAGCGAAGTCTTAGTAATAGGGTCCCGTTTTTACCCTTTGGGTACGGAACCCTAAAAAATAAACCTACTTCAAAATTTAAGGGGCTTGATTAAGTGCGCCATTACAAAGTTAGTACAAGTTCATATGCTCAGAAACCTAGTTGGGTTTATTTTACTCTTTCACGCCACAGGTCGTGGGTTCGATTCCCATCCAGGACAGACATTTGTATGCATGAACGTGTCTGTTTGTATTTGTTGAGTCTCGGCGTATCTTTTGTATTGTACTGACCTATAAGTAGGTACCTACGTATGTATTTTAAAAGAAGTAGGTTTAGCAGATATACTTACCATCAACTAACATTATTATTATGTAGTTATCTGGTTTCCAGTGTGAACAATATTCCAATTCCCAGGATATTATTATTAACATTAAAATTCTAGCTGGCCTCCAGGGGTTCACCCACTTTACCCGCGGATAAGTATCATGAAATGTTTATGAAATGAAATGTTTATTCATCCAAATAGGAATTCACAGGCGCTTATGAATTGTCAGATTCTTATGACTCTAATGGTAGGGGAGGCGAATAGGGGATTTCGGGATTTACTCGAGCGCGGCAGATTAACATAAGGGGGCAACCTTGCACCTTGTGAAGTACTCTCACCAAATCTGAGCCCTCTATGTAGTGTCGAACGCCTAGGGTAGCCCGTCAGATTAGTAAAAAAAAATCGATGGTTTGAAATACTCGAGCGCGTCAGATTAAGGTAAGGTAAGTTAGTTACATGCAAAATAGTGTACATTTCAATAATCTGACAAATTGGGCGTGACGAAAGAAAATTGGAGACTCGCAAAGTTGCAAAAAAAAAACCTCACCTGGATTTTCTCGAGCGCGATTAGTTTTTTTTTTATTTTGAAGGAAATTAGTCACGAATCACGGAAATATCTTAATCTGCCGATTTGCACAAGCCGAAGTAGCTAAAATCATTATTAAGTGTATAGTCCAGGAATATTATGAGTTTCACCTCAGAATGAGAGATAGTCACCTATTAACTTGTATAGACCTTTATTTTGATACCCTAAAACTTAACTCAAAAGCTACTTATCATAGGGTGCCCGCGACTACTGATTTTTCAAGGTCAAAGGCAAAAAATGATTTATTGCAAATATCTCGTTTCCTATGGGTTTTTTGGTATATGTATTCATAATAAATATTGTAGAAAATTAAATTTTCTACAACTTTTGTACAAACATTTTTTCGATATCTTGAACCATTTTCGAGATTTCGATATTTTTTATATATATTTTTTTTTCAAACCGTCAGATTAAGGAAATCCCTCAACATAATTGTCAGATTATGGGTCAGTACAACAAGGCCATCAAGAAGAACCGCCTGTATAAAAATCTGACGCGCTCGAGTAAATCAAGGTCACGATTTTTTTTTGCATTTTCAAAAATCGGCCCTGACTGATGGTCGCGTCCAAATCGTCAGTCTTTAAAATAGGAGCTACTGGAGGGTTCACTTAACATCCCTTATCAATGTCTGACGCGCTCGAGTAAATTTTTTTTAAAAATATTTTCGACCCCTTCGGACGGCCACCCCCACCACGCAAAACGGCAGATTATTATATTTCCGTTATCAGACAGACGTGGCGCGACTACCCTATTAATATCTGACGCGCTCGAGTATTTCTTGGTGACTGTTTTTTTTTACATTTTTGAAACCCTGTAGACGCTTCCCCCACCGCTGAAGGGGAAAATATCACATAACCTTTTTTTCTTTATTCCACCTAATCTTCAAATTCCAGTAGGTCCCAAAGACGCTCGAGTAACTACAAATTTAGCATCATTGCCTCCCCTACCATAATACACGGTTCGGAAGGTTGCTTTTGCTGAGAAGAGCCGGCAATAAACTCAGCAATTACTCTTTTCAAAACAATCTTAGAATTATTACATAAATGTATGTCCTGCAAGAGCGAGCGCTACACCCAAGCATTGTCGTCATTTAAATATTCGTTAATATGGTAGTACGCCTTCTGTATTAAAACATTCTTAATACGTTCCTTGAGTTTATGTATAGGCAAATTTAACAGTGTAGGTGGTATCTTATTATAGAAGCGTGCACCCAGTCCTAAAAATGTGTCCTGCACTTTATGCACGTTATGATCTACCTGTGGCCAAGTTTCATAAAAACCTTTAAGTACCTACATCTTGTGTGAAAGAGTAACAAACATCTTCACACACATCGAAACATACTTTCACATTATGAGGATACCTAGTAGGATTTTTGTCATGTTTGCTGTCGATCAATATTTTTAGGTAGCTTCCCTTAGATTAATGATAGGTCGTTGTATTAATCTAAGGTAGTTCCTATGCCCTTTCAACCTAGAATATTAAATACCGAATCAAAATCATTCTGTTTATATCGAGGATGAATCAATGATAAGCCTCGGTCGAGCTCGAGTCAAGCGGTCAAATAGATTATACGATTTTCATTATCGCTTGTTACGCGTATCGTTCGATCCTTTGAGCTCGTCAAATTGTTATCGAAGTAAACATTATAAATTACATTATTACTGTCGACTGTCGACTGTCGACTGTCGACCTCCCATCTCGACGGGGTAACAATTACTTTAAGGCACGTGTAGTTCCTACACATTACAATGTTAAGACTTTATTTTATGATTAAACTAACTCTACGCCACGGTTTTTTTTCTTATTCTGGATAAGCTTGTATTTGACCACAATCTCACCGTGGTAAGTGATGATGTGGCAGAAGGTAAACTACACAAAGCCTAAATGGGAACTGGCTCTCAAGTGCAACTGTCGGAACACACGGATAGGTGCTTGGCGACTAATTTTCAACTTGAGGGTGTAGCCAGCCAGTCGGGTAATATAAAGTACCCTACCACCCTGCTATGATTGATGTTTTCCTTCACCAAAAGCTCAAGGTCACTGTAGGATTCGAACCCACGACCTTCGCTGCGGTATCCGACGTCACTACCACAGAGCTACCATCGCCTTAAACCACCACCTTTTATCGCGATTCCAGTATAAAATGTCCAAGTTTTTATCCGAAAAGTGGAATCCTATGTGGAATCTACCTGCCAAATTTCAAGTTTGTACCATTTATATTTTCCGAGATTTCGTGATTTAATCAGTGAATGGCAGGTATTTATATTGATTAATAAAATCTCAAACTTATTTATATACGCAATAGTTGACCAAACTAGCATTTTAGGTATAAGTTATCTAACGAATATTCGGCCGATAACCAATCAATTGACGTTAAAAATATCATATCATATGCGCATAAGCAAAGGCTATCTCACATTATAGGTATAATACTAGCGATATTGATGCCATAGCTGTACGTCAAATTAATTTTTATTGTGTAGTGTTTATAAAAAGCGTGGCATGGGTCACTGAGACACACCCTTCCAATTCACGTGTCGAGCGCATGGGCGCAGGGCGACGTCGACATCCTTACCTACGTCTACGATGCCAGTAATAGGTATCATTTGAAGACGTGTAGGCGGAGTAGTCTTTAACTAAAGACTTTTAACTTATACTAATAGACAGGACATTGCGAACAAAATCGTAATCCGATATTTATGTCCAGTGGAAATAAGTCGATCAGTTTAGTCTAGTTTATTCATAGATAGATGGCGTTACTGAGGCATGGACTGGGATCACAGTTTTTCTATGACATTTCTTCTGATAGCCGCTCTATTGTATCTATCTTTAAATCTCTTTGTCTTTAACCTATGGCACTAAATTCAAATTTAAAAAATATCTTTATTCAATAAACTCATTACAAGTATTTTTAATCGTCACCATGTTTGATATATTTATTATGTTAGTTATAATAGTTTCACATAGTACAAAAAATATGAAACTCATATAAAATGGAGTGCGAGCAAATCATTCAAATGCGTTCGTGTCATCTACAAAATCAGCAACTTTATAGTACCCTTTCAAACATAACTTTTATTTAGGAAACTAACTTTTAAAATCTATACCCACACAGATAGTTCTTGAATTTCTTTGGGTACTTACCTTGTTATAGAAACGTGAACATTGTCCCTTGAAAGAGTCCCTAACTTTAATGAGCAGAGTTTTTGGCACAGCCAGATTGTGCTTATTATTATTACTAAGATAATGAGATATGACTCCAAGTTGCCAGTTGCCAAAATCTCACGTTCATTAAAATATATTTAAAGTTGGTAATTAAATACCTATATTTATCGGTAACGTCGGTCATCGGTTGGTCTGACGAATCTGATAGGAACTAAGGGGGCACTTACCCACATGACAGTGACCAACGGAAATAAGGGGGCTTTGGATATGAAGAGGGTATTCATAATGTTATTTACAAAGTCAGTTTGGTGCAAAATATTATTTTTTTTATATTTGATAGGCTTGTGTTTGACCACAATCTCACCATGGTAAGTGATGATGTGGCCGAAGATGGTAAGCACTCAAAGCCTAGATGGGAACTGGCTGTCAAGTGCAGCTGTCGGAACACACCGATAGGTGTTTGGCGACAGATTTTCAACTACCTTCAGGAAGAAGGTTTCAGTTAGTCCCTAGTGAAAGTACACCTAAATGTTTTCAGAATATGACATTTATTTTCATTTGTGGGATGAAACATAGTTGAATCAAGTACCTACAACAACCTATCGTACCTTGTAGATAACAAGTGAAAAAAAGTAAATCTCGGTTGGCCTTTTACCTTTATAATCATGTAACATACGCACACGTGCCGTGCACGGAGACTAAGATAGTAACATTTTTATCTCGTATTAAAATAATTTGTTAAATTAATTGAAAATGATATCATAAATAACGATTTTTATATTTATAAACTACCTACAAGTGCTAGTATAGGTACTAAGTATTTTAATATTTATTTAGTTTCGTATACAAGCCTGAAATTAGAACTTAGAAATCTTAACTGTTTGTATAGATTTATCATCATAGCTGAGATTTCTCCAGTGATAAAAAATCGAGCCTTAGTCTGAACCAAAGAAATTTAAATATAGATACAAAAGTTTAAAGTCTTTGGTCTGAACATTTATCAGTTTCTCTTCTATTAAATAGTTTCGTTAATTCATCAATTTCAGGATAATTGTAAATGGGTTGAAGACATATTGGCAATTCCATCATATGGGGTTCTTCCAAAAGGGCGTAAAAAGAGCTGTTCAAGGTCGGCAACACATCGGCAATCACCCTGGTATTGCACATGTCCATAAGCGGCGGTGACCACTTACCATCATGTGGACCGGCTGTCTGTTTGTCAACCTAATGACATAAAAAATACAAAAACCCGCTAATGCCGGGATCGCTGATGTCGTAAGGTGACAGACAGTAGTCACTAAGCATGGTGACCAGCCTGTCTGGCTGGCTGCCACCCTCAAGTTGATAATCTGTCGCCAAGCACCTATTTGTGTTCCGGCAGTTGCACTTGAGAGCCAGTTGCCTTTAAGGCACTGTAATAAGGTGCACAACACATTGGCAATCCCCCTGGTATTGCTAATGTATACCTATAGGCGACGGTATTCACTTACCATCAGGTGACCCGCCTGCCTGGTTGTCACTTGTGGAATAAAAAACCTAGTATCACTACTAGGTATTTGCTTTGTTTAATAAAACAATTTGTAAATCATTATTTAATTGGTTAGGTAGGTACGTATCGTAATTTTTTTTTAATTATCGAACTTCTTATAAAAGATAAATCATATGAGACGCAAATCTTCTGGAAAGGTTATCTATATATGGTATACAGCATACATGTACCTATTACTTCAAAAACGTTTGTTCTTATTCACTGGTCACTCACCCGATTTTCGATACGATTCGTTTAATTATGATAATAAATAATGATTACTTTTTAACACGCATTTATTTTATGTAGATAAGGCTGCGGTCATCGCGATAGCGGAATCTAATAGCTCGTGATCTTTAGGACTCATTGGACGTGAGTTTGCCTTGTAACATCCAGTCCTTGATCTACTGCTGTGTAGATTTTTAATGACAGTTTTAACTGTATGGAACGCATGAAAAATAATCCACCAACGACGTAAACGTAGGTAGGTTACGTAAGAACTAAATGAATCATTGTATCCATAACCGACCTACATAAGATTGGGAAGGTGGAATGAAAAAAACACTTCAAATTTTTAAAAACAACCGTATTTGTGTTGTATGGCAGTCCCATTGTGTAGAGTTGAGTGGACATCGGGATACAAATGTTCTTTTCACGCCACCTCTCATATTTCATCACGATACCAATCGCCTCCGCTCACGCTATCGCTTATCGCTACAATACCCCCCGCGTCTGAACATTCAATGACGTAAGTTCACCCATTGTTGCAAGAACAGCTAAAAATAATTCAACAGGCCCCAATGGAAAATAACAATATTGATATATAAAACAAATGATCCGTTATTTTATAATCGACCTTTGAGATAATACATGTGAATCTATGAATTTCATTATTACTTTCTGAGAATACAGCTGTCGGTAGCTTATGTGATTTGTGTGACGCATTGGAAAGATATAGAGGCGTCATCTCAACGCATAGGCGACTAGTATCGAATCAAAACAAATAAGGGTAATATAACAATATTATCTATCTAAGGGCGAACTCAAGCGCCTATGCTCTGTCGTGAACTCAATTGTGTAAGTAAGCGTTGAACGCAGGAGCTGTGCCGTCCATTTAGTGCGGCAGGCGCAGTAAAGATAACAACTACGTTGAGACAACTTCTCTTTCTTTCATTTCATAGAAAGAGAGGAGTATCCCAATCGAGTTGTTATCTTACTCTTTTTCGCAATTGATAGGTATTTGATTCAAGTAGGTATGGAGAGCGTCCTATCCAGGTAGTATACATAAGTCTTGGTATACGAGTGATGCTTAGAAAGATAATTCCATGTCCCTGTCCAACTTTTATTTACTTTTTTTTATCTATTATATAAAAATAAATCCCTATTTCCTTGGTCACGGCATCACGCTTGAACGGCTGGACCAATTTCGCTAATTCTTTTTTTGTTGTATTTGTTATTGTAAGGAGAAAGTTCTTATGAAAGAAAAAAGTATGAAAGTTGCGCGGACATTAGAAAATTTAAGAAAACTTAACGACCATATTCAATTTTCTAAATATTATTTATAACTGATGGTTCCAAGTTTCTTTTTATTTTCATTTCATGGCAGGACAACGTCTGCCAGGCCCACTAGTTGTATATAAAAACTTATGCAATAATTTTCGTAGTATTTGCAGCATCATTTTATATTCGACGTTATCTTAGTCGCTTGTATAAAAAGTACTCTGTGGTCGCTTGTCTTTCGAGCATATTCGGTTTATCTTTGGATATTTAATCTCTTTTACGTATGCTCTATCTACGGTTCTACCACGAGTTCTCTCTGGTAACATAATTGATACTCGCTGCAAACATTATGTATAAAATGACATTTGTATGCCAAAATGGCTTAATGTGCGATATATATATATATATATATATTTTTTATAAGTACCACCAACATTTGTACCACAATATGCAAATAAAGCACTTTGACTTTGACTTTGACTAACAATTTGTCACAAATATTGTGTAAAAAACGGTGATTCCTCAACTCTCCGCTAGAGGTGCTGCACAGTCTTCACAAAATGTTTGCCATAGTCGCTAACGACTATCGATCAGATTACCGGATCATGGTAGTAGTACAGTAAAGTTGGTTATGGCTTGGTCCTGCGAGCCGGATGAAAACTCAAAAATAACAATTTATAGTAAAACTTGCGCAGACGAAATTTTAAAAATACTAGAATTTACTGCACAATTTCATTTAAACAATAAGGAACTACATGTGGAGCTACAAACATTAATTCTTGCTATTCTTGATAAGCACATTTTCAAAGGGAGCGTGTACAATAAAAATGCAATTTAATAAGTCCTTAATATATTTATTGCAGACACAAACTTTTCAGTTCAGTTACCCCGCCAAACTGAATTTGGTGTACGTCCCACATCGTTTCAATTATAAAATATACCCTATAATATTTACACGTAATACGTTAACTAGTAAATAACTAAAATTTAATAAAAAATAAATAAACAATTTCTTCTAATAACCGAGTACGGAGCAAGATTATAGCTAAATACATTATGCTTGTGGTAAAACCCCGCTATTCACGATACTTAGATACCCCTCAATAAGCCCGAGCAAGAGATCCAATTTAAAGTACTTTCTCTCTGTCAATCTACACTAATATTATGAAGAGGTTAAAAATGACCTCAATAAAAATGACACCATTTTAAATATGTTGAAAATGGTGACACTTTTACTAAGGTTATTTTTGTATTATTTTGTAGGTGACTCGCCCTCCTATCTCCTTTCCTTTAGTTTATCGCACTACTTATGTATGTATAAAAGTTATATTTTTTTTTTAAATCGTAACTTTAAGGTATTAGTATTTAAGTACCGTAAACAGAGAGATTCCTGATAGCCTGATTAAACGTTTTAGTTTCGTTTTGGAAGAACTTTTACTACATACATCTTACTATAAATGTGCAAGTTTTTTAAGATGTTTGTCACTATTTCACGCAAAAACTACTGAACTGATTTTGATGAAACTTAGCACACAGGTAGATCATAATAACAATCAAACATATTTTTAGTCTGATAGATGTTTTTGAATAGCTGGATCAATCTCTTATAATATGTCCATACAAAAAGTTTCTTGCCGCTTCTTCCCAATAGAAGGCTGACTTCCGAACCGATAGTTCTGTAGCATCACCCTTTATAAGCGGCATTCAAAGCCTAACCTGAATAAATGGATTTTATCTCGAAACTAAAATGTTACGTATCAGTCTATCTACCACAAGCGTTAAATAAAAATAAACATCAAAGCATATTGTCGCGTTATTTAATGTTTACGAGATCATTGTTTATGTGTAAAATATACATACGACATCCATTAAGAACACAGCTGGTGTGGTTCATTCAAAATCGACAATTTAATTTAAAATACAGGGTGTCCGGTAAGTAGTAAGACAAACTTAAGGGGGAGATAGATGGGCAAGTCACCTACCAACATATACAGAAATGACCTTAGTAAAAATGACACCATTTTCGAGATAATTGAATCTAAAATTAACAAATCAGTACATAAATATCAGAAATATCGATATATCTCGAAAATGCTCTATTTTATATATTTTGTAGGTGACTCCTCTATCTCCCCTTTAAGTTTGTCGTACTACTTAACGGACATCCTGTATAATAATATACAAAGTATCGACCGAAAATTTTACCAAAGAGGTTAAAATTATAGTTAACAACAGTTTTTATTCTTTGGTATAATCTTGATCAATATTGTACCTGTTACGTACGAGCATTGATCACAACATCTACTAGTTTGTGTACTACGTTGATCAAATTGAGAATCTCGGGTCAAACTTAGAATTTATCTCATTATGATCCATGCCCGTAAAACTAGGTGAAGTTTTCTTCATCGAAACATACAACAAGTTATAACAAAATTATTGAATTACAAGTTTCAGATGAAGATATCACTATTATAGAAGCACTGTGCCGTGAGATAATTTGACATGTTTTCATTGTATAAATATCTCACAATAAAGAAATAAAATAAAACATGAATGCTGTAACAAATACGAAAAACCAAAATTTTGAATCCTTGCCGTTAACGTACAAATATTTTAAACAAAAATAAAAAAGAACGGTATAAAATGTAGTAAATAAATAAAAATTAAATCTAAAGAATTAAGATACCTAATTATTTACAAAATAATGTATGTAAACAGTTAAATACTGCCATGAGTATGAGTTTAGAATTATAAGTGGCCTTTTGGTCGCTATGTCTTGGATCAAATTAAGAATTGGCTCTGGGATCAGGCAAAGGCCATATTGAAATTGGACCACAATTATAATCAGTAACATGAGAGAAGTAATCATAATATTATTCAATATAAGCTTAGATCCAAAACAAAAAACAATCACTTAAACAGGGTGTCCCGTATGTAGTATGACAAACTTTAGGGGGAGGTAGGTGGGCGGGTCACCTACCAAATAAGTAAAAATTACCTTAGTAAAAGTGTCACTATTTTTGAGACATATCGATATTTTTGATTTTAAATATCTCGAAAACAGTGACACTTTTACTGAGGTAATTTTTACTTATTTTCATTTAAGATTTCATTAAAGACAACTTGTGTTGCACAATGATTTATAAAACCATTGTGCCCGATTTCAAAATCAAACATCACAAAATAGGTATTTTAACAAAAAGTATAAAATGGTGACACTTTTACTTAGGTCATTTTTACTTATTTGGTAGGTGACTCACCCTCCATCTCCCCTAAAGTTTGTCGTACTACTTAACGGACACCCTGTATATCCAAGTAAAGTACTAAGTCCTAATATAGACTTGTTCGGTGGCTTGGATCACTACTATAAGTATCACACCATAAATAGTGCCATCCACGTTACAAGTACAGGGTTTCCGTTTTTACCCTTTCGGTAGGGAACCCTAAAAACAATGAGTAATAGGGTAGTATCCTAAAAAAAAAATATTCAGTCCGTCAGTTAGTTTACCAAAAAATATTGGACACGTATTTTTTATCGAAAAATGACGAGGACGTTGATATTTCGTGACGTCACGCCCTGGTGCACATTTTACCACGAAGTGACGTCACAAGCCCCACTTTGTATATTTTTATTGATTTGATAAAGCATAAAATACGTGTCTAATATTTTTTGATAATATTACCGACGGACTATATAGAATTCATTTTTATTGACCCAGGACACTACCCTAATGTGATCAAGTTCAATGAGGAAACGGCAAAGATGTGCCTTTATAACTATTAATTTCTGGTCCATTAAACTCTGGTGGGTAATACTAAAAATGCAATCAGACTGTATACATAAATCAATTTCTAGAAACAAATAAGTCATATATGCAAGAAATAATTAAAGTAATCCTACATAACAGTCCTGTTAATTATTAATAATATTTTAATTTCAATACACCCAATCCTTACGAGCCAGATTCTATGGAAGCATTAGTACTAATAAGTAGATAAAATAATTAAATCATTTCATATAAGCGGGGTACTTACACCGAAATGCCCTTTAGTTATCAATTTGACTAAATTTGTAACATAACATGTTGCGAGGCAGATTTCATTAAAGACATTTGTAGCACAATGATTTGTAAAACCATTGCGCCAGAGTTCAAAATCAAATAACAACAAAATAGGTGTTTGAACAAAAAAGTATAACATACAAAATTAATGAAACCATAGATAATTTTGTTGTTATACCAATGTAGGAATAAAATAAGTGATGAAACCATGGGGGGAAACCTAGTGTACATAACATCACAACCATTGGTCACCAGCTTAGTCAGTAATTAATAAATTTAAATGAAATCTGCCGCGCGACGCCAATTAATTTAACTTTAAAATGCTTCATTTCCCTAAGTCTTCCCAATGTACAACTCTTGGTCCTGTATTTACAGAAGGTAGAATTATAATTTAACTAGTTATTTACATTGCGCCAATGTAGATGGCGCTGTGGACGTCAAATCCCACAAACTAAATCACACAAAAACAGCTCATTAATCCTTAAATTAGGACAATTAAAACGCACAACCATTTTAAAATCTATGACGTCATCAACAAGAAACCAAAATGGCGGCGGTAAAGCGACGTCCACACGGCACTCAGACCTACGCCTCGGTCGCGACAGGTTCCCGCGCGTGATGTATCTTGACATGCTTATTGTGATTAGATTTATTGCTCGACGTCTTCCCGCATATATTGCACGAGAACGGCCGAGCACCGCTATGCACCTTCATATGTTCGGACAAATAATAACTCCTATGGAAAGACTTACCACACTCTGGCACTTTGCACACATATTTCTTGACCATTTCATGTTCCCTGACGTGCCGTTGACAGTTATACTTTCTTATAAATTGACAGCCGCAGTAATTGCACGTGTAAGGACGCACTGATTTGTGGGCGTTCATGTGTGATATATACTCCGTTTGTCGTATGAAGGCACCTTTGCACAAGTGGCATTTGAACGGTTTGGCCGATCGACTCATGTGGGTCCATCGGTGCAGTTTGAGGTTCCATTTAGTTGTGAATGCTTTGTTACAGATGATGCAAAGGTACGGTTTCTTACCGCTGTGGGTAAGGAGGTGCGCACGAAGGTTTGTTCTGAGGTATATCTGAAAATTTTATATAAATTATTTAATGCTATCTTATTATCTTGAGTATATTTTTTTTTATTCTGGATACAAAGAGACGTAGAAGTTTTTAAAATCATTTGCCGAATAAGTTCGATACATTTTTTTTAAAAGCGCTTTAAAGTTCAAAACATTTAGTTAAAATTCTTTAATTCCAACCATTCTCGGGCAATATTTTAAGCTGTTAGTAGTAGGTTCAGTTTTTGTTAATATTTTTTATTTATTGACATGCCTTCTAACTTAATACATCAAATAATTGGACCCTAGCAGCTGTAATCCCAAAAAAATCAATAAAAAGCAAAAAAAAAAGGATATTTTAAAAAAATCTTTAAAATTGTATGTCTCCGTTAAGTTTCGGACACCATATTACGGAATCAAATCCATCAGATATGACCTGAATAATAACGTCCTTTAATATTCAGTACGACTTTCCCTGTATATACCTAGATAGACTAATATTGTTTGTTCCAAAATCACGTAAACGGCGGCTGAACGGATTCGCTAGTGCACCGCTGGCAAGAATCTCGGCATTTTGTATTATGTTTGGTTACGGTGGTAGGGTACTTTGTAGTACCCGACTGGCTACCACCCTCAAGTTAAAAATCTGTCGCCAAACTTGTCCGACAGGTGCACTTGAGAGCCAGTTCCAATCTAGGCTTTGTGTTTACCACCTTCGGCAACATAAAAGTAAAAAAAAAGTAACCTGTTTACAGATGGGGCACGGTACGTTCTCGAGATTGCCCTTAACACGGTTCGAGAGAAAGTACTCGTTGTGTGATCGTCGCACGTGGCGGGTGAGCGAGGCGGCGTGCACGAACTTGTCGCTGCAGTAGAGGCACGCCTTCGGCTTCTCCTCGTGCGTCTCCCGGTGCCGGAGGATCATGGCGCGCGAGTGGAACACTGCGCCGCACTGGCACACGAAGTCGCGGACCTTCGCACGCTTGCCGAGGTGATGACGGTCCCTGGGTTGGGTAACATTATCTATGTACATCAGGGAACTTTTTGGGGGGAGCTTGCGAAGTTTTTTTTTAATTATTTCGGTAGTGTTTTGTCTAAGTGCACAAGTGAAGTGAAATGAAAGCGTGTATCGTGACTTCAGGTTGTCTCAAATAGTGCGTAATAGTTTTAGTGGAACAGCCGCCAATTTCACTCAAACCTATATGACATGACTATAACATAAAAGAAGAATATTTAAAATAAAGAAATGGCTCCCACTGAGCAGAGCTTGGATGAGAGAAGAAGAAATAGCCGCCCATGTTCTGCTGGAATGCGGCGGGGTGACCGATCAAACCACCTGGAAAACCCGGATAATATCAGGGAGACGGTCAGCAACGTCAAGGCGCTGGCAAGCTTCCTTGAAGAGATAGGATGGCTGGAGTAATCTCAGCCAATCACCCTCCGACGCAAAAAGGGCGCATTCCGACGCTCCGACGCCTAATTGCGGAAACCAACCGAAAAGATGAAGACGAAGAAGAAGAAGGCCTATTTTAATATTCCATTAACAAATATGGTGTTTGTTTGTCACCTGTGCTGCAACATGTTGGAGTACCGTCGGAAGGTGTCATCACAGAGGGTACACTTGATCGGCGCCCGCCCGGTGTGCACGTTGTGATGCTCCATCATCTTCTGTCGGGTTATGAACCTCTTCTCGCATACGTCACATCTATAACAATCATATTCGAAACCAACAACTTAATTAAGTGATTTTATGTCAGTGATAGCTCAGTGGTAGTGACGTCGGATACGGCGGCAAAGGTCGTTTGAGCTTGAGCTTTCGGTGAAGGAAAACATCGTGAGGAAACCATAGCACGGTGGTAATGTACTTTGTAGTACCCGACTGGCTGGCTACCACCCTCGAGTTCAAAATCTGCCAAGCACCTATCGGTGAGTTCCGACAGCTGCACTTGAGAGCCAGGGCTTTTTGTGCTTAACACTTTCGGACACATCAACATTTACCATGGTGAGATTGCGGTCAAACACAAGCTTATCCTAAACTAAAAAAAAAAAAGATAAACATTTAACAAAATAATAATAGGCTGGCTACCACCCTCGAGTTCAAAATCTGCCAAGCACCTATCGGTGAGTTCCGACAGCTGCACTTGAGAGCCAGGGCTTTTTGTGCTTAACACTTTCGGACACATCAACATTTACCATGGTTAGATTGCGGTCAAACACAAGCTTATCCTAAAGATAAAAAAGGCTCAAGTCCAAAAGTCGATTATATTTTTTCCCGGGATAAAAGTATCCTATGTCCTTCTCCAAGGTTCCATCTATCTCTATACCAAAATCAAACTAAATCCGTACAGCGGTTTAAGCCTGCATAGGTAACAGACAGACAGACACACTTTCGCATTTATAATATTAGTATGGATATTCATTACAATATTATGAAATAAAACTCACTTATAATTCTTAATTCCTAAATGCGTCTTGATATGTAACGCCAAATTGGCCCGCCTAAAGAAGCACTTTCCACACGTGAGACATTCCAACGGATGTATCTTGAGATGAGC
Source organism: Ochropacha duplaris (assembly GCA_951361185.1). Classification (NCBI taxonomy): domain Eukaryota; kingdom Metazoa; phylum Arthropoda; class Insecta; order Lepidoptera; family Drepanidae; genus Ochropacha; species Ochropacha duplaris. The sequence continues at coordinate 11,235,453 of OX592701.1, read as the reverse complement.
ATGGAAGGCCACATCGGTGAGTTGATCAACTTTACACGTTGGACACACGTAGTCCTTCCGCCGCCTCTTGGTCTCCTGCTTTATGAGGACCTCGATCTTAGGCTTGGCCTCGGGTATTGTGTCGTACACTTGGAGAATGGTGGATGTTATTGATTCCTTCGTGTCTATAGCTAGGAGTTTACCTGGAAAGAAAAGAAGGCGATGATAGCTGTGGTAAGTGACGTCGGATACCGCGGCGAAGGTCGTGGGTTCGAATCCTACAGTGAGCTTGAGGCTACCAACCTTAAGTTGAAAATCTGTCGCCAAGCACCTGATGGTGTGGTGCCAGATGCATTTAAAACATTGTAAAAAAGTCGTCAACACATTGTCAATTTCCGTAGTATTACTGTCCATAAGAGACGGTTGTCACTTACCATCATGCAATCCACCTCCTTTCTTGTCAGACTTGTGGTAGAAAAAAGGCCATACGAGGGTACAAGCTACTGAAGGTTTGGCATTTAGCGACAACAGTAGAGGATACGGTAACCGCTTACCATCAGGACGGCCGTATACTTGTTGCTTGAGTCATTCATGCCATTTATCAAACTCAAATGTATTAATATTTTGCTGTCCATATATTACTATGCAGGTGTCCGGTAAGTAATACAATAACTTAAGGGAGAGAGTCACGGGAATATTTCTGATTTTTATAATTGATTTTTGAATTTCTGTATATAAATATCTTGAAAATGGTGACACTTTTACTGAGGTCATTTTTGTATCAAACTCAAACTCAAAATGTTTTATTAAATTTTGGGACACTTAAGGAACACTTATTGAACGTATTATTGCTATTTTTAATGCTATTGTTACTGTTACCACCATTTCCAAATAAAGACCTGTCAGGAGAAGAAACGGCGAAACAAACTCCCTATATTTATATAGTATATTTGGTAGGACACCCGCCCATCTTTCCCCCCTTAAGTTTTTCGTAATACTTACGTTCATTGAACATTTAGGCATAGATAACCACATTAAAATGTATAGAGAATAGCGTAAAATGCAGCAGGGAACACTCTATACTTTCAGATTTTGCCATCCATACAAAGTTGATAAAATTAAACCTGTATTGTATGATAACTTACTTGTCAACATAGTTGTATCGGGCTTCTCCTCTTTCTTGATGGTCCTGGTAGTGACGAGGCGGCTGTAGGAAGTCTTGGTGACGGAGCAGGTGGCGGGCGGACGCGGCGCACTCGGCTTGTGATCGTGCGCGTGCGCACTCGACTTGTGCGCGCGTATCTCCTTCAGCGAGGCGAACTTGGCGCCGCACTGCGTGCAAGAGTACTGTCTGTGTGCGCTCTTTGGGAAGTGTAGCGCTTCCTCTCTGCAATTACATTGTTTTGTCTCAAATCTGTCACTCTGTTAACAGTTTCAATAGCATCTTATCATAAACTAGCTGTTCCACGCGGTTTCACCCGCGTTCCCAAGGGATCTTATCCTATCCCGGGATAAAAAGTAGCCTATGTGTTATTCAAACTCAAACTCAAATATATCTTTATTAAGTAAACTTATTACAAGTATTTTTAATCGTCTATTTGATTCATGTTAAATTCTAACGCTCGGTTCGGAAGGTTGCTTTTGCTGAGAAGAGTCTATTCCAGACTATAATCAATCTCTATGCCAAATTTCATCCAGGTCCTTTTAGCCGTTTTGGCGTAAATGAGTAACAAACATACATCCATCCATCCAAACTCTCACATTTATAGTATTAGTAGGATTAACCGCCGCTCTGACGTTGATGACATGACAGCTCCGAAAATGCGGCAACTCAATATTTTAGTGTGTATTTGCAAGGATGCTAGTGTGCGTGAAAACATTGTGTCGCGGAATCAATGAATGGTGTCATTTCTTGCAACGAGACTGAGCTCGGTTCGGCTCGGGTACGCTTCGGGTTCGATTTAGGCGTAGTATTTGTTGCCGCATTTTTCAAGTATGACAGCGGCATCTAGTCCGAGCGGCGCGCGAGGAGAGGACCTATATTAATCTATGCATGTATGTTATTTTATAATACACATTATTTATTTTACAATTGATAGGCCAGTTTGTGATTTTGTAGCCGAAGAACTCGCATATTTATTATTTTAAAGATTTTATTTTTATGTTTTTTCGACTCCTTTGTAGCCATGGTGAAATGTCGTGAAATTTGGATCGACCTCTCTCTCTCTCCCCCCATAATTTCACAAGAGATTTTTCAAAATGCGTATTTTGTGTGTTAATCTGAGCTTAATTGCGTTGGATTTTGCATTGGATTATGCAAAATCTTACAACAGAATACTTAAATAGGAACTACTAAAACTCGTAAAAGAATATTCTTTCAAATTCAGTTCGCAGAGACTCATGAGTGGTCTAAGGGTCTTGCCGTAGTATCCTCAGTTTAAGTGTATTCCGAACCGCTGTTAAGAGTCAATCATAACGTTCATAAGAGCCTAAACTAAATAAATGTTTGAATTTCAGTTTCAAGTTAGGCACCTATTGGAGTGTTTATAAAAATTACTGACCACAAAACTGTTGAACGATCGTTTTGATATACACACGCCCTAGACAGGGTTTTAAAAATAAATCCTTATATTAAAAATATATGCTTAACAAAAAATCTAGTAAAATATCAGTGTAGCGTAAAAAAATTATGTGAACTCGGTGATTAAAATAAATTCTTTGCAAAATTGTAAATAAATCGTAAATGTCAACAACAAACTTTTTAAAATATGCTCCAAATAAAATTAACGTTCCATTACTGACATACAAGTTTGTAAATATTCGTATTATAATCAACAACAGCTTAATAGAATAAAAATATTTTGGGTATAATTTGTTATAGTTTTATTATAAGACATTTTATTTAAACATATTTATTGATTAAATTCCAGTATAAACTCGCTCAAATAACTCAAATAATATCAAAACTTTTATAAAATATCTGAGTGTTAAGGAATGTTCTGGAATGAATGATTGAATGATTTTTTTTGTATTTTTGTCACTTTTGTAAACGTTAAGGACCTTATGCACCATCCATCTTGCTGTACGTCCCGCCAAGGCCATAGCAAGCACGGTGAAAAACAATTATACCTGCGATTTTTTTTTGATATTGTCATTCTTATAGCAGTTATAAAAAAATATATAGTGATTTTGTGCAATCACTTCCTGATCTTTTTTTATAAACGTTTATAAACTTATATTGATAGTTTTTCAGACGATGATAGCTCAGTGGTAGTCACGTCGGATACCGCGGCGAAGGTCGTCAGTTCGAATCCTACAATGAACTTGAGCTTTCGGTGAAGGAAAACATCGTGAGGAAACCATCGCACGGTGGTAGGGTACTTTGTAGCGACTGGCTGGCTACCACCCTCAAGTTGAAAGTCTGTCGCCAACCACCTATCACTGCGCTTGAGAGCCGGTTTCCTTTTAAGCCACACCTTGGGCCACATCATCACTTAGTATGGTGAGATTACGGTCAAACACAAGCTTATCCAAGGGTAAAAAAATGGTTTTAAAAGGTCACTTACAAAGCTTCTCGTTTCTCTGTGACGTCCATTTCCGAGTCGTCCGAGGGCCAGCTCTCGCGAGCCATCAGGTCGTACGGCACCGCTGGACTCACCTCCGAGTACAACTGTGGAAACCATCAACCATCTAAAAACACTACTGTGACTTCTTATTACAATAAATATAATTATTACACTCAAACGTTTTTAAGTTTATTTCCATACTAGCTGTTCCGCGCGGTTCTAAGGTACGTTGCCGGCCTTTTAAACGGGAATACGCTCTTTTCTTGAAGGTCCCTAAGTCGTATTCCTTAAGTGCGAGTCGGACTCGCGCACCGAGGGTTTTACACAAATAAATCATCTGTAAAAATCTCAACTGTCTAGCTATCACGGTTCATGAGTTACAGCTTGGTGACAGAACAGACGGACGGACAGTTGAGTCTTAGTAATAGGGTTTCCGTTTTTACCCTTTGGATACGGAACCCTAAAAGGATAGACAAAAGCCCACTTAAAGAGAAGCACAATAAAGGAAGCCAAAGAAAAAGGAATTCGATCGCGTTCCTGTGCGGTGCGAGTCACGCGGGATAACGTACGCGCACAACTTGGTGCACGTTGCTTCACTTGGAGACTATTGTACCTATACGTACGCTCATTCTACCTTTGTAGGGTTCCGTACCCAAAGGGTAAAAACGGGACTTCGCTGTCTGTCCGTCCGTCTATATGTCACCAGGCTGTATCTCAAGATCCGCGATAGCTAGACAGTTGAAATTTTCATAGATGATATATTTCAGTTGCCGCTATGACAACAAGTACTAAAAACAGAATAAAATAAATATTTAAAGTGGGCTCCCATACAACAAACTTGATTTTTTTGCCATTTTTACGGAACACTTCGCGCGCGAGTGCAACTCACACTTGGCCGGTTTTTTATTTGTTCTGCGTTATTACTATGGACGTATTTTAATACTGCACATGTTTATATTAAACTAGAAAGTCACCATGATAAAATGTAACGGTTAGGATGTGAGGCTTCAACTGATTGCTGAGGTTCTTGCTGGAGTCTTCTCAGTTTAAGTGTATTCCGAACCGGTGGCAGTCAATTGTAACGTTCATAAGTACCTTCCCAGGGCCTAAACTGAATAAATGAGATTTGATTTGATTTGAAAAATCCTGTTTAATTCACTATTTTAGGGTTCCATATCCAATCATCCAAAAATAAATCATTATAATAGAGATCATGTCTATATTCAAGAAAAAATACCTAACACCAGTGTATAAAACATCAAAAATACACGAAAATAGCGAACACTAAGAACACTAGCGAATATTTTTAATTAGCAATTTAACGACAAAGAGTTGGTCTTTTGATGGTGTATATTTATGACGTCACAAGTATGTATTTCATACAAATCATCGTTTTGACATTTAATAAAAAGAAGCTGATTTGATGTCAGTCACCATACCTATTTCGTTAATTTCGTAGGTAGGTGCTCTAAGAACTAGACAATGGTGTTGAGAAATTGCGAAAAAACTTCAATGTAATTATTAGATACCGCCTACCTATCAACCTGTCTGTTCAATTACAAATTACAACGAAATGTTATCTCCTGAAATGGTAAAGGAAAACATTGAGGAAAACTGCTTAGGTATGTAAAATTATTATTTGAAATCAATTTGTCCCGCCACAAAAGGAAAAATAGAAAATAATATACATCCGATTTAAAATAACAGATAACATTTTTTGACCCTCACCATGGTAAATACCCATATATAAAAAACCCAGAAGGAAAGCGTGTATCTAGTTCCGCCGTCATAGATTCTGAAATTGAAGGTAGCTGGCCAGACGAAATAGAACCGTGCTAAGATTTCCTCACAAAGTTTTTCTTCACCGAAAGTTCAAGCTTCAAGTCATTAAGCTATCACCTTATTTCTCTCTTTAATAGGAATTAAATTTTCGAAACCTTGCGATTTCAATAAGTCCTTGCTGTTCACACCTAATCCTTTGCTACCCCATTATTTCACCAGCACAGCACAGGAGTTTAAATCCTTAATTGCCTGTCACTTGAGAATATTATAAAAGAGTTCATTTCATTTGGATGGAGCAAAAATTTGGCACATGTTACTTATTTGATAATCCTACTAATATTATAAATGTGAAAGTTTGGATGGATGGATGGATGGATGTATGTTTGTTACTCGTTCACGCCAGAACGGCTGAATGGATCTGGATGAAATTTGGCAAGTAGATAGATTATAGTCTGGAATAGCATATGCTACTATTTATCCCGGGAAAAGAAAAGATCCCTCGGAACGCGGGTGACACCGCTCGGAACAGCTAGTAACAAAATATAGGATATTAAAAATGAGTGACATGATGGCCAGGGCTGTTTATGATGATAAAAATATATTACCCCGCTCCAAGACTCCATATCGCCGTTGCTCTCCTGGCCGCTGAGCTCCCCGCGCGGCGGCATCCGCTCGTCCGCGCAGATGTTCAGAGGAGCCTCTCCCTCGCTCCGGCTCTCACTCAACACGTCCGCCTTGCTGTCTCGCTCGCAACATTCCACCTCCCCACCTACCTCCCCCTCTCTACCACCCAACTCCGAATAATCAAGCCCGGTACTCTCTGCTATCTTGTAGCTCTCATGAATGAAGTTCGGCAGCACGAACTCACTCTCATTGTCCTTCTGCGAGGGCTCCCCCCAAATACTTATAGATCCTTCCTTGAACGCCGAAGATTCTCTCTCCGCGTCGAAAGTTTCTACTCTATCTGGAGTGAAATAATCAGCATAAATGTTATCTCCGAAATAATTCTCGTTCATCATGTTCACGAATTGTTTATTTTTTGAAGCCGCTTCGAGATCTAGCAACTCTCTATGATTAGATTCATCGTCGAAATCACCAGCGGACATATTTCCATAGGTAATCACGTTGATAGGGCGTAAAGTTTCTAATGGTGTGAGGACGCCGCCTGACGCCTCGTTGCTAAATCCCCCTTCATTGCTTGTGTATACCTCATCCTTAACTTGTATCATGTCAACAGTTGTCGTGTACTCATTGGAGTTATGCTGATTCGATGGTGGATTTGGCTCTATGTCCATTGACTGCTCCTCAGTGTCTGCATCAAAGTTTTTATGCTCATCATTTTCTTTGACCATTTCAATTGATACAGTCTGTAAAACACTACACTTGTCTTTTTTCTCGTTTCTGTCTGCTTTTTGTTTCTTATTCATAGTAAAATTTTCTGGTGATCTACAAATTGACGATGATGGTACGGGCTCCGTTTCTGTCTTGGTCGAAACACTCACGCCTGACGTCTTAGCATTCTTTATGTGTAAAACTTTTTTGTTCTTCTTCACATAAATATTGTTCAGTCTTAAAGTATTGTTCCTAAATGGCTTGGTTGGAAATTGAACCTTCTTCTCAATGTTAATAACTAGAGGATTTCGTAATGGCTGGCTGTTTTCAGGCTTGGGTGATATTAGAGTATGATCAGTAGAGTTGTCACAATGCTCAGATAACTCACTACAAGGTGATATTGAAGGCTTCTCATTGCATATAAGATCTGGCACTGGACAACTATCTGCAAACTCAGTTTCCAATTTATTATCTACTGTATTTGATTTATTAGAACAATCTTTGTACAATGGTGGATTACCAACATTTTTTATCACAGAGAATGAATGAGAGACAATGCTATCACTACTCGATATTGAGGGCTGTGTACAATCATCTGATATGATCGTTTTGCTATCATCTAAGTCAGGTAGGATCTTCTCTGGTGATTCAGAGCGCTCTGGATAATCGGGATCATTGGAGCAAGTAAGATCCATCACTGTATTCACCATGTTCTTATGGTGCTGTACAGGAACTTCTACTTTTATATTACTTAAAATTTTTAGGCCCTTACTCGGTCCTGGGATATCACATTTAGTTTCAGCCTTTTCAACCATTTGCTTTTCCTTTTTGTCCCTGGATGAGCAACTTTCTTGCGGAAGTGAAGTAGTGGTTTCACAACTAACTACAGGCTCTGAGGATACTATTGGGCTGACTTTGACCATAAGAGTTTTATTGGTATCACTTGTGTTTGGCACAGTCTTATCAAAATGTGCTCCAACGTCTACTGACATGGTGTCATTAAACATAGGTGGGGGACAGGCCTTAGGCAGAAGCTGTTGAGGTGTTGTAAACATACATGAGGTATTTCCAAACTGATCTACAACCATCACATTCTGATACATGGAGCTGGCCTGGGCTACATTTGTGACATTCTCATGACCACTGAGAACTGTTGGCATACTTGAAATAAAAGGCTTACCATCTAAATTATGAACCATTTCCCTATAAATAATCTGTGAATTTTGAGTGACAACTGTTGTACTGGGAGTGAAACTTCCTGAGGTTAAATGGTTAAACTGGTTTGTACCTTTCTGAGAAGCCATACCTTTGGTGTCTATTTGCATTGGAGCAGCAGTCGGTAAATTACCAGTCATTATCATATTATTGTGCACATTCTTTTGAACAAAGGGTGGTGCCGTTGGAATCACTACATTCATGGGCTTTACCCCAGGAGCTAGATATTGCACACCACCCATATTAGGTTTAACAAGTAAATTATTAGTTTTGGGCAATATTTTAACAAGATCATTGGCTTTCCTAGGTACAGTGGGCATCAAAGTTGTCTGTAATTTCATCCCAGTCCCCAGTGGGGGCATGTTGTAAGCAAAAATATTATTAGAATTTTCCATAGCATTGTACTCAGCACTGCGTGAATATTTAATCTCTTCCTGCTGATCTTGATAGTAGATGTACTGTGGATCAAAATCTATATGTTGGGATGCTGGCTGGTAAGTTTGCTGTATCTTATCACTTTTCATAACAAAAGAGGGGCCAGATTGTTGTTCAGAATTAGTGACAGAGTTATCAAAGTTAATTTCTGCCATTCGAGTGTCTGGAGTGACATTCCTAGAAACATTAGTCACTGGTGTTGTTTTAGGGGTTCTACTAGGTGTTCTGCTGGGTGTCCTACTAGGTGTCCTACTCGGTGTTCTGCGCCAGTATCGGTCATGCTCAGCACTCCGTTGGGAACTGTTCCATCGTGCACTATCATCTGTTGCTGGTGTCCGAGACCTGCTCCTGTATGACCTTTCAGAGAGGACAGGTGTGGATGTTCTACTTCCATAGCTGCTACTCTTAGCTGTAAGGCAGCACAGTGCTTTGATGACCTGATCTTTGGGATGTGTGTCAAGGTGAGACTCCAGGGACATCCCATTGTGGAGGTAGAGAGTACAAACGGGACATTGTACTAGATGATCCATGTTTACGTCACTTTGTTTGAGAACAGACGAAATCCGTGCTCCCAGCACCGCCCGACGGCACTGGTGTGGCGATTATATATTTAAACAGTCACAACGCACTCACTCAGACCAACAGGCCAGTCCGCACAAAGTCCGTGACGCGCATATCTACTGTTCACAAGTAAACCTCTTCAACGACCCACAACAATACATATCTTCGTTGAAAGTCGTCTCCTTATCGATCTGTCAGACAAAATACTCCGTATAAATATACACAATATATACACTACGTCGAATTATACAAACTTGTTCAACGTGCAAACAGAGGACAAAAGAAAACAAAACTTCGAGATAAAGGCCATTGAGACATAAAAAGTTGAACATTAGTATGGTAAAGAATGAAATTTATACAACGTCTACGATTTATGCACGGTAGCCGAGTTTACCTGGTTATATTGTTTGTCATGTATACTCCATGGCATTGAAGACTCTAAATAATGCTTTAACTATATAAGACTATGGTAAATCTAAAAATATTTCCAAATAGTCAGACATATTGCAGACGTCTCGTTCACGTTCACACACAAAACTTTTCTATTCCGATATACGCACTCACACGTTGATAACCACATCGTGGCGATGTATTATTATAATTTTATTCTATACATTTTAGTCAATATGAAGAATTATTTATGGAACGATTCATGCGTAGAACGAAGTACATTTCATCTAAATGCCATAGACAGTACTTGGTCTATATATTTCAGTCCTTGATATCAAAGAGAATATAACTTTGATTATTAAACCGAATGCTCTAACTAAGGAATATAAACACTACGTTTTACTCTTTGATTATGGCTGGCTTAATACTCAAAGGTTTTACTTGATATATTAATGAGAGAAGAACTGACTGATGACTGACTTATATTCTATTCGGGCCGGAAACAAATCCAAAAAATCTAAGATTATAAAAGTCAGTCCCAGTCCAGCCATTCTCGAATTATAAATAGTGAGTGTAACTTACCTGACATTGTTTTATATGGATAATAGATAGCGATATTTTAGCTACAGCCAAAGAGTATGTAACCGCTACGCTTAGCTACAGCTGCATTCGGCTACACTAGGCTACTAATGCTGTGAAAAATGGCGACATCAGGCCCTGCGTTGTTGGCAGCACTGTTATGTTAGCCTGATTGACACACTTTGGATTGACATTTGACTTGATTTGACGTTTGTCGTCAAAGAGTACATAACTATATATACATATATATATATGTTTGTCGTGGTGAATAATTATAACTAATTATTATAGAAAATATTTAACAATCTAACACAAACAACAATGTCTTACAATTACGAAGAAATAACTTGCAGTGGTATGTACTTCTACGGAAGAATCAAAACTATTATCCCACTATAGTTCGAAAGTTAAAATTGGAACCATTCAATACTAAATAGTAAGTTATCGAAAACATGAATGTTTAGAGGTTAAAATGTACTTCCAGAAGCCCGAGATTTGCTTCGTCAGTGGAGGGAAAACAATGAAAGAAAGAGTGAAGACGTCGTTGAACTTTGGCTTGCAGTACTTGGTGGTGACATGGACAAACTTGGCAATGAGAGTAAGATTTAAATATTATTACATACTAGCTTCCGCACCGCCGTTTGATCCACGTTCTCCAGGTAATGAAAATAAATTAAACCTATAGACAGTGATAATGAAGCTTTCCATTAGTGAAAGAATTTTAAGAATTGGTGCAGTAGTTCCAAATATAAACAAAACAAACCTTACCTTTATAATATTAGTATAGGATAAATTAGCAATAACATTCCTTAAAAACCAATAAACAATGGTTACACCACAAAACATATATACACACAAGCCCTCTAAAGATGAACCCCTTTTATCTTTAGTCCCAAAACTTATAAAAAAATAATTGAGATTCAATTTGGCCCCATGGCTTGCAGATGGAATTGTTGTCCCAAAAACAACCTACAAACAAAATGCTGGTATGTGATTCACAATCCAACTATGTGACAAAAGAGAACCATTGTGCTCCAAGGAGAGACACCCTAGCCATCATATCACTGCATTTTATGTGATTGTTAAGTCAACTTTTAAGGTTTGCCCAGAGATAGCCATCTTTAATTTATTCCACTCACAAACAACATTGTATGAAACAAAATGTATTGCATTATTATTTTAAAACATTGTTAGACGGAGGACTGGCCACCCATAATGAAATGAAATTGATTATTCATCCGAATAGGCCTTCACATGCACTTATGAATTAGTCAGACTCTAAATGCTCGGTTCGGAAGGTTGCTTTTGCTGAGAAGAGCCAGCAATAAACTCAGCAATTACTCTTTTCAAAAACAACTTACACCTTTATTACATTCAATAATTATTTATCTAGTCTCACTGACAATAGTTGCATAGCAAAGGTAATTCTAATTTAGGGGGCCAGGAAACACTGTATACAAAAATAATAATGATAAGAAACATTGAAAATGCAAATAAATGATTTTTGTTTGTTCTTTTTTATATACAACAATATTATTTTCAGAACATGTTCTTTTGGAGCAAGTGATATTTGCAGCACTAGACTGTCATAGCTATGGACTGGCAAATTTTTGCATCGCGACACTTTCCAATGAGTTCCCGGGCAGCATGCGAGTCTTGAGATACAAAGCTGCACAGTTGGAAGCCGAGGAGAAGTCAGTATTTTTACAGTTTCCACTAAAATTTCATGAGCTTACAACAATGTCTCTTAGCATCTTAAATTTTTTTTTATTCTGGATAAGCTTGTATTTGTCCACAATCTCACCATAGTAAGTAATGGTGTGTCCGAAGGTGGTAAGCACACAAAGCCTAGAAGGGAAATGCTCCCAACCAAATGCAGCACTCAGTTGGCGACACTTCAACTTGAGGGTGGTAGCCAGCCAGTCAGGTAACTACAAAGTAACCTACCAGACCACCTGCTAGACGCGCCTCAAAGAGATTGTAAACTTTAATATTTATACCCGGTTTCACATGGATACCACAGCATATACGCCTATATTTTGTCTGTCCTAGTGTCTTATCAGGATATTTATATGTGGCGCACGTAAGTAAACAGTAAACCTCCCAGTTATATTTTAACTCCCTCGGGAACGCGGGTGAAACCGCGGCACCGAAGCTAGTGTTTTATGCAAGAATACATGAACCTCTGTTTTGGCGAGAATGCAAAAGCACATTATGTATATATAAATGGTTTTTTGATCATTACATTTCAGGTATGATGAAGCCCTAGAGATATTGGACGGCATAATTAAAGCTGACGAAACTAATTCAGCTGCTAGGAAGCGCAGAATCGCCATTTATAAAGCGCAAGGGCTTGTCACGGAGGCTATTAAGGAACTGGTTGACTATCTTAAAAAGTAAGTTGAAATAATTACCCTTTGAATCGCCGATCGGACCGCCCGAAAACTGCCTATGTAAAAAAATCCAGGAATCGAGACTCAAGCTATTAAAATCTACAGTTGTACAAAAAAGTTTTTGACGACCGATTTTTAAAGCTTAGCTTTCGAGATCAACACCAAAAAATGGGAAGCCCTGGTGACCGCAACAAATGTAAGAATCCTGATTGAAGGATATACAAAATACAAAAACTTTTATTTCCAGCAAATTCACATATTAACTTCATAACAAAAAAATATATAATATGCTGATTTTAGATTATATCCTATTACTCTAGGTTGCCTGTATGTAAGAAATCGCTTCAGCGATAAGGCCGCCTATTTGTTTTCACTGTTTTCTGTCTTTTGTGTTACTTGTAAATTTTGTTATGTGGTGTGAACAATAAAGTATATTTTCGTCCCATCTATTCGAAAAGGACGACTTGGTTCGCTTTTTATTATTATTATAGCTTGTATTCCACATAACAGTTTCTTTTAAATATAATTTATGTCATTCTATACTATTTCTTCGTTTCTGTGTTATGTGGCCCCCCATGGGTAAAAGACTCCTCCATTTTTTTCCACCTTTCCCTGTCTTTGGCTGTGTGCATCCAATCTTTTCCTGCCTTATTTATTATGTCATCAGCCCATCTTTTCTTCTGCCTTCCTACACTTCTTTTGCCTCTTGGGCCCAGCCATTTAGTTGTTAGGTGAGTGCATCTTTTGGCATTGTACCTTGCTAAGTGTCCTGCCCAGTTTCACTTCTGTTTTAGACGAAAATGTAGAGCATCTGTTAATTTAGTTTTCATGCGGATATATGTGTTCCTTGTTTTTTGTATTTTCTAAGTTTCAAGATACTTCTTTCCATCGCATGTTGGCAAGAAGAGATTTTATTTTAATTTTTTTCCGTGAAGACCCATGTCTGGCTAGCGTAAGTTAAGCTTGGAAGAATGCAGGAATTTTGGGGACAGCGGGTCTCCCAGCCGTGCCCGTCTTCCAATTGTGAACTCCTCCCCTTGTCTTTCCAGCTTTACTCTGCTCACACTTTTAGAATAGATGTTTTTTATGATGTTTACATAAGTTTTGTTTATATTATTATGTCTTAGGGCAGTCCATATAGAGGAATGTGCTATGCTATCGAATGCTTTGGCATAGTCCACAAATGCTTATGACTTATTAAATTCTTTGTATTTCTCTATTATCTGTTCTATTGTGTGAATGTGGTCAATCGTTGAGTATTGTGGCCGGAAGCCTGCTTGTTCAATTGGTTGTTTTGTGTCAATTACCGATGCTATTTGGCTTAAAATTATTGATGAGAAGAGTTTGTATATTGTGGAGAGTAGGCTGATAGGCCTGTAGTTGCTGATGTCAAGTGGGTTTCCTTTTTTATACAATAGTATTATATTTGCTTTACACCATTGTGAAGGTACTTTCTCTTTTTCCAGTACTAGGTTGAAAAGTTCAGCTAGATATGTAGTTAGGATTGGCGCTCCGATTTCCAGGGCTTCGTTTGGGATGTTATCTTCGCTATCCGTTATTTGCTCTATAATTGTATCTGCTGTATCGTCTTTAGTTATATTACTATTTTCACCCTCTTGCGTAGTTTCTTGTGGTGGTTTTTTATATAAAGAAGTATAGAAAGCTGTTGCACATTCTATTATATCTTGTCTGCCTTTTGTTTCGCCGTTCCCTCTATTCAATCCCTGTACCCAATTCTTGTGAGTAGTTAGTTCTTAAAATGCCCTTTTTGAGCTTCGGAATGATAACATATTTTTTTCTATAATTTTTCTTCTGTGGTTATCGTAATCTCTTCTAATTGATCTGTTGGCTTGTTTGAACAATTCCTTTAACTCCTCTCTCATGTCTTTGGATTTGTTTTTCGTGAACATCAGTTCGGTTCTTCTACAGATTAGGTTTTGTGTGTGTTTGCTAATGATCCTTTCTTTGTATTTTTTGTTTTCTTTTTCATCCATTTTAAGGCTCTTTGTGATTGCTTCTTCCAATTTACCACTAAAGGATTGTACAATCTTATTTTCCTTTAGGAATTCTTATATTGTTGATAAGTTCTTTTTCAGGTTTAGTATGTAGTTGCATTTCTCATGTGTGGACTTCAATTTATTGGGTAGGGTTTTGAAGGTTCCCCGGCTCGCTTTAGGTTTTTTAATTTTCACAGAGCATCTTACAAGCCTCTGGTCAGATGGGAATCTTATTTTGTTCAAAACTTCTACATTTGTTATGCATTTTGGGGTAGGACTCAGTATAAAATCAATTTCATTTTTCGTTTTATGATCTGGCGATATCCATGTTCCTTTTCTGGACCCTTTTTTCTTATAATACGTATTCATTACTGACAATTTGTTCTCGTATGCATATTGTATTAGGCGTTCACCCCTGGAGTTTCGTACACCATAGCCATATTTGTCCATTATTAAATCTTCGTGAGGTTTTGGTTGTCCAATTTTGGCATTAAAGTCTCCCATGATCAGCCTGTTTTTGTCAGCCAGTTCTTGCGCTCTTGTTAAGTCATTATAGAATTTTGTAATTTCTTCTTCGCTTGAACTCTCAGTAGGAGACTATACTTGGATCAGTGATTGTGGCCCCTCTTTGAAGTTTAGTTTTAGCAGAGCCACTCTCTCCGAAATACCCATGAAGCTCAATATATTATGCTTTAGTGATTTTTTTATTAAGAAGCCCACGCCATGAAGTCCCTGTGTCTCTCCTATAAAACAGAATATATAACCTTTATGTTCTTCGATGGTATACCCTAACTTTTTAACTTCTGCGAGTCCTATAATATCCCAATTTATTTTATCTATTGCATTATTTAGTTCTAGTATTCTTTCTTTTGTTGATAGGGATCTTACATTGATTGTGCATATTTTTAGGCCTAGTTATCTTCTCAATTTGAATCTCTTGCTATTGTGGTCGTCTTGCCCCACGGTGACCAGCCCGCTTGGGGTGCATTTTTTAGTAGTTGGTTTGGATAAAGTTGTGGTATTATTTTTGATTTTGTTCCGGGTGCCGGTGGTCGTTGCTGGTTCGCCTTTAAGTGTACCCAAAGGTGGTGATTTCTATAAGAAACTTTTAGCGGGCAGTAATGAGTTTTTAATCTTCTTTATTTTATAAGTGCGCCGGAATTATCTTTGCCGCGCACTTATTGAATTTGGAACTCTCTCATCTTAGTGTTCAGCGTCAATGCAATGGAACGCAAATAAACATTGTAAATTGAACATAATTAATTATCGTTGGATTTTTTTTTGCAAGTACACTCAGTCACGAAGTACACTCAAAAGCGGGTTCTCATAGAGGGTGATGAAAAGTAGAGTGTACCACTCGGGTGCAAATGTATTTTTCCCTCGCTTCGTTCAGGATGGATTCTGGATTCAAAAAAGCGCCCTCGCCGTAAAAATATTATGTTGCTCCCTTATGATCAATCTACTATTGTATTGTATAGTAAGGTACATAAGAATCAGTTGTTAAATGGTGGTGCATGATTAGGTTCATGTCGGACGTGGAAGCGTGGCAGGAGCTGTGCTCGCTGTACCTCCAGGTGCAGGACTACACGCGCGCCGCCTTCTGCGCCGAGGAGGTGATCCTGCACCAGCCCCACAACCATCTCATGCAGCAGAGACTTGCAGACATACGGTATACTATGGTAAGTATTAGTCACGGGCCGGATCAAGACCGCGGTCAGTATATATAACTAGTGGGCCCGGCAGACGTTGTCCTGCCATGAAATTAAAATAAAAAGAAACAATATTTGCGCCAACTGTCACACAACTGGCAGTTGTAGTCAAGAAAATTTAATATGGTGGTTAAGTTTTCTTAAATTTTCTAATGTTCCGCGCAACTTTTATACTTTTTTCTTTCATAAGAACCTTCTCCTTACAATAACAAATACAACAAAAAAAGAATTAGCGAAATTGGTCCAGCCGATCGAGCGTGATGCCGTGACCAAGGAAATAGGGATAAATTTTTATATAACAGATATTTAAAGCTTAGTTGAAATCTCACTGCGGGTGGATAACCCATCCTTTTAGCCTTGCCGCACAATGATTGGACGACTTTCGATTTTTTCTTTTTTTTTATGTCACAAGTTACTACGAGGCAGACGGGTCACCTGATGGTGAGTGACAACCGTCGCCTATAGACATTGGCAATACCAGGGGATTTCTAATGTGTTGTGCACCTTATTTCAAATGCCTTAAAGGCGAACTGGCTCTCAAGTGCAGCTGTCGGATTTTCAACTTGAGGGTGGCAGCCAGCTAGTCGGGTACTACAAAGTACCCTACCACCGTGCTACGGTTTCCTCACGATGTTTTCCTTCACCGAAAGCTCAAGCTCATTGTAGGATTCGAACCAACGACCTTCACCACGGTATCCGACGTCAGTACCGAATATCACATACGAAATGTTACCTTAATCGTCTACCAAATAGACCGCGACCGACATGACATATCATTTTAAAAAACAGACCCCAAAAGAACTCACCTCGTCATAATATTCCTGTATTTTTAGGGTGGCGTAGAAAACATGGAGCTTGCAAAGTCTTACTACTGTCAAGCTCTGAAACTGAATCCGGATAACATGAGGGCCTTGCTTGGCTTGTTCTTGGTAAGACACATTCAAAGTACTATTATGTACTAGCTGTCCCCCGCGGTTTCATATGGGTTATGGCGGTCAAAAAAATAAAAAACATTTTTTTATTTAACAACAAACTCAAGCGTGAGTCAAACGTATGACGTCCAATAAATAAGATCGCCATCAAAAGTAGAGAAAAGTTTTTTTTTTAACTTTTTGGATAAGTTTGTGTTTGACCGCAATCTCATCATGATAAGTGATAATGTGGCCGAAGGTGGTAAGCACACAAAGCCTAAATGGGAACTGGCTCTCAAGTACAGCTGTCTACTTGAGGGTAGTAGACGGCCAGTCAGGTACTACAAAGTACCCTACCACCGTGCTATGATTTCCTCAAGATGTTTTCCTAAGCTCAATTTAGAATTCGTACCCACGACCTTCACTACCACTGAGCTATCATCGCCGTAATTATTTATTTATTTTTAGAAAGATTTACAGCAAATAAAATCGCATAACAAAGAAAATGAATATCTTAATGCTAATAACAAATCTCCACCTATGTATATATTTATGATACTTTGTTAAGCCTAAATTCTACTAATTAATAAAATTATTTTTAAAAATAAAAAACAAAAACCGACTTCAAAACTGTAACCTATACCTATGTACAAACATAAACTAAAAAGTAAAGAATAATATTTTAATTTCAAAGCAAGAGCCTTAAAGGACAATCAACAAAATTATTGATATTTATATATCTATTTAATATTTATAAACAGTTCTTTTTGGAGTCGGTGCCAGCCAAGAAGAAGGACAGTTTTGAACTGGACACGAAGTGTTCATACGAGAAAACGTCTTACGACACCTCTCCTTACGGTAATGTTCCTTAGGTCTGCGCCGTCGCTCCCCTACTTTTCGAAAGTTTGTTACAAAGGCAGAATTAAACTGTCCTTCTTGGCTGGCACCGACTCCAAAAAGAACTGTTTATAAATATTAAATAGATATATAAATATCAATAATTTTGTTGATTGTCCTTTAAGGCTCTTGCTTTGAAATTAAAATATTATTCTTTACTTTTTAGTTTATGTTTGTACATAGGTATAGGTTACAGTTTTGAAGTCGGTTTTTGTTTTTTATTTTTAAAAATAATTTTATTTTTTAATTTTTAAAGTTTATTCCTTATTATATGTTATCCTAGGCAAAACTAGTTTGTCCTGAAATCGGGTCTGGCCGGTAAAATATAATATATAACTAGCGGGCCCGGCAGACGTCGTCCTGCCCTGAAATTAAAACAAATCTTGGAACTCGATTCCAGCGCCACCTACCGGGTCCAATTGTATTTTAAAACCTTCGAAGAACCCATTGAAGTATACACACGAAATTTCATCCAAATCCAAAAAGTCACGCTCAACGACTCAGTTTGATTCACTAAGGTTTATCAAACGAGATAGATTTTTTTTCGTTTTTGTTGATTTTCTCAAAAAGTGCTCAATCAATTTCGACAAAATTTAAATGGGACCACCTCTGAAGTAAGATCTACCAAACAAAAAAAGAATCATCAAAATCTATTCATAATTGGCAGAGAAATCGAGTAACAAACATACAAAAAAAAAAAAAAAAAAACATACAGACGAATTGAGAACCTCCTCCTTTTTTTTGAAGTCGGTTAAAAATAAATAAAAATAATAACCTATAAGACATACATCATTAGGCTTGGAAACCATTTGACATAAAACCTATTATAGCTGATAATAATTTCACAGACAACAAACAACCTGCTGAACCATTACAAGTCATCAGGCAACAGCAACAAGCGCAAGGAGGTGTGGAAGCTGTGCCAGTGGGCGCAGTCACAGTGTGCGAGACGACAGCGGGACGACACCGTCCCGGCTACGACACGACCCGCGCAACAACTCACGCAGATGATGCTGTCGCTCGCTATTACTGATTAAATGTGCAGTTCAGTGCTATTGTAATTAATGTAAGTAAAATGGTGTTCCAATTTAGAATAAGGGAGCGTTCGAGTATTACGTAAAGCAATTTTTGGAGATTTTTGACTCACCCCATATAACGCGCCGTCACGTTTTTCTGTACCCCCCCCTCCCCACTAGTAAAACGTTACGTAACCACCAAGTGAGCATTTTTACCTAAATGTCACAATTATGTGACGTAAAGTACCGAAAATGTAAAAATAGTACATTACGATACGCGTGACCTAAGTAGGCTATTATTGCATGGTGTGAAGTTAGCGCCCGAGCGCAGCGAGGATGCTAAACGCCGTGCAATAATAGAGAACTTCGGGCACATGTATCGTATACTATTTTATAGCAAGTGTGACATAAACCCGCACTTTACGCATGCTTCTCCGTTCAGAAATAGGCAACTTAGGTCACGGTAAAGCGTGCGTAAAGTGGGGGTTTAGGTCACACTGTGCTATAAAAAATGTTACTTAACGCTTAGTTCAAACGTTTTACAAACCCCCAAATTCGTTACGTAATACTTGAATGCTCCCTAACTAAGAATAAGAAAAAATAACGTTATTATTTTGTAGCGACATCTACCTACAGCACAGTAACTCGCACGACTGCTTGATAGATGGCGTCACAATTATCTACATCGCGCTATCGAAGTTTTCCAAGCGATCTGCATATACAGGGTGTCCGGTAAGTAGTACGACAAACTTAAGGGGAGGATAGGTGGGCGGGTCATCTATCAATACAAAAATCAGCTCAATAAAATAGTCATGATTCTCGAGATATTTCAATGTATTGATTTTGAATTTTGTGACACTTTTACTGAGGTTATTTTCGAATGTTTTGTAGGTGACCCGCCCACCTAACTCCCCCTACTTACCGGACACCCTATATACAAGCTTCCAACATATACAGTTGGGCCGCGGTCCCCAGGCACGATGACCTAGCCTGGTTGATTTTCCCTTTTCAATGGAGGAGTCACCTCGCTCCTCCCTAATTTAAAGGAGATTTTCATCCGTGTTCTCGATGTTATTTAAATAAAATATAGCCCGTTACTCAGTAATAATTTAGCTTTCATAGGTGAAAGTTTTTTTTTTATCGTTGAGGTATTTTTTGAGTTAATTAATTACTAACTAAAAACAAATCTAATATTATCATGTGCGAGTAGAGATAAACTGGGGTGAGGGTTGGGGAGGGGAAAGTCACTTCTTTTATTAGTAATAGTTAGTATTTTTTTCCAAAAGTGTGTATTAATATTTATTGTCTCTTTCATACTGAGTGTCCGGTAAGTTGTACGGCAAACTTGAGGGAGAGGTAGGAGGGCGGGTCTCCCACTAAATATACAAAAAATAACCTCAGTAATAGTGTCACCATTTTCGAGATATTTAATATCTAAAATTCAAAAATCAATACCGGACATCCTGTATATTCAATATCAGATTACATTATAACTCAAGATGTATTTATCTAGTTATTATATTTACATGTTTACCACCTGTTTAGAGTATAAATAAGATTTATTTAACAATTCCATTTTCATTATATTTTTAGTTTAAATTATCCGGTAAACTTTGTTTGCTCACCTAGTATTTATGATAAGAAAAAGTTATTTTATTGTTGCATGCAAAATATATGTGGTAAATAAAATTGAACCTTATAATTAAGAGATTTGGTCTATTATTAAGTACCCAAAATTGTACCCAAAATTAATTGTCCATGAATTTAGTCATTTACGGTTGTACTGTAATAAAAAATAAATTTATAATTATCCTTATATTTATTGTCTTATAGTGTTATCATCAAGTTACATCTTGTTTGGCTGATATGTAGGCTTGATAAGCGGCCGCCTCTCCTGCTTTCCTTTCTTTCTTTTCTCTCCTACTTACCTCGCCCATTGCGAAGTATTTCTCCCTGGAAATGTTCGATAAGTTTTATTTGAGTTTAGTTTTTCTGACAGTTCTCTTTAGTAACACATAAGTTTAGAACTATTTTTTTTAACTCAACTTATATTCGCATATAACCAGCCTAGTCTAGACCTCAACCAATTTGATCTTCCTTTTAAATCGAACTTAAAAAAAACATTTTATCTCCCATTATACACAACCTACTTTCGGATTGAAACCAACCTATTCCCAAATTAAAACCAATTAACTCTTCCATTGAATTCATATTACTCTCTCATTGAGCCCAACCACAAGAACATAACCAACTTTCCCGTTGAACCCAATATAATATCCAATTGAGCCCAATTCATCGGTTTAAAAACACCCTACTTTCCCATACAAAACAAACTCTCCCATTGAACCCAAAATACTCTTCCATTGAAACCAAAATACTCTCCCATTGAAACCAAAATACACTCCCATTGAACCCAAAATACACACCTATTGAAACCATAGTGAGAATTTTGATCAGTGAAACCAAAATCTCCCATTGAAACCAAAATACTCTCCCATTGAACCCAAAATACTCTCCCATTGAACCCAAAATACTCTCCCATTGAACCCAAAATACACTCCCATTGAACCCAAAATACTCTCTCATTGAACCCAAAATACACTTCCATTGAAACCAAAATACTCGCCCATTGAACCCAAAATACACTCCCATTATACACAATCTACTTTCGGATTGAACCCAACCTATTCCATAATTAAAACCAATAAACTCTTCCATTGAATTCATATTACTCTCCCATTGAACCGAACCACAAGAACAGAACCAAATTTCCCGTTGAACCCAATATAATATCCAATTGAGTCCAATTCATCGGTTTACAAACAAAACACCCTTCTTACCCATACAAAACAAACTCTCCCATTGAACCCAAAATACTCTCCCATTGAAACCCCAAATCTCCCATTGAACCCAAAATACACTCCCATTGAACCCAAAATACTCTCCCATTGAACCCAAAATACTCTCCCATTGAAACCAAACTACTCTCCCATTGGAACCAAAAACTTTCCCATTGAACCAAACAGTTTATGACATACCTGAAGTTATGTACACCACTGTTAGGATCGACTGGCATGTTCGGTACTTGATCATGAATCTTCTCATAAGTGAGTAGTCTTCGCGATGTCATTTTAGATAACACCTGTTCTGAATTCGATACCAGTCGGAGACAAGGGTGTGAGGGTAGCTGGTCTTCTTGGTATTCGTCCCTGGAATTGTGTGAAATAGTAAGTTTCTGGATAAGCTTGTGTTTGACCAAAATCTCACCATGGTAAGTGATGATATGGCCGAAGGTGGTAAGCACACAAAGCTTAGATGGAAACTGGCTCTCAAGTGCAGCTGTCGGTACACACCGATAGGTGCTTGGCGACAGATTTTCAACTCGAGGGTGGTAGCCAGCCAGTCGGGTACTACAAAAGTACCCTACCACCGTGCTATGGTTTCCTCACGATGTTTTCCTTCACCGAAAACTCGAGCTCATTGTAGGATTCGAACCCACGACCTTCGCCGCGGTATCCGACGTCACTACCACTGTGCTATCAATTCCTTTCAATATTGTGACAAATAAAAATTGGACGGTCTTTGAAAATCATTTATAAGGTTTGTATGATCATTACTTCTTATTTTAGTAGAAGCGCTCCAAGACTTCTGACCGACTTACCTGACCAATGGATACCAGCACACCAACCGCCTCCCCATCTCCAAGTTTCTAGCAGCGAAGTCCAGTAGATCACTGTACAAGTGTGACAGGTCATACTCCACTTTAGACGGCACATGATTGATCATATGGCCTTCTGTGAGGGTATAGTTGGGTCTCTCTATGCCTATCTTCTCTGTCGGCTCTCGGACGCCGTAGGGGGCTGTAAATGAAGTTACAAAATATTTAATACTAACCTCTATTAGTCTATCATGAAAGTGACGACGGATACCGCAAAGGTCGTGGGTTCGAATCCTACAATGAGCTTGAGTTTCCGGTGAAGTAAAATATATAGGAAACCATAGAACGGTGGTAGGGTACTTTGTAGTACCCGACTGGCTGGCTACCACCCTCATGTTGAAAATCTGTCGCCAAGCACCTATCCGTGTTCCGACAGCTGCACTTGAGAGCCGGTTCCCATCTAGGCTTGTGTGCTTACCATGTTCGGCCACATCATCACTTATCATGGTGATATTTTGGTCAAACACAAGCTTATCCAGAATAAAGGCGATGTTTTGTTGTGGAAAAATAAATAACTTATTATTTATTTCGTTTACTTACGATCAGTAATAATGGCGTCGAACTTGAGTCCGTCCCTCCACATCGGCAATGAGAAGTCGCTAACTACTACATCGATGTATCTACTCGCGGTGCCGTATTGAATCATGTTACCACGTATGCTCTCGTCTTTTGTACGCACCTGGATAAAAAGGTATTTGAAGTGAGAAAGTAACAATATCCCTTTTGTTAGTAGAAGTAACCCTAAGGGGAAGATAGATGGGCGGTTTACCTACCGTATATACAAAAAAAAACTTTGTTAAATATGTTACCATTTTAGAGATACCCAATTAAAATCAGAAATTCAAAAATAACGAAATTTTTACCGAATTCATTTTTAGGGTTCCGTACCTCGAAAGGAAAAAACGGAACCCTTATAGGATCACTTTGTTGTCCGTCCGTCCGTCTGTCAAGACCCTTTTAATCAGAAAAAAAAAAAAAAAAAACTCGCGGAGGTATCAAGCTGAAATTTATATCAAATACTCTACTGTCCCTTGGAGCTGTGGTAAAATCAATCTTCTAAGCCAACGCAATCAAAAGATACAGCCGTTTAGGACGCAAATTTTCGAAACTCGCAAGGGAATCAAAACCCACAGGGCACTTCCCGTGAACTCAGAATCTTGAAATTTGGCACGAAGCAACGTCGTATAGCACAGATAAAGGAAAAATTCTAAAATATAAAAAAGGTTGAAAATTAAAGGATGTCCCCATACATACATAGTAACCACCAATTAAGATAGACCTTTGAGTTGCATCGGCGCTCATACAATTTAGAGGTCTAGCTTAATTGGAACCAACATCAAATAAGGTAGGTAATCAAAGAAATAATCGGTTTTTTTTTTAAATCCACGAGACTCCATTACCGTGATGAACGAACTATTTACAAGTTTGTACGGAACCCTCGGTGCGCGAGTCCGACTCGCACTTGACTGGTTTTTTATATATTTGGTGACCCATCCACCTATCCTCCCCTTAAGTTTTGTCGTACTACTTACCGGACACCTGTATATACCACATTGTTTGAAAATTAGCCACAAACTGTTTGAATGAGCACAAAAATATAGGTAAAGAAATTATATTGAATAGGCTATCAATGGCAAAAATATTTTTTTAAATCGTGTTCGTCTAAAAACCGACAACTGGCCGAACACAGCCGAGCACGAGCCGAACGCGCTTCACGAATGAATGCTCGGCTCTTTAGGGGCCGTCCATTAATCACGTGAGGCTCGAAAGGGGGGGGGGGAGGGGTTCGGCAAAAACCACGAAATATCACTAGGGGGGAGGGGGGGTGTAGTAAGATATCACGTGTATTTATTTTTTCGTCAAACGTGCGATTTCTTAACCAAAAGCGGCGTGTAGTGTTAGTTGTGACCTTGATACCTCGCCGTTGCCAAGCAACGAACGAAGTAAAAAGAAAAAGATTCCTTGTAGGTACTAAAAAAATACACGCGATTTTGGGCGGGGGGATTAGTCTTAAACCTCACCACGTATCACCAAGGGCGAGGGGGGGTTAAAAAATGCTAAAAAAAACATCACGTGATTAATGGATGGCCCCTTATTACACCTTAGCCTTTTATATAGTAAAGGGTCAAACGTCAAAAAGGCAGAAAAGCACCTGAATCGGTGTAATGTAATACATACATTGTTACCTTTTGTCCGACGCGTGTCGGCCGCGTCCGAGCGTGTAGCATCATGTAGTCTATGTCCGAGCCCCACACGTGAGCTGTCAATAAAAATATACTAAAAAATAATACTAAATATACAATACTAGTTTTCCGCCCCGAGTTCCCGAGGGATCTCATCTTTTCCCGGGATAAAAAACAAGTTTCCCATGTTTTTCTCCAAGGTTCCATCTATCTCTATACCAAATTGCATTTAAATCGGTCCAGCGGTTTAGTGTGAACAGGTAACAGACAGACAGATAGACACACTTTCGCATTTATAATATTAGTATGGATATTTGAATAAAAAAATTACACATCCTTGATAATATTAAGACCGCTAACCCGTAAACTGGTTTCAGAACTAACAAGGTCGGCCATCTTGTAAATACGTGCTCACGCACACATAATGAATTTACTCACACATAAGTACTATACTATCACTATCCTTTAAACTTTTTTTTAACCCTCTACGAAAAAGAGGGGGTTCATAAGTTTTTTGCGTGTATCATATTTTTTGTCTGTGGCATCATAGCTCCTGAACGGATGAAAAGATATTGGTATAGCTTTTTTTATACATCATAATTGTAAAGTTCAATAAAGAAAACTTTTTAAGTCTATAGCTATCCACCGCTATCTACATCTTTTTACTTAAAATATAATTGCCTACTTCCTATGAGGAATCTACCAGCCAATTTTCAAGTTTGTAACCTTTATACTTTGAAAAAAGAAAAGAGGGACTATTGTAAAAAAAACCGGGGAGTTTGTTTCGCCGTTTCTTCTCCTGACAGGTCTTTATTTGGAAATGGTAACAATAGCATTAAAAATAGCAATAAGATGATGTTCAATAAGTGTTCCTTAAGTGTCCCAAAATTGAATAAACATTTTGAATTTGAGATTTCGTGATTAATTTCGTTTGTATAGCCAACCGTATGTACCACCAAAATGTGCAGCAGCGACCAATAAAGATCCAGAGCCGACAAACGGGTCGAGTATGACGTCACAGTCCCGCACCTGCGCCTGATTGGCCATGATGAGCGCCAGCTGAGCGTCCATGCTTGTGTTGCCGATAAACTGCCGCTTCTTCAGGGAATGGACTTGGATCAAGTCACGTTGGCCGTCTGCTATCTGTTGAATAGGGTATTACACCCATTTTTGAAAAGTGTCTCAATTAAATTCTATATTCCTAATAAGCCACTAAAAAAACACAAAAATTTTATACAATTGATAAGTTCCATATAAATGCATTAAAATTTTACATGTTCAAATTTCGCGCGTAATTTGACGAAAACGCTGATCTCGGCAGTATATAGTGTATTATCTATGAAATCAGCTGTCATGACGTCAAAGGGCTTGGTAAACAAATGTTGACACGTTTTAGTTTGCTTGGTTCCGGTTTGCTTACATAGCCGGATGTACGTCATACGGCTATGTAACATGGCGGCTACTATTTCACTGTGTTAAAAAACGGATTAAAAAGTGGATCAAGCTGCAGCATCAAATTCATTATACTAATGCTCACTAAGTCCTGCCCTGTTTCTTTGTATATCTCCATGGGCCAAGTTCTGTGATTCAAATTCACTCTTTTGTTATAGCATGATTATCAAATTATACTACACTAAAGGATTATGTATTTACCTGAGTATAGTACTCTATCTGATAAGTATCATAGATAATCTGTGATTTGTTTTTTTATGCCACAAGTGCCAATGAGGCAGGCGGATTATTTGTAACATCTTTCCTCTAGTGGGAGTGAATTTGTGAAAAGGGTCGAAAGTGTGTAACAGGAAGTCAGGTGCTAGCTGTCAGATAGGGATGGAAGTGAGTAATTTTATTACCTCTATTATAGTGCAGGCAAAGGGTTTTAGTCAATTCAGCCTCAACTCAAACCTCATATATTGACCAATGTGCAGTGGTAGAGTTGGCAGTCAGACAGTACCAACTCATTTTCCGAGAGGTTGGTACATGTACAGTATTACCAAGGTGAGATGTTACTTAAAAACATCAAATTAGCAACACTTACCCATCTTCCAAAGAAAACATCATACGGTTCATCAGGTACATTATTGGGGTCCACGCCGTAGAACTCCAAATATGCTAGTTTAACATCTGGATTGTTCAGTTTCACTGGACCTTCCATAGGCAAGTAGCTGAAACCCTAATAATATATTTTTACTGAGTTTTAATTTATGTTGGAACTGTAAAACTGGCAGTGTGTGTCACAGTTTAAGGTTCTGTAGTCAATAAATGTAGTACCTAGCCTACCTATGTATTCTCTCTTCTATTGCATCCCCCTGTCAAGGAGTCAAATATTTGAATAATTAATGTATTTTGAAAAGAAATAATATAAAGAACAATGCCCATTTAGGGCCCACCTGTGAAGCCTGAAGCAGTATTGCACGTGGGCATTGCTCTTTAATAATAAAGTTCAACTGCAGTCTTCTCAGTTTAAGGGTGGTCCGAACCAGTGGTAGAGTAAATGGTAATTTTATAAGTGACTTATCAGAGTCTAAACTGAATAAATTAGTTTTGAGTTTGAGATAGACTAAACTTAGTCTCTGAAAGTTTTTATTGGACTACATCAATTCAACATCACTTTTCCATGAATTCATTTTATATGTAGTCTATCTGTCTTATCAGTATATTTAGACAGCTTGGATTACTTATTCAATAAAATACAATTTATCAGCATACCTCTATCTTTTCCACTTTCTCTTTCATAGAGAAATGTTTACAGAAAGTCTCCACTTCTATTTTAAAAGTCTTCTTTATGTTACTACATGCTTGTATCAACACTTTTGGACAAATATGCCTGTCACTGAGGTCATTATCGGGATCTACAGGTTTTATCCAACTTCCAGAGTTATTCTTGAGAGAAATGGTCAAGTTTTCATGTAGCTGTGACACAGTCCTCGCTCTGGACCATAGTTCTATGCAGTTCTTAACTAAAATCGACCTCGATGTGATTTTTTTCGCACATTCTTCAGATGGGAGTTCAACAATCCAGTAAGGTTTATTTATGCAAGGTTTCTCTATAAATCTGATTTGTATATTGAATAGAGATATTATACTGTACATTTCCTGTAAGAAACGTATTTAATTAGTTCAGAATTGAATGTTATTTTGTTATTTACAAATGTGTAGAAAACTTAAGATTTAAACGTACAGCGTGACGAAAATCCACATGCTCTTGTGCAAACCACATTAAATATCGACGCCACATTTTATTTTCTTGATATTAAATTTAAATATTTAATGATAATGTGAGTATTTAAAAAAAACCACTCATGTTTTGTTATGCATAACCTCAAAAAATCTACTTTTTATCAAATTGGTTTGACACAACTTTGTTTTTTTTAAAGGTTTTTGGCTTGGTATCTAAGCCTCTAAGCCATTTCTTTATTTTAAATAATCTTCTTTTATGTTATAGTAACGTTTTATTGTCATATTCACTAAAAAGTCTAGTCCTCGTCCGTACAAGTCCGGTCTAGTTTTAGTGAAATTGCCTACTATTCCACTAAAACTTTTCACGGACTTTTTGGTACAACCTGGAAAGTCACGATAAGGTCACGGATACACGCTTTCATTTCACTTCACTTTTGCATTAATCAAAGAAAAGTATCGATATATTGTTTATCGCACCCAAACTATGGAATGAATAGATCTCTCTGCTAGGGCAAATCATGGCGATCCGTTCGGCTATAGGCAAGCTATAGGCAAGCATAAATAATGGATGAAAGCTAATAGCGCTACAGAAATATTTTTTAAATCTTTAAAATCGCAGGCATTAAGTATGCCTGCTCTAAGATTCAGTACATACATTATGCGTCTTCCCATTCTTTTACAGCAATGGTTTAACTACATACCTGAAAGGAAACGAAAATAAGCATGTATAACACTTTATTCAGGATTTTCTTTAATTTTTAATATACACTGCCAGCTCACCTAGCCTTCATTATACAATTCAACCAGTCATTACCATTATTTATACACACACAAATTATAAGTATTTAATTCTAAGAATTCCTTCTATCTTCTTTATTTTGCTCTCCGAATATATCTTGATATTGATAGTGTAGAAAGTCCTGGTAAGCGTCTTTGATTGCACCAGAGCATGCTACATAATGTCCACCGGAATGTTCAGCTACTACAGGCTTTATGAATAAACTGATGAGGGATTCACTCATTTCTGTAACAAAAATATTACAAAAAATCCAATTTCTTATCCAATTCCTATCAGTAGGTAGGTGGGAGTGGGAGAGTAAAAAATATTGCAGTACATAAATAAGTATAGGCCAGTAGAAGAGCCTATATCACCATGAATTTGGTTGTGAGGGGCTACCACCACTATCTTAGACTAGTATGGGTGATAATCATACTTTACCTTTAGGTATAATAGAGTCACTTTCTCCGTACACATGTAGTGAAGGCAGGGTGATTTCTTCATCATAGAACCCTTTGTGAACTAGACTCCCTGAACGGAAACCAGATGCGAATATAGCAAAGTTGAATGTGTACGGGAGATCTGAAATAAATATAAATTTATTTTACTTTTGGATAAGCTAGTGTTTGACTGCAATCTCACCATCGTGATGATGTAGCCAAAGGTGGTAAGCACACAAAGCTTAGATGGGAACTGGCTCTCAAGTGCAGCTGTCAGAACACACATATGGGTATTACAAAATACCCTACCACCAAGCTTTGGTTTCCTCACAATGTTTTCCTTCACTTCCTGAAAGCTCAAGCTCATTGTAGTACTTGAACCCACAACCTTTGCCGCTGTATCTTACGTCACTACCACTGAACTATCATCGCCTTGATTATTTTTTATTTTTTTTATTTATTTTATTAACTCTTTCTAACTGCAATCAGCCCTTAAGCTTTAATCAGATTGTTTGTTTCTTCCAGACAGTTAGAGATTCATCACATCCTGCGATGTGTCATCTCATTATGTATCGTTGCGTTGAACGATTATATTGACGCTATTCGTTTTCTTTTCAGTCTGTAGGTAGAGTTTGAGGACTCTAGTAGTGCAACAGCGAGATCATTTTTGTGCCGTTGGAGTTTTTGCTTATATCTCTTATAGGACCTTTCCACAACATCCTTAACCGTTGGGATTTGTAGGTATTCGTGTACTTCAAGGTTTGTTGTGAACCAGGGTGCAGCACTCAAGGTTTTTAATGTTTTATTTTGAAATCGTTGTAGTATCTCAATGTTTGAATGACTTGCCGATCCCCAGAGCTCTATACCATATGTCCATATAGGTTTTAGGATGCATTTGTAGATTAGAAGTTTATTTTCCAGGCTAAGTAATGACTGTCTACCTATTAGCCAGTAAATGTCTCTTAGTTTTCTATTTGCTTGATCCCTTTTGGCCTTTATATGTTCGCGCCATGTGAGTCTTCTATCGATGTGCATACCTAGGTATTTGGCAACAGTTTTCTGTGGCAGAACATCTCCACTGAGTGTCACTGGTGGACAGTCTCCTCTTTTTAGGGCGAAGGTAATATGGACAGACTTAGAAGCACTGGCCTTGATTCTCCATTTATTCAGCCATGATCCGATTCTATCTAGGTGCTCTTGGAGTTTGTTGGATGCTTCAATCTGGTCTTTATTGCTGGAAAAGACTGCGGTGTCATCGGCATTGCAGTAACAATTTCCTTTGATGTGGGTAAGTCAGCAGTGTAGACTGTGTAAAGAACAGGGCCCAGAACAGATCCCTGAGGCACTCCAGCTTCTATGGGATAGAATGAAGATAGGCAGTCGCCAGATTTAACCTGAAACAGTCTATTCTGTAGGTAAGACTTGAGCAACATGTATGCGGTGTGTGGTAAGCAAATTTTTAGTTTACACAGGAGGCCCTTGTGCCATACTCGGTCGAATGCCTGTTGTATATCAAGAAAAGCAGCTGAGCAGTACTGTTTCCGTTCCAGGGACTGTCGGATTGTGTGAACTACTCTATGTATTTGTTCTGTTGTTCCATGGTGTGCTCTGAAACCAAATTGATGCTCTGGGATTGTCCTTTGTTCCTCAAGTATAGGTGTCAGTCGTTGTAGTAATATCTTCTCAAACAATTTAGACAAAAGTGGGAGAAGGCTTATTGGTCTGTAGGAGGAAACTTCAGTCGGAGGTTTTCCTGGTTTAGCTACCATATTTATGACTGAAACTTTCCAGATAAGAGGGAAATAGTGAAGTCTCAATATTGCGTTGAAGAGAACAGTTAGTAGAACGATTCCTTTTCTCGGTAGATGCTTCAGGATTTCTGATGTGATCAGGTCAAAACCTGGTGCTTTTTTGTTCTTCAGATTTTTAATTGTTTTCCATACTTCGGATGGTGTAGACAGTCGCAACGGTAGGGACATTTGTTGATCACTGTCGAGGATTTCATCAATCTCTTCTTCTCCATAGTTGCTGTCGGGTTCATTTGGCTTGAATATATCCTTTAGGTATTTAGCGAAAAGCTCTGCTTTATCAGCAGGTTTCCTTGCCCATTTTCTATTTGTCTGTCTTAGTGGAGGCATATGTTCTTGTGGCCGTTTTAGTGATTTTGTAATTTTCCAGAGGGAGTAGTCATCTGCTTTGTCAGGTGATAAAGTCTTCAGTTTATCTTGTAGAGTGGCGTTTTCGTATTTTTTGAGCATTTCTTTTAATTCTTTTTGTGCTTTATTGAGAGCCCTTTTATCATGTGCGTTCCTGCTTGTGTGCCATTGTCGTCTCAGTCTCCGTTTTGCAGCTATCGTCTCTCGTATTTCTAGGGTATAATCCTGTTTATGAAGACTGTATTTTATGCAAGGAGTCGACTTCCAAGCGGCTAATTGGATGCGGTTGGTTGTATACCATGCAGCGCTTTCTATGTCTTCCTCAGTTTTAAGGGGTATGCGTAGGTTGGTGTTTTCCGTTATAAAGTTCTGGAATGAGTCCCAGTCAGTCTTATGATTGATTAGCGTTTCACGTGGTGCTTTCCAAATTATTGTGGTACTCAGTGTGCATATCACAGGGGTGTGATCGGAATTGCCGTCCAGGCATGATTCGACCTTTGTGTATAGTCCTGATATTCCTTTAGTAATAAAGAAATCGATGAGGTCAGGTGTTTTGTTTGGGTCCGATGGCCAGTGGGTTGGCTCTCCTGTAGCCAATATATTGAGTGAGTTCGAATCTATTGCCTTCTTTAACTCTCTGCCTCTGGTTGTGGTCAGCCTGGAGCCCCAAATGGTATTTTTGGCATTCCAATCCCCTCCAGCGACATATCTACTACCAAGACTATTAAGAAAGTCGCTAAACATTTGTTCATCGACTCGATGCCGAGGTGGGGAGTATACCGCAGCAATGCTAAGTGAGCCCTGCCAGTCATCTATCGATACTACAGTAGCCTGTAGGTATACTTGTCTAAAGTTTGGTAGAGGGTGTTGTTTGATGTTCTCCTTTATTATGATTGCAGTCCCAGCGTGTGATGTTCCATCAGGGTGATTAGTGTAATATATATTATATCCCTTGATTAGGATGGATTTTTCTTCAGTCATATGAGACTCCGAGATTAAAAGAATATCTATAGTGTTATGGTTCATAAAAAGTTCTACTTCATGTTTGTTCGGAGACAAACCATTAATATTCCATGCTGCGATACGCAGGAATTTAATCATTTATTATATTTGGCAACTAGAGTCGTTAGGAGTCCCGTTAGGGTACCTATTTGTTGTATGAGAATATCCATTTTCTCTGATTGTTTGATAATGATTTGTTCTAGCGAACTTGTTAGCTGAGAATGTGTGTTCTCTTGTTTTTTGTTCCAGTATACAGTGTTACCGGGATCTGGAATGTGTTCATTCGATGGTTGCTGTCTAGCGTGGCTACTTGGACGTAATGCTGGAAAGTCATCTATTTGATAGGGGGCGGTGTTATTTCTTGTATTCTTCAACGGTGAAGGTTTTTTGTGGAGTGGCTGCGAAATTTTCCTTGCGCGGATCTCTTTGTATACTTGACACCCTTTGTAGTTGGCAGGATGTTCTCCTAGCCACAATGTGCAGGTAGCTGGTGTATTTCTGTCTTTTTTTGGGCAGTCAATAGTTCTATGTCCTTCTGCGCATTTGACGCATCGGTAGGGGCGCATACAATTATTTTTTGTGTGTCCATATTGTTGGCATCTGGCACATTGAGGAATTTCACTGGTTTTTCTTGGATCTTCTATCGTAACTTTTGTATTATATATGAATTCTATATGTTTAAGCTTGGGGTTATTTTGTCCTGGTTCAACATTCACGAAAAACATATTTAGTGGCTTCTTATTTCTTCTAGAAAGTGGACATATGATTTCACCTCTGACTTTATTTCCAGTTTTTTCTATAGCCTCTGCAATTGCTTCTTTTGGCGTTGTGTGGTGTAAAGTTTTGATCACAATTCTGCAACTCCTTTTTTCTTTCTCAGTGAATGTATGTCCTATGAGTCTATTCTTTCGGATTAGGGTGATGATTTCCTTGTATGCTTCACTTGTCTGTGCCATGACTCTCAGTTGGTCTCTATTGACTATCTTATAGGTGTAACTTTCATTTAATACAGAACTATTCAGAAGTTCTGTCAGTTTTGATATGTCCGTTATACCATATAATATTATTGGTGGAGGTTTGTTAGCTTTCTTAGCATATGTGTTACTTTGCATTTGTTCAATGGAGTCATCAGGTGGGTCTACTGGAAGTATAGTGTACCTGTTGGAAGTATTGATGGAGCTCTGTGAGTTGTGAGGTTGGTTGTTTCTTTCCGTAGAAGGTGGGCTGGACAGTTTTTTTCTTTTTGGATTCCTTTGCCATGGTGGAGGGCAACTAATGTCATCATCATCAATAGTGATAGTTGTTGGTGGTGTGGGAGATATTTCTTTCTCCTTTGTGACTTTGACTGCGCTTGGCTTATTTTCAAGTGAGTAAGATCTAGGTCTTGAGATAAAGAGGCTCGGATGAAATGCCTGTTGTATAAGATTTCTT
Source organism: Ochropacha duplaris (assembly GCA_951361185.1). Classification (NCBI taxonomy): domain Eukaryota; kingdom Metazoa; phylum Arthropoda; class Insecta; order Lepidoptera; family Drepanidae; genus Ochropacha; species Ochropacha duplaris. Next base: position 11,201,803 of record OX592701.1, on the reverse strand, counting down.
TTAGTTTTGCCAGTAGTATTTTCTACCGCAGGGGCCTGGTTATCCACCCCTGTGCAGACTTCGGTAACCAATTTCACACTCGCAGGCCCGGGAACCTGCGAGCGCCGGGCGTTAGCCGGATCGCATGACAAATCAATATCGTTATCATTCATTCTTTCATATTACGAGTTGGGACATACTCACACCACTTTCCCAAGGTGCTGTGGTCGCGAATTTAATGGAAGGGATTTAGTCCTGCCAAGGCTTGCGAGTGCCCTATGGACGGGTTATTTACTGCCGCCCGTTGCTCGGCATTGCTGCTCATTTAGCACCACCCAGGGGACACGTGTAGGGTGGGCCTAGGAAAAGGTGGTAAATCCTACGGACGCGAGCAGCTTTGCCCCCCTATCGCCTTGATTATAAAGATAAAAATAGTTGTTTTATTATTCAGATAGCAATCACTGTAGTAAAATAGTATTTTTATCAACTTACATCCCTTTTGCTGCATAGAACACAGCAATCCTACAAGGCAAGCACCCTGCGAGAAGCCCATCAAGCCATCAAATGGTCCATGTTCCGTAACAGTTTTCTCTACTAGCCTTAATGTTTCTTCAAAGCCAATGGCTGGCCCACCAAGGCATTTGCCACTGAATGTGTTATCTTCTGCATTGAACCACCAGGAACGAGAATCTGAAATATGATAAGACATACAATAAAATTATGGCTTTATGCTAAGTCAGCCAAAAACCAAACCCAACTTTTAATATTTGGAGGTTTTTTTTTTCTGTATGTTTATTCTCTGTCCAGCCGCTACTGTCTCAGTATCAACCTTCTAATGACTAATAATGGTCACAAACCTTCTTCACCACCGCCATCCTCATTAACGACTTTATGTGGCGCAGATATGAAAGTAAGCTGCGCGTATTTGGTTACAGCTTTGCGGAATGACCCAATCTTTCCCCTGAATACAGCGCCGTTTTGCCTGTACCCATGGAAGGCAAGGATCTTCAACTTTTTTCTGTTGTTTTGAACAGCTTCCTGCTTGTTGTTGTGTGTCGGGGATAGGCTAGAATTCGAATTGTTTTCTGACATACTTGAAACACTTAGTATTCGTTTTAATCCATTAAAAGTCTTCGCAAGTGTGGTTAACGAGTGAAGATTGATAATTTTAGAGTAATCTTCCCTTCGCTTCACCTATTTTTCTCCAGTTTCTTTACTATAGGCAAAGTGGCGAGGATATAACATAAAAATGTACTGTGTTGATATTATAACCCAATATTATAACCTCTACGTTTGTTTGCTTCTTGCTTGTTTGATAATCACAAGATAATCACTGACAATATAAAGTGTTGATAATGGATTTGACTGACTGACATAATGACACACAGCATAGGTGCATTCTGCTAGAATCTATAGTTTTTTTTTTTTTGAGAACATTTTTGGCCTGGTATCGAGACCTTTAAGCCATTTCTATATTTTAAATATTCATCTTTTATGTTTAGTCACGTTTTATTGTCACTTTCACTGTAAAGTCTAGTCCTCGTCCGTACAAGTCCGGTCTAATTTTAGTGAAATTGGCGGCTATTCCACTAAAACATTTCATGGACTTTTTGGGACAACCTGGAAAGTCACGATACACGCTTTCATTTCATTTCACTTCACTTGTGCACTTAGATTGACCTTTATTGGATAAAACGCCACCGAAATTATTCAATAAAACTCAAAATACACGAATTTAATGAATATAAAACGAAAACACAACGTCACTCCGCAGGTTCCCGCCAAAAAGTCGAATCTATAGTTGATCAACCATGTTGTTTCAGATGTTTCAACAATCGATGTTATGAGGACATGGTTCGGCTCGCTCGTCATAGTAAATACAAGTAATATAACAATATAATTTTAGTGGAAACCTGTGGAATCGAAGGTAAGAAACGAAAAAGGGCGGGAAACTTCGTAAAGTTGAGACGCGGTTATTCTTTTGGAGTTTAAAATTAAACTTAAATAGGTGTAAAGGATTGATATTTAAGTTTTAGTATTACTTTGTAATTATTATAATTGTATATTCTGTTTATTTGTGTGTAGTTGTAGCTGTTATATTGGTAAGTTTATGTATTTTATTTTAACTTGATAAGATGGGCGATCCGCCCGATGACCCCGGAGGGACACTTCCTTCACAATCACCCATGGAAATGTTGATTGGTGTGCTGGAGTCCTCCATGGACACAGATTGCTCGATTTCTGACTCCAACAAACTAAAACGGAAAAGGTCTAATAATAAAGCTATTTGTGGGTCATGCCATAAAAGAAAGAGGAGACACGGAAATAAAAAGCAAACTGATTGTCAATGTTTATTAAAAGATAAAGAGCTTGATGATCATGTGTTGGGTGGTTCAAGTCCCCCGGTTTTAGAGTCGCAGTCAATAGCTGTATCAAATAGTCATAGCACTAGTCATGACAATACTAACCAGGATAAAAATGAGTTGTCTCGTTTGCCAGTTGGTCGCACCATTTATCAAGCCACAGATGTTGCACCTTATGTTGTTCATGTTCAAAAAGAAATGTCCACTTCTAACGATGCTACAACCCTGCATCCTGTCACCTTCGGGCGCTTCCTGAAAAACAATGAAATTAAGGGTATTGTGAATGGTAGCCTCAAGCGAATAGGTCGTAATCGCATAAGTTTGGCATTTTCAAACTTCCAAGATGGTAATGGTTTCCTTACTAATCATAACCTTGCATTAGGAAAATATAAAGCTTTCATACCAACTTTTAATATAACACGTATGGGAGTTATAAGGGGTGTTCCCACAGATTGGTCAGATGATGACGTTATAGCAAACATTAATGTACCAATTGGGTGTGGATCAATAATTAAAGTAAGAAGGTTAAAAAAAAAGATAATGATCAATGGTAACAAGCAATTTGAAAATACTGGTACTATTGTTGTAACATTTGACGGACAGGTACTACCAACGCGTGTATACATGTGTTACACAGCCTTGCCAGTTGACTTATATATTTATCCAACTGTGCAGTGTTATAACTGTTGCAGGTTTGGTCATGTTAGAAATCAATGTAGGTCCACACCCAGATGTTTCAAGTGTGGTCAAGGTCACTCTGGGGATACCTGTAATATTGAAGAAGAAGATTATTTTTGCTGTTTATGTAAAGGCGTTCACCAAGCTACAAGTACAAAGTGTTTAGAATTTAATAGACAAAAAGGTATTAAAGAGACAATGAGCAAGAGTTGTATCTCGTATATGGAAGCTGTTAAACTCCACCCACCTGTATCTAAGGTGTCATATTCTGATGCCTTAATATATGCAACTCCATCTGCATCCACCAATAATATTCATTCTTCTCAGAATCAATCAATTCCTCAATCCAACTCAAACACTATTTCACAATCTTACAAAAAAACTGTTTTTCTGAAGCCTAGGGCACCCCATAAGTTTTCCAAAGGGTATGACCGTGACACCCATTCTGAAATAATTAAAGACCCTTTATTACCTAAATCAAAACCCATAGTAAACAATAGTAATGATAATATGAAAATATCTGACATTATCAAAGTACTAATTCAATTATTATCACAGTCAAGTCTAATATCACCGTCCAACGTTGCAACAGTTATTGATGCTTTATATCAAATTTCCAACATTCACAATGGGTCTAGCCAAAGCCACAGCAATTCAGTGGAATTGTCAAAGTATGAATAATAAGAAAACTGAACTAATCTATTTAATTAACAAATACGAACCATCTGTTATCTGTCTTCAGGAGACATGGTTTAAACCTGATTCAGTGTTTAGAGTCACTGGTTTTTCTTGCATTAGGGATGATAGATATGATGGTTATGGTGGAACAGCTATGCTCATCAATAACTGTCTTTCATTCACTCCTTTAGACATTCCCACCCACAGCAATAATTTGTCAATTGTTGCTGGTGTTGTAAATAATATATGTTATGTGTCTCTTTACTATCCTAGACCTAGTATAGATATTTTTAATGAAATTAACAATTTATTTAATTTTTTACCAAAACCTTTTATATGTATGGGGGATTTTAATGCTAGTCACCAAAGTTGGGGTTACTCTTCTTCCTCTTTTTATGGAGAACAGCTCTTGGATCTTCTTGATTCACATAACCTATGTATTTTGAATACTGGTTTGCCAACACGCCTTGGTGGCCCTAGGGAAGAACCCAGCGCCCCAGATTTATCCATTTGTACACCTGACCTTGCATCCTGCCTTTCTTGGAGCCCTATGGCATCCAGACATGGTAGTGATCACTTCCCATTATTAATCACCTTTCCTTTTAAGAAACCTCCAAGACAGTTAAGGACACCACGTATGAAATATAAATTGGAAGATGGTGACTGGGGTGTGTTTAGAAGTAAGGTTGAACAAAGGGTGTTAGAAATGCCTAAAGTATCCAGTGAAAATGCATCCATTTGCTCTGAGATGTTAGCTAAAATATTGATTGAGGCAGCTAATCAAACTTTCCCCTTGAAGAGTTGTAGACCTAGTAGAATACCTTCTCCACCATGGTGGGACGAAGAGTGTACTAATGCAGTTAAATACAGGAAAGAGGCAGAAAGGCAATATTGTAATCTCATGTCAGATGATAACTTTAATAACTATATCCACATAGCAAATAATACCAAGGAACTACTTAGGAGAAAGAAATTTGAAGGTTGGCAGCATTTCTGTGCATCACTATGTCCCAATGTTAAATCGTCTATTGTGTGGCAGAACATTAGAAGGTATAGGTCTGCTTTCAATGACACACAACAAAATAATATTACTCTCTCTCTTGCAGAGCAAATCATGGACCGTTTGGCTCCACCTTCTGTTCCAGAAAATTATGTGTTGATTCCATCTTCAGTACCAGCACCTTCCACTAATAGTTATAACAAAGAAAGAGACCTTAATTCTCCTTTCACTCTGTATGAGCTGAAAGGTATTCTTTCGTATGTTAAGGACTCTGCGCCAGGCGAAGATGGTATACCGTATTCGTTTTTGTCAAAGCTTGATAATAATGGTCTTACTTATTATCTTTCTCTAATAAACACTGTTATGTTCTCCGGTGATATTCCCAAATCTTGGCGAACTCAAACTTTGATCTTGTTATTGAAGCCAAATAAAAATAGATCAGAGCCTTCTTCGTATCGGCCAATAGCTTTGTCTTCTGTACTGGCTAAAATTGCAGAGCATTTAGTTAAAAACCGCTTGGAATGGTTTATAGAGCACAATAACTTATTATCACATACTCAATTCGGTTTTAGGAAAGGTAAATGCACGTTTGACAGCTTAGCCATTTTTACAACAGATATACGTTTAGCGCTCTCTAGAAATAACTCTTTAGTGGCAGCATTTCTAGACATAAGCGCGGCATATGATAACGTAAATATTTCAATTCTCCAGCAAAAGTTAATGTTATTAAATATTCCAATTCTTTTAGTTAATTTTATTATAAATATTTTATATGAAAGATATATCAAATATTCAGTAGATTTAAGTGACAGTACATGCATATGTCGAACAATCTGGAAGGGATTGCCTCAGGGTTCCGTGCTTAGTCCCTTATTGTATAATATATACACATATGATTTAGAGTGCTCTCTTATTAGATATGCTAAGGTTCTTCAATATGCGGATGACTTGCTTCTATATGTTTCTGGGTCCAACACAGATGATATTTGTGAGGCTCTAACCTCAGCTTTGGCTGAGTTAAAAGTATGGCTAGATTACAACGGTCTTGCCCTATCACCAACAAAAAGTTCAGTTGTGTTATTTACTAGAAAACGAAAATTTCCAGAGGTTCAAGTAGTGTATGAGAATTTGTCTTTACCGGTTAAAGAACAGGCAAAATTTTTGGGCGTAATTTTAGATTCAAAATTAACTGGGGTTCCTCATTGTGAATATATTTCGAAAAGGTGTGAGCGTAATTTAAACATCTTGCGATGTCTTTCTGGTGTTTGGTGGGGAGCACATCCTTCTACCATGAAGCTTTTATATAAAGCCCTGATAAGAAGTGTGTTGGATTACGGAACATTTTTGTTACATCCGGGAAATGTAGGTGCTTTTAAAAAACTGGATGGCATTCAGTCCAAGGCTCTGAGGATCATTACAGGGGCGATGAAATCTAGCCCAATAAATTGTCTTCAAGTGGAGTGCTGTGAACCTCCTTTATCGTTAAGAAGACAATACCTAAGTGATCGTTACTATTTCCGTAACTTACAACTAAAATGCCATCCATTACATTCTAAAATAAAACGACTAGCTGAAGAGGTAGATTCATCAAATTATTGGACACATAAGGATGTGCCCTGTCTTGTTAAAAGTCTACGTAAATATAAAAATTTTGAAGCTCCAACTTATCAAGATAATCAATTACCTTTGTATTGCCATAATTTCAATGCCCTTATTACTCCACCACGAATCGAATACAATTTAGGAATACCAAAGAGAGGTACTAATCAAAATGTCGAATTTAGGCGTATTATTGACAATGACTGGACTGGTTGGCATCAAATCTATACTGATGCTTCTAAACATTCCAATGCGTCTTGTGTAGGCGTTGGGGTTTACCATTCACAATATAAAATTGTACTAAAAATAAAGCTACCCCCCGAATCCAGTGTATATACCGGTGAATGTTATGGTCTTTTTAAGGCCATTGAGTATGTCCTTCTAATGAAACTACCAAAAGCAATAATTTTTTGTGATTCGTTGAGTTCCTTACAGTCTTTAGAAAGATTTCCCTTCAAGTCACATAAACAGCCTCCTATTGTCTTTGAAATTAAAACACTTCTATACTTGTGCTCTGCAAGGGGTTTTAAAGTCATTTTTACATGGATTCCTAGCCATGTGGGCATCTCTGGCAATGAGAAGGCTGATCGTGTGGCCAACGAGGCGATTCATGTTGGAGATGTATGCCCGTATAACAATTATTGTCATGACCTGGTTGCGCTGCCTAAACTGTATTTAGATGATGCGTGGAGTGGACTCTGGTTTGATGATACTTCCAAAGGGAAGTATTATCGTATAATTCAGGAGTCCATTCCACGTAAGCCGTGGTTTTGTAATATTATGTTCAGTAAAAGAAGCACTTCCGTTTTATGCAGACTCCGTTTGGGTCATGTTTGTACCCCAGCACACTTGTTTAAATTAAAACTTGTTGCCCATCCTTTGTGCTCTTGTGGGGAGTACGGGGACCTGAACCATATATTTTTTTCCTGTACTTTGATTGATAGGTCTGCTTTTATTCTTCAACTTCTGTCGATCCGTATTCCGTTCCCTACCTCTATTATATGTTTATTACATTATAATGATCCTGATGTGTATAAAATATTAGCCAAATTGATTAGCAAGAATGATATCAAACTATAATTTTATCGTTCCTATATATGTGTAGTATTGTATTTATAATATAGAAATCAATCCTTTTCCCGTTCCAAATTCCTCGCATACTAATTTTTAAATACCTGTTATCTTAAGCTGTTTCCCTAACTTTGTCTTTGGCTAATGCAATATTCGCAAAGCCAGAAGGAAAGAAAAAAAAAAAAAAAAAAAAGGTAAGAAACAACAACATTTAGAGGTAAAAAAAAACAACTTAAACATTCTTTAGTTTATTTTTAGAATGTACGAGTAGATAACATGAAAAATAAAATGTTTAGGTTCCCACTTGTATGGTAGGTTTTAAGCAAACCTTCCAAATAAAATCGACTCATTTTTAATAAGTGCGATTTCGTTGTACACGTTATACACTTATCTTTCATAGACACCACCCAAGTTATTTGGCGCCAAAACATCACAAATAAATGTCAAGTGTCAAATAGATACCAAATAGATACACACAACAAACCTAACCGCCGTATATTTCCGATTTGTTTTTATTTTCTAATATATATATTTTCCCTTTTACTTCACTTTTTAGTTATAAAAAATGGAAGACGGAGACTTTGACCAACGTCTCCGGGACTTACAGAGAGAATACCTGGAGTTTCTTGACGATGAGGTATGTCCTAACCTAATTTGTATTTTCAACTAAATACTAAAACTATTTCTTATACATATGTTACCTATACATTATACAGGAAGATCAAGGCATATACATGGAAAAAGTCAAGCAGATGATAGAGGATAAATCCAAGCGGTTAATTGTGAATGTGAATGACTTGAGGCGAAAACGTCCAGATAGGGCTAAGAATCTACTTGATAATGCTTTTGAAGAACAGATAGCGTTCCAAAAAGCTCTGAAGGAGTATGTGTCGTCTATAGAACCGACATACGCTAAGGAACAGGAGGAGTTCTTTGTTGCTTTCTCTGGAAGTTTTGGAAATAAGCATGTTACCCCACGAAGTTTGACTTCCCGGTGAGATCTTACTTTATTATATCTTTTTGAATGCTCTAGGTATGTCTTATTAATATTAACTTTTAATGAATTATTCAACAAGATATACTTGCAAAAAAATCAATATAATAAATTTGTTGTTGGTTTTTTAGCAAGCATATATCTAGAATGCATTAATTTCATGTAGTAGAAATTGTTACTCATGATGTTGGTCAATATAGGTTCTTATTTATGTTATCTATACATATAAAAAGAGGACAGAAAACAAGTTGATTATGAAAGTTAACATTTTCAGGTATCTTGGCAATCTAATATGTGTAGAAGGCATAGTAACAAGAGTATCGCTGGTGAGACCCAAGGTAGTGCGCAGTGTTCACTACTGTCCTACCACTAAGAAGGTGATGGAACGCAAATACACTGATCTGACATCTTTTGAAGCATTCCCCACTACTGCTGTTTATCCTACTAAGGTTTGTATCAACAACTTTAATTTGACTGTATCTGAGAGGACAGTTTGAAATACGTATGAAACTGAAAATGTTTTTTTAATCAAATAGGCCTTTACAATCACTTCTGAATAGTCTAGACTCTAATGCATGGTGATTTGGAAGGTTGCTTTCGCTGAAAAGAGCGGTAATAAAATCAGCAATTACTCTTTTAAAAAACAACTTGCACCTATTACATTTAATCATTATTTATCTAGTCTCACTGATAATATTTGCGTGTTAAGGGGGCAAAATAATAATACATAGAAATTAATTATGATTAAGTAAACAACAAATTCAAGCTGAGTAAGGCTAGCGCAGGCCGTTTCATATATGCAGTAAAATTAGGTATGCTAACTTTCTAAACAGGATGATGAAGGCAACCCCCTTGAGACAGAATATGGTCTCTCCCGCTATAAAGACCATCAGACTATAACAGTGCAAGAGATGCCAGAGCGAGCGCCCGCCGGTCAACTCCCGCGCAGCGTCGACGTCATCTGTGACGATGACCTAGTTGATAAGTGCAAGCCAGGTGATAGGGTGCAGATTGTCGGGAACTATAGGTGTTTGCCATCTAAGGAGGGGAGTTTTACTGCTGGAACATTTAGGTAAGTGAAGAAATATTTATTGAAAGTTTTTGTTTTTAACTTTTGTATAAGCTTTGTGTTTGACTGATCTCACTATGGTAAGTGATGATGTGGCCGAAGGTGGTAAGCACACAAAGCCTAGACGGGAATTGGCTCTCAACTCTCAGCACCACTTAAGAAATAAAATTAGCCAATCAAACAATAAAGTAAAAACTATGTGGAACATTATCAACTCTGAAGGGGGAAAGTTACAGAACAATAACAAGCGTATCGAGTTAAATATCAATAATAACATGATAAGTGAAGATAATCAAATTGCCCACGCCTTTAATTTATTTTTTCTAACATACCGCTAGATACTATCAGCTCCTTAAATTCCTCACCAATAGATGCCGAATTAATATTAAAAAGTAATGTGCCCGAGTGCCATGAATTATTCGAGTTTAGACATATTACACCCTATGACATAGCCAAAATGTTTAAAAATCAAACGCACAGGTGACTTATGGGATATATCCGTAAACGATTACGGATATATCCTGCATATGCAAGGTATCGTGAATAGCTCCGCATTTAGCTTAAATTTTTAACAGATGCGTAGATTTTGGTCAATTTCCGGATTTAATGAAACATAGCAAAGTTATACCTTTGTTCAAAACGGGAGATCCTAGTAATTATAGGCCAGTTTCGATCTTGCCAGCGCTGAGTAAAATATTTGAAAAGATAATTTGAACACAATTACTGGCTCACTTTAATTTGAATAAAGTTTTACATAATGAGCAGTATGGTTTTACCAAGGGTCGTTCAACAATTATGCCGGGGTAGCGCTATTAAAAAATATTTTTAACGCCTGGGAGAAGTCACAGAATATTATTGGAGTCTTCTGTGATTTATCTAAAGCTTTTGATTGTGTTGATCACCAGACACTCATACGAAAACTAAACTTTTATGGAGTTAAGGGTGTAGTACTTTTCATGAAATCATATCTTGAGGATAGAACTCAAAGTGTAGATGTCAATAGGGTTAGATCATCTAGTTCTCTGTGCGCATGGGTGTGCCGCAGGGCTCTATTTTAAGTCCTTTTCTATTTTTGTTTTATATAAATTACCTTCCTTTTTTTTGTTAAAAATACCTGTGGAGTTGTACTGTTTGCTGACGATACCTAACTGATTTTTAGTGTTGATAGACTGAAATACAATTATGACGACGTAAACGGTGCATTAACCCAGGTATTAAATTGGTTTACTGTAAATAATCTAGTCTTAAATGCAAAGAAAACTAAATGTATTAAATTTGCACTACCCAATGTAAAAAAATAGACTGTAACTTAATGATAAATAATGAATCTCTCAGTCTTGTTGAGTCAACAGAGGTATTATTTTAGACTCAAAACTTCAATGGGGCACCCACATATCATGTCTTGCGAGGAAGCTTAGCTCGGCTGCTTTTGCAGTTAGAAAAATTAGACAGCTTACAGATGTCGCTACAGCTCCATTAGTTTATTTTAGCTATTTTCATAGTGTTATGTCCTATGGCATTTTGCTTTGGGGCAAAGCCGCTGATATCGAAACTATTTTTATTTTACAAAAACAAGCAGTGCGAGCTATTTATAATCTGAGCTCTCGAGCTTCTCTCAGAGATAAATTTAAACAAATTAGTATCCTCACAGTGGCTTCACAGTATATTTATGCAAACATATTATTTGTACATCAAAATATTAGTAATTTTGTAAAGAAATGTGACATGCATAGAGTCGGCGTTTATTACCTCTATTCATAAAAATGGTCCTAAAGACCGAATAGAAAACTATAGGCCTATATCTAAGCTCTGTTTATTCGCCAAAATACTTGAAAAAATAGTTTACTCGTCAGTCTATCATAGCATCAGACAATCACTAAGCGATTATCAACACGGTTTTTGAGAAATAGGTCTACGGTGTCCAACCTCCTTGTCTGTTCTGACTACTTGACAAACATCATGTCTGAACCCTCGCAAGTAGACGTAGTCTACACAGACTATCGCAAAGCGTTCGATCGAATAGATCATTTTATACTTTTACGTAAGCTCTCAGAAGTGGGAATCAGAGGCGACTTGTTCAGGTGGTTTAAATCATATGTGGAAAATCGCTGTCAGACAGTTGTTCTAAATGGTTACGCTTCTGCATCAGTTCAGGTCCCTTCTGGAAATCCTCAAGGATCATCGCTGGGACCATTGCTTATTGCGGCTCTTCTCAGCAAAAGCAACCTTCCGAACCGTGCACTAGAGTCATTAGAGTCATTATAATCTGACAATTCATAAGCGCCTGTGAAGGCCTATTTGGATGAATAAACATTTCATTTAGTATTTGGTAACAATATCTCCAGTGAGACTGTATTATTTTCACTATTTAAACCTTCCAGAACGATCCTCATAGCAAACAACATTACGCAAATCAATAAGGATATGAATATGAACATAACATTAGAAGACATTAAACTTTGCAAGCGGCTAGCAAAACGGGCCACCGTAGATATGTTTGAGTTAATGAGCAAGTCACTGGCTCCATCTATACACGGACATGATTATATTAAGAAAGCTATCCTGTGTTTGCTGCTCGGTGGAATGGAGAAGATCTTGCCTAATGGCACAAGACTTAGGGGGTAAGTAACTTCGTTTCTAACATAGACATAAGACGAACCCCATGTGGGTAACACAAGGGAGAGCTGGTGATATCGTTGTTTGAAAATCGAATCTACACTAATATTATAAAGAGGAATGATTTGTATTTTTGTATGTAACAAATAAACTTAAAAACTACTGGACCGATTTAAATTCTTTCACCATTAGAAAGCTACATTATCCCTGAGTAACATAGGCTATATTTTTATCCCGGGAAAAGATAGGACGGGAACGTGGGTAGGGGGACAGCTTGTATGCACATCATTTGAATCAACTTTCTCCAGCATACATGTTTTTTAATCTTTTTTGGTAATGTAATCACAATTAATACAATTTTGCAGTCCTTGAAAGAGGTTTATGTTAGGCAACAGCCTCGCATATATACCTCTTTCAAGGATCACTTTCACTTTCGTCATTAAGAATTGACCAGCGCACTCTCTGATTTTTTTTTATGTCACTAGTGACAACGAGGCAGGCGGGTCACCCGATGGTAAGTGACTACCGTCGCCTATAGACATTAGCAATACCACGGGGACTACCAACGAGTTGTATACCTTATTACAATGCCTTAAGAGCAAGGGCAACTGGCTCTCAAGTGCAACTGCCGGAACACACCAACAGGTGCTTGGCGCCAGATTTTCAACATGAGTGTGGTAGCCAGCCAGTCGAGTACCACATAGTACCCTACCACCGTGCAAGTTTCTTACTTACTTTCATTGATCATCTAGTCCCTAAGATCTTTCAAACATTCATCCTTTATCCTCCAGCTACATTAATCCGCTAAGTCTGATTAATTCCCTGTGCAGTGACATCAACGTTCTTCTGATCGGTGACCCATCGGTGGCTAAGTCCCAGCTGCTCCGCTACGTGCTGCAAACAGCTCCACGTGCTATCACCACTACTGGTCGAGGATCCTCCGGGGTCGGTCTCACTGCTGCTGTCACTACTGACCCGGAAACTGGGGATAGGAGGTTAGTATTCTGTTTTTTAGTAGAATTGAAAGGTGATGATAGCTCAGTGGTAAATGACGTCGGATACCTCGGTCGTGGGATCGAATCCTGCAATGAGCTTGAGCTTTCGGTGAAGGAAAACATCGCGAGGAAACCATAGCACGGTGGTAGGGTACTTTGTAGTACCCGACTGGCTGGCTACCACCCTCGAGTTGAAAATCTGTCGCCAAGCACCTATCGGTGTGTTCCGACAGTTGCACTTGAGAGCCAGTTTCCATCTAGGCTTTGTGTGCTTACCTACTACCTTCGGCCACATCATCACTTACCATAGTGAGATTGAAGTCAAACACAAGCCAATCCAGAAGTTTAAAAAAAATGTAGGTTGAGACAAACTTAAACTGTTTAAATGTGTTGTTTAGCAATAAGAGATAGAAACATTCTTAAATGTTGATCATAAGAATGAGATCTGTGGCACTTGTGCGGTCGGGGAATCCCCGTCAGGAACGAAGTTCCTCACCTTTTTTATTGAACTAAATAGGCGCGCGCTGTGAGCTCCGAAGCGACTAAGATCCTTCAAAAACTACATTTTTTCATATAATAATAAAGAAGTGACAGTATTGTGATTGGTATTGATACTGCACCCCCTTAAAATAAAATAGCTGCCTTAAAATAAAATGATCTTGTTTAGGCTGGAAGCCGGAGCCATGGTGCTGGCAGACCGAGGCGTGGTGTGCATCGACGAGTTCGACAAGATGTCCGACATCGACCGCACCGCCATCCACGAGGTGATGGAACAGGGCCGCGTCACCATCGCCAAGGCGGGCGTGCACGCCACGCTCAACGCGCGCTGCTCCGTGCTCGCCGCTGCCAACCCGGTGTACGGACGGGTGAGTCACCTACTCTACTCTACTCTACTCACATCCACAACCTGATGGAGGTCATTGGTTAGGCCATCACAACCCTCGACCTCAGACAGCTGCACTTGAGAGCCAGTTCCCATCTAGGCTTTGTGTGCTTACTACCTTCGGCCACATCATCACTTACCATGGTGAGATTGTGGTCAAACACAAGCTTATCCAGAATTAAAAACAATGAAAAAAACTATCTATACTAATATTATAAAGAGGTAAAGTTGATGAGTTTGTAGGGGGTAATCTCTGGATCTACTGAACCGATTTAGAAAATTATTTTACCAATAGAAAGCCACGTTATTTGTGAGTGTCATACTCCGAAGTGTATTAACCAGACGAATGAAAAGATCCCACAGGAACGCGGGTGAAACCGCGGAGGACATCTAGTCGTTAATACAGCTCAAAGCATTGCCGTTGACATCAATTCTAACTTTACTATTCATGTAGCAACATCTATCGACAACAGATATATTATGCTGGACCTTAAATTAAGGTCCGCAGAAAGTAGGTCCGCGGTCCGAGGCCGTCCAGATTCGGACCGCGGTGCGCCATTGTTGACCCCTGCTCTAACAATATATTTTGTGACAGTATGACCAATATAAGACCCCAATGGAGAACATCGGTCTGCAAGACTCACTGCTGTCACGTTTCGACCTGCTGTTCGTGATGCTGGACATCGCTGACGCTGACCACGACAACATGATCTCGGAGCATGTGCTCAGGATGCATAGATACAGGTATTTGATAGTATTTCTAGCACAGTCACATTCTATCTGGACATAGTGGTCAAATTTTATCTGTATGTTTGTCTATACTATTCTATACTAAAATTATAAAGAGGAAAGATTTGATTGTTTGTTTGCATTGTAGACTCTAAAACTACTAGAACAATTTTGAAAATATATTTTACAAAGCTACATTATCCCTGATGAACATAGGCTATATTTTGTCCCGGGAAAAGATAAAATCCCACGGGAACGCGGGTGAAACCGCGGGGAACAGCTAGTAATAAATAAAGTCAACTTTAAACTACCTATAACATTTATTTAAATTTTCGTCTGTGTTTATTCAGGCTAATCTCCTTAACGGCTGGACCGATTTTGCCGGAACTTTCACTGGCAGATAACTGATGTTATAATGAGTAACTTTGTCACTTTTATCCCGGGAAAAGATAAGATCCCTCGGGAACGCGGGTGAAACCGCGGGGGACTGTTAATCTCTATAAATTTGTATAACGCATTCATATAATAATTTTGATTCCTCAGAAATCCAAGAGAACAAGACGGTGAAGTTTTACCTATGGGATCATCAGTGGAAATGTTGTCAACAGATAATCCTGACAATGATGATGAAGTTGAGGTAGTATTACATTTTATGTGATGGTAACACCACCCTACCATAGTTTAATTACATTTACCTACTGGTATGTCTACTTTACTATAGGTCCGCTTCTTAATCTCTGGTATAGCAAATGTCTATAGGCGACAGTGGCTACATACCATCAGACTTCTGACATATAAAAAAATTGTATTTATTTTTATTTTTCTCCCTGTAGTCTTAATACAATAATAAATATATTTTATACTCTGAACCTATTAAATGGTCCTATGAGCCGGATTACGGGTCCTTCGAGCCGGATAACCAAGTTTTTTTAGCCCATTTCCCACCAAAAATCTTATCTAACTACAAATTTCACAGGACACAGCCAAAACAATATTCGAGAAATACGACCCGCTCCTACACGGAAACACACGAAGTAAAAAAGAACAGATACTCAGCACTAAGTTCATGAGGAAATATATACATATAGCGAGGCTTATGAAGCCCAAGTTGACTCAGGAGGCGTCCGACTCCATAGCTGATGAGTACGCCAGGTTGAGAAACCAGGATATGATGGACAGCGATGTGGCAAGGGTAAGTGGTTATGTGTTTTATTATTCTTCCAAAAACGTTATTTCGGTTTGGCCTATATTTTGAACGAGTCCTTTCCGTGAGCTGAACATTTTTCAGTTCCGTTGAGAATTGCAGAATATCTTTTGCCAAAACAACCTTTTCATGTCAAACATGAAATTTAAATCATTTTATTTACGACTAGCTGTCCTCCGCGGTTTCTTATCTTTTCCCCGGATAAAAAATATGGCCTATGTTACTCAGGGATAATGTAGCTTTCTAATGGTGAAAGATTTTTTTTAATCGGTCCAGTAGTCTTTAAGTTTATTTGTTACATACAAAAAAAAACAAATCTTTCCTCTTTATAATTAGTGTAGATTTCTTATTACATACATATTTCAAATATTACGATATTTTCATTGTAGTCATACCCTTCTTCTTCTTCTTCTCTTCCTTATCCCACGCTAGCTGGGGTCGGCACAACATGTTTTCCTCTTCCACTCCGCTCTATAACTAGTCGTCTCTGTACTCACACCTTTCATATGCATATCATTCTTCACGCAGTCCATCTATATCTTCTTTGGCCTTCCTCTACCTATATATCCATCCACACTCATGCTCAATACTCTTTTTGTTACATGCCTTTCATCCCTCCTTATGACATGCCCATACCAAGCCAATCTATTTCCTTTCATCTTTTAAGTCACTGGTGCTACTTTCAAGCTTCCTCTGATATACACATTCCTTAGCTTATCCATCCTCGTAAAGCCACACATCCACCTCAGCATTCGCATCTCAGCCACATGCACTCTTCTCTCATTCACCTCTTTCATTGCCCAACATTCAGATCCATACATTACGACAGGTCTTATGACGGTTTTATAAATTGTAGTCATACCCTATTGAAGCTAAATAAAATCCAAAAAAAGCCTTATTTCAATAACCATTTTTTCCGCTTATTTTACTTTTTTTTTGTACAGACGCAGCCAGTGACAGCCCGTACGCTAGAAACGCTTATTCGTCTCTCGACGGCGCACGCCAAGTGTCGTTTGAGTTTCCAAATCACGCAGGACGATGCCATGGCAGCTATTGAACTGGTGCAGTTCGCTTACTTCAAGAAGGTACATTATTTAGGTTTTTTTTATACCACAAGTGACAACGAGGCAGGTCACCTGATGGTAAGTGCCTATAGCCATTAGCAATACCAGGAAGGTAGATAGGCTTTTATTGGTACTAAAATAAAAATAAAAACACTCAACTACACATATTAATATAATGATATTATATCAGATAAAATGTATCTATGGTAATTATTCTACAATTTGAATTAGTCGATATTATTAAAAATATAATATTAAATCTAGGGACACTTATTGAACGTCATTTTTAGGGTTCCGTACGCAAAGGGTAAAAGCGGATACCCTATTACTAAGACTCTACTGTCCGTCTGTCTATCTGTCAGTGTGTCACCAGGCTGTATCTCACGAACCGTGATAGCTAGACAGTTGACATTTTCACAGATGATGTATTTCTGTTGCCGCTATAACAACAAATACTAGAAACAGAATACAATAATAAAAAAAAATACTACAAAATTTGTACGGAACCCTTGGTGCGCGAGTCCGACTCGCACTTGACCGGTTTTTATTGCTACCGTTACCACCATTTCCAAATAAAGACCTAATATAATGTTTGTTATATTTTGGTAGGTGTTAATAAAAGAGAAACGTCGCAAGCGGCGCGCTTCATCCGACGCCGAGGGTGCCGAGTCCGAGACAGAACAAACCGCACAACCACGCGCCAAGAAATCACGGAAGACGGTAATATCATAGATTAAATAATACATTGTTACTACCTAACACATCACTCCTATATAAAACCTAAAATACCTACGCTATACGAGCCTACAAAGATTCTTTGGTACACCGCGTGAGTGCGAGCACTTAAATCGGAAAAAGGCACTAAAATCGCTGTATTGTTTGAGTGACGGATATATGGTAATAAATCATGTATTTCATTGTTAAGACACTCAATTTTCTGTAATACTATAGTATCGTTTTTTTTTTATGTCACTAGTGACAACGAGGCAGGCGGGTCACCTGATGGTAAGTGACTGTCGTCGCCTACAGACATTAGCAATACCAGGGGGACTGCCAACGTGTTGTACACCTTATTACAATGCCTTAAGGGCAAGGGCCTTTTTTCGAAGTCTGCACACAAAGTTTTCGTTTTATTTTCATTAAATTTGTGTATTTGATTTTTATTGAATTATATCGGTGGTGTTTTGTTCAATAAAGATCAATCTAAGTGCACTAGTGAAGTGAAATGAAAGCTTATATTGTGATTTTTCAGGTTGTCCCAAAAAGTCCGTGAAATGTTTTAGTGGAACAGCCGCCAATTTCACTAAAACCTGACCTGACTGGACTTGTACGGACGAGGACTAGACTTTACTGTGAATGTGACAATATAATGATTATAACGTGACTATAAGAAAAAAGAAAAAATAATTAAATAATGTAATGGCTTAAAAGTTTAGATACCAAGCCAAAAATATATTGCATATAACTCCTTTGAATGTTTTTGATGTTGTGATATGGTAGCAGGCGGGTCCAAACGATGACCCATATTCGTTTTCATCGGACGAGGAGGCCGAGCCGGTGCTCCGCGCCGCTCACACCGCGCAGCCGGAGCCCGAACACAGGATCACCAGGGGCACCCAACAGAAATCCATCGACGCTAATAGGTTAGTCACCAGATATGTTAACCAAGTTATAATGGTTATTTAAAAAAATCACATACTTACCCTTCTAACCTAATCAATCCTTTTCTTTTTGTTAGAAACGAAACGAAAATCTGTCGAAACGGAAATAACCCGTTATAGATAGTGCCACGAAGACGCGCCACACTCTTTTTAGGGTTCCGTACCCAGAGGGTAAAAACGGAAACCCTATTACTAAGACTCAACTGTCCGTCTGTCTGTCTGTCACCAAGCTGTATCACATGAACCGTGATAGCTAGACTAATTTTCACACATGATGTATTCTGATTGATTCCATTACTTGTGCTACATGACATTGCTTCTTGCCAAATTTCATGATTCTAGGTCAACAGAAAGTACCCTATAAATTTTGATTCCCTTGAGAGCGTCGAAATATAGGGTTGAAATAAAATGTAGGGACTGTAGACCTGAGTATATCGTTTTAATTTCAACTCGCTACCTCCACGCTTTCCCGAGATAAAGGGTCTTGACAGACAGACGAACGGATGGACAACAAAGGGATCCTATAAGGGTTCCGTTTTTTACCTTTTGCGGTACGGAACCCTAAAAACGGACTTCTAATGATACTCATTGACCTAGACTATTTATAAGTGCTTGCAAAGGCCTATTTGTATTTTTTCATTTCATTACACCAACCCCTATATCTTACAGACTGGCCCTCTTCAAGACAGCTCTTCAACAACTGTTCAGAGAAGAACGCGCCAACTCCCTCCCTCTCGACAGAATCACAGCGTACATCAACGAGAAATTCTCTCATGAGATCTACGAGACCGGGGAAGTGCAAGCCGCTTTGGACAAGATGACCCAGGACAACCACGTCATGATGGCTGACGATATTGTGTTCTTGATATAGATCTTGGTAATGTACACCTTTTTGTGATTTTAAAAACAACACGTTCAACGCTAAGGATTATAATCCCAAGTGGTCGACGCGTATATGAGTCCGTGCATTATACAGGATGTCCGGTAAGTAGTACGACTAACTTAAGGGGGAGATAGGTGGGTGAATCTCCTACCAAATATGCAAAAATGTCCCAAGTAAAAGTATCACCATTTTCGAGATATTTAAGATCAAAAATTAAAAAATCAATACTTAAATACGAAATAATGTCGAAAATGGTGAACTTTTTACTGAGGTGATTTCTGTATATTTGGTAGGTGACCCAACCACCTATCTCCCCCTTAAGGTTGTCGTACTTCTTGACAACCTTTATATTTTATTGCTTACTCACCTACGCGTCGAGTAGCGCTTGGGGTTATGTGGATTGACGCTTATACGCGTTTTTAGTACTGAACATGTTAAATAATAATTATATATACTTGTCAATCACTTGGTAACCATGTTTAAGCAGTGATAAGGATAGCATTGGGAAATGGCGGCGGGAAATGTAGGACTCAGCAAAATAGGTCAGAAATATTTGGTGCCTAAGTAAGAAAATAAAAAAAATTATACATAACTGTAATAAAGTTTTTTTAGCTTAGCTCTGTTTTTACAGAACTATAAAAAATCTGTAATTCTAATCGAGTCAAATTTTTTACTACATGAAGTTGGCCGCCATTTGCAATTACAAATTTTGCTTGAATGCAATCGAAATTGATCATTAGTGTATAAGATTTATTGTTCATTATAAGATTGGTAATCTTCAATTCGTTATTACGAAGTGTTTCCCGCCTTTCAACTTTTAGATGTTATTGTTAATTGTAGATGTTAACTCGTGTGCAACGTTAACGAAAAGCCATTTCTCTGTTAGTTCTATTGAACTTATTATATAAGCAGTTAGTAAGTACCATAAAGGGGCCGCTCAAGTATTACACAAGTAGAATTTTAAAACGTACATATGATGAAACGGAGACTCTTCTTCACCCGATTCAATGAATTACAAGCAAACAACACACACTCGCAATCTTTTACAATACATACACTCACCTCGCATCCACACCACCTCATAACACACTTTTACAAACATCTATAAATACATCAAAACACACACCCTACACTACACTAATTAACTCACAATACACTTACACACAAACACAATTTCATACATTTTCTCAACCACTAATAACAAACAAGCATTTCTTTGTTATTGTTTTATTTTATTAGATTGTTTTATTGGATTTTATGTAATTTAGTAGTAAATTCAAACAGATCTGTACATTATTTAAATCACCTTAGCTACATTGTGCCACTGAAGGTTGCTGGTACTTATAGTACAGGGTTTCCCTATTTTAAGTACCAGCTGTACTAAAATATTGATGTTGTGATTAGGTACTCAACTAATGTTATTTTGAATTTATTATTTTGTATGCACACTGTTTTGATATAAATAAATTATCTTATCTTAAAAAAAAATTTAAAAAAAAAAATAATTTTTAATACGGAGGGTATTGTTGTCAGCGAATGTAAGCAAAGCTATCACAAACCCTCCTACGCTAATTTATACAAAATCTTGTTTCTATATTGTTATTCATAATCTATAATAGTTATTAATGCTATTAAAGTGAAACAAGCAACTATAAAGGTATCAAAATTTTATCAAAATATCACATGCCTTCAAACATAAATCCACCCCTTTTAGTGCTTACGTAATACTTGAACAGTCTCAATAAGGGGATAAGAGAATACTTATCCATCCAAGTTTTATAAATATAGGATTTAAGATGGAATTTTTTATATGACGTTAAATTGTGTTAATTTCGAAAGAAATGAGATAACTATCAGTAATCCTATGAGGAAGGTAAGGCAAGCTGTGAAATTTGCCCTAAAATTACTCTTCGGTTAGTAACAGTGTGATTTGAAAATATGTCTGTTGTTGTAAGAAATGAAATTAAACTTGATTTTCACATCATTGTTTCAATCAAACAATAACACTTTACATAATCGTACTATATTTATCATTTCCTATTCTTCCCTTTACTCTTCCCTTCCCCCCTTTTGCCTTTTCCGAACTTGTTTATTTTCCCGCCAAAAACTTTCTTTTGTTTGTTGAAAGGTTTCTGTCCTTTATTTTGCCTATCTCTGTTTCCATCGTTTTTATTGTTAAATCTCCGTTTGCCACCTTCGTCATTATTTCTAAATCTCTTCCCGCCATCTTGTTTTGGTCCTTTATGGAACTTATCACCGGAATCTCGGTTTTTAAATTTGCTGCCATCTTGTTTTGGACCTCCTTTGTGGAATTTCCTATTACCGGAATCTCTGTTCTGAACTTTACCGCCATCTTGGTTTTTGTTGAATTTCTTTTTCAATTTATTGTCTAGCCTCATCTTTTTGAAGCCTCGTGCAGAATTATCTTCGTTCTGACGCTTTTTCGGATGCCGAGTGAAGAGGTCTGAAAAAAATTACATTCTTATACACCTTATTCCTATACAATAGTTTTTTTCTTGTTTTATCCCCTGTGACTAGAATGTAAATTTTAAGCTATCTAAGCTCGTTTTCAAAATAAATTTTATTGGACAAAACGCCACAGATATTATAAAAAATAAATCAAAATACACTTTTCATGAAAATAAAGCAAAAATGCGACGTTACCAAAAACTTAAAATTGAAACGCGGGTACTAAAAGTATTTCCAGAGCAATTTGCTTATGCGATTGAGATGAACAAACGTACCTTTATCTGGTTCAGCGCCAACCTCCTGCCTGTAGTAGTCAGCATCGTCGTCATCATCGTCCATGTCTCCCGCGTTGTGTGACTCCGCTGCTGCCAACTCCATTAACCTGGTTACATACACTTTAAATAAGGATTCTGCCTATATAAAAGAAAAATTATCTAACTAGTGGATAAAATACCTAAAAATACTCGAAAATTGCGAACACGTATTATAATTTTTAATTACCAATTTAATACCAATCAATCACCAATTTACCAATATTTTTGCCGCCATAACACCCAAATATTGTCAGTGAGACTAGATAAATAATAATTATTGAATGTAATAGGTGTAAGTTGTTTTTGAAAAGAGTAATTGCTGAGTTTATTGCCGGCTCTTCTCAGCAAAAACAACCTTCCGAACCGAGCATTTAGAGTCTGACTTCATAAGTGCCTGTGAAGGCCTATTTGGATGAATAAACAATTTCATTTCAACAACGAAGAGTAGATCTATTGATGGTGTACATTTATGACGTCACAAGTATGTATTTCATACAAATCTCCATGTAACATTTAATAAAAAAGAAGCAGTGGCGTAGCTAGGTAACCAAAGGCCCTGGTGCAAAAGAAAAACTGGCCCCCTAACTAAACTGTTTAAAAACTAACAGTCTGTATAAATACTTTAATGGTGCAAAAGCTACTTTATCATCAGCTCTAAATATTTGAAAGACTTTTTGCAATAAAGATTAAATTTATTTAACCTATTATTTTTATCTACCTTTTCCTTATTGTAATAACCCGCTAAATGACTGCGAATCTTTCAAGTTGGCAATATAATTTTGGGGAATTCCCCTGTAGGTATTCTTTTAAATGAGTTGCCATTTTTAAAGTCCTGTTGTAGCTTATTTAATATTTACATTCCGAAGGTGGGAGAATTATTCGTTAGTTCGATACGAGGTTTGCTGGTCAGGGTCCGAGGGCCCCCTGAGCTTGGGGGCCCCGGTGCACGGCACCGCCTAGCCCTCCGATAGCTACGCCACTGAAAAGAAGCTGATTGATATGTCAGTCTACATCCCTATTACGTACTGTCATCTGTCAGTTTGTCCAGTTGAAGTACTTTATAGTACTCGACTGGCTGGCTACCACCCTCAAGTTAAAAATCTGACGCCAAGCACCTGTTGGTGTGTTCCGGCAGCTGCACTTGATAGCCAGTTGCCTTTGAGGCATTGTAATAAGGTGTACAACACATTGGCAATCCCCCTGGTATTACTAATGTCTATAGGCGACGGTAGTCACTTACCATCAGATACCCGTCTGCCTGGTGGTAAACTTCTTTGCTTAAAGTCGGTTAAAAAGAACGATCAGTATTAATTTAATCGTGCCATGTCATCAATATAAGCTCTATTAGGCACATGATCCAAATAAATTCCTCACCTCTGACTTTCTGTAGTTTCCTTCTTCTTTTTGATACCTTCTAGAGATTTCTGCTTGAGCTCATCTTTCTCGCGCTGTTTGCGTTTAACGTTCTCCTCTTGTTGCGCTTTGCGTTTCTCTTTCTGCCGCCTGAGAAACACAAAACAATATATTATTTATTTAAATATTGTAAATTCTTAAAAAAATATTTGTATAAATTTGCTATACCTGAAAAAGGTCACTAAGTTTTTAAGTACTGTGTAATATTATAAGATCTATGTATGAGACACTTAGTAGCAGAAAAAATAAATAAATATTACTCAAGTCTGAAATAAATGAGATTAATATATGAGTTACATCAAAAGTATTTTCCCTACCTCTTTTCTTCTCTCTTCTTCTTTATGAATGCTTTCTCTTCATCGGTTTTTTCTACCAATTCGTGGAAGAGTACTTCGCCATCCATTAAACCATCTTCTACCTGAAATACACATAATATCAGCACTATTAATAATTGTTTTAACAGAAGCTGTTTCAAAAAAATTACAATAATTTTCAATACAACATCATCTGCCCTGTTCCCAAATATTTGTGGTCGGCGCAATGTATACGTTTCTTCCATTCAGCCCTTCTATTCGTCATATCGGAATTCACTCATTTCTTACTCATATCATCTCTCACACAATCCATCCATCTCTTTTTCGGTCTTCCTCTAAAAGTGTATCCATCTTTCCTATTCATAACACATGCGGTTTTAACATCAGTTTTCAATACAAAAATCGAGTGGTGTCGTGGGACACCGGATAGGAACGAAGTTTTATAAATATTTTTTAAGTTCTTAAAACTTCTTTCAATAGTTACATACATACATCTTCATACACACATGTCTGACCTGGATGGGAATCGAACCTACGACCTTTCTTTTTGTAAATACATACTTAAATAGATAATTACCTACAACCCAATCAAAGGACAAACAGACATCTTCATACACACATGTCTTTCCTGGATGGGAATCGAACCAGCAACCTTTTGTAATTAAATAATTAAATAGATAATTCCCTTCTATGATTTTTTATTAGCAATTTAACAACAAAGAGTAGATCATTTGATGACGTCACAAGCAAGTCTATCTACTATACTTAAGGCGATGATAGCTCAGTGGTAAGTGACGTCGAATACCGCAACGAAGGTCGTGAGTTCGAATCCTACAATGAGCTTGAGCTTTCGGTGAAGGAAAACATCGTGAGGAAACCATAGCGCGGTGGTAGGGTACTTTGTAGTACCCGACTGGCTGGCTACCACCCTCAAGTTTCAGGAAAAATTCACAAAAAAAAGAATGATAAAAATTATTTTTGTCATACATTTTGCATAGAACGATTTTTTGACATGTCTCGAGATCGGACTGACAGTTGGTTTAGTTTCACAATAAGTGGCGCTGGAATCGGATTCTAAGTTTTATTTTCAGGGCAGGACAACGTCTGCCGGGCCCACTAGTATTTCATATAAACCTATCGTTTTGACATTTCATAAAAAGATGCTGATTTGATATGTCAGTCAACATCCCTACTAAGTCGTTGTTATGAACTTCTTGAGGGCAATAAATATTTCTTATTTCTTGTAGTTTTTTTTCGTGAAAGAGTAACAAATATTTTTACATCCTAACAAAGTTTCACATTTAGAATAGTCAAGATTATTAATATTACCTTTATAAGTTGCATTGATATCCTTGGTCCGAGTTCGAACAGTCTTATGGCAGATTTAGATTCGGCTGCCGCGCCTCTCGTCGCCAAGCTCTGTGGAAGCACCACTTGAGAATTTGGGTCGTCTTCGAATTCACTCTCTGATAGTAATGCTGCTCTACGATAGTAAAATTAATTGTCAATTTCAATAGACTGTTGGAAAGGAGGATTCAGTGATATGAGATATAACATTTTAAGGTGATGATAGTTCAGTGGTAGTGACGTCGGATACCACGGCGAAGGTCTTGGGTTCGAATGCTACAATTAGCTTTCAGTGAATGAAAACATCGTGAGGAAATCAAAGCGCGGTGATAGGATACTTTGTAGTACTCAACTGGCTGGCTACCCTCAAGTTGAAAATCTGTTGCCAAGCACCTGTTGGTGTGTTCCGGCAATTGCACTCGAGAGCCAGTTGTCTTTAAGCATTGTAATAAGGTGTACAACACATCTATATGCGACGGTATTCACTTACCATCAGTTATTTTAGCCCGCCTGGCTTTTTGTAACTTGTGGTATAAAAAAAAGAATAAATGATAGAAGTTGCTGTCACCATTAATTGACATCAAGTAAGTCGTATTTTTTAGTAATAGCACGGGTCTGTTCCTAAATTCAGTACGTAGTGACGTCATCAACTGACGCCATACTGCTAACTGTTCCGAAATGATACTAGTAGACTCCGTCAGTGTCATAGCCAATTTTATTGATAAATTAAAAAAATTACTTGCCCCCTATTAAAAAAACCGGCCAAGTTCGAGTCGGACTCGCGCACGAAGGGTTCCGTAAAAACTTAAATATTTATTTTATTCTAATGTTATTATTTATTATTAAAGTAAAAATACAACCGAGTATTTTGTGAATATTTCAAGTGCCTACCTGTTGCCATTATTGATATCGAGCAAAAAGATCGCGTTTGTTGTAAGGGGGTCTCCTCCCTTAAATATTTATTTTATTTTGTTTTTAGTATTTGTTGTTATAGCAGAAACAGAAATACATAATTTGTGAAAATTTCAACTGTCTAGCTATCGCGGTTCTTGAGATACAGCCTAGTGACAGACAGACGGACAGACACCGAAGTCTTAGTAATAGGGTCCCGTTTTTACCCTTTGGGTACGGAACCCTAAAAATGGCGCCAAATCACCATTACAATATGGCGTTGATTACGTCACACTTTACTGGCCAGTATGCTGAATCGAATTTAGGAACACACCCCAAATGACTTAATAACATACTTATCAAAGAACTCCGACATGTCCTTACACCGGTTTAAGTTCGGTATTTTGCCTTGCACCATCTGAAATAAAAAAATTGTCGATTAAATGAAAATCAATAGAAAAATTAGTATTTATTTATCAGTGATTTATCATTAAAATTAAAAGTAGCAGTCACTTCACACTTATATATAATAAGACACCTACCTTTTTAGTGCCCTTATTGAGTCCAACAGGGGTAGCTCTGATCACATAGTGCCTCATGTCTATCACCTTTGTTGCTGGGTTGTAGTTCATTAGCACACAGCGACGGATGTTTTTTAATTTCACCTAAAAAATACACGGTATGAATATACTTTAAGACACAGTGATAGTGGCGTCGGATACCGCGGCGAATGTCGTGGTTTGGTATCCTATAAAGAGCTTAAACTTTCGGTGAATGAAAACATTGTGAGGTAACCATAGAACGGTGATAGGGTACTTGACTGCCTTAAAGTTGAAAATCTGTCAAACTGTAAGCAACTGTTGCACTTGGGAACCAGTTGCCTTAAAGGCATTGTAAAAAGGTTGAGAACACATTGGCAAACCATTGGTATTACTAATATCTATAGGCGTCGGTAGTCACTTACCATCAGGTAACCCGCCTGCCTAGTTGTCACTTGTAGTATAAAAAAATTGTCCATACCATAAGGATCCATAATGTATGTTGAAGACTTAATCCAAGCTAAGAAAGCCAATCAAAGTCAAAACCATTTATTCAGTTTAGGCCCAAGAAGGGCACTTATAAAGGTCGAATTACAGAAGTTACCACCGGTTCGGAAGTCAGCCTTCAACTGAGAAGAACCGACAAAGAAACTCAGCAAGGTTACATTTTTAAAAATATTTTTGGACTATCTGACTCTCAAGAACCCAATAGCATGATAAGACAGGTTTTTTTCCTAGATTATAACTTGTTTCATAAACTTACAGTAGTAATATTGATGGTAGGGAACATGTTCTGGAACATGGTAGCCATCAGTTTCATGTGCATGCCTTCGCCGGTGAAGCTGTTCAGTACAATGAGCGGCGCGTGTTGGAACGCGCGCATCATTACGTACTGCTTGCGTAGGGAGGAGATCACATCACGGGCTAGACTGTACTGTGGAAGTAATTATTGAGGCGATGATAGATCAGTGGTTGTGACGTCGGATA
This sequence comes from Ochropacha duplaris, assembly GCA_951361185.1. Lineage (NCBI taxonomy): Eukaryota > Metazoa > Arthropoda > Insecta > Lepidoptera > Drepanidae > Ochropacha > Ochropacha duplaris. The sequence goes on along the minus strand of OX592701.1, from coordinate 11,174,063 downwards.
CCATGGTGAAGGTATCTTTGTGGTACTTGATTAGCTGTCGAAGCCTGTCACCTATCTGTGTGTTCCGATAGCTGCACTTAAGAGCCAGATTCCTTATAGGCTTTGTGTGCTTACCATCTATTACCACATCATCACTTACCATGGTGTCAAACTTAAGAAACCTTTTCTTAAAAGTAAATAAAAAGAGTTAGTCATAGTGTGGTGAACATAGTCATGCCAACCACACTCCCCATTTTGGTGTGAAACTACTAGTGCGTTGCTCGACTCATTTAGTGTATTGTTGCATATCAGAATAGATATACTTTTGTGAGATAGGCAGAGAGACACCTGGGATATCTATGTGAAAGATCTCCATCAGCCAGAGCCATCTGCTCAAAAACTAAGCAGAGCTTGTAACATGGAAACCAGATACAACATATACTATTAGATAATTACACCCATACTCAGGACAAACAGAGATGTTCATGCACACAAATATCTGTCTTGAATGGGAATCAAATCCACTACCTGTGATGTTATGATGATTCTCCTTTATAATGTAAATTACACTTACATTTTGTATTCTGAAGGTGAGGGTAGGCCCTCGGGGCAGCCTGGAAAGCCTCATGTACGTGCCGAGCTCCGTCTCCGTGAACATTACCATGTGTGACACATGTAAGTAACCTGATACTGACAGGAAATCTTTCAATGTGTTCTTTTTTCTTTCCTGAAAATTAATCAGTAGTGTCAAGTTGAGAACCTCCTAAAAATCATTCCCTTCCTTAAAATACCTGCTTGTTTTTTTTTATATTTCTTTAAGGCACCAGAAACAAGCATAGGTACGTAGTCAGTGTTAAATTTATATGGTAGGGGAGGCGAATAGGGGATTTTGGGATTTACTCGAGCGCGGCAGATTAACATAAGGGGGCAACCTTGCACCTTGTGAAGTACTCTCACCAAATCTGAGCAGTCTATGTAGTGTCGAACGCCTAGGGTAGCCCGTCAGATTAGTAAAAAAAAATCGATGGTTTGAAATACTCGAGCGCGTCAGATTAAGGTAAGGTAAGTTAGTTACATGCAAAATAGTGTACATTTCAATAATCTGACAATTTGGGCGTGACGAAAGAAAATTGGAGACTCGCAAAGTTGCAAAAAAAAAACGACACCTGGATTTTCTCGAGCGCGATTAGTTTTTTTTTTATTTTGAAGGAAATTAGTCACGAATCACGGAAATATCTTAATCTGCCGATTTGCACAAGCCGAAGTAGCTAAAATCATTATTTAGTGTATAGTCCAGGAATGTTTCACCTCAGAATGAGAGATAGTCAGCTATTAACTTGTATAGACCTTTATTTTGGCTACTACTGATTTTTCAAGGTCAAAGGTCAAAAAAACATTTATTGCAAATATATCGTTTCCTATGGGTTTTTTGGTATATGTATTCATAATAAATATTGTAGAAGATTAAATTCTCTACAACTTTTGTACAAACATTTTTTCGATATGTTGAACCATTTTCGAGATTTCGATATTTTTTATATATATTTTTTTTCAAACCGTCAGATTAAGGAAATTCCTCAACATAATTGTCAGATTATGGGTCAGTACAACAAGGCCATCAAGAAGAACCGCCTGTATAAAAATCTGACGCGCTCGAGTAAATCAAGGTCACGATTTTTTTTTGCATTTTCAAAAATCGGCCCTGACTGATGGTCGCGTCCAAATCGTCAGTCTTTAAAATAGGAGCTACTGGAGGGTTCACTTAACATCCCTTATCAATGTCTGACGCGCTCGAGTAAGTTTTTTTTTTAAATATTTTCGACCCCTTCGTACGGCTACCCCCACCACGCAAAACGGCAGATTATTATTTTTCCGTTATCAGACAGACGTGGCGCGACTACCCTATTAATATCTGACGCGCTCGAGTATTTCTTGGTGACTGTTTTTTTTTACATTTTTGAAACCCTGTAGACGCTCCCCCCACCGCTGAAGGGGAAAATATCACATAACCTTTTTTTCTTTATTCCACCTAATCTTCAAATTCCAGTAGGTCCCAAAGACGCTCGAGTAACTACAAATTTAGCATCATTGCCTCCCCTACCAATATATTCATTTGTTCAGATGAAAATTGAAGATCAAAGGTCCCTAGGGCACAAAGCTTGTGGAATGCACTCATTTCAGTTTTCTCTAAGGAGTACCTACTGCATGGGGTTTATCTAGAATGGTGGGAAGAGATGTTTGCAGACTTGACAATGTGCAAGTGATAATCCTGGTGTTCCAAATGTCTATAAGCATGCTTACCATCAGGTGGACTGTATGCTTCACAATTTATCTATCTTTGGCATAATAAAATGTCTTGTACTTACACTATTAACTGTTGTGAACTACTACGAACACTACAGCACTTACTATTCAACAATTTTGGTGAAAATTGGATCACAAATCCTTCAGGATGTTGCCAAAGAGGTTGTTTGGTGATCGTGCTAGGAACTAGAGATTATCATTAAGCTATTTTAATAATTATAAATAGGTAAGCTATTATAAACCGATGGTTTTTCAAATAAAAATAACACCTTCAACTGCGATGCGGTAAATGGCTCCATAATCTTTCTGAAATCCTTCGTCAAGTCCATGAGGTTTTTGCTACACTGTCCGCGATGTATCACGAACGAGTGAGGAGCCTTTACCAGATTCTCGGGCTCCAAAGATTCTTTGGTTGTTGGATTTTTCTTCACACACTTTCCTTTACGCTTTCCCATGGCTATATTCACTCACGTATTTAAAATAAGAGAAATATCTTGAATTGTACTCATGTAAGTCAAGTTGTTTATTTAATAAGTTAATGTCTTACTCTTATTTATAAATAAACCACGATCTAAATAACTTTAAGGTTATAAACACGCTCGCTCAGCATTGAAGTGACATTGGCTGACAGACAGTGACAGGCAAAGTTTCGTTCAAAATTTTATGAATAATTTCTAGAAATCTATAACAATTCTTGTGTAAAAAAAACGGGTAAGTGCGAGTCGGACTTGCGCACCACGGTTCATTCATCACGGAAATCGAGGCTTGAAGTTATTTTCTGATTATGATGTAATTACAAATCAGTTTTTAGATTTATTCCTATACTTGTGCTATAGCTATATATTAATTATTGCCTTTAATGGTACTAGGTCAACGGGAAGTACCCTTTAATATTTTTGTTCCCTTGAGAGTCAAATATACGGCCGTATATTTTGATTGCGTTGATAGAAGTTTGGTTTTTCACTGCAGTGAGTCCTAGGGATTGCAGGAGTATGTAATTGATATTAATTTCAACTTGATACCTGCACGCATTTCTGAGAAGGGTCTTAATAGACGGACATCTATATAAGTCATCCTATTAAGGGTTTAATTTTTTCCTTTTGAGATACGGAACCATAAAAAACGTTCAAACCTCCTCTGATCCGGATAAGGGATAACTACATTAATTCAGTTACAATAGTACCCAAGTTCACTTTTCTGAACGGGTTATAATGGAAATCATAATCTGCCAAGAAAATTAACCTTGTTAAAATTAGTGGAGAAATCTGTCCCAGACTAATCATTATCTTTCGTCTATGCGAGACCAATATAGTATCAGAATAATTTAAATTATTTAAGTCGTTCGTTCTCAATCAATATTGTTACCAAGTAGGTAGGTTTTATGGGGTTCACGCATTTAGGATAAAATAAAAACACTGCAAAACAAATCAAAACAGCTTTATTTCTTGCTGGCTCATTTGTGGATTTCCCATACTTGCACATGAAATACTACACTAGGTATTCTTTGTCTAGTCTCATATTGTTTATAACGCGGCTTTGTTCATTTTGATCATTAATGTTATTTATTGGTAAGTAAGTATACAAAACCTTCCCGACTTGAGACCTTACATTACGACGCTTAATTAATGTAAAAATGAATAAATACATTTAATTAGGTAGTGTTTTTTCCGCTGGGTACTTCCATCACAGATGGATTTGTACCAGCCAAGTTGAATCTGTGAGATAACTGTTCACCATTCTGAATTCGAAAAGAAACCACTACCATGAGCTACAGGAACTCGAAACGCCAGAAATTGAGAGTTAAACTAAACATTTATGATACAAAAACATTAGCGGAGAAATACATTCGTAAACTCTTGGTAGTGGCACATCGAGACGTGAACACATTACGAGAGGATGCTTTCAATTTGTCTATCCTATTTTAAGTGCAATATCGTTTAGAAACTATACTAATATTTTTGGGATTTCAAAAATTAATAATAATTTGGTAGCATGTTCTTTTGATAATGTTTAATTAGCTATGCACCGCAATTGGCGTGTTCCAAGACATGAGTTAATATCACCACGCCATCGCTAGCATGCATGGAACCACAGACAAAATATACAGAACATCATACTGAAGGTGCAATAGAAACTATTTCATAAAAAATAAAAACGACAAACAATTAGCAACGCTTCGTTGATGAGAACAATGACACTCGATTTCATCATGTACAATAAATATGTACGTCACAGAGATGTATGTGAGAATCTTGAGAATTTTATGAATATAAAAAGCCCCCTATTTTACCCCTATTAAATTAGCTACTATCTATATTCCGTTCTATGCTATCATCAGTTAAATACCGTATCATTAATTTTTATTAAAATCATTATTTTATAATGTACTCATGGGTGAGAGTGAAGAATATACGAGCACTGAAGGAGTCAGTTATAATACTGTTTTAGAACTGAGTTAATAACAACAATCCAATTAGTTGAAAATAGATTTCAATCTTTAAGTAATTAAATAGAAAATTGATTTTCAGCGCTATTTCCAATATCAAAAAAAATTTTAAAACCTCCTTCAGTAGTTCTCGTAAACTCTTTAATAGTCTGTTCACTACATCTGTCTAGTAGATAATTGAAATTACTTAAATCTACGGGTTTAGTTTTTAATTGCCACACAGTTACAATTGATTTAATTATAAATAGGACGTTAAAATACTATGTGACAAAATGTGATTTATAATATATGTAACATATCTATATACATGTTTCAAATTGTTTGTTTGATCATAGACAATAATGTTACCACTCTTTGGTGCTGCATAGACCATAGATATGAAAATGAAGTAGTTTTTTTTTAGTATATTCCATTTATACATGCATGCATCTTAATCTTAACAATAAACAGATATAATTAACAGACTAAATATGTAATGTTGGTGAATTATGAATATTATTTATTAGGGTACCTTGGTACTAGGTAGTCAAAGCATTAGGCATTTAAAAAAATAAGTTTGCCGAGTTAATAACACAGATAGAATTTAGTGCAATAATAAGCACGAGTTCACAATTAACGTGAATATCCTAATTTATGGTTTCATAGACTAACAAGTCTATGGAGCCATAAAGGTGAAGAAGTGCCAATAAACAAGCCGAATTCATATTGCAACGGTGAATCGACATGCCGTGCCTACTGTCTTAAATATTAAGTATGCACGAATGAATTATATACATGCATAAAGTACAGTTAATGATTGCTCATCTCCATTCGTTAAATAACGGCATATTCATTTAAAGGTATCTGTTCACGTTCAATTTCAGACCCAATTGTATTCAATGGGTGAGTTTAACTTGTATTAAAGTTGTCAGGGAGCGTAGAAGTATGTAACGCAATTTTCTGTACCCCCCCACCCCCTAGTAAAACGTTACGTAACCACCAAGTAAGCATTTGTACCTAAATGTCACAACTATGTGACGTAAAGTACCGAAAACGTAAAAAAAAAAGTGTTATGTAACGCGCAGTTGCGCCCCTGTAACGCATCCCCCCTGAGCCCCCCCCCCCAATTGGTTGCGTAATACTTGAACGCTCCCATACCCAGAAAGATTGGGTTTAAAATGAGGACGTGAGAGGTCACAACGCGTCCGCAACGCCGCGCACACAAAGTAATAACGGTTTTAGATCAATTCGTCGTAGAATAAAGTACATAAAAGCGCTACACTCCATCGTACAAAGCATCACAAAAATACTACAAAGATATGTGTAGACGTAACACAGAATGTTAAAATCGAACACAAATCACCGATAAATTATTAACAAAATATGTTTATATGCAAAAAAATATAATTAATGTTTTTACGCCCGCGGGCCGCGGTGGGGGCGAGGTGCGGTGTAGTGTAGCTCGCGTCACGATCACAACTGAACAGATCACCACAAGTGACGTCACGGGAGTTACCTAGGTATGTTACAAAATGTAGACACGTTGATGGTGGTTGCATCTGTTCCGTCCGAATCACAGCCCAGTCGTTTAGTGTTGGTCCATCTGGAATATATTCAATTAGTATATTATTTAGCTATCTACACTAATCTCCTAAAAGTTGGAATAGAACCCCATATATAGGATGTCCGGGATGCACAAATTTAAAGGAGATAGTTGGTCGGGTAGTCTATCAAAAATATAACAATAACCTCAGTAAAAGGGTCACCATTTTACCAAAGGTCAAAAGGTCACCAAGATATGATCTGAAAGTTCTACATAAATAATAAATAAACATCCTCGGACATTTTTCACACACGGCTATCTGATCCCAAACTTAGCAGAGCTTGTAATATGGAAACCAGATGACTGATATACTACTTCTATTTTGTAAAAAAATACTTAAATAGATAATAACACAGACTCAGGACAAACAGACATGTTCATGCAAACAAATGTCTGTCCTGGATGGGAATCGAACCCACGACCTATGGCGTGACAGGTAGTGTGTTAACCAACGAAGGCAGCTGGCACATCAATGTTTTTTTTTAAATACCAACTTTAATAGATAATTGCACATAGACTCACAAACAGAACCAGCCCGTCAAATAGCAGACATGGGATATGGTTGCCAACATTAATCAGAAAAAATATACATGTTCATACCTCAGACCGAATAAAAAAGGTAGACAGAGCTCCGCACACTTAAAGTGAAGCACAGTAAAAGAAGCCGATAGCGTCCCTATGCGACGCGACGCGAGTCACGCGGGATAACGTACGTGCAGATCGTAACGTACGTACACTTCATTGGAGACAATGTTTACGTACGCTCCTTCTACCTTTTTAATTTGTTCTGTGGTTGCTACCATACCTGTTCCTGTCCATTAGTCTCTTGGGACTTCATGACGTCAGGCAGGTCCGGGGGCGACGAGTACGCGGTCAGATCCAGAGCCTCGAATTCACCGTTTTCCTTCCTGTACAGGCACACATAACATATACTAACTTGCCTGACATTTGCTTACTTGAAAGAAGAAACTTAATTTAATTTGTTCTGGGTTTTTTATACTGTTCCCCGCGGTTTCACCCGCGTTCCCGTGCGATCTTATATAAAGGGACAAAATATAGCCTATGTTCATCAGGGATAATGTAGCTTTCTAATGGTGAAAGAATTGTCTAAATCGGTCCAGTAGTTTCAGAGCCTTGTCAATGCAAACAAACAAACAAACAAACAATCTAATCTTTCCTCTTTATAATATTAGTATATGATGTGGCCGAAGGTGGTAAACACACAAAGCCTAGATGGGAACTGGCTCTCAAGTGCAACTGTCGGAACACACGGATAGGTGCTTGGCGACAGATTTTCAACTTGAGGGTGGTAGGTAGCCAGCCAGTCGGGTACTACAAAGTACCCTAACACCGTGCTATGGTGTCCTCATGATGTTTTCCTTCACCGAAAGTAAATTGTAGGATTTGAGCTATTGTACATAGATTTAATTAATTATCAAAGTGGATTGGATACCCAAAGATAGGTACATTATTGATTGTGTTATGGCTATATGTATACTAGTACAACAACATAAGGCTTTTGACAGTATTTTTTTTTTTTTTATTATTCAATAGGTTTGCGTTTGACCACATCTCACTTGATCATAGGTGATGATGTGGTCTACGATGGTGCACGCTTACCCAGTATAATCAATTTGCTTGCTTAAAGACTTTTAACAATCAGTTGCTAGCATAATAACAGCTTTTTAGGTAAATAGGATAAGTAATACAAGGATTTGTGATATCTTATCTATCATTACATTTCAATATTTATTAATAGTAGGTAGTTACTAGGTGGGTGGGGTTAATGTTCAGTAATATTATCAATTGCATATTAATCCATTGACAGTAAAGTAAGCAAGATCCGGTATTATTACAATACTTATTCATGAAACATGTATCCAACTAACAAACTCTCCTTATAAATCTAAAAATAGGTATCCATCACCGTTTCAACCGCTTTCCTATGGGATTTTCACAACATAGCATGATGTTATATAGCATATAGCTTTTCTCAATAAATTTGCCATCCAACACTAAAGGAATTTGTAATATTCTCCGTAGTTCCTGAGAGACTAGTGCGTTCAAACAAACAAAAAAGCTTTAGCTTTATAATATTAGTATAGCTTACATACCTTAAAGCAAGTCCAATTGGTGCAGGACACTGAGCCTTGGCAGTGGCCGATGTGAGTCCATAATCGGCGAGACACTTTTCATCCTCCATCAGCTGGCTGTCCTTGCTGAACAGCATCTGGCTTGGTGGGGGTGTCTTTAGGATACCTTTAAGAAATAATTGGTTTCATAACTGGCCATAGTCTAAATGTTTCCAACTTTTTAAGATGTCATAGGCATTTTAAATTTATATTAAAAATATACATGCCAATATACAATAAAGATTATAGGTAAAAAAAAATATGAACACAAGAGTCACTCTGCTTAATCATTTGATAAGAAAAAATTACAGAGTTCTTAGTAACAATACATTAGAAGAGGTTTATTATGTTAATTTCAACACTGATTTATAAACAAAGACTATGTTTAATTTCCACACAATAATCATGTCAGAAAATCAATGCACTATGAAATGTGTATAATCAAATGCAGGTAACAATGTTTTGATGGCATGTTTTGGAACTAAGATGTAGTGAGTCATTGATATAGATACTATTTATGACCAACAAATATACAACAAAATGATGTGTTCAATATAAAATAAATAAGAAACCTAAATATTATAGAATAGCGCCACGCTTAACAACAAAACCTACGCTAGCCGCCCGAAATTGTATCCCGCCCGACTAAAAATAGAATTTTCTCATATAGCGAAAATCGCACTCACCTTCGATCATTTTCTTCAACTCTAGAACAGTTGTCGTGTCCTTGGCATCAGTAAAGATGGTTAATTTTTTTCGCCTAATCATTAAAAAGACATCCTGAAAACAAAATCCATTTTTGAGGTTACACGCAGCAAGCAAAAGTAAATATCAGTAACTGATCGATTGCAAATCTAACAAATTATTTAAAAAACATTATTGATTATTCAGATCTCTTACCATATTGGATTTATAATTAAAATAATTAACTATTTATTTTTAGGAAAAAACGCTTTTCGAGGCGTATGAAATGAAATTATAACGAAATGACAACTGGTTCACCCACAGACTATAAACAAATTCGTTCAGATACCAGAATAGGAAAATAATATTTTTTAAATACAAGCTTATATTTTACTTCACTGTTTAAGTTAGTATGTTTGAGTTAAATCTTGCAATTGAATTATTGAAACCAGTTAAGACTGAAAAGGATTCAATTAGTTATAGCATTTTCTTATTATAGTATGTAGGAATTTCGTAGTTTTTGAGTAAGCTCCATATATAAAAGTTACTCTGTGGTAAGCTCTGCCGCTGGCTACTTATTTGACTAGCTAATGTCAAATTGGCGTCGGTGATAGCAACGTTCGAATTTCACGTTAGATTTTCCTAAATACCGTATGTCTATTAGAATTGTGTTAGTAAAATACTGTAAATATAAAACACATTTTATGAAAATGAATATACGAATATAAAACTCAATTAATAAATAATTGACACAATATTTTAACCAAATTCTCAAAGGTTTTAAAGAATGAATTATTTGTCAATAAATAATAAATTTACTTTTAGGTTTCATTAGGTTTATGAATGCATTTGCCTTTTGCAGTATGCTTCGCGAAAAATGGATATTTTTGATTGTTTATTTATTTTTGTAATTCCCCGCATTCAGTGCGCAAATAAATTCTTAAATATTTCTTCGATTCACGGCGTTGAAATGTGAAGTTTTATGAAGTGTTGAAAATACAAATAAACAGCCCAGATAACCTCAAAAGCTTTGTTATGCCAATATGAATCCGCTTGTTTGTGTAAACTGCCGCAATTCGAAGCCTGTAAACCTGACCAATAATCGTTTGGTGACTGAAATCTGTGGACATGTGAAATGTATGGATTGTCTGCTTCTGGAAACGTCTGGTTGTTTGGCTTGCCTGAGAGGAAAGACTGAAGAGTTGGAGATAGATGAGGGTGATATAGTAGATAGTATGCCGGTTCTGACTGAGCTAACGGAGTATGACGATAGCACGGACATTCAGTTATCAATTGAAGATTTGTCCAAGAAGAGGAAACCTGAAACATCGCATATCAAAATTGAAACTGGTTGGTACCTCTCTGTAAAATTTGTCTATACATATCTACACCTCACTGAAAGCTTCTTGCACATACCATTTTGTACAACATATAATCATTGATCCATATATTTGTTCCCTTTAACCTCCTCCTTTTTTAAGTCTTAAAGTCTTTTCTGGTGTACGGTTAAACTCGAAAGAGTTTATGATACACCATAATAATCAATTACTTTTAATCTGTTGACTCGCGACATTATCCTGTCAAACAACGACATTATCCTGTCAAACAACTCGTTAGTAATTATTATTTCTATGTTACTGTTTTTTTTTTTTTAATAATTGTTAATTTCTTTTTGATCGCTATAACTTTTATATATTTGTCACATAGGTAATTTAATATTATATACCTACTTGAGTAATTACTTAGTAATCTGTGGATGGCATTGTGGGTAGTATATTTACTAATTTTCTTATGTCATGTTTTATGTTTATATTTTAATATGCTATTGTTTGTTGTCCCGAATAAAATAAACTCGTCAACTCGCGCACAGTTTTCAAAATTTGCGCCCAATTTTCAAGTAAATGTCATCGTCCCGATTGTCCCATTTGAGAACCAAGTGGTGCGGACTCTGAAACCCCGATTGTCCCAAGAAAGAACTGACAGGTTAATTAAGTAACAAGTAAATAAAAAAAAAGTAGACATAAATTGTTTTGTTGGTCAAGAAAGAGATAATCACACCTATTCTTCTGGCTCCTATTTTCACATTTATGTTTTTGATGGATATATTTCAAGACAACATTTTGTTGTTTCATCTAATAATATAAATGCTAATAACATAAAACTTGATGAACTGGGTGTTTGTTATCCTACGGAAAATTCCTGACAATATCTGTAGTCCCTCTTGAGATTCTGATGCATTTGTAGCCCTTTACCTTCATCCAATGCCACACTGTCCATCACACTAATATTATAAATGTGCATGTTTGATGTATGAATGTTTTTTACTCTTTCACGTAAAGAATGGCTGAACGGATTTTGATGAAACTTGGCACATAGGTAGATCATATCCTGGAATAACATATAGGATACTTTTTATCCCGAGAAAGGATAAGATCCCTCGGGAACACGGGTGAAACCGCCGGTGACAGCAATATGCAATAAAATATAATAATTTGGCAAGCTACAAGTTTATAATACAATTCTTCATTTCATTGTTGGTTATTAATAATATAAAATTACTTTCAGAAGCAAATGGCAGATGCTACGTCTGCACAGTATGTAAGAAAAGATTTCATGCCCGCAGCCAGGTGGCATATCATGCATACTGCAATGGACAACGGAAACCATATCAATGCCCAGAGTGTAATAAGGTAAGTACCACCATTGGTACACTTGAGTCGTGATTCCTGGAATGTTTTTTTTGTACCTAAGTTGCATATGATGTGTAACATCTGACATCACATCTTGGTAATACCATATGTACAGTATCAACCTCTTTGAGTTTGAGGCTACCGTCGCCTATAGACATTTGCAATACGAAGGGGATTACCAATGTACACCTTATTACAATGCCTTAAAGGCAACTGGCTCTCAAGTGCAATTGCCGGAACACACCAACAGGTGCTTAGTCACAGATTTTCAACTTGAGGGTGGTAGGCAGCCAGTTGAGTACTACAAAGTACCCTACCACCGTGCCATGGTTTGCTCACGATGTTTTCCTTCAACGAAAGCTCAAGCCCTAGAGGTAATGTCTGGTTTCCTGTTACACACTTCTATGAAGTTTCACGAAATCACTCTCGGGCCTAGGCCGCACTCATCGCGATAACATTCGGGCGATAAACTTCGTCTTCGGTCTACGGCGAATCGTCGCGGCCACACCATGCGCGTTGTAAAGTTTATCGCGATGTACAAACGGCAGAAAACAAAATGGAATGTGGCCGCGTAAGCGGAGTTCATCGCGATAAAACCCTTTGATGTGCGAGAGTTTACCGACAGTGGAGCGATGTGCCTGGAGCTTCGCCCGAAGTGCCGATGTATTCGCGAATATCTGGCTACATACATCGCGATAGCCCGATCTCATCTCAAACTCAAAACTCATTTATTCAGTTTAGGCCCTGGTAAGGCACTTATGAACGTTACAATTGACTCTACCACCGGTTTCGGAATACACTTAAACTGAGAAGACTCCGGCAAGAAACTCAGCAAGGCGATTTTTTTTCAGCAGTGGATCTTTCTTAAATTTATTTTACATTTTCAGAAGAACATTTAGATACATTTTCAAATATTTTACACTACGCTATATAGATGAAGCTACTACAACCATATATTTCTGTCTTCCATGTAATGAGCCACCTTATAGTAGGCTTTGTTCATTAACCTAAGACGTTCCAGTTACCTCACCGATCAAAAATTTAATTACAAGTAAACTAAACTTGCAGAGTTTTGCAACGCACTCCCACTTCAAGTACCACATGCGCGTGCATCGCAACGAGCGCACGTACGCGTGTGACGTGTGCGGCGATAGCTTCTTCCAGATGTCCAAGCTGCAGAGGCACAAGCTAAAGCATACTAGTGAGTACTGCTCTTATTATTTACTAGGTTTCCGAGGGATCTTATCTTTGCCCGGGATAAAATTATTCTAGGTTTTATTCCAGGATATTATCTACCTGTGTGCCAAGTTTCATCAAAATCCATTCAGTAGTTTTTGCGTTAAAGAGCAACAAACATCTTCACATCCTAAAAAACCGAGTACTACTGTTGTACTACTTACCGGACACCTGTAAATCCTGATACTTTTTTTTACTCTTGGATCCCAAATTAAGCAGCTATAGTAACCTAACTAATTGACTAACAACTACAGACATCCGATACTGTCTATTCTATTTCATGCTTTAAAAAGCAATTTAATTAAAGTCATAGTGATTTGATACACACATCAACATGGTCTAGGGATATTTCAATTAAACCTAAATAACTAAAATTCTACTAACTTTTTGTTAAGACACCTACACATTAAAATAAACCTTGTTTAATAGCCTATCTAATCTGAGAATAAACTTTTAGATAAAGTTAAATTTAAAAAAAACTTAGAAGAAGAGGAAAAACTCAGACAAAATTTCAATCTTAACTTTGTTTTTGAAACATCAAAACCTAAACAAAACCATATGATGGAAGAACATATTTTCGACCGTCCTACTACATCCAATACATTATATACTTGTAGAAATAATTGCGACGATATGTTGGTGTTATAGAAGAGAAGAAATTCTCGTGCTCCGAGTGCAACAAGGCGTTCAACAACTTGTCGTCTCTGCGCAAGCACTCGATCACACATTCTGAGGAGAGACCCTTCGCATGTGTCGCCTGTGGTCGTCGGTTCAGGGACTCCTCTAACTATAGGAAGCATGTTGCCAAACATACCGGTGAGGCCTATCTTATTCTAATAGTAATGACCTTGAATTCCACGGTGATGTAGGAGTTCCATTACTTCAATAAGCTGTGAAACAACAGCCTTGGGTATTCTGAAATTTATAGTCAATTGTAATATTCATAAGAGCCTTGTCGGGGCCTAAACTGAATAAATACTAAGGCGATGATAGCTCAGTGGTAGTGGCGTCGGATACCGCAGCGAAGGTCGTGGATTCGAATCCTACAATGAGATTCAGCTTTCGGTAAAGGAAAACATCGTGAGGACCACAGCACGGTGGTAGGGTACTTTGTAGTACCCGACTGGCTGGCTACCACCCCTCAAGATGAAAATCTGTCGCCAAGCACCTATCGATGTGTTCCGACAGCTGCACTTGAGAGCCAGTTCCATCTAGGCTTTGTGTGCTTACCACCTTCGGCCACATCATCACTTACCATGGTGAGATTGTGGTCAAACACAAGCTTATCCAGAATAAAAAAAAAGAGTTTTGAGTTTGAGCATGGATACAGTTTGAGCATAGATACAGTTTGAGCATGGATACAGTTTGAGCATGGATACAGTTTGCAGTACTCTCCCACCTTGTTATCAAACTGAAATTGAAAGCTTTTTTTTATACCACTAGGTGGCAAACAAGCTTACGGCCCACCTGATGGTAAGCGGTTACCGTAGCCTATGGACGCTTGCAACACCAGACGCGTAACGAGCGCGTTGCTGACCTTGCATAAACCTTCTTCCTCCTCTTTTGTAGAACCCCATGCTGTAGCCTCTAGGGAAAACCTCTACAGGGAACTCATTCCACAATCTGATCGTGCGCGGGAGAAAATGACTTTCAAAGCGCACTCTACGCGAACTCCCTATGTCGACGGCAGGCGGTGCGAAGAAAGTTGCCGTGGGCATCATACTCCTTTGAACTTCTAAGATCCTGGTAGACGACGTAACGGTTTTTTCTTACGTGACGATTTCTGCCAGTTAACTCTACTGTAAGCCGCGCAAAAGAACACACCATCCAGTGAATATGTACTGATAGTGCATTGTTGGAACAGATAAGAAGTGCGAGTGCAGCGTGTGTGGCGCAGGCGCAGGTGCGGGTTCGGGGTCGGGGTGCATGTCGCGGTCTGCGCGTGCGCACCAGTGCCCGCGCTGCCCGCAGGCCTTCCACTCCAGCAAGGACATGCGTAGGCACGCTGCCGTGCATACCGGTCAGTACACACACACACACGACTACAACACATTGTACTAGTCTAAAAACATATTTTCACTCCTCTTGCTCAAAAAGACCGTCATTGTAGCGTACCAGGGCGGTGAAAAAATAGCAATTCATCCTCTAGGGGAAAAAGTTTTATTTTTTATTTTTGTGTGTCAAATGACAATGAGCCTACAAAAACGAAAAAGTCTTTAGTCATAAGTAGAATAATCATGAATAAAGACTCGACTTATTACTGTTTCATAAAAAAAGAACTTCATTTTAATTTTGAATTTTTGCATTCTGCATGCAATGTGTTGCGGCTACAGAAGAAACAAAAAAAATAAATTATAAACTACATAGGTATTTCATATTGTATTGTTTTATTTTTAAGCAATCGTAGTGAAAAGTTTAGTGTAACACACGGCGCTAAAACCCATTAAAACTCGGTTTCTATTTAGTCCCTCGCTAAAGCTCGGGAGTAAAACTACCTCGTATATAATGGGTCATTTTAGCCCCTTGTATAACAATCTACTATTGTATTTACGGTCTATTCGCGCACAGTTTATTATCTAAATATTATTTTAGTTAACCTCGATCATGTTACATTGATCGTGGTCACGAGTGGACTGAAAGTGAAAACACTCTTATCTCTTTCTTAAATTTATTTGACTTGACCGTAAGTAGAGGTAGACTTGCATTACAAAAATATTAAGGCACAGAGCACATGACTCTTGACTGAACTTAGATATTATACAATTCACTATTTTCTCATTTTCTATTATCAACAATTAAAAGACATTTCCCTTCTATTTCCACTTTACCTATCTTTAAGAGAGGGTTTTCTTCACTCTGACAAAGATATATCCACTGCAAAAAAAAATGCCTTTTTTATCGTAAATAAGTTGACGTTTGACCACCGAAAATGAAGCACGCAAATTCTAAGATACCTATTCACTCTGACCTTGAATAGATCCAGATCCTTGCTGAGTTTCTTGTCGGATTCTTCTCAGTTTAAGTGTATTCCGAACCGGTGGTAGAGTAGAGTAATTGACTCTTGTTAACGTTCATAAGTGCCTTACCAGGGTCTAAACTGGATAAATGAGTTTTGATTTTGATAGATTTAATCCATATTTAACCCCTGATGTTCAGGAAAGGATCTTTCCTAATTTAACTTGTACATCGAAGAGATAATCGACATGTATCGTATAAAACCCACAGATTCAAAACCATTTCGCTGCAAAGTGTGCAATCGCAACTTCAGAAGGAAAGACAACCTCGAGCGGCATATTCGCAACACTCACCCAGATTACGTGACATCAAGCGCCGTAGAATGCGATGAATCCGTCCTGAAACAGATCACGGCTGTCAATGGTGCCCTCAAACTCGACACCGCTGGAGAAAACGAGAAAATCAAGCTGGAGAAGTTGAATCCTTTACCACCGCTACCGCAAGAAGTCATACAGAAACACACGCAAGAAGTCAAATGTGATGAGGTGGATAAATCATATATCATAGTGGCCAATAACGCTAGGGAAAGTGTAATAGTGGGAAAATGTTCCGTAGAAAAGGCGCCCAGTCCAAAACAAGAATATGAATACGTCCATAAAATGAGGAAAGCCAGCCATAAAGACATAACACTGCCACCGATTAATATGCAGAAAGTTTACGAATTGGAAAGTCATACGACGTTGAATAAATTGGAGATAGGCATACCCACAAAGGATAAGAAGGAGTTGTATGAGAAGATATTGTATGGGGACACTGTCAGGTGTAAGTCGGAAGATAATAACGATGATATTACTCCCGATATACATTGGCGGAGGAAGAAGATGAAGCTTTTGTAATTTGGTAAGTGATTAATTAGGAAGTACCTGCATGTCCGAGTTTTGCTCGTTTTTTTTTAGATGCGTTGATAAAAGGTCTTCCTATAATAGGATTTCTCACAAAAGAAGGAACTTGAAAATAATAATCATATGGACTCGAACCGGGGTCTTCTGGTTTCGGGACCGCCCGATTTCCCACCAGAGCTATTATAACCTTGTCGATGGTGGCGTATTCTAATGATATTGTAGCAGTTTTTCATTGTCTGAAAACATGGATAAAACGACGTTTTCTAAAAATGAAACCTAGCTAAATCGATTTATCGCCCCCGAAACCCTCTGCATACAAAATTTCATGAAAATCGTTGGAGCCGTTACCGAGATTCGGATTATATATATGCAAGAATTGCTTGTATTATATAGATAATAAAGTCCATGTCAAAGAATACTAACTTGATTATATATAAGTGACACACACATTTAACGTTTCGTATTGGGCGAGTACTTCTACTAGTTTTGCCTCGCCTATTTGTTCCGCTTGTTGAATCAAAGGCCAACAATCAATTTAAAAGAAATTACAATAACAATTGATATAAGAATAGTTGATGTAGAATTTTTCTTTTCTTTCTAATTTCAATTTGGTGCCGCCTAATACCAAAATATCTTTATTTCAGATCAACAACGACCAGGTTAAAACCTCTAAACAGGTAATAAACAAAATGAAATATTCGTGATGAATAAGTTCGCATAAAATAAACTAGTAGTTCCAGTTTTTAAGATATAAAATCGAGTAATTAGAACTCTTGGGATGTTGAAAATAAAAATGTGATGTTAGAAAGATGTTAAAAAGAACAAAAATTCCTGTTTGGTTATTGGGCGTCATAAGCACATTGCAATATATATATCAGAAGTGTATGATTAAAAGATTACTGGCATTGGGTAGTTCATAATATTGAATTTTTACTTGGAAAATAAAAGTCATATATATAAAACTATATCAGTCAATAAGAGCTAACATTAGTATGTAAGTGCGTCCAAGACGCGTAGATATAGAACGTGACTAGCTACCCTTTTATTTAAACTTGTATCTATGTAATTATTGTGTGTGCGAGATTTACAAATGTTTTTATGCATTTATCCGGCTCGAAGGACCACATTTGTATGTCACTGATCTCAACGGTTCTTCAATTGAGACTTCGCCATCTTAACGTTTCTAAATGTTTAGATTATATGCTGCTTAAATTTTAAACTTGGCTTAAATACTATGACAGGGGGCGTCTTAGACTGAGAATTTAATAAATTTACAAGTATTTTATCGTATTTACATTTGTTTTGCTATATGCATATTATTAAATAAAGACTGCAGCGAAGCCTTCTGTTTCATCACATACAAACCTATTTGTATAACAGATCAACAATAGGGAATATGCACGTGACATCAAAATAGACGATTTTTTTTAAATGTAATTCTTATTGTTACAAAAACATACCTACATAATTATTCAAAAAAAAACATGATTTAATATCTAAATTTAATCATAAAAAAGTGTCTGTTTTTAAATTCCCTCGCTAATTTCCAAAATACCCTGTGAACAAATCGTGACGTCACTTTACACTCGACCACAGAGTACGTAACCGCTACGCTTCAATTTATTATAATGTATCAGTTTTCTGTGCTTTTCCATGGTAATAAACTGATTTTAGTAACTTTGTGAACCAAACACTAAATTCACTTCATTGTTGACATCGAACTCGTCTAATCTCACATCACAAAATAAGCGCGCCAAAATGGCCGCGTTTGAATCACCCGAAAATGATAGTGATTTCAATAAATATTTTTTAGCTTAATGGTTAAGATTTTGGAGTGTTATATTTTTTTTTGGTAATGTAATACCCGTTTAAAACAATTTAAAAATACGTGCATATTCCCTATTTCTCATAATTTACGTAAATTCGTTTTACCTAGCATGGTCTGGTCTGCCAAAAAGAGTATGTGATAAACGAGTTTTATATGAATTTGGAGTGAAAAATGTATAAATCTTAGTAGTTTTTACGAAGTGGACTGAAGATGATCTCTACCGTAAGTTGATCTCAAGTTAATTTAAGTTGATGTTTAACATTTTAAACAGTCGTGGTACGCTTACTGCATGTATGTACTCGCTCGGCGCTCGCGCATCAATGCAATATTGTCAAAATAAAATTAACACTAAAAAAAAAACAATTATCGATGGTTTCAACAGTTTTAAGAACGCTTGGATCCCTATGGATACGGGAAAGTCATTTCCCTTTCTTATTATAATTTTAACTCCCCGTTTGTTTATTGTATCACAGTGAATATTATTTTACCTTAAAATATGTAATCGTGTCATTAATTTTTATTCTACATAATTATAAAATACGTATTTTTGTTAATGGTTTGTGTATATTACTTATATTTTATATAATAATAGTTTGTAAACTATACGCGACCTTTGATACAAATAAAATGAACTTTCGATTGACTTCCTTGTTTATTTTTTGGCTCGATTGTTGTTCGAATATATTTTCTATATAATACCGCTTGAGATAATAATTCTTGGGTAATGGCCAATATTTGTTAACTGTGAAGAGAAGATACAGAGATGGATTAGTAAAAAGTAACAGCGTTAAAGTAGATAGGTATCTTAGCATCATAGTACAAATTTAGATTTCCTACAAACATTTTTTTTAGAGGCCTATCTGTAACAGATTTTTTTTATGTTGAATTTTAAATGTTAAATAAAAATTCTAAATACCTGTACAACAAAGACAGAAATATCTAAATCCGCGCCTGTGTATAGATGACAGTAAATAGATCAATCACCGAAGGGTGTTATTGCGCAAGATTCTGTCTAGCATTCTTATTCGGTCAGTCAATGGTACACATCCGTATATTTAAATAAACCTAATAAAATGGAAGATAATTTAGTAAATAATATAATGGGTATGTACAAAGAGAAGAAATGGAGAGATATAGTGAACCAATACCATGATCATCCTAATAGAAACAAGTTATTATGGGTTTATCCAAGCGAAGAAAACTTTCAGTTTCTGAGCAACTGTTTGAAGGAGTTACGTTGTGATGATATTCTTAGCATTGGATGTGGCAGTGGTCTGCTGGAATGGATTATTACAGAAGCCACAGGTAAATATAGATTGTAGAGTTTGACCCACTTTTTTTTTGTTATTTTAAAGTACCTAGTCCGGTTGACCTGATTAATATTTTAAAGACAGCTTTAATCAGTAGAAATCACGAGGAATTCCTTATTTATTTATATGATATTAAGAGGCAATAGATTGTGAACAATAGAAATTAGATAAATATACCTGAAAACCCAGGAATTGTGGACAAAAGTTTGATTAATACTTTAAAAAGATAAATCAGACTTCAATAACATAATAATATAACTATAGTTTACAAGTTTACTAAAAAGCCATAAATAATAGGCTCAGTGGTAGTGATTTCGGATACCGCGGCGAAGTTCGTGGGTTTGAATCCTACAATGAGCTTGAGCTTTCGGTGAAGGAAAACACCGTGAGGAAACCATAGCACGGTGTAGGGTACTTTGTAGTACCCGACTGGCTAGCCACCCTCATGTTGAAAATCTTTCGCCAAGCACCTATCGGTGTGTTCCGATAGCTGCACTTGAGAGCCAGTTCCCATCTAGGCTTTGTATGCTTACCACCTTCGGCAACTTACCATGGTGAAATTACGGTCAAACATAGCTTCAGGTCCAGAAGTAAAAAAATAAAATAAATGCTTGAAATTTCCAGGAATCCCAGTATCTGGTGTGGAAGTAGATGGCGCCTGGTGGCACTGCAAATATGCTCCACCCACATTCATAGAGCTCCTTCTAACATCACCACAACTAAATGAAGATAATAATATCATCAATATATTACAAAATAACTCTGCAGCATTATTATTCTGTTACTTCAACAACCGGTCAGCATTCGAAGAATACCTCAAATATTATGCTGGCAATGTATTGGTTATTATAGGCCCAGGTGATGGC
Source organism: Ochropacha duplaris (assembly GCA_951361185.1). Taxonomy (NCBI): domain Eukaryota; kingdom Metazoa; phylum Arthropoda; class Insecta; order Lepidoptera; family Drepanidae; genus Ochropacha; species Ochropacha duplaris. The sequence goes on along the minus strand of OX592701.1, from coordinate 11,153,149 downwards.
AAAGGTGTTCATACAGACCCTAAACCGTTTGGAGACGTTAGGAGCGATTGGGAACTTTATAAATGGCAAGAAGTGAGAAACAGTCGGGATTTCATAGCAGTATACTGTAAAAAACTTAACGGCTCAGTGTTATTTCATAACAATAAATTAATACATTAAACATTACTTATGGAAACAGTCTTGTTAATATGATTTCTAATATAATTTAGTCTATTTTATTAGTTCTTCATTAATTCTATATTTTTTACATTTATTTTATTAGTGGTTGGTCTAACTGATGTGTTCATCATAGGATCCTTTTTCCCTTGAATAAAGTTAGGGAAATCATTAGAAGCTTCGTTTGGACCAACGTCCATATTTTCCTTTTGACTAATTATGGGAACTTCTGTAACCATCCGACTCATATCATTAACAACCACTTCATTTGTAGGTATATCATTTTCTAAGAAATGAAAATCATTGTGCAATAAATACATAGACTCTAATGGGAAATTGATATCGAAGCGTGGCAGTAATTTGTTATCATCTGAATTATCATCTATTTCTATCACGTCGTTCTGTTGATCTGGTATCTCTTGAAGAACTCCAGCAGAGTCTAAGGTGTGTATAGAGTATTGTTCTCCAATGATATTATCCATCAAGTATTGGTCGATTATAGATGGATTTGTTGCAGTGTTATTCAAGGCCATGTTGTAGAATTTCACTTCATTCTTTATGTCATTCATGTTTTTATGTATATCTTCTAACGGCGGTGAGGCTTTGTACTCCCTATTAATAGCTGGATTGCTTAGTAGGTTGGCGTTGCACATGCGCTCTAAGCTAGGAGACAGTGTATTCTGCTTTATCGTTGATTCCAATTTAATATAGCTCGGGTCGTTAGTTTGTATTTTCTGTTGTGGTGGCAGCATCGTCATGGAATTCACACTCATCTGTTGATTGAACGTAAATATTTGTGGATCGTTATTCATTTCGTTACTGACCGGTGTTGTAACCGGGTCTCCCATCAGAGGTTCTTGAGGATAAGGTATTATGTTATTGGGCGATTCACTCAGGACAGGCTCTGGTTGTAGTTGCATGAATTGATTCGTTATTAAATTGTTAAACGTCACTGGCCCCCCTAGTCCGAACCTCTCATTATCTTCCAGTCTCCTAAACGCCATCTTTTGTTGTGAATGAAACATATTCACCTGATCTGGACCCTTCAGTATTAAGTTACTTTTCACCGATATCTTCGGCTTCTTCCTCGGTGCTCCTTCTTCGGACAAGTTTACCGGCGAATTGCTCAGCGACGGTACTGGTAACAGTATAGGACCAGTAAATTTCGTCATGGGCAACGGTATTTTATCAACAGGTTTAAGCGTAATATTGTTCTTAACTGATATATGGGGCACAAGTGGCAACCTTATAGGAAAATTGCTCATAATATTATTGCTCATACTGTTAGCTATAGGGGAATGATTTGAGGCGAGAGAATTAACGTTATTGTTCTGCAGTAAACCTTGTTCTATCGACACTGTGGTGTTGAGAAAACCGTGGAGATCCGATTGTGTGTTATCATAAGGAAGTTGTAGCGTGTACCGATGCCTATCCATCATCGTGTCATTAGAACTCTCAGATATAAGGCAATCGGAATTATTATCATCTTTACTTAGATCTGTTACCATTAATGGTTCATCGTTTATATTATTGAAGTCAGTCTCTTGATTATTATTAGGAGCGTTAACATAACTCTTTGAATAATCTTGAGGTAAACTTTCTGAAAGACTATCATAATCAAATACTTCTATGGGTATTTCATTGCTAGCTTCTTCATTCTGTTCACTTGTTTCTATCTCGTCCTTCTTTGTATTTTTAGTCTCACTGGGGATTGTCCAACTAACCTTACTTGAAGTTGTGTTAATTTCGGCTAGAAGTTGTATGCCTTCTTTGTCAGAGTGAGTAGCGAGATGAGTGATGTATTTTTCTTTGTTGACAGATTTATAGGGGCAGTATGGACAACGGTGTAAGTCGCTGGAGCTAATGTTGGGGTGTTTGGAGATCATGTGGGAGGTGAATACGGTAGATTGGATGGTTGTGTAGGAGCAATATTTACATGTGTACACATTCTCTTTGGAATGAACTTTTTTATGACGCCGCAGTGAGTTGTGGTCGGCAGATCTGTAGCTGCATTGGTCGCACTTGTATGGTTTGTCACCTGAAAGAGTGGAAGACGTACATACTTATTTTTTTTGATATATTACTGATATGTTACTTTTCTATATTTCTATTACTCAATAGCGGAACTACATCACACTACTAGCGCCCTCTGGTATCGATGTATTGTTTTTGATTATGTATATACATAACACAACTTAATGAGTGGATATGGGGGTATTCGTCAACAATAAAGACCCGAATATCGTGATCGAAATAAAGTCTTTTATTATTTTCAATTGGTAATCTAGACAAGTATAAAGCAAAAATTAAGACAATCAAAATTAAGTGTATAAGGGAGTTCATGATTATTTGCTTTAAGACATTGAGTATGAAGCAAAAATAAAGACAATTAAAATGAATTGATTAAGGGAGTTCATTGTTTTAAAACATTAAATTTGATAGGCTTATGAGTAGTAGTTGTTACTAAACTAATTTACAGTACCTGTGTGTGATCTCAAATGTAGTCTAAGCTCCAACTTCCTAGCCGCAGAATAGTTACAGTGGCAGCACTGATATGGCTTCAGCCTATTGTGGACGGCACTTATGTGGATCTTTAACTTCTTCACATTGCTGAATGCTCGCTGGCAGATATGGCACTTTGCCGGATTTTCATCCACTTTGTGAATGAGTTTATGTTTTGACAGCTGATTTGAGTTTTTGAAAGACTCTGCACATATTGGGCCTGAAAGCGATAGCAGAATTAAATTTGGTAAATAGTTAAATTTAAAATCAAACTGCTACGGGAAAATATTTTGCAACAAAAATATTGGCAAATAGTTGGATCATACAGAAAACCGTTACATGGGGGGAGTGGGGGGGTCAAAAATCTTCAAAAATTGTGTTACGTAATAGCTCCCTAAAGTAAATACACTGTAAAAGCATATTATTATTAATTATTAATAGCCTTTATTCAGAATTTACTTATTTTAACAATTTTTGCTTAACCTAATTTTCTACTGTGTGACTGTTTGCCTTCTGGCAAAGGCCTCTCCCAACTGTCTCCACAAACACCTGTTCAAAGCTGTTTTAGGCCACAAACTGCCTGGCAATGGTAAAAGCATAAGTAATAAATAAAAATGATCTTACAAAAATGTGCTTTGATTTTCCCATGACATTTCATATGGATGTTAAACAATCTATATCGGGAATGCGTTTTGAAACCACAAATCTCACATGTTGGCATTTCAATATCAATAGAATGTCGCTTCCACAGATGGGCATGCAGTGTGCCCACTGTACGAAAATCTGTACCGCATTCAGGGCACACAAGTCTACCATTTTGATGGCACTTTTTATGATATGACAACTTGTTCAAGTCTTTTAAGCTGATGTGGCACTCCGTACATGATGATTCCCGTTCATTCTCTCTATCATCACATTTTATACTTTGCTCTTCTCTTATTATTTCGGGCTTTTGTATTTGCGATGAAATGTCTGATATAGACTCATTTTTTTGTGTATAAACTAGTTTAGGGTTGTCTTTAACAGGAGTTATTCTTGGTTGAATGGAGGATATCAAATCTGGTGTGACATTAGACACTTGGATGACATTACAAGGTGCGTTGGACACCCCAGGGTTCGAGACATTTACATATTGAGTTGATACGTTACTAGTATAAACAATATTGATGCTGGCTTCTTTGATAATCTTTTTGGGGTCCTCTTTCTCAAAGTTTGGAGTGCTCATTTTGTTTAATTCATCAACTGATATGAATGAAACACCATTAGGCAAAACTGTTTTAGTGTTGGCAACATCCGGAACAATCTCTATTACTTGCATCTTTACATCTGCTATATCTTGCCTAACAGGGAGTGAGGGTGTGTCAATGACTTTATCTTCCTTTTTCAACCTGGCATTTTTAAGTGCTATTTGAACAAGACTTTTGACCATTTTCTTTACATCTTTGAACCCCATTTTATGATGGTTGCGAAGATGTGTTCGGAGAGTTTCTTCAGCATCAAAGATACTTGTGCAGCCCGGGCATGGGATCTGTATGTTATCAGCCAAGCCGTTGGTCTTTGCAAGGTCAGGGTGTTCAGTGAACAAATGGAACTTTATGTCGTCTTCTGCGAGCGCCATATATGGGCAAGCTTCGCATTTATAGAAGGATGTGGAACCCACCGATTTCTCTTCGTAAGACATTACTTTCTCCTTGACCACCACTGGCTTCGCTGATGATAATGCTTCATCATCATTTAGAGTTTGATTTACTCTGTTTCTATTCATGATGAAACACTGCCCTCTTTTGCGCCAGACACATAAGTAAAAGTTATGACTCTCGGGAAATTGTACTTATAAATAATATTTTAGCATTCCATCTTACTTATCTGAAATCAATCACAAACCATGAAACTATCAAGAGAACTCAACTGGATCTGAAATTTTATCCTCTTTGCTGAAATTAATGAATGAAAACAGCTGTAAACAACAGTGTTGCCAACAACACAGGTATATAGTGTATTGTCTATGAACACAGGGCCCGATGTCGCCATTTTTTCATACCATAAGTAGCCAACGCCAAAATGTTGCTATAAATAAAATAAAGCGCAAGTCTATGATCACAAAGGTTACTAAAAAAAACGTTGTGATTTACAAACATACTCTTTGAAGGTTAATCAGTTCCGATTGTAATTTGAAGATATATACTCATTTAAGACAAAAATAGGAGTGGTTTTTAATGCTCTAAGCAAAATGGTGAGTGGTTTAAGTTATTACTTTTCTGTTGTCACATTGGTAGAGTCGTACAGTATTAAAGATAGAAAGAAAATAAATTGATTTCAGGTAAATTATGTAATTTTTAACCACAAATAAAATGGTCCAGTCTGTGTAACTGAATGTTTTCTAAAGTATAATTACCTACAAAACCAAGTTTTTACCGGTTTTACCTACATACAAATTGTTTATAATAAGTGGATGGCGCCTAATATCCTTGTACTGAGCATTCGAGCAAACGTTTACTGTGACTAGTATATGTATGACGCCCGACTATAACGTAAAAGAAAAATAAAATAATTGGGTTCGGCTGATAGTCTTATAACTAAAGCTTTTTAAATTATTAAAAAAGAAGTAAACGCTGACGTTTCGATTACCACCGGTGTCAGTATTTTGCATCGTGTAAATTTTTATTTTACTATCAAAAACCCAATAAAATGAGTGTAAGTATCGTTGTTCTTTTAAATTGTATATATCTGCAGCATTACTGTTGTGCAAATGGCATCAATTTATGATTTCGTAAAAATTCCAGTTAGAAATCGAGTCAATGGTGCGCTACGCGTCTCCAATAAACCCGGCGATTTTCCCACACCTCACCCTGCTCCTCCTGGGCATTGGCATCTTCTTCACGGCGTGGTTCTTCGTCTACGAGGTCACCAGTACTAAGATCTCTAGAGATTTATTCAAAGAACTCCTACTATCACTTGTTGCCTCGCTATTCTCAGGATTTGGAATATTATTCTTGCTACTTTGGGTTGGAATCTATGTGTGACAAATTTAAATAGGTAATTAGTTAATAAGCTCAACACACCATTCCAACAAGTGATTGGTATTCATGTTTATACAGGTTTGACCAAATTTTCATGTACCTCCTTGAATAAAATTTCAAATATTTCTTATTATTTTTAAACTACAGCACCATAATAAAACTGAAATATGTAATTAGAATATTACTTTATTGCTATAAATAAATTATCTGTAATGTTATGTAACTACCAAATACCTTAATTGTAAGCAATAATGTATTCTTAAAACTTGTTAAACATTATTATTATTATTTCAACACAATATAATGAAAATAAAATACTTATCTATATTATTATAACTTGAATTAATTTTTAACCTATGTGGATTTAAATGTATTGGTACTATTATCACTATTTTCATAATTAAAGTAGATCCATTGGTTCACAAAATAGCTGCATTTTATGGTGGCAAATTTTTTGGGAAACACTTTACCACCTGCAGCATATTCAAAGTATTATTTAACCTGTCAGTTCTTTCTTGGGACAATCGGGGTTTCAGAGTCCGCACCACTTGGTTCTTAAATGGGACAATCGGGACGATGACAGTTACTTGAAAATTGGGTGCGAATTTTGTAATTTTGAAAACTGCGCGAGTTGACGAGTTGTTTGACAGGTTAATGTCGCGAGTCAACAGATTAATGATTGCCATTATTTACTCACTACCTATTGTGAGATTTCAGAGCTATCATATTTTTTTACTTGGCATCACCTTTCTCTTGCTCTTGCATGTTGAGTTGTTTCTCCCTTTCCCGTCTGAGTTCTTCGTCCACTAGTACAGTCTCATGCATTCTTTGAGAAGCAAGTGCTTGTATTCTCTCGAGGAGTACCTTTTCTGGAAGTATGTATTGCCTGTTGATAGGTAATAATAGAAACAATTATTATTACTCGTTGGCTGGCAGGGGACAGCTAGTTACCACATAAGATTATACCAATAGGCACATGACTAGCCATACTTTCACCCAATGTTAATATTATGTTCAACAGTACCTCTACCAAGAGTTTACTATGGTATCGTAATCGATACTCGCTAGCGACTGCGGTAAACATTTAGTATGAAGATTTATGCAGCGCCTCTAGCGGACAGTTATGGCATCACAGTTTTTCATACAAAGTTTGTTGCGATATACGCTAGCGAGTATCGATTACGACACCATAGTAAACTCATGGTAGAGGTACAGACTTCACTCACCTAAAATCTTTGCTGTCGAGACGGTAGAGCTGCGTGATCTCTACGGCGACGACTGTAGCCATGCGCTTACTGTCCTTCATCAGCAGTGCCACCTCACCGAAATGATCGCCGTCTTCCAAGTGACAAACCTACCAAAGTATTATCTTTTTAAGAGGTAGTTACGAGTACCTACATGCACAGTGGTTATTCAACCGTACAATGAAACATCCGTAAAATAAAGTGTGTGCTCTAAACACTGACCTCTATTAAAAGACGCTAGACTGGCTATCGCTATTAATTTCATGTGCCTATTTGAAAATCGCCATTTTGGTGCTGACGGCATCAGTGTGGGGGAATGGAACTAATATATTCCGCAGAGACACTTAGCGTAAAATCAACAAACAACGGCCATTTGCAATCTTATTAGTTCTCAGAACTCTCACGTCTGTCACTAGGAGCACTTTGAATCGGCACAGCAAATAGCTGTCATTTTGTATGGGATAGCCAGTCCAGCGTATTTTAATAGAGGTCAGTGGCTCTAAACGACATAAAAGCAAGAATACTAGACTTAAGTACCTACTTATATCTAAACTAGCTGTTCCGCGCGGTTTCACCCGCGTTCCCGTAGGATCTTATCTTATCCCGGGATAAAATATAGCCTATGTTCATCAGGGATAGTGTAGCTTTCCAACGGTGAAAGAGTTTTTGAAATCGGTCCAGTAGTTTCGGAGCCTATTCAATGCAAACAAACAAACAAATCTTTCCTCTTTATAATATTAGTATAGATGTGTGTGGGATCTAAATCTGAAAATGTGAATTTTAAGAATAGTTTTTTGCCGTTCAAATATATTCAATATTCAGCTGTTCAATTAAAGAGCTAAGCCAATAACTGATAGATAACGTTTAACTACTTGTCTAGCCTAGTCATTGAAATTTAGTTCAAGTTTCTGCCACCTGGCGTTGAAACCCACACACGGTGACTCATATAGTCAGTCGTAGATAATACAAGCTAATAAGACATAAGTTAGTTGGCTGCGACAGTCGGATGAATATATGTTGGAACATTTAAATGACATGTAAGTAATAAAATAACGATAAAGTAGCGAAAGAGAATCGTAAGAGTCGCGTAAGGACTAGAGTGGAGTTTAGAGTTGCGGCGTATAAGTACCTACCTAAGTTTTAAGGCGATGATAGCTCAGTGGTAGTGACTGACGTCGAATACCGCGGCGAAGTGGGTTCGAATCCTACAATGAGTTTGAGCTTTCGGTGAAGGAAGACATCGTGAGGAATCCACAGTATGGTTGTATGGTACTTTGTAGTACCCCACTGGCTGGCTATCACCCTCAAGTTGATTATCTGTCACCAAGCACCTATCGATGTGTTCCGACAGCTGCACTAGGCTTTGTGTGCTTTGCACCTTCGGCCACATCATCACTGAGGTCAAACATAAGCTTATCCAGAAGTAAAACAAGTCAAACCTCAACTCCTTTCAAAGAGAAGACTGCAACAGTCCCTGAAGCTATAAAGTACATGCAGTCGCCGATGTCTCCCGCTCGCTGGACTGAGTCGTTGGGCAGGTACACTTCAGGGTTGATGCAGCCGAGGATAGTGCCCACCAAGCTCGCTGGCAGACCCTCCAATAATGTCACTTTGTTCACGAGTTTGTGACACGTGTGAAGGGTGATCTCATTTCGAAGCTCCTCTATGGAATTGTTTATTATATTTTATCTATGTCCCATTTATTTATTTAAATCGTAAGTAAGAAGAAATGTTAACTCATGATATCCATACTAATATTATCAATGAAGTTTTTTTTTAAATTCTTGATAAGCTTGTATTTGACTACAATCTCACCATGATAAGTGATGACGTGCCGAAGGTGGTACGCACACAGCCTAGATGGGAATTGGCTCCCAAGTGCAGCTGTCGGAATACACCAATAGGTGCTTGGGGACAGATTTTCAACTTGAGGGTGGTAGCCAGCCAGTCGGGTACTATAAAGTACCCTACCACCGTGCTATGGTTTCCTCATGATGTTTTCTTTAACCGAAAGCTCAAGTTCATTGCAAGATTCGAACCCACGACCTTCACCGCGGTATCCGACGTCATTTACCACTGAGCTATCACCGCCTTAAAAAGTCGATGTCTATCTGTCTATTACCTCTTCAGGCTTAAACCGCTGAACTGATTTAGGCCAAATTTGGTGTGGAGATAAATGGGACCTTGAAGAAGGACACAGAATACTTTTTATCCCGGGCAAAGATAAGATATCTCGGGAACGCGGGTGAAACCGCGGGGGTCAGCTAGTATTTTTATATAGGTGGTACCTACTCGAGTGTATCTGCTGAAATACAACGTTTGGTGCTTGTGTCAAATAATAATCGATAACTAGTCAGACGGGTTCTAAAATTACCTGCTTTTGATTCCTTACCATCACATTTTCTTCACTCTTCCATCATCTAAAGCAGGAAATTCAATATCGTTTATGTACTCAGACACAGTCTGCATTCCCGGCGAAGCAAAGACGACTAGGTACGTTTTAATTCAAGAAAAATAAACCTGAGAGGCACTGCAGAACGCTGTTCTCCACAAAATACATTTCTTGATATCTGTAGCGATAAAACATCCGCACACGCTTCTTTAGCGGTGTTGGGAACTGTTTCTGTTTCATATACTCCTGGTACAAGATTAACTGGTTACTCGTGTAAAGTATTAGTCATAAGGTAGGTGCAGGGTCAATCACTGGCCCGGCATCTGAATTTTTAACTGTTGAATTTATGTGAAAGAAAGTATTGTGAAGAGAAGAACATGTTCGCCAATCCGCATTATTAGGTTCCACATGGAGGAATATGAGCTTCATCATCATGTCAGCTGGAAGACGTCCACTGCTGGACAAATGCCTCCCCTAAGGATCTCCATGATGGCCGGTCTTGCGCTTCTCGCATCCAGTGGCTTAATTTTTTATTAGGTTAAATTAATTTCCCTCATTAGGTATGTGCCCATTTTTGTTTTACTTTGGATAGACAGGTGTTTGAGAGCCAGTTCCCATCTAGGCTTTGTGTGCTTCGGCCACACCATCACTTACCATGATGAGATTGTTTCCAAACACAAGCTTATCCAGACTAACAAAAAGGCCTACCTCCTTTTTGTCAGACAAATTTCTTAGGGGATAATGATGGGCACAGAATTCTGGTGAATTAAAATTAATTACCTCTACTTGATCCATAAGTGAATAGTAGCGAATAGTGGTGCTGAACACTGTCATGTAAATCTTCAATAGTAGTACTGTGAATACGTATATTAGTGTTATCGTCGCATATCCTCACTGCAGCTGGGAACGCTACGAAAACTTCTATAACCAAATACTGCTACATACTCTTTTATATAATAATAATAAAACTTTATTAAATAAACATTTTTACAAAAAACTGTTACATTTAGTTGTTTAAAAATAGATTTAACAAAACTATATTGTTAATGCTAAATAATACCAAGATTTGAAACTAACATACATTTTACAAATAGGTACAAACACAAAAGGTTTGGTAAGCTCAAATTAAAAATCTGCTAGCGGGCTGCCTGAACTAGGTGAAACCTGTGTTATACTGTATACTGGGCTCAGATAGATACGATAATAGCTAATGTTGATAAAGATCTTGGTGAATTATCGCGAGGAAATCGTACCACCTTGGGCCACGTCATTTCAACAAGGTCGTGGGTTCGAATCCTACAATGAGCTTGAGCTTTCGGTGAAGCAAAACATCGTGACGAAACCATGGTGGTAGGGTACTTTGTAGTACCCGACTGGCTGGCTACCACCCTCAAGTTAAAAATCTGTTGCCAAGCACCTATCGGTGTGTTCCGACAGCTGCACTTGAGAGCCAGTTCGCATCTGGCTTTGTGTGTTTACCACCTTCGGCCACATCATCACTTACCATGGTGAGATTGTGGTCAAACACAAGCTTATCCAGAATAAAAGAAAAAGAAAAAAAGGTGAATTGTCTGGTTAAAGAAAAATAAACATTAATCTCATCAAAACAGGAATGATAATCAAAAAAACTTTACCCAGGGTGTACACCATAAACATGGTAGCGTAGAGGATTATAAGAGAATGTGTTATTATTTCTTCCGGTTCTTTCGCTTGAAATATTGAATAGCCTGTACCTGAAACCATTTTTCGCTTTTATAGGTCATCTATATACCTCTTATTTAACTAGCTGTTCCCCGCGGTTTCACCCGCGTTCCTGTGGGACCTTATCTTTTACCAGGACAAAATATAACCTATGTTCATCAGGGATAATGTAGCTTTCTAATGGTGAAAGAATTTTTCAAATCAGTCCATTAGTTTCAGAGCCTATTCAATGCAAACCAACAATGTAATCTTTCCTCTTTATAATATTTGTACCTATAGATCACCTACGGAGACGGTACGAGTACTAATGTGGCTAATTTAACATGTTCGTTAATTTAAAAACCCAAAATCGGTTATACGTAGTTACCGTACTCCTCCGAAACGGCTTGACCGATTTTGATGAAACTTTATATCTGTATTCAGTAGGTCTGAGAATAGGTTGTTATCTATTTTTTACTAGCTGTCCCCCGCGGTTTCACCCGCGTTCCCGTGAGATCTAGCGGTATAAAAAATAGATAACAACCTACTCTCATATCTACTAAATATACATATAAAATGTCATCATAATCGGTCCAGCCGTTTCGGAGGAGTACGGGAACAAAGGACCAATTTGGATGAAATTTTGTTGTGTAGGTATTTCAATGGGTTCCTCGATGATTTGAAAACAAAATTGGACCGGTAGGTGGCGCTGGAATCAGGTTATAAGTTTTGTTTTAATTTTAGAGCAGGACAACGTCTGCCGGGTCCGCTAGTAATATACATATATGTACTTTATGACTGGTTACAGTAATTCCTCGTATGTGAATCATCAAGATCAGCCGGAAGAAGTCCACTGCTGATCAAGGCTTCCCCCAAGGATCTCCTATAGAAACTAATTTATGAACTTACCAAAATACGCAGATATTGTCATAAACAACGCTCTCTGGTAGCGGGTCGTGACGCTGTACGACTCAAAGAGACTCTCGTTGTTTTCTTGAATTAGGAAATTGTTGTATGTTTTTGGTATGAAGCCGTACACTGTAATGTATTAATATTATGTAATTAGGTACTAATTATTTGTATTAGTTCTGTCTGCCAAGCGGATAATGTTGCATAACCCTTCATTTCACACATGGCAGGCGAGGCGAAGGACTAGTTCAATCACTGGCAGTATCGTGAAGAAAAATTGAATGCCTGAGAAGCTAAATTTATAGTTATAGTTCACCCGTTCGCATTAGTCCCAAACCCAAGCATTAGTCCCATAAGGAGGACTAATGTGTATACTAAACGGGGGGACTTAGCAAAAAAAAAAAACGAAGTGATGTATATTTTTTAAGGAATGGTCGGATTACTGGTTGCGCTAATAATGGAGGACGAGACTGAATCTGAGCGAGCTTAAGTATTGCTATGTGGACTGCAATGCTATTTATTTCAATTATACGAAACCTTCGTCGAATACCGCGACGAAGGTCGTGGGTTCGAATACTACAATGAGCTTGAGCTTTCGGTGAAGGAAAACATCGTGAGGAAACCATAGCACGGCGGTAGGGTACTTTGTAGTACCCGACTGGCTGGCTACCACCCTCAAGTTGAAAATCTGTCGCCAAGCACCTATGGGTGTGTTCCGACAGCTGCACTTGAGAGCCAGTTCCTCCCATCTAGGCTTTGTGTGCTTACCACCTTCGGCCACATCATCACTTACCATGGTGAGATTGTGGTCAAAACACAAGCTTAACCAGAATAAAAAAAAAACCTACTAATCCTACTAATATTATAAATGCGAAAGTATGTTTGGATGTGTGTGAAGATATGTAGATGTTTGTTACACTCTCACGCAAAAACTACTGTATGGATTTGAATGAAACTTGGCACACAGGTAGATCATATACTGGAATAACATATAGGATACTTTTTATCCCGGGAAAATATAAGATCCCTTGGGAACGCGAGTCTTACAATAAAGAGACAATGCGGAGGGGAGATAGATGAGGCAACTGCACCAGTGAACTGTCATAGTGAAGAGCATCGCGTGTCGAACAAATCCTTGATTGACATACGAGCCAGTGAATATCTGAAATAAAAGCACATTATTATTTTGTGGTCCCTTTTTTACCTTCTGCTAAACCGGAGCACGCGGCCAGTGCGGACTTTACTATAAAAAAGAATAAAAAAGTAACTACTGTGTTGTCATACGTTTGTTTGTTAACCGATTGACGCTAGGACGGCAATACTGTTACGTTAAATTTGTGTGTTGCTTTCAAGGTTTTGCTTCTTCGCTTCATCTTTTAGGTGATTATTTGATAGCATAAAGTCAAGTCTAGAATGGCCTGTCGCCCAAGTGCAGCTGTGAATTTTGGTATACAGATAGAAGGGACATTGGAGAAGGACTTAGGATAGTTTTTATCCCCGGGAACAAGAAGATCCCTCGGGAACGCAGGTGAAACCGAGGAGGATTTCTGTGTGATGTGGTCCAAATATATTAAATATATTTGGACCACATCACACAGAAATCTGGCCTCATAGGAACAAATAACTACGTTTTATTTTAAACTAGCTGTCCTCCTCGGTTTCACGTGCGTTCCCGAGGGATCTTCTTGTTCCCGAGGATAAAAACTATCCTAAGTCCTTCTCCAATGTCCCTTCTATCTGTATACCAAAATTCACAAAAATTGGATCAGCTGTTTAGGCGTGCAAAGTTAACAGATAGACAGAGTTCGCATTTATAATAGTTAGTATGAATTATTAAAATAATATGCTATCTTCCCATTAGTTTCCATAGTCATATGAGATTCGATGATAATTACCTACTTACCCTCATGAAATTCTTTAAATCCAAGATGACGCTGTAAATTCTTATAGTCCTCAGCAAAGTCATGATATGCCCCGCTAGTATGTACTGCAGGTGAGGCAGACGCAAATATAGCAAGATATAGGCCAGTGGCGTGCAAGACAGTAGGTCGATGATTAGCCAGGACTTTAAGTAGCGCCTGCGAATTTTGTTAGATAACTTAGAGTAGTTAAGTGGAAAACTATCTGCGATCGTCCTGGATTACCGAGGAATCATATTTTTACTGGAAAGTATCATATCCATGAGGCAAGTTTCATTTAACTCTGTTTAGCTGATTGATTTACAAACATTCACATTTATTCTTTATCTTACTAATTTAAGTCAGTCAAGAATTGTGGATATGGAACAAATCATTATTCTGGTGCTATGATACCGTGTAGTCTAGAACCATAACTAAATTACGTCTAGGTACTCTATCAGGATATTGTCCTATTTACTGCCCCTGCAAGGTTGGACTGGACATGGGAAGGAAGTGGGATTACTTACCTAGGTTGGCAACATTCATACTGGTAATCTCCCTTGAATTATTACAGTCCATTGGCGGAGGTGATCACTTACCATATTTGGACCATCTGCCTTTATATCAAGCTGTTGACATAAAATGACCTACTCTCCAATAGAATAGCACAAAACTTACACGACACCGCCGCAATAGCGCTGACTAATCGCTACGGTACGGTGGACCAAAAGTTCGTCAAAGAAGTGCAGCAATCAAATTAGCTGACAATCGATTCATGGTTTTGTGCACGAACATGTCATTGATGTATGATTTAAAAAGTTGTATATGTAGTAGGTAGGTACTTATGCCTATCAGTTTTCTGGTTTCCATTCCATAGTACAAACTCTGCTTACCTTGGGATCTAATCCCACTCACGTGTGAAAAATATCCCTGGAAATCTATGAGTTAGCTACACCATATATTATCTCTTACCAAATAACCAATGTCCTGTCCATCACAATAGTTTTGGACCGATTATCAAGGATTCCCATGTTCATTTTAATGATGATGTCCACAAAGCATACAATATTAAGAGCGAGCAGCGTCTCGTCCAAGAAATGAAGTTGTGTTGTGTGCGGCGGATCGATGATATAGAAGAAACGCAGGGTTGAGATCGTCATGTGTGCAAGGTTGATAAGGATCATTATGCTGTTCCACACGAGGCTGCAATAGATCGGTGTTTTGGAGATATAGCAAGATAAAGCTGTATTTAACGCCAGGGCAGTTGCTGCAAATTTAAATACAGAAATTCGGTCGTGCACGGAATAACCTACAGCAGAGGATCTGCTTAGTATCAGCTAGGTGCCATTGACTCAATAGATCGTTGGTGATGTTTTTAACTGATACAACGTTCATTATAGTCAGTTTTATATTAAATTTTGGAGAGGCTGCAAGAACTGTTCAATGTCTATCCCCATGTGAACCACAAGAAACTGGGAATCTCTACGTTCTAACTTCTTTCTACGTTATGTGACATTGACCCTGTAAAGAGAACCTTTTAACTTCATCGTAGAGTTCATTTTTTTATCAATTTTACAAACGTAATCAAATTTACATCTGAGATACTGACCCCTTTGAATTTGTCGACAACAGATATCCAAATATCTACCTACCTGAACAAGCTTAAAGGATGAATTAGATTTTCTGATTCAAACAGCTGCTTCTGTCTCTCGGCCACCACCTCTGGAAAGCTTCGGAAATACTCGTAGGTCTTCGGATGATATCGGGACGCTTGGCCTAATTTCCTCAGATTGCGTATAGCTTTCCCGCAATATCCCGTTTTAGGGGGCAACATGCTGTATGACCCTGGTTGGATGGCAAATCATCCTTTAAGTAATTTTATGTTCAAAATATTGTATTTTATGTAATTAAATTAAATAATAAAAATATTACCAAGGCCCAAACGGCAGACATGTTTCTTGAAAAACATCTTGAATTTGTTTGAAGATGTGTCTATTTTTTTACCTGCAGTTAAAAAACTAATTCATTTAATGTCAGTGAAGGAAAAGTTTGACACCAAAGTTTAACACATAATAGTTTATGTAATGTAATGTTAAAGTTTAAGGTTGATTAAACGTAGTGATTACATACTCTTTGGTTGGTTTAAAAACCTACATTATCAAACTATGCCGGTTTTACAAGACTAAAAGGATTTTCTTAGATTTTTCCTGTAGAGTAGAGAGAAAAGACAATTTTTCTTTATATAGAATGGATAAAAGAAATGAAAACTCTTTGCTTGATGTAAAATTTATCGTTTATTACAGAACTCCTTACATTTTAAATAAAATATTTACAAAAATCGTAGATACCTGTATATTTACAGCTAACAGCTAAAATATCTACTAGTTAATATGCAGGTGCTTTTGATTTACAGCTTGAACTGGTTGTTGCCGAACTCTGCACTAAACGGTGTTGGTTTGAATCCAAAATTGTTCTTGTGGTTAGCTATTGTCTCATCGAACTGGAAAAGAAAGAGTAAGAATGAAAACCAAAAACTATCAGAAACCATGCATAAACTTTGGATGTATTAAGTTAATGTAGAAAATCTGTCGCCAAGCACCTGTTGGAGTGTTCCGACAATTACACTTGAGAGCCCGTTGCATTGTTATAAGGTGTTGGCAATCCCCCTGGTATTGCTAATGTCTATAGGCGACGGTAGTCACTTACCATCAGGTGTCCCGCCTACCTGTTTCTATCTAAAAAGGAAAAAAGTACCTATTTTCCAAATCAAATAACTAAAACCGTAATTACCTTATCTACATATGCGGATAATATTAAAGGGTGATAAAACTTAATTAGTTAAGTACTTGCCTTTTAATTAACCGGTTGGTTCTTAAGTGGGACGGCCGTACCAATCAGGCGTACTTTAAGGCGATGATAGCTCAGTGGTAAGTGACGTCGAATACCGCGGCGAAGGTCGTGGGTTCGAATCCTACGATGAGCTTTCGGTGACTTTGTAGTACCCGACTGGCTGGCTGCCACCCTCAAGTTGAAAATCTGTCGCCAAACACTTATCGGTGTGTTCCGACAGCTGCACTTGAGAGCCAGTACCCAGCTAGGCTTTGTGTGCTTACCATCTTCGGCCACATCATCACTTACCATGGTGAGATTGTGGTCAAACACAAGCCTATCCAAAATAAAAATCAAACAATAGCATAACAATTGAATCAAAAATTCCTCGCGAGTTTAGTTATTGAAATTCAGTTACAGTTTGCACTTATCTACTATTTATTAGGCACTTAATTCTAGTGCACAAAGATGCACTAAACTCACCGGATCCTTCATGATGATGCCTTGCGTGGAGCTGGAATCCTCGGCAGGCAAGTAGTCGCTACTGAACTGAGGCATGTCTTCAATACCAATTAGATCAGAGTCATTTGACACGTCACTGGAATGTATTAAGAAGTCTTTAGGTTCACAACTTGAGTCGTTTATACCCGAATGCGGCGAAGCCAAAAAAGAAAGATTATCCGACTACCCTACTAATAATAAATGTGAAAGTTTATACGTTCGGATTTTTGTTGCTCAATCACGCAAGAACGGCTGAAAGGATTTTAATGAGACTTGGCACACAGGTAGATCACATCCAGAAATAAAACATAGGATATGTTGTTGATATAATGATATCCAGTCTAATTAAGTCTATTGATCATTATTATACATGTGAGAAGGCTTAAAGCGTTCACGAATTGTAAGATAGCCTCGTCTATGACGCTAGAAAAATATGGATAATTTAAAACCTGAGTTTTACTTGCATGTAATGAGACTTATCAGTTCAATTGAGCGAGCGAAGCGTCTCCGATTCAGCTTGCACAATAATGCTTTTGTACGTCTGTCTGTCTGTTATCATCTACAGGTCGCATTTCTCAACCGATTTTCGTGAAATTTTGTGAGTAGGTTCGATAATTAGGTATATGAAATTTTTGTTGACTCAGTTTTTGGAATCCTTTCAAAATGGTGAAGCCATGGGGGTTGACATTAGTTGAAAACGTAAAGTATGCGATATTTTTCTAAAATATCCCAAAACTTTCGTGAGGTCTACAGCCCTCACAGCCACTAGTTCTAAGAAATGACAACTTAGTAGATGTATTAGTTACTTATGAGACTAACCTGATGGCATCAAAGTCTGGTGCCTTAATGATCTCATTCCAGATAGGGTTGGAGCCCTCCGTAGCGTGCTTGTTGGTGCCGGGTGCAGCCAAACCGGCGCGGTTCAGCCCTGAAGCTACTGAACCATACTTCGTCATTGATAAGGCTTCCAAACGACGATTTAATCTGATGAATAGAATAAAAACCGGTCAAGTGCAAGTCGGACTCGCGCACCGAGGGTTCCGTGCAAACTTATAAGGTAGGTAGGTATTATCTTTAAGATTTTTTCTGTTTTTATTTCCGATCATGTTGTTTTTTTTCTGATGTAGCAACATAGCTTTGTTTCTAGGTCAACGGGAAGTACCTACCCTATAGGTTTTGATTCCCTTGCGAGAGTCAAAATATTCGGCATAAACGGCCGTATCATTCATTGCGTTGACTTTAAGTGAAGTCTAATTTTTCCACTGGTCCTAGGGTTGGCAGACCTGAGTATTTGATATCAATTTCAACTTGATAACTTCTCGCGTCCCTGAGAAAAAGGGTCTTGACAGACGGATGGACATACAGACGGACAAAAAAGTGATCCTATGAAGGCACAGTCCCATAGTGCCATGTTCTCCAAATGAGGGATGAGAGCTTATTTACAATAGGAGTGAAAGACTTTTCAACAAAGCTAAATTTAAGTATATAAATAGTCAGTAGAAAGCATATTTTAATTTACAAAGTATCCAATCTGCATGTTAATCAGTACTTACGCTTTAGTTTTGATGATGAAGGTAATAAGCAGCAAGAGGCACAAGAAGGCGAGGAAGATTGACAGCGCCGCCAGCACGTATACTGTGATCTCGTTGGCGTCTCCGCCCGCCTCGGGGCTGGACTCTGTCACGAAGTCCTGCAGCACGAGGAGCTCCATGTTCAGTGTGGTTTGTATGGAGCGGAGGAGGACTGTGTCACTGCGTAGCCTGACCATTCAAAATATTGTTAATCATCAAATGTTATTTTTATTTTGGATAAGCTTGTGTTTGACCACCATCTCACCATGGTACGTGATGATGTGGCTGAAGGTGGTAAGCACACAAAGCGAACGCGAAAGGTAGAAGCGAACTGGCTCTCAAGTACAGCTGTCGGAACACACCGATAGGTGCTTGGCAACAGATTTTTAACTTGAGGGTGGAAGCCAGCCAGTCGGGTACTACAAAGTACCCTACCACCATGCTTTGGTTTCCGCATGATGATTTCCTTAACCGAAAGCTCAATCTCATTATAGGAGTCGAACTCACAACCTTCACCGCGGTAGCCGACGTCACTACCACTGAGCTATCATCGCCTTAAAGCAACTAGCAACCCAATAGATTCAAAAGAGATAAATCGCACTCACTGTTCAATTTCATCAGCGGGCACCGGGACATTATCTCTTATGAAGTGAGCACGGACTTCTGTGGTGTCTTCGAGTGCGACGCCATTGCTGTCGCTAGATTGTACTACCTGGTCTATATTGCACGTCATACCAAAGCCGCTGGTAAATGTTTGGATTATCTGAATAGCGGACAAAGATGACCATATAAAATCCATAATTTTGTGTTCGATTGGAAGCTAAATGTTAAAAAATATTATTATTTTCTGAATGAAATGTGAGGAGTTGTTGCGACTTTTTATTGATCTATCAAAGGCACTATTCGGTTTGAAGATCATAGAGACCTTTCCACTATGGCCCAGGTATTAAGGTAACTAGTCTATTAAAACCTCACGAGTTTCAATTTTGATGATGTATAAAAAAATCTACTAAAGAAAATATGCGCAAGTGTTTAAAGTCAGTTTCATCAGCTATTTTAGCATTGTTCAAATTACTAACAAAGTCTCTGTTCGCTTCGATGTGTTCCACAGTATTGACGAATATGAAGAACACCCGGTTTAAAGAGGACACCAGGTAGATTTTCACGTGTGCTTCGTCCGTGCCATTAGCTGAAATTATACCAGGATTAGTATTTTACCAAAAGTGCTTCTTGTATTTCTTTTTATGAACATATCCTGTTCACATATTACCCGTATCTTTGAAACTATTATTATATTAACAATTTTATTTTACAATCATATAATTAGCGACAATACTAAAAACAGAAGGCTAATTAGGTCTTTCGCATACCTCTGACGTGAAGACCATACATAATTATTTAGGCCCGAAACCATTAAAATACCATATCCAATTAGAGGTATCAATTTTCAAACATAAGCATAGGTGTTGCAATAAATGCATCTCTCAATATTCTGTTCCTACTAACACAAAACATATCACGACAACCCAAACGGCACAATAGACATCACAAGGCCTCGTCGAACAACATCTTTAACCTATACCTGGGTCAGCAGCAAGTACGTCGAACTCAAATAAGCCGTGCATTGAAGCAGTGGGCTGCATGTTAAGTGTGAGCAATCCTGTCTGTGCCCCAAGTATGAAGGCGGAATATTTGACGGCTTCTAGTGAAGAGTCCACCTGCATTGACGTCAGATCTATGCTGTACGTGATAGTAGCACCCTCTGAATGTGTTGCCTGTGATAAAAGTAAGTTTTGAGTCAAAAAAATCTAGTCTATCCATTTTATTGAGATAAATAAATATTACCTGCACTGTGAGTAATTCTTTGCCGATGGCATCTAAAGTGGAAATACCAGCTGAATATACACTTCTCAAAAAGAATGGTCGTGGATCAGCTTCTCGGACCTATGAGAAACAATTTAAGTCATCAATAAAGTCATCAAGATAAATAAAGTTCAGTTTATCATATTCTGTCTGGCCATAAACCGTAACTTTCAGGATACTAGCATTCGTTTACAACATTAACCTCGTTGCCGTATCCATGTATCCTGTAAATAC
Organism: Ochropacha duplaris; assembly: GCA_951361185.1. NCBI lineage: Eukaryota > Metazoa > Arthropoda > Insecta > Lepidoptera > Drepanidae > Ochropacha > Ochropacha duplaris. Next base: position 11,132,350 of record OX592701.1, on the reverse strand, counting down.
CTAAAGCATCAATCAGAAGATGGCTTACATTAATAGTGACTGTAAGTGTAGCTCCAGCCAGTGGTGCGCCTGGTGTTAGAGAGTTACTCGCAGCTACAATTAAAGTATAAACTGATGTCACATTGCGTTGTAACTCCTTGTTCAGGGTAATAGTGTTGGTTAAAGGATCCAATGCGAAGTGACCTTCGCTATCGCCATCTGGTGAAGAAATAAATATAGACTGATAACGTTTAGTTTTATTATCATTTGGTACACCTACAGGTAAAATAGACTGACTGCCTCAAAACTCAAATTCATTTAAGTTTATATTATTTTCTATAATATTGTCTTGTTTCTAATTATCGATAAAATATATGTAGGTACACACATGCTGATCACAACAAACTCGTTTATTTCTAGGGATCAAAGAACGTGCAAATAATGCGGTTCATATCTCTTTGGTAGAATCATTATGCTCACCAATAATTCTGTAGTAGATATCGAAGCAGTTGTCTTCGCAGCGATAGTTCTTCGGGTCTTCTGCTAACGGTAGCTCATGACTCTCCGACATCCCAGCTATACTTTCTGGGAAGAGTAAAATTTTTAAATTATTTGGACACACAATCTTTCATGTCAACTGTTCTTTCATTTTCAAAAATTACCTCTAAAAGCAACAGTGGCTGTGTTTGTTTGGAATATAGGGTCTCCCTGTGTGGGTACGAATAATACATTAAGTATTGTTTCTGAATAATTAGGTCCAGGCTCTGTACCTCCGTCTGTAGCTCGGATTGTCACCTGCATTAAACCAAAATCAGTTTGAAAATCACTATTATTTGGTTTTTTATGTTCTTCATCTATTGTTTGCACACTTACTTGAAATTCTCTAATGTTTTCTGTAAAACTTTGCTTCATAATCAAAGTACCGCGATTTTCAGCAATGTTCATTACGTCGAAGTATTCTATCGCTTCATCTGTCGAATAAATATTTAATCTCTTTTATTTGATTTGAGTCTTTTATAATTACTCTTAAATTTAATATTATTTTTATATTTTCTAAGACGTCTTTATGCTACTTTTTTTTATTAATATTTTGTGTGTGTTTTTAATTAATCTAAACGACTTACCATCACCGGATATGGAGAAAGTAACAATTCCAGCTTCGAGACCATCCTCATCTGTTGCTTCAATGTTATTTAGGAACTCTCCTTCAACTGTCGCTAGGTTACCACCCACTATAGCGCGTTCCTGTTTGATTATGAAATAGGCATGATATTTTTTCGGTAATTTCGTATATGACCAATTTTTAGTATTAAAACGTATAAAACTTACCTATTTCCTTCATAATTCTGTCACACCAAATCCTTACCCATTATCTGAGCCAGTAGAAAACCAATAAATTATAGGCATTCAGAAATAAAATAATACAATATATAATACCTGAGCAAATCGTATGGTAGTCCCACTGATAGGGAACACAAATACTGGATCATGGAAGTTGTAAGGCCTGATGATGAGCTGGTACACTTCATCGGACATCATCTGCGGTATGCCATGGTCGTAGGCCTGCGGATAAATATACATTGAAACGCCGATTGGCTGTGGCGTGACCGAAACTTTGCACGGTGGTAGGGTATTTTGTAGTGCACAGCGGTAAGGTATTTTGTAGTACTCTGGGTACCTCCCACAAGTAGAAAATTTGTTGTCAAGCACATGTTGGTGTGTTCCGGCAATTGCAGTTGAGAGCCAGTTGCCTTTAACGTATTGTATTAAGGTGTACAGCACATTGGCAATCCCCCTGGTATTGCTAATGTCTAATAGGCGACGGTAGTCACATACCATCAGGTGATCCGCCTGACTCGTTGTCACTGGTGGTATAAAAAATATGTGCATGAATATGTTTGTTCTGGGTTAGGGTCTATATGTATATGTTAATATATAAAATTCCCGTGTCATGATGTTGATCCGCGATGAACTCCAAAACTACTAAACCCATCTTGCTGAAACTTGGCGCACAAATAGTTTTTTTTTTATTCCGGATAGGCTTGTGTTTGACTACAATCTCACTATGGTAAGTGATGATGTGGCCCAAGGTGGTAAGCACACAAAGCCGACATGGGAACAGGCTCGCTAGTGCAACTGTCGGAACACACCGACAGGTGCTTGGCGACAGATTTTCGACTTGAGGGTGGTAGCCAGCCAGTCGGGTACTACAAAGTACTCTACCACCGTGCTATGGTTTCGTCACGATGTTTTCCTTCACCGAAAGCTCAAGCTCATTGTAGGATTCGAACCCACGATCTTCGCCGCGGTATCTGACGTCACTTACCACTGAGCTATCATCGCCATAAATAAATTATATCCCAGAGTAAAAGACATTTTAAATTGCTTTTGTCTATAGGTCAGGAAATCATTCCCATATTGAAATAGAGTGTTAATTCATCCTATAACCAGTTGTCCTTACCAATATATGAATATTATAAGTCCCCCAATATCCTCTAAGGTCCATGGCAGTCTCGAGCTCTCCGGTGACATTTTGAATCTGTATCATAGTGAAGAGTTCTGGCACTTCGATGTCTCTGTTAGTGACATTAAGACCGAGAATGGCATAGCCAACGCGAGAGTTGTCTGTATCCGGCTCATCTCTATCTGGAGCGTATATATCTGGTTGGAGGCGTTCACCCTGGGGGGATAATATGCTATTAGACATAAAACAACTACTATTATAAATGTGAATGAAAATAAGTTTATTCCGAAAAAAAAATACATTTGGGTTTTTGACTGAGCTCCCACATTAGGTCACCTGTGTCGTGGGAGACACGCTCTTCCGATTAATTGGTATAATGTATATATGTAATATGCATATATGTGTATGTGATGGCGTTTATTTGATTTGACAAATAAATTGTGGTAATAGTATGATTTTATGTGATAGTAATAAATAATTTTCCAGTTGCATTAGGTACGGATTTTGATAAAACTTGGCACTCAGGTACCTAAATCATATCCTCTGGGAAAACATAAGAACCCTCGGGAACGCGGGTTAAACCGTAGGGGACAGCAAAGTAGAAAGTTTTAATGTGGCTGTACTTAAAATTGACGGTAGTTTTTACCTCAAGAAGATTTTCCGACACTGACCAAAACAGTTCGTGAGGTTCGGGAAGTTCTGGTGCGTTGTCATTGACGTCCAGCAATACTACTAACACTTCTGTGCTATTTTGATTTCTGTTACCATCTAGAATAAATATATACTAATCATACTAAACAAAACATTACACATAATCATTCAGTTACACTACTCGCCGAAGTGTTATGGATGATGCCTAATCAATATAAAGGTATCATCTAGGTACACTTAGTCATTGGATAAAATTTAATGGAAAATATGATCTGAAATGTCTCGTCTCACATTATTAATCTTAATTATACAATTCTGTTCTTAGTATTTCATGACCAGTATTACCAGTATAAAGTTCTCTATTTAATATTTAAGTCATAGTAATAAATTTTAACTACTTGGTGAAAACCTTTCTATGAGTCAAATCCTACTAATATTATAAATGTAAAAATTTGTATATTTAGATGTTTGTTACTAAATCACACAAAAACGGCTGAACGGATTTTGATGAAACTTGGCACACAGGTAAATCATATCGTGGAATAAAAAATAAAATTAATTTTAACCCGGTAAAAGGTAAAAAAAAGCGGGTGAAACCGCGAAGTGGTAAGCCTTAAATAAACATACCTCCATCGGCAAAGAAGTTGTCGATCAAATTTAAGAAGATCCTATGTTGTGGTTCATCACCGTCCCTATCCAGCACTTCATCGGTGGTGTAGTCGACGTACACAAGCCCAGTGTCAAGGTCCACAGCGAAGAAGTCACGAAGGCGAGGGTTCACGGCGTAGTTGATTTGATAACGCACCGTTTTATAGATTTCTGAACGAGAAGTAAAGTAGTTGGTAAGTTAATCTTACCAGCTAATCAATTTCCACATTCAAATAAATGCGAAAGTGATTCAGTATATCTGTCTGTCTGTTGCGGGGAAAGCTAGTAAAAGTGGTTATTTATAAATGCGAGTGTTTGGGTGTATGTCTTTACTTAATCACGTTATAATGGATTGAAATAAACATTATTAATACTTTTTATCTTGGTATTTCGGATCGAATTTCAGTTGTGTTATGGATATATTTTTTTGGGTTTGTCGATTAGTATTGGTTCACAGCTTAGGTCTAATAACATTATCCGTCCTTATTAGAATTTAAAAAAGTTTACGTCATGCAATATTTCAAACATTGAAAATTCTGTCACCAAGTACCTAATGGTGTGTTGACTGCTGCACAGAGCCAGTTCCCATCTAGGCTGTGTGCTTACCTCCTTCGGCCACATCATCACGTACCATGGTGAGATTGCAGTCAAACACAAGCTTATCGAAAAAGTAAAATAAAAAAACAAACATTTTTATAACTATCAAAGGTATATCCTACTTGTTCGTATGTTTGTTTCTAAATCACGCAAAAACGACTGAATGGTTTTTGATGAAACTTGGCACACTGGTAGTCCTGAAAGATACTGAAATAAAACACAGTAGGAAGCGGAGGACAGCTAGTAATAAATAATTCTCACCATCTCTATCCAAGTCATTGGAAATTACAGTGACAACCTCATCGCCAGTAGTGGCGTTCTCATAGATGTAAACAGTCATATTGAACTTTTCTGTTTCTGCATAAGGCTCCTTGTTGTTAGTGTCAATGATCATAATCGTTACCTGTTTAAAAATAATCCTGTATTATTTGAAGAAGAATAGTTAAAACGTGCGAAGTGATGTTGCGTTTTTGTTAAATTTTCATTAAAATCTCTTTTAAAATTTTAAAATGATTTATAAGAATATTACAAATAAAGAAATGGCAGAAGCCAAAACCTTAAAAAAAAGTTTAAACTCGTTGTGATTTTGGAAAATCCAGTAAGTTTTCACTTACATTTCCTTCCGTATCCCAATAAGTAGGATCAGGAGGACAGTCCTGAGGGTCTTCTTCGTAGCATCTATCACTAGCGATGATGGTATAGTAGAGGTTGTACCGCTGAGGCACGTCTGCATCTATAGCACCACTTTGGTTTACCGTGATCTGACCTGATACAAAGTCAATCATCACTAGGTCATCAGGTGTGTCTTCTCTGGGACTGAAAACATCAAAAAGTTAGCCATCAGGCAATGTGCCAATAAGGATGCGGTTGTCTTCAACCTCAACTATAACATTATCATCATCATTTCAGTTTTATTTTAGTTTTATTTTTAAGTTAGTTAAAATTATTATTTTTGAAATGTGGTATATATTAGCGATTATGTAAGTAGTTTATTATATTATAGGTATTGTGCTGTATTTATTGGTTTTTCTCTCTTTATTTTTGTTATTTTTAATTTCATGTTGTGTTTGCCTATAATTGGTTGTGCTCTTAATTTTTTTTTAACATGTATGTATGTCACCTTGTATTATTGTAACAACCGTTGGTAGACCATAAATAAATAAATAAATCATCATCATATGGTGAGGAGGGCGGTGGCTGTCACATGTGAACAGATGCTGGACTACGCGAGTTTGTTGTCTACTAAGTCATAGTTAAATTCTATTTATTATTCTGTTTTGATACCATAACACACACATATTATCAGTGAGACTAGATAAATAATTATTGAATGCAATAGGTTTAAGTTGTTTTTGAAAAGTGCAATTTCTGAGTTTATTGCCAGCTCTTTTCAGCAAAAGCAAAGTAAAGTCTAGTAATGATGAAAATACTCACAATATAGTATATCGCACTTGATTATATAAAGGCCCATCGATGTCCGTTGCTAGTACAGAGCCAATAACAACTCCACTGTTGGACATCTCTCTGACGCTGAAGTTCTGTGTGAGGGTGCCGTTGGACCATACCGGTGGGTTGTCGTTCATGTCTATTATGATCACTGTGAATGTTGCTGTTGGTGTCAAAACATTTATAGATTAATTTGTATTCTTTTTTATGTTTTTTTTTTTATGTCATAAGTGACAACGAGTGATCACGATGTTTTCTTTCACCGAAAGCTCAAGCTCATTGTAAGGATTCGAACCCACGACCTTCGCCGCGGTATCCGACGTCACTTACCACTGAGCTATTATCAATTTTGTTATTTAGTATTAAACTGGTAAGTGTTAGTGTTATTATTTGTAGATTTTTCTTTTATATGCTGTAGTTTTTGTCAATGTTGTGTACGGCACACATATCAGCCTCTGTAAAAATATTGCTCGGTGATTGTTTTTATATGTGTGCTTGTTGATAGAGGAAAACATGGAACCACACCTAGCGTGGGATAAGGATAGGAAGAAGAAGAAGATACATTCTAAATAGCTGCACAGCAGTAAACTTACAATCATCATAGTCAAGTCCGAGCACGGTGTTCCTATCTCGGACCCTGACAGTGAGGTAGAGCACTTCAAACTCCTCGAAGTCGATGGTGACATTGTATCTGATCTCCTTAGCAACCACACGACCGATGGCAGATCCACGGTTGTTCTCATCGGGGTATATAGTCTCGATATCTACACAACTGACAATATTTATATTTATTGAGCTGCTATCTAGGTGAGTTTTAGATTGATATATCTTCCGAACACATTAAAAATGATGTAATTAATTCTTCTCTTCACTAATTGTTATTTTTCTGCAGCTTGAGCTTTTGGTGAAGGAAACATCGTGAGATAACCACAACACAGTGTTAGGGTACTTTGTAGTACTCGACTGGCTGGCTACCACCCACCAAGTATATGTTGTTGTGTTCCGGCATCGATATAGTCTATGCCTATATCGATGTGTTTCGGCAATTATTGCACTTGAGAGCTTTCAAGTGCAATAATTGCTAATTGCAATTACGTTTTGCCTTGAAGGCATTGGCAATCCCCCGAGAATTGCTAATATTTATAGGTGACGGTATTCACTTACCAACAGATGACCCTCTTGCCTGGTTGTCACTTGTGGTGTAGAAAAATTAAGATTAAATAATTAAATATTTGCAAAAATGGAAAGCATTCCGGATTTTATCTTTTATCTCGGTGACTGCTATAAATTTCTATTCCTGCACAATTTACTTAATGGCCTTACTTATGGTACTCAACAATTGGTGTCTCTCTGCCTTGCTTGGTGGCGTAAGAAGTCTCCCAGTCAATCTCGAAGACTAAATAGGCCGTCGTGTCAGGGTCTGTCGCAACGATATCTCTCGTGATCTCGTAACCTTCTGGAACGTTCTCTTCCACGTGCGGACTTCCGCGAGGCTGTAGGAGATTAATGGGACTTTTAGTAGTGTTGTTATTATTCACAGGAGATAAGTTTTCTAGAAAACTGAACCCTATCATCAAGAAAATAGAGCTTACTGTGTGCAATCTGAATAATATAATAATATTTTATAGCGGTTTCAACCGCGTTCCCGAGGCACTATCTATAATTGGGAACAGGGCAGGCAGATGATAATGAAGCATGATGAAGAAGAATGATGATGAAGTAGGTATTACCAGTCGCAGTGTAGGCGGGGTGTTGTTGACATCGTAAAGATTGATCACAAGCTGTGAGGTCTCTGTGTGGAACGGCTCCATCAGGGTGTCGTCAGCTCGTATCTACAATATTAATGTCATTAAATATATAAATGATTGACTTCGAAGGATATACTGGCACCAGAATTTCAATGTCAATTATATTATACCACATGTCACAACAAGGCAAGCGGGTCACCTGATACAAAAAACACACTAACAGGGGCTTGGCGATAGATTTTCAACTTAAGGGTGGTACTCAGCCAGTCGGGTACTACAAAGCATCCTACCACTGTGCTGTGATTTTCTCACGGTGTTTTCCTTCACCGAAAGCTCAAGCTCATTGTAGGATTCTAACCTACAACCTTTACTGCGTTATCCAATGTCACTACCACTGAGCTATTATCGCCTCAATTACCTTTACGGCTAATGATAATCACTTCCATCATCATCATGTAAAAGAAGATCACATAATGTATTTATTACCTGTACAAAAAGCACACTCTGCCTGTGGTAATCAAAAGCATCATCTATGGACACGATGATATCACCCGTGTCTTTATCTATTGTCAAATATTCACCGGCATTACCCATCAGAGAATGTCTGAAATGTTAATTTTTGTTTAAATTATTAGGTAGGCTACATTGGGATCGTCCATTAATCACGTGAGTGTCGAAAGGGTACTTACTCTACTCTATCGCCAATATCCCTATCTGTAGCAAGTACGGTACCCACACGGTAACCAGCGCCTTCAGTCTCGTTCAAATAAACTGTTGTCACACTGTTCTCAAATATTGGCTCTTCATCGTTCCAGTTTATCAAATTCACGTATAATGTTGCTATTCCTATATGTTCTGGTTTATCCATGTCAATGGCTACTACCTATGTTTGTAGAAGATAAAGAAGGTAAAATGTTGATGGTGTACAAACGGATGAACATCAAATGAAATAACTCGGAATGAACGAAAATTAGACATATGTGGTGAAGGAAAACCTCATGAGGAAATCAAAGCTACCACCTTCGGCCACATCATCACTTACCATGGTGAGATTGTGGTCAAACACAAGCTTATCCAGAAGATATCTTAAAAAATATAACTTTACCCAGGATATAGAAAGAAAGAATGAAAAGAAGAATTTGTTTTTAAAATATTATACGGAAGAAGTAGTACTTACAAGAGCTGCGAAAAAATTCATACCTTTAATTCAATATGTTGGAATTCAGGAACTTCATAATCGAGCATGCTATGGTTAAGAGTACCCATAATGAAGGTTTGCCGTTGGTAGCCGACTTCTGGAGCTATGTAGAAAGCTTCATGAGCACCAGGTGGGTACACGCTCTCTAAATGCACTCTGTATTGCGCGTTTTGACCCTGGTAAAGGATCACAATTAAACCAAATAAAATTTAATCCTTGTTAGAGAATTTCCTTTTAAAAGTTTGATATCTTGATGACGTTAATTGCGACTTAATAATGCGATAGATTTTATTTAAAGAGATAAGAATGTATTTACTATACACAATACTAATAAAATTTATAGGAAATTAAAAATAACTAACTGCACTTGAAAAGTTAACTTTTTCTTTAAGACGCCTGTAATTAAATCACTTACCAAATCCCTATCATGGAACCCAAACTCGTCTTCAAAATTTAATGTCTGTGGTGTTTCTTCCATAATATCAATTGTGTACACATCCTGTAATGGTTCAGGTATTTGATCGTTGATATCATTGACAATGATGACTACATTTGTTGCAGTAGCAAACGACTCATTATCATATTTATATGCCACTATAGACAGTTGAAACACTTCTCTCTCTAAAGCGTCTCTGTCTATTGGATCTACACTAAATGTAGCACCGTTTCGACCGCCTGGAATTGTTTCAATGTGAAAGAAGGTATCTTCTTCAGCAGTTTCAAGTCTGTAATAAATTGGTTTGTCGATCCCTGTGTCCCCATCAATAGCTCTGACTGTAAAATTTTGGCTGGTCTTCTCATCGAATTGCTGAACAGCAAAGATCTCCATCCAGCGAGGTGGTCTGTGTTCCACGTTGTCTACTTGTACCATCATTGTTACTGTATGGTTGTTGGGAAGGGAGTCCTGGAAAAGGGTTATAAATTGCCTTCCATTAGAGCCATTACACATTGATGACTTGTCACGGGCAACTCGGTTGACGGAGACTGATATGGGCGTATAACCTAGTTGCCTATGTTTTGGTCGCTGATAGACAAAGTTACCGGCGACTAGTCGACCGTGCATTATAGCACATCCTTGGGAAATTTGAAATGGATTCTATTGTTGATTGATTTTGTTGTTAGTGAAGTCTCTTCTTTTGAGGATCGTGAGACATATTATAATTTTTACTAATAATTATAATAAAAACTTTCAACTTATCATGAATGGTACTAACCAAAGCAATGACTCTAAATATATGAAGAGGGTTGTTCTCGAAGTTGAGGGTGGTATTGAGCCCAATTGTCATGTCCATACGAAACCAATCATTGGGTCTGTTTTCACCAAACACGTAGAAGATATCCTCGTCTCCTCGATCGCTCTCGATCCTGAACTGCATGAAGCGGGTGCTGATCTCACCATCGGCGTCGTACACTTCGTATACACAGTCTGTTATTCTTGGAGCCTCGCCTAGTTCCTGGAACATGTGTGACTTGGAACTGAGATGAAAGAGGTAAATTACATTAGAAAGTGATAAAAATGGATACACTGGTAAAGAAAGACCGAAAAAGAGATCGATGAAGGATAGAAGGGCCGAATCCAAGAAAAAGTACACAGATGATGATTCAGTATATTCAGCCTAAGGATGGTAGCAGACGAAGATTTTTTGTATAATTGTTCTTTTGTTGGTTTTAAAACGAAGAGTTCCGAACACTGTTCCCAAGTAAGTACCTCAGAGCCGTTTGAAAGGTTTTCCCAGGATGCAAAGCCTGGCTATTCCTGCATCTCACTCGAACTGTTACGACCCGCCCCGACTTCGTTACCCGAGCATAATATACGCCCATATTTTTTCTGCCGTGGTGTCGTATCAGGATATAACTCTATTGGTCCCAGTAGAATCTTCAATAATCATCGTCATATTTCAGTGAAATACACTTGAACATTCCTCATGAATCACTCCGTCCATTAGTGAAAACCGTTTGAAAATCAGTTACGTAGTTTTAGAGTTTATCGAAAGACGCGTCGGAGGGACTTTGTTTTATGTGGTGATGATTTTCTTAACAATAGATACTTACAGGAACCTGGCAAGCGTCAAATATCTGTATGATTGGTGGGTTATCATCAATATTGACGATCTGGAGCGACACCCCAGCGATCAGCGACTCTCCATCTACTCTTACGTTGAACATGTACTGTTGCATTCCGGGAGCCTCGTAGTCTTGCCTGGATGGATGAAACGAGGTCAAGAAAGAAAGGTACTACAAAAAGGTAGATTTGGATAGTCAATGCTGATTTAAGTTATGGTTTTGTGGCATAGTAGAAAATACTAGATAAGCAAAGTGTGAGTGATGGAACATGGGGTTAGGTGCTTGGCTTTTTTCATATAGGCTTTGTATGCAAGCTTATTTTCAGCCACACATCAGTTATCACGGTCAATTGGAACCTTTACAAATACCAATGCATAGACTGGAAGATTCCAATAGCCATAGATGGTTCATGGAACCATAAACCCATGGGCGCCGTCAGGATTACTCCCAGGGAGGTGCGTCACTCAATACTTATAAAATATCAGAAGAAGGACACACAATTTATTGACAAGGTGATGTACAAAAGACAGCAACCTAGACGCCAAACAGAAACGAAACAGAAAGAACCTTAATCTTCTCTATGTATTTTGTTTCCCGACAGGAATGCATCCTAACTGCCACGCGGTGTACATACCTCTGTGTGATGACCAGATACCAGTCTCTGCTGTTTTCAGGTATTGCACGTATAACCGGCTGGAGAAGGCTGTAAGTTCCCGATATAAACGGCTGGTTGATGTAGGGTACGTTTGTACCTGGAATTATTTAGAAAAATATATTTTTTTAATTTCTTAAATATTCTGGGTACTTAGCCCGCTGTTTTTAGAATTTGATCTGTTTTATTGGATCGAGCAGTGGTTTCTCTTGAGGATCGAGTATTATTAAGTTAGTAGGTACTACTAGGTACCTATAAAGACTGGAGGTCAGTCTTCTGTGCTGGAGGTCTTGGACTCGATTGTCAGGTCAGGTTTAGTCATTTGTAATCTAAAATTCTTTCTAGACATTTCTGATAATTTGTTCGGATATAAATGGGCAGAAAGATCATTATTGATTTTTTATCTGACTCCCATGTCTACGAGGTTATTTTGACTTTAAACTTAGGTGTTAATACAAATAACCTTGAAAAATTTTGAATTGCAAAAATAAATATTAACAATTATTGAAATCTATTGTTTTATTGCAGTAATAAACTTACTTACTAGGTACTTTAAAGTTTTGACTCATACTCACCATTATAATTAAGCTTGGCTATAGGCACATCTCCTTCAATCTCCTCGTCCATGTAGATGACCTGAGTTCCCATTGTAGTTGTGATGGTATGGTAGCCAGCCATGCACACATCTTCTCTATCCGGGGCTGGTATGAGTGGCCTTTGACTCCATGGTATACCTTCAAATTCAAAATGGTATACCTTAAATTTGCTCAAAATTACACCAATAGATTATATCTATACACAAATATATATCCTGGAATAAGAGGGTACTTTTTATCCCGAGAAAAGATACCACGGTAACGTGGGTGAAATCGGAATACAGCACGGGGACAGCTAGTTTTAAATCTATATTTCGTCCTTAAGAATATCAATAAAAGGTACTAAATACTAACCATCGAAGTTCTGTTCGGGTAGTTCAGGCCTGGGCTCCCTTGGTATAGCAATCATATACGAACAGCGATCTGAAAGATATAACCATGTTTATAGCATGCTTTGATATACCTACTCACTTACTAACGAGCTGGCAAACCTCCCCTCCTACCCAGTAACTACCCCTACCATGAGCTTGCTTTAGTTCATTGATCGATACTCGCTACAGAATGTTGCCAAGGGGAGCAGAGCCACATACAAATCAACCAAAGTAGTTAGGAGGAGATGCTTTCTTGACTGTACCTACAAATCATACTCCTGTCCTCTATAATTTGCCTTCTGTAGCTTTACCATGTACTAGAGAAAACCTCTATTAACGTAATCAATACTCGCCAGCGACTACGGTTATAATTTACAATAGTAGGTATGAATATTTGTGCAGCGCCTCTAGCGGACAGTTGTGGGATCACAGTTTTACATGCAAAGTGTGTTAGAACTAGAATAGTCGCTCGAGGGTATCACATATGAGAGTAGAATACATACCATCAGTAGCAAGTACCACGGACAGAGCGATCGACAGCGCCACCACAGCGAGGCGGACGTCAACCCCCATCTTGCATTATATTGAGTTACAACTGGAAAAAATACGGGTGACTGGTATACGAGGGAGGGATATGTAGTAGGGGCAACATACTCCTCAATTTGACCAAATTTTAAATACTAATGACCAACACAACTCTGGACTCCATATCCGTATTATTATAAATGCGAAAGTGAGTCTGTTTGTCTGTTTAAGTGTTACCTCTTCACGCTTAAACCGCTGAACCGATTTAGATGAAATTTGGTATAAAAATAATAAAAGGGGTCTATAACCTTAAATATAAAGAAGACTATAATGGATTTCAGCATTCTCCGAACCACCGACCAATTAAATACGAAAAAATACATGATTTTGCTGCATTAAGTAACGGTAAGCTAATTACAAAGCGCGTTTACATTTGAAAACTTATCGTAAGTTAATTACGTAAGTTACTTACGTGAGTAAAACTTACAAGTGTAAGTGCCGCCTTAAAACTAAAATTATTATAGGCTACAGAAGAGCCTTATTCTGTCTGTAGGTACTCGTGTATACTGATATAAGAAACTATTGCTTTCCTCACGTGGCGTAACGAAATCCAAACAATACACAAAGGTAAGATTATCAATGAGATATTGCACAGTTTCAAAAGATTATGACACATATTTCATTTATCATTTATTTGATAGCTAGCTTCCTATTGAATGTCCAATCATTGGTATAATCTTATATTATTAATTGAATGAAGTCATGCTTTCACTTGATGGCACAATCTATATATACATAGAAATAGGGGTGTTGAGGTTGATTGAAATCCTTTTGAAATCCTACTAATATTATTGGATGTATGTTTGTTACTCATTTACGCCAGAACGGCTGAACGGATCTCGATTAAATTTGCCATAGAGATAGATAATAGTCTGGAATAGCACATAGGCTACTTTTTATCCCGGGATAAGATAAGATCCCTCGGGAACGCGGGTGAAACCGCGCGGAACAGCTAGTATTGAATAAAACAAAAATTGACCGTAACTTTTAAACCGTAAATAATTGGACCGACATTCACGGAGTTAAAAAGTTTGGAAATGACCTTGCCTACGCCCCTGTTCGATTTGATCCATACTTCCAGGGACACCCTGTATACAACTATAAACGTCTCCTTTTAAAGGATGCCAATGTTATTTAATAACTTATACAAAAACTACTTTTATGTTCTAATGCTCTTCGTACAGCTTGAGATAATATCTAATTGTAACTCTAAAAAATTTCTGAAGCATTGTCCTATGCTTACAATGTATGATGCATAGCAAAATACGCCTAATTAATATTCATAAGGTACTTACCTACCTACATAAACAAGTTGTTGTAATTTCCCTTCCAAGTCATCGATAATCATTTTATAATCCACTTGAATTAATCACTGCGTATATCACCTATGCAATAGCTTGTAAACATTTTCAAGGAACAAAGACTTGAGAATTTCTATAAATAAGTCGTAGTAGATAATAGATAGTCCACGAAAATGCACATCACTCTTTTTCCTAATCCCTTATAGTGCAAGTGTACTTTTGCTAGTGTTTCAGTGCTGTATATCGACATATATACATATATGTAGACATACTAGCTTTCCGCCACGCGGTTTCACCCGCGTTCCCGAGGGATCTTATCTTTTCCCGGGATAAAAAGTAGCCTGTGCTATTCCAGACTATAATCTATCTCTATGCCAAATTTCATCCAGATCCATTCAGCCGTTCTGGCGTAAAAGAGGAACAAACATACATCCATCCATCCAAACTGTAGTATAGTTAAACAAGTAGGATAGTTGGTTCAACAGAACTACAACACTGGCGAAAGGAGGATGCACACACTGTAAGGGATTAGGAAAAAGAGTGGGACGCGTCTTGGTGATAGCATTATCTATTGTTATTATTGGCAATAATATTACAATTGAAGTAATTCCCACGAATAATAGCTTCATAATATCTTATTACAATGGTTAAAAGCGAGTCCAGAAAACCCCGAGGTTTAGATAACGCCGTTTCTCTTTGTTATATGATGTTAGAAAATGACGTTTATACTGGAATTGCTTAAATTTTGATTCAATTGTTAGGATATGATTGTTTATGTGGCACCCGGGTGCTACTAAATGGTAGTCTTGGAGCAATTTCTGCGAATAAATAGCACCGACACAAACAAGGGTTTTTTTTTGGATAGTCCACATTATAAATTTTAATGATTCCTTATAAGTTACCTGAGCATCTGACCTTTGCTCAGCATACACAAAGACGCGGGCAAGGAAAAGAAAAAGAACCTAGAACGATTTATCGCCCCTGTAAACTCCCATATTGTATGTAGGTACATTTAATCAAAAACGTTCAAGCCGTTTTCGAGCACGCGATTTCAAATATGAATGTAAATATTGTTGGTATAATAGTTATAGATATATTATATCTTTATTACATACCTTATTTACTTTTCCTTTTATAAGAACAGATCACAAAACAAAATACTCAATAACTTATTACAAATTCTTATAAACTTTCTGCAAATATTTTACAAATTATTTCCAATATATTGTCAATATTCCGCTAGTGTTTAATGAGACTGTTATTTTTTACGTGTGACAGCGGTTGATAACGATTAGATTGTATGTGATAATTATATATTTTACATCAATGATATTAGTTAAAAGGCGTAGATGGGTTATGAGCGCTCCGAAAGCGGGAGGCAAAAAAATTACCTGTGTAATTAAATGTGTAATGTAATTTAACAGGTATCAACGGATGCATTTCACCCTACCTAGTGCAATTAAAATGAAGTGAGTCATAACAACGAAAAATGCCATCGTGTGTTATGAGCTATCGTAAAGTAGTAGACATTGCAATATTAAGTTATTTATGTGTGCGTTAGAGTGCCATTTCCCGGCCATTTTTTAGGGTTCCGTACCTCCAAAGGAAAAAACAGGAATACTTATATGATCATTTTGTTGCCCGTCTATCGAATAAACTATTTACACACCTAGATACAAGCATGTAAGGAACCCTCGGTGCGCGATTCCGACGCGCACTTGTTTAAGATTGAATGTTGTGTAGGTAACCTATCTACACCTTTTTAATTAAAACATCATTGTTTTACATACATTGATTGGGCGTGCGATATTGTATGTAATCGATAACAAATGGCTGCCCCGCTAATTTCATTCAAATTATTATGGAAAATATAGGTACCTACGTTATTGAGGTCAGATCCATATTAACTTAGAAATGTTGTTAGCCAACCAAAGAAGGATGCTGCCAACGTGCTTGCAGAAGGAACAGAAGTACTGCAGCGGCAGCCTCAAGGATATTTTGTATAATTACTTATTTAGATAAATGTATAGTATAGTTATATTTATTTACAACAAATGTACAAAATATACAAACAAATGTACAACTATAATATATAAAAAACTTCTTCGAGGCTGCCGCTGCTGCCGATCGGCAAGGTTCCCAGAAGGCTGGCAGCGTTTCCTCTTTGGGTGGCCAAGCTGATGCGTTGGCGGAAAAAGCTCCCCGCCCGCCGGTCACCCGAGGCCGATTATTTAGAATGTTTTGTATAATTATTTGTTGTTTTGTGTACCTACATAGATAAAAGAGAATCTGGTTGACTCACATAGTACAATCAATCTAAGTAGCAAGCACTAGAAACATGAATGTATGAATATGCGCTCGACATCCTTTTTTTTTATTTTTTATGTTACAAGTGACAACGAGGCAGGCGGGTCACCTGATGGTAAGTGACAACCGTCGCCTATAGACATTGGCAATACCAGGGGATTGCTAATGTGTTGTACACCTTATTAAGGCGAACTGGCTCTCAAGTGCAATTGCCGGAACACACCAACAGGTGCTTGGCGACAGATTAAAGATTTTATAAAAAACTTACTACTTTCTTACTTATAGGTACTTACTAGGTACTTGTCGTATATAAATAATTAATAAGTAATCTATGTACTAAACTGTCGCGAAAAGTAGGATGTTTATCATTTTTTTTTTATCATACTTATCAAAACAATCTGAAATATTCGGTAAATAACTTTGCGATACCTACTTTAGGCATATTAATTCCACAGAAACATAATTTAGTTAGTAGTCATTCAGATAATTATATCCATAAAAAATTTGGAATTAGTGGGGGACAACCTGAAATCGATTTTGATAAAGTCAAACTAAAACTAAAAACTTATTCAGTTTAGGCCCTTAAAAGCACTTATGAACGTTATAATACGGTATAAAAATATATCTGTGATATGCCCTTAAAATTAAAACCTCTTCTTCTCATTCATAGGCATCCTCGGCATCCTCCGAAAATTATGTTCCGTGAACGTTCAAATCCATTTATCAGAAGAAGAAAGAAACAGTTTGTAGGGACACAATGTTTTATCTAATATATAAAATTCTCGTGTCACAGTTTTAGTTGCCATACTCCTCCGAAACGGCTTAACCGATTTTGATGAAACTTTATATTTACATTCAGTAAGGTCTGAGAATCGGCCAACATCTATTTTTCATCCCCCTAAATGTTAGGGGTAGTCCACCCCTAAATTTTATTTTTTATTTTTGAGACAAAATTTCTAATTTCTATTTTTTTATGATACAACATACAAAAATACATACAATCCCCAATTTTCACCCTTCTACGATCAACCCTTATTTTTTAATAGCCATTTTAGTAATTTGAGTAATCGGTCAAGCCGTTTCGGAGGAGTATGGTAACAGGACCGATTTGGATGAAATTTTGTGTGTGTATTTCAATGGGTTCCTCGATGATTTGAAAACAAAATTGGACCCGGTAGATGGCGCTGGAATCGGGTTCTAAGTTTTGTTTTAATTTCAGGGCAGGACAACGTCTGCCGGGTCCACTAGTTGTTTATAATATTTTACGCTGTGACAAGTATGTTTGAGCGGCCAGTCAGCCAGTCATTGTTACACTCGGATCGTAGACGCACGGTTTGGTAATAAACACCAGTAGTGCATAATATCCCTTATTATTTGATACCCGAGTTATACCCATACGAAGAACACAATAGACAGACAATACTTATTAGTATTTATTAGTAAGGTATGCAGACTGATACTTCACAGTAACAATATAATTAATAAATAATAAATAAATAAATAAATATCCTCGGACATTTTTCACACACGGCTATCTGATCCCAAACTAAGCAGAGCTTGTACTATGGAAACCAGATGACTGATATAATACATAGACTACTTTTTTTTGTAAATACATACTTAAATAGATAATTACACCCAGACTCAGGACAAACAGACATGTTCATGCACACAAATGTGTGTCCTGGATGGGAATCGAACCCACGACCTGCGGCGTGATAGGTAGTGTCTTAACCAACCACGCCAACCGGCCTGTCGAAAATTTACTGTGGTTAGTGAATCTTTATAGCAATTTACCAACACATTACAAGTTTTTACACAGCTTATCCTTATGAGGGTCTTTTTGGGGGGACAGAAGGTGTTGGTCTGAAGGGTCATTACACCCTTACGCGGTCGTTCTTTGAAGGAAATTTTCTACTTATTTTATGTCTGTTGTAAATACAAAAGAGATATTACGATAATCCATACTATTTATTAATACGCAATTCAGCTTTCACTTCTAAACGACTGGGCGATTTTGTTTAACTATATGGAAAGGGATATGAGCTACCTTTAATCGGGAACGTAGGTTAAACCGGGGATAGCTAGTTATTTCTCTCATATCTAAGACCTGGGTTCTTGTTGGAGTAGCTTCCTCCACTCTATTCTGTTATTTGCCAGTTTCTACTAGTTAGTGCCAAGAGGAAACTTACAAAAAAAAAAGAAAAAAAACACATTTATTTATCAAAATTTACGACGTATACCAAGACTACACCACATAAACAGTAAAATGTGATAATACTAGCTGTTCCGCGCGGTTTCACCCGCGTTCCCGAGGGATCTTATCTTTACCCGGGATAAAAAGTAGCCTATGTGCTATTCCAGACTACAATCTATCTCTATGCCAAATTTCATCCAGATCCTTTCAACCGTTCTGGCGTAAAAGAGGAACAAACATACATCCATCCATCCATCCAAACATTTATAATATTAGTGGGATTAGTAAGATACTTAATAATAACACATAATTTTCTTCAAGCTAAATCTATATATAAAAAAGAAAGTCGTGTTAGTTACACTATTTATAACTCGAGAACGGCTGGACCGATTTTCATGGTTTTTGATTTGTTAGATTCGTCTCCGCCCGGAATAGCAGAATAACTATAAAGAAATGTACAAAAAAAGAATAATGAACACAATTAATTTTGTCATACATTTTGTATAGAACGACTTTTTGACATGTCTCGAGATCGGGCTGACAGATGACAGATGGTTTAGATTCACAAATTGGACACGGTAGGTGTCGCTGGAATCGGGTTCTATGTTTTGTTTTAATTTCAGGGCAGGACAACGTCTGCTGGGCCCTCGGAACATGCTAGTTATTGTTCCAAGGCTGGGCCACTAGTATATTATAAAACAAATAAAAAAAAAAACAAAAAAAAAACTTCATCCATTTAATTTAAAACATTGTGACCGACGATATGTACCTAGGCAGGTATATTTAACGTAAGTTGAATGGAAAATAATATAACAATAAATGTTAGTAAGTGTAAACAAACATAGCGTTTTATCTGTTGGTTATCGGGCGGCTGTTTCTTTCTCTGTGTGACGAGCAATGTCGGCAATGTACGATTGAATATAGGGCCAGGCACACAGGAGTTTATAGGTCCTGCGACCAAGGAAATAACCACCAAAAAGAATCAAGTATAGATTGTGTTATTTGAAAATAAACCTTATATCTTATTGAAATTACATATTAAGTAACAGATATTTACAATTTATTTACAACAACTGTACAAAATATACAAACTATAATATATAAAAAACCTTCTTCGAGGCTGCCGCTGCTGCCGATAGGCATGGTTCCTAGCAGGCTGGCAGCGTTTCCTCTTTGGATGACCAGGCTGATGCATTGAGCTCAGACCCCCACGGACCCATGGTCTCGATTGCTGAGTTTCTTGCCGGTTGTTGTCATTTGAAGGCTGACTTACGAACTGGTGGTAACTTCTGTAATTCGAACATAAGTGCCCTTCTAGGGCCTAAAGCGAATACTTAAATGGTTTTGTCAATCAATTGTTACAATTTCGACTTAAAACCTTACGATGCTATGATTGATATTTTATTCAAATCTTAAAATACAGATCAAAGGAGAGGCGTTTCTAAAACTAACTCCTATGGTATGGAAAGAGACTGCGTCATCAGATCTATCACTCACATCACATATAAAGAGCCTCAAGAAAACGAAATCGGTTCAGAAGTCAACGATCTTCTTCTTCTTCTTCTTCAAAAACATGTCAAAGATTATCTAAATCCGTTGATAAGATTATGAATTCTACAGTGTCCGTCACTGATTTTGATGAGAATGGCAGAAAGATAGCTTGGGAATCCGAGATTTATACTACTATTATACAGGTGAAAGTAATTGTGACTATCTTTATTAATTTAATTTTTTAATTTGTCGAAACCAACAGCTTATATACATATAGTAAATTTAACAAAATAATATATATTCAAGAAGACAAAGCCAATTATAGGTTTCCTAGTATTAACAAGTATTATAGAAGAAAACTAAGTGCTTTGATAGATTAAAAATTAAGTGCTTTGATAGATTAAAAACTAAGTGCTTTGATAGATTAAAAACTAAGTGCTTTGATAGATTAAAAATTAAGTGCTTTGATAAATTAAAAACTATGTGCTTTGACAAATTAAAAACTATGTGCTTTGACAAATTAAAAACTATGTGCTTTGACAAATTTAGTAAATTTGTTTAGTTTGTTTTTGTAATACTGCAAGTGTACATATCATAAATAATAAATAAATATACATAATGAACATTAAAGAAAAAAATAAATAATGTTAGTGCTGAATGCTATGCTATACACACACATGAAATATATACCTAAACGCATTTCTAAATAATTTGAGGAAGGGAAATATTGTTACATACACAAATAAACTGAATAATGTGCCAGTAATTACTTATTTATTTATTTATTAGATCACCAACAAGACACACACTATACATTCAAAAACAACAGGTACAACATTAAGTATAAATGGTGCCCCAATTAGAGGTGAAGACCACAATTAATATAAAAAGAAGACAGACAACAGAAACCGAAAATTAACTAAAATAAAGTAAAATAAAATTAGACGAACAAATTACATTTAAAATTACGTTAAAAAGTGAAACAGCTACATATTTATTTACTATTAAGGCTACCAATTATTATATTTTTATATAATGATTTGGAAAAAACAAAGGGATCCATGTCTGGAAAACATGTATGATGGGTTTTAAGAATTCTGCTAATAGGGGAGTTCATCGCATAGTTTGTACGGTGAAAAGATATGTGAAAGAGACTCGTATTTCTCGTGCGCTTTAGTGGTGCATTGAGTCCAAATTGTGATACTAAGTAAGGACAAGCTATATCTGAACACATTTTAATGGAAATTGATATGGGAATTGTTGTGTGTGTTGTTTCCCTTGTACCGGGAAAGGAATGGGCTACTTTTTTAAATCGACCACTAAGTGGGTGAAAAAGGGTTAAAAAGTCACGATTCAAGTATTTTTTTCTTGGGGGTAAAACCGCAGGGGAAGCTAGTATTAATATATAAACATCCTCGGACAATATCCTCGGACATTTGTCACACACGGCTATCTGACTAAATAAGCAGAGCTTGTAATATGGAAACCAGATGACTGATATACTACATAGATTTTTTTGTTGTAAATAATTACACCCAGACTCAAGACAAACAGACATGTTCAAGCACACAAATGTCTGTCCTAAATGGGAATCAAACCCACACCACGCCAACCGGCCCGTCAGTTAATAATCGTGCAGTTTTAGATGCGGTTAATATTATGATGAGTAAAATAAACAAATAAGGTAAACGCATAAAACGATGATAACTACGGTCCAACGTCCGTTTTGCTCTCTAGCATAATAATATAGAGCTCATAGGCGCCCGCCACCCGGTTCCACCTCGCCAGTCAATTCCAACTCGCTGACGAAACTACGCACCCTTATCTACCAACTTACCAATAACAAGTAAGACTTTATTCAGTTATGATTATTTATTAATGGTGTGTTATTATTTTTGAGTGATCTCGTCAATAATTTGTATGTAAGTAAATTTATTTATTTAAAACTGCCGTGTTAAATAAAAACACAGTGTCTTCGTAGTTAGATAGATGGGTAAACTGTATTTTTCAATTATTTTAATAATGGAGTTTTATGAGAATGACTTGCATATTCCCGGCAGGTTTATTTAATATTCTAAATTTTAATGAAATAAAATATGGTTATTTTATTTTTTACAAAAAATTATGGGTAGTAAGAAACCAAGGACGAAGGTAGGTTCATAAATTTAATATTATGTCTGACTTTATCTTATGTAAAACTGCTATGTCACGATTTACTTTATTTACCTAGCACAACTTTTTTTTACTGAGTGTTTACTAGCTTTTGACTACGGCTACGTCCGCGTGGAGCTTTTTCAGCCTTATTTCAACTAATTAGGGTTGAAAGTAGCCTATGCCCTTCCCCGAGGTTCAAAGTATACCAAACACCAACGCCATTTGCTGTGAAAAACAAACAAATATTATGTAGCTGAAGATTTTGTTTGTTTGAACGCGCTAATCTCACCAACTACGGGTTCGAATTGAAAAAATATTTAAGTGTTGGATAGCCCATTTATTGAGGAGGCTATATGCTATATAACATCACGCTATGTTGTGAAAATCCCACGGGAATTCAGGTGAAACCGCGGGGGACACCTACTGTGTAATAATAACTAGCTCTCCCCCGCGGTTTCACCCGCATTCCCGAGTGATCTTATCTATTCTCGGGATAAAAAGTATCCTTTGTTTTATACCAGGATATGATCTACTTTTCTGCTAAGTGTCATCAAAATCCGTTCAGTAGTTTTTGTGTGAAAGAGTAACAAACATCTTAACAAAACAAACAGACTTTCACATTTATAATTGTAGGTACTAGATATCCCCCCCCCCGGGTTTTTCTCGCGTTTTCGAGGGATCTCATTTTTCCCATGTAAAAAAAAACATTTATTTTTTATTTTTGTGTCTGTCTGTTTGTTCCTAAGAGTCAGTTTCCGTTTTTATATGTTGTTACATTTAGTATGGTTTCATAAGTAGGTACCAACGAGTACCCAAGTTCTATATACAACATACTCCACCAACCCAGAACATTCTTATCCCTTTCGTATTGCGACATTAAAGGTCAGGAATAAATCAAATGGCTAATAAATAGATTACCGCGACACAAGCACAACACGCTTTCTACCTAAACTTCTTGACGTGTTTACTATCAAGCGTGTACACTCGCTTGACTTGCAGTCGAGTTCACTTGCTCTGATCCCTGGCTTAAGATTAGCTTTGAATTCGCGTGAACTTGACTTGATTCAAACGTGATCGTCTATTGTTTAGATTATGATAGCGTTTATGCTTTCAGAGTGCGTCAGGGAGGTTAATTTCCTTTATTTTCTTCATCTATAAGTTCTACCGATTAACGTAGACAATTTTAAATTGACGTGTACCAGTAAGCGGTGGATCAACAATAATTTGAGAAGGCAAGTGTAAAAGTATCATCTAGCGAAGTTAAAAATTCTCACATTGAGATTCCAAGCCAAAACAATCTTTAAAAAAATATCACATTTTTGAAATTGGAATCTTTAAATCGTTAGTTCCCTTTCTTTGTAGAATTTTCTTCTCAGACGAAAGCTGCGATAGTTTTTTTTTATTCTTACCTTTTTAGGGCTCCGTACCCAAAGGGTAAAAACGGGACCCTATTACTAAGACTTCGCTGTCTGTCCGTCCGTGTCCGTCCGTCTGTCTGTTACCAGGCTGTATCTCAAGAACCGCGATAGCTAGACAGTTGAAATTTTCAAAAATTATGTATTTCTGTGGCCGCTATAACAAAAAATACTAAAAACAAAATAAAATAAATATTTAAGGGGGGCTCCCATACAAAAAACTCTATTTTTTGCCCTTTTTTGCTCGATATCATCACCAGGCTGTATCTCAAGAACCGCGATAGCTAGACAGTTGAAATTTTCACAAATTATAAATTTCTGTTGCCGCTATAACAACAAATACTAAAAACAATATAAAATAAATATTTAAGGGGGGCTCCCATACAACAAACGCGATTGATTTCTTGCCCTTTTTTGCTCGATATCAATAATGGCAACAGTTAGGCTCTTGAAATATTCACAAAATATTGAGTTGTATTTTTACTTTAATAATAAATAATAAAATTAAAATAAAATAAATATTTAAGGGGGGCTCCCATACAACAAACGTGATTATTTTGCCTTTTTTACGGAACCCTTCGTGCGCGAGTCCGACTCGCACTTGGCCAGTTTTTAATATATAATTGTAGATAGCTATGGAATCAAAAACCATTCCTTTGCAAATCTAAAGAATGACATGAGTAACATTCTTGGGCTCCAAATTTTTCGAAAGTTCCCTTAGTTCAATGTCGTGACTCATAAAATCATATAGTATACGGTATATCAGTTATCAAGTGCCATAGATAAGAGTCCAAAGTTGAATATGTGATAATGGTTCCGGGAGAGGACACGCATTCTGTAATTTTTATATAATAATAATAATATTATAATAATATATAATATTTATTGGGTTAGGTTTTTTATAATAGTTTTAATTTTTAGGATAATGTTATAAAAAATATTTTCTAAGATTTGTAAGAAATAAAGAGCATAATAATAATAATTTATTGTTCATAAAAAATGGTTTAACAACAGAAATGAAGCCCTGCAGCCTGTGCTAGTTATAAAACTGTGTTACAACAGGCTGCAGTGTCTTCCCCCTTGCATGCAATAATAATTCGAACAACTTGGAGCAAAAAATAAAATAAATAAGTAATAAAAATTTAAAAGGATTTGGATATTACTTACAAAGAAATTTGAATAGTTTTTTTTTTTTTTTACTTTGTAGATACTTATCTGTATAATATGTTTATGTGTGTAATTATGTATATATGTGTGTATGTATGTATGTGTGTTTGTATGTATGTGTGTGTATGTATGTATGTTTGTGTGTATTATGGGCTTGTGAGTGTGTGAGTTTTATTTTATTTTTGCACATAGAATAGATCTTCGGTTGCAGTTAATTTATCTAAAACAGATCTATACTAAGTAGGTAGTTATAGTATAATCCCACTATAATATCCTACTAATATCATAAATGTGAAAGTTTGGATTGATGGATGGATGGATGTATGTTTGTTACTCGTTCACGCCAGAACGGCTGAATGGATCTGGATGAAATTTGGCATAGAGATAGATTATAGTCTGGAATAGCACATAGCACATGGCGGAAAGCTAGTAAATAATAATTGCACAATAATTTCAAGAACGTATTGAGTCTTCCATAATTTGATTTATCTCGTTATTTTTCACTAATCCGAATCAATATTGTCTTTTATTTAAATAAGACTTTATTAACTATCCTCCCGCAGTTACTATTTAACCCCTAAGGGGTATATTTTAAAAAGTCTTCATAGTTCTACGTTATGGACTTATGGTTTTTACAATCAAAACATTATGTTCTCCTGTCTTGTCCGAGCGGTTTAATTACGTAAAACCCATTGATTATAGCGTTGAGGAGTAATATTTCAAGTAAACAGAAAAATATTTATTTCCATACAAACATTGCCACATTTCTTCCCGTGGGAGGGGGCGATTTAAAAAACAATCTGTAACACAGTTTGTTTCTAACCATATAACGGGTGAATAGCTTGCTTAAATATAGGTATGTTGTACGTATACTCTAAAGATTCTAACTCAGGGCTTTATCCCTCCGCGGTTTCACCCGCGTTCCCGTGCTATCTTAGCTTTTACCGGGATAAAAATATAGCCTATGTTACACAGGGATAATGTAGCTTTCTAATGGTGAAAGAATTTTTAAAATCAGTCCAGTAGTTTTTATGTTTATTCGTTACATA
Organism: Ochropacha duplaris; assembly: GCA_951361185.1. Taxonomy (NCBI): domain Eukaryota; kingdom Metazoa; phylum Arthropoda; class Insecta; order Lepidoptera; family Drepanidae; genus Ochropacha; species Ochropacha duplaris. The sequence continues at coordinate 11,106,270 of OX592701.1, read as the reverse complement.
CAAAAATGTCCCAAAACTAACAACAAAAATAAACATAGGTACTTATTTAGTATAGACGTATTTCCACAAGTACCGATCTCTAGACGGCTGTATGTATCATATCCAATTGAATCGATGACCTAATTCTGTCGTTAATAATGAACACGTCGTATAAATGTCGATAATTAAGAATTTAAGTACATTATTTTTAAATCGTCAGATAACCTTTGCAAATTAATAAACAATATCGAAACAGTTCGCAATAATCGTTCAGTCGACGACGTGAAAAATAACAGTTCAGACCTTTACGTAACTTTATAACAACATTTTATTAAAAAATTTATGTCTTTCAACTTTCGAATGGTCTCAGAATTCGAATCTCGCGCTCAAATAACGGTCACCGTAATGGCGGGAAATGGTGCTGTTTGTAAAAAAAGCTTCGGTGGTACTTGTACAGTTGGTAAAAGGGCGAAAGGGTCAATTGCCAAAAAGGCTGAGGCGTATCTGCAAGCTGTGAACCATAGCCAAAATCCACGCGCTAAAGGTATGTCTTAAAATAAATACAAGAAATGCGAACCTAGTTAATATTGTAGGTTACCTATTAGAAGAAATAAAGAGATTAACACATCAAATAAAGGAATGCGACCATTCTACTACACACTTAACTTTTTAAATTCAATTTAAAACAAAATAAGTATTGCGTATTAGCAATGGAGTTATTTTTAAAACGCTAAAGAAACTGTTTGTCCTCAGTGGTGACATCAACTCAGCAGCCAACTCTACCGAAGCTGGAAGTGGTATCCAGGGTTGCCTCTATACCTATCGTGGAATCCGGGATTGAAGTTACGGAAAAAGTGTACCACAAAATCAGGGCAAGTACTTACATACATAGTTTTTTTTAAATCGGAAGAAAAAGACAAAGATACCTATATATCATCATAAATTGTTAAAATTAAATAACAAAGAATTTCAAAAATGGAATGACTCGCCCAGACAAGGGAAAAAATACCTAAAATGCTGTTTATGTGACATAATCATATCCAATTTCTCAACAGGAATCTAATTCACTAATCCGCTGGTACTTATCGATGGGAGAGAAGTCGCTATCCACCGGCGTGAAGCTGGCTACGCCTGCAGTGCAGATGTTCGAGACACCCATACATCAGCTGGACAGATTCCTGTGCATGTCACTTGACGTGGTTGAGAAGAGAGTGCCTTCCATTTACATGCCTCCGGAAACGGTAACTTGCTTTTTTTTTCAAATCTTAAAAGAAGAAATTACCTTAGGGATGTTACCTACCTATATTGAAGAAAAAATATCTAACACTAACCAGTGTTAAAAAATCTTAAAATACCCGTTAATAGCGAATAGGTACGTTGTAAAATTTATCCAGTTTATGAATTTAAATTACCAATTTAAAGACAAAGTGTAATGTATATTTATGACATCACAAATCAGTATTTCATATAAAACTCCATCATTATTATATTAGGTATACTAGCTGTCCGACGCGGTTTCACCCGCGTTCCCGTGGGATTTTTTCCCGGGATAAAAATGTATTTTAGCGTTCTAAATCGTTTCAGTAGTTTTTGAGTTTATTCGTTAAAAACATAGAAAAATACAAATCATTCTTAATCAGTATAGAAGTACAGATTAAGAACATCAATAAACACTTGAATGTTATGGGTACAAATACCTACAATATTCTGGTGATAGTATTTATCGCAAGTGTTCAGGTCAGCAATGTTCCTGCTATCTTATTAATGCATCATACTCCATCGACTCTATCGACTCTATCTATACAAACATTTTAGATCATCCAACTATTCGTCAATTTTCATTATTAGGACACACAATAGGTATATCTAATCTCAAAAGAACCATATCAAAAGGAAATAATTAAACCAAAGGGATTTTCCAGTAGAAGGGACTAAATGAAGACAAATAGAAAGCAGTCAAATTGTCTGCTTTTTTACTAATTTTGACACACGAAGTACGTTCACTCGCGACGTCTAGTTAGATAATAGGTCTGTGGAAATAGACATTTTTCTTGATAGGCAACATTCTGAGTGTGATCATTCACCACAGTAAGATTGTGATCAAACAGAAGCTCTTCAGGCTAACATAAGGAGGATATTTCTTTCTTCTAATAATCTCCTAATTCCAGATGTACTCAGAGACTCGTCGATACGTGATGCGTCGTGCAGACTCTGTCAAACAGCTGGGCACAGCAGTTCTGGATTCCCGTGTAACAGCTGTCACTGCTACAGCTCTGGACAGAGCTCTGACTACTGCTGACAAATATGTGGACAAGTACCTGCCACCCGACTACCAGGATGCTGCTGATGGTAAGTTTTTAAGCCTTAATTCTTCTAGTTTTAAGAGGGAGCTATTAGTAGGTAGTAATTTTGGCATCAATGGGGCGGAAAGGTTCTGGAGTGGCGACCACGCACCGGAAGACGCAGCGTGGGCAGGCCCCCCAAAGGCCCCCTGCAAGGTGGACCGATGACCTTATGAGGATCGCGGGTAACCGCTGGATGCGAGCAGCTCAGGATCGGTCCATGTGGAAAACTTTGGGGGAGGCCTATGTCCAACAGTGGACGTCTTTCGGCTGAAATGATGACGATGAATTTTGGCATCTGCATAGTATTTATTTAAGATCCTTTAAGGCGATGATAGCACAGTGATATTGGCGTCAGATATCACGGCTGAGGCCGTGGGTTCGAAAGCTACAATGAGCTTTCGGTGAAGGAATACAACGTGAGGAAACCTTAGCACGGTGGTACAACTTTGTAGCACTCGACTGGTTGGCTACCACCCTCAAATTGAAAATCTTTCGCAAAGCACCTATCTGTGAGTTCCAGCAATGCACTTGAGACCGAGTTTCCTTCAAGGCATCGTAAAAAGTCGACAACATTGGCAATCCCTGCGGTATTGTTATTGGCACGGTAGTCACATACCATCAGCTCACTCCCCTGCCTGTTTGTCTGACTTCTGACGTAATAGTTATTTTCATCTTTCGATATTTTAAATTACATAGTTTCATGTTTGAAATGTTGTGTGTGCATCCACTTTATTAAATGTTACGTGGTACAATCACTTCTTAATTTTGTTTTTGTTATCGTCAATTATAATCATAATACTTACTATCTATTTAATACATGAAATCAATTTTATTTATAAATGTTTGATTAATTTGTGTAAGATTAACACTGACCTTCGCGTTAAAGTATGTAAAAATGGATGCAGCAAAGGTACCTAAGCTACTGCTAGGATTTAACTAAGAACATATACTCACATAATGCAATAAACATTTTGATATAAGAGACACAAATGTATAATAATGAGATAAAGAACAAATAAGAGAGCTCTGGAGAATGACATTTATTATTAGATTCACATTATCACCCAGTGAAAGTCGACTACCTGATACTAGAGTAACAACTAAGGTTATAGATATATCTGACAAACTATATTTTACTCGTTTTTTATATGTGATCTTTAATATCTAATAACTAAAGATACACAATCAGCGACAAAAATGGCCTTACCGAATGTCTACCCACCCACTCGAACATTTGGGTGGGTAGACATAAACCGGAGCACCTGCGGGGGCGCCAAAATCAAAATATAAAATGGTGGGAAAAAAAAAAACAAAAAAAAAATAGTGCAAAATTATACGATTCTTATTGCCACCGATTCTATATTTGTGAGTTTTTTTATTCTATTTTCAAACGCCGGAGATGCGGCACCGACTATCAAGTTTCTGCCCCGATTCGAATCGAATCCATTGTGCTATGGTTTCCTTCATCAAAACATGCTTGCTACGAGTCATAATATCAACTCTACTTGAAGAAATTTAGTCACAAAGTTATTCGTTAGCAGAGATACCTACGTAGTGCACAGTGGTGTAGCGTGCCTTGAAGGGGCCCTGTATCAAAATTGGTTTGGGGGCCCAAATGCAGGGTAAAGATTTCTCACAAAAGAAACAAAAATTCTTGCATTAAATTAAAATAAATATTTATTGATTATAAGTTATCGCTTCCTCCTAGAAATTGAGCTAGCCAAACAATTCAAATTAAATATACACTTTTCTTGCCTTTTTTTCGGCAAATTGATTTATTAAATCATCTATAGATGAAGACGATTTCAGTTTTTCTAAAATTTCTGCCTCTGTAGACAATATTGACAAGTCTGATAGCCGTTCCTGCCCCATCGAAGTCCTTAGGTAATTTTTTATCAGTTTTAATTTTGAAAAACTTCTTTTGCTTACACGCGTTAGGGGCCCCTGTAGCCTGGGGGCCCTGTATCATTGATACGGCGGTAGCTACGCCTCTGGTAGTGCAGCTACCAACAGCAAAGTCACTTCTAGATAACTCGAAGACCTAGACAGTGGCCAGTCTGCCATTATGTCTAATTAGCTATTTATCAATCAACTAGGTATACATATGTATTTGCCTTCAAGCCCATATTCCCAAACAATAAGAATCATTTTGAATTGTTTCTGGTGCACCTACTTATGATGTCCCTTATCTATCTGTCGTCTGGAGGTGACAAATTAGAACGTATCGCCATCGCCTTCTGCAAATGAACTTTTGACTATTGATAAAGCGCTCTAATTAGTTTCGTAATATATTGTATTTATTGATCTTGAGTCATCGTTATATTTAGAAATTCATAAATCATTAACTAATGTGAATTAAATACATTTGAAAGAAAATAAGTTCGAATTGGAAAATAATGTTTTAAATGGATTATTCCTACCGGCAATAATGTTAAGAGACAGTCTTAAGCAGTAAACATCGGAAGCTATGCCAAAACACCCATATACGAGTAGGTACTCTCAGCAATTTCACACCTGCTCTCAACATCTCCAATCCATAAAACATATTTCCAGACGTAGGCCTCTTAAAGTTAATATAAAGCTTTTAGTTCAAAGCGAGTCGGGAACCCAATCCTAACGGTCTTATACTAAACTGCGGTAATCCTAGAGTACCTTAACTGTAACGTCTGATATGGGTCGCCATTGAGCTTGCTGGTCTTACTATAGTGGTAATCATAGTGACGAGCGCTGACGCGGTAGACGGTGAGGGCGCGGAGAGCGAGTCGGGGCGAGCGCGCGCAGCACAGGCGGTGCAGCACGGCGCGCGTCTACGCAGGAAGCTGCAGCGCCGCCTCACCAGGCAGGCACTCGCGGAGGCCAAGGCGATCAAGGAGCAGATACATGTGCTGGCATATGTTGCTGAATTGGTAAGCTGCTCGTAGGGTTATCTGAACGATTCCTAAACATTTGGGGTCGAAGCCAATTGCGTCTTCCATTCTAATCCTGGATGAATCGCTCCTGGTCGTATCGTCCTTTACAAAATTGATCTCTAGTTCGTTCTTTTAGTTTTTTTTGGGCAGCCAAAACTTAGAAGGTCTCTAAAATACCATCCGGTAGGAGTGGAGGGTACTAGCCTAAAGAAATAAAATTATGGAGCTGCCGAAAAGTTACGAACGGTTGCTATCTTCATCACTGTGGGAGTCTCACTGTATATTTTACAAATAAGTCAATTAAAAAAAAATTGTGATCGCTATAATTTACAACCAGGTGGTAACCGACCCAGCTCTCGCTTGGAAGAAAGCAAAAGCCCTGTACAGTACCCTGAGCAGTGCGGAGCCGGAGAACCAGGCGCGGCCCGAGACCCTTGAGCAGCTGATGGTACTGCTCGCCAGGGAGTCCGCCAGGAAACTTGTGCATCTCCTCAACTACACACACACTGACTTGCCCAGGTAACCTTCTGCAGTTTTCCTAGTATCACATTCTGAAAGTGTATCATGCCTGTTCGCTTAGGTATTTTGAGCCACCTTAATGAAGAGATATTGTCCAGGCGTTTTTCAAATGCTTTACTTTTTTACCCACAGAAACGTCAGTGAAGGCCTGTCGCTGGTGACTCACCACCTGTCGGTCGCAGCGGACGCCATGCTCAAGGTAGTGAACAGTTCAACTTGGAGCCGCAAGGGCTCTGGAGGTTCCGCCCTCCCAAACCTGATGCACCATTCTCTCAGTTTACACCTTCATATCGTCGCCCCTCGACAGACCTAAGTCTGTCCTGTCCCTCAGACGATACGATTATAGATATCTTCAGAAGTACATATTTGCTTTTTATCTTTGCTTTTGATGTCGTTTCGAAGGTCATGTGGTTCAAGTAACATATTGTGAAGTTTTTTATATTCAGGCAGTTAATAGGTAATTCATCTCTTACTGCTATGCATAAGACTCCCTCAAGAACAGATACAAATTCAAATAACAGAAGACCTTAAATCTTTTCCAGTAACAATAAGAAAGTATTCAGTATTTCGAGGCTCTTTAAACGTCTTCCACTTTGTACACATTCAAAATCTTATTAACCCAACTAAAGACATCTATTTATAAATCTAAGAAGTAAGGTATACCTATGTTATGTTATTTCCAGACGGTGCCTGTAGAAAGTGTGATCACAGAGGTGCGTTCGTGGCACATTAAGTTCCAGCAGCTCATGCAGCAGTTGCAGGATTCGTCCAAGACTTATTTGGTGAGTTAAAAGCCTGTGATGTCAAATGGTGACTGTTTCTTACGATGATGAAAAAGAATATCTCTCAAATATAGTCATAATCATGTTGGATCTCTTTTCATATAATTATTTGAGGCACTATTTATGTCTCCAGGAAGTGTTCCAAATGGCCCATGCTAGCGACATTGCACTTGTTATTTTGTGATTGGACTCCTGTGACTTCTTACGCTTGGATCGATTCCTAGCTATATCAAGCATCTGCTCCAGCCAGGTTATCAGAATCATTCCTTGAATTTATAAATGAGTTTATCTTCGTTTTGGAGCTATTTGAGTTGGGGCTAGTTAATCAATTGAATACATGGTTCAGAGTACCTATATTTTTAGATGTAGGTACGAATACAGTCAGCTTCTAACGAAGAAATCAAAAGGTATTAAGTGGATTATTATTATAGGGGACCTACTAAAGTTATTTTCTACTTTGACGCTGCTGACTGTACCTAAGTATCTATAATTAGTTAGTATGTGGGTTCTAACTTTTCCATTGTTTTTTTTTCAGGAGCAGTTAGCTATCTTCCTCGCTGGAAATGAGGAACGTGAAAAAATTGCTCCAAGGTCTGCGTACGAGCAGCGAGACGACCTAGCGTCTATTAACGGTCTTAACTGATAACTTTTGATTTAATTGGTACCATGACATCATACTCATTTTCATTTTTATTTGGAATTTATCGCCGAGGGTTGATAAACATTTTTGTTTCGCTCATTATTTTCTTCTTTCTTTTTCTTCTTCTTTAGCCTTAATCGACCAAATATTTGGTGTAGGCTTCCTTTAATCCTCTCCACTTTCCTCTGTATTGGGCAATTAGGGTCCAGTTGCTGCCCGCCACTTTTTTGATGTCAGCCTTCCATCTCAGCTGAGGTCACCCTCGAGGTCTTTTCTGGTCCCTTGGTCTCCATTCTAACACTCTTTTACACAAAGAGTTTTGCTTTCTGGCTACATGACCAGCCCACTCCCACTTCAACTTTGCTACTCTTTTAACAACTTTAGTCTGTCAGGTCTTTCTTGGGAAAGAAGGGGTTTTAAAGTCCGCACCACATGGTTCTCGATTGGGACAATCGGGACAATAACATTTACTTGAAAATTGCGCGTTTGCTAGTAAAGAGCAAAGTATCATTATTTTAGTTCCTATAAATTATGTCTTTCCATTTAATGTTTTAAATATGATTTAGATTTGTATGAATTGTAACCCAGTAGGTACAATTTAGTTAAATAATTATTGGAGGATGAATTAAAGAAATTATAAAATATATGCGACTTTTAGAATTATGATATCGATTCAGTACGATACACACTGTTGACTGAATGTCTTAAAATATATTAGGTACTATTATTATTGTGAATTTGGAAATAAATAAGTTAGTTATTAAATCGCATACCTTTTTTTATATTCAAACCATAAAGTAAGTATGTTAAGAACTTAACAAACGCACGGGAGGAGACGCGCGGGCGGGGAACACCGTCACCGTCGCCGCGCTCCCCACCATCTCCGTGCGACGACAACGCAGCAGCGAGCCGCCACACACGCACTCGCGTTTCTGGACACCATCGGACACGGACGACCATATTGATAATTTTGGCTGGCAATAAACGAGCCCTACAGAAATTACAGTCCGCTATTTTATTTCATTTTAACGTCCATAGGACCCTAACATTGGTCCTTCAGGATTCGCCGTCCTTAATTTCAAGAAATCGTCGTCATTGTTTCAACGATACAACGACCACTTCAAATCTCGAAGCTCTTCAGCTGCGAAAAAACCACCTACAGGATTCTTCATCATCGTTCTGTCAAGGAAGTTTCGCGAAGCAACCGCACACGCCCGAGAAAAAAGTCATTTGAAGGTCAACGGACAACGGTCAACGGACATCGGTACAACGAAAACGTCGAGTCATCTTAGTTGTCAAGCAAGGACGAAATTGTGGATTTTCTATTCAAAATTGGATGGTTTGGACATTTTGTGAGTTCGTTCCAATTTATTTCCTTCTTTTTTCCATTCTTCGTCCTATTCTTACTTCAAATAGCCTTTATTTTAGTGAGTGCTTTCCCTAAATTTAGTCTTACACTTTTTATTATTTAATTTCATAGCTAAATTTCACGAATTTAATTACTTCAATCACCTTTTCTTGCTTATAAAGCTAAGTTATTTATTTTTATTCATTCATTAACGAGCGGGCCGCGCCGGCTCACTTCTTATCAGTAACAGCTGACCGCTTACCGCTACCTGCACATCTGTTCTATTGTTCTCAACAATAGGTCAATAACTCGATGCACATTCCATTTCTTTATTATTTACATTTTAGTTCTTATTTCTATCACTATGGCTGATGAAAAGCTTGATAAATTAATAAGAAAACGTAGCTGTATGAAATCTAAGCTAACCATCTTTAGTAATCAACTTAATGTACTCAAAAGCTGTAGCGATTTGAGTAGCCTCCAGCTATTAGACCTAGAAAGCCGTTTTACAAAATTTGATGCCTTATACGGGGATTTTGATAAATTACAGTGTGATATCGAGATGCTTTCGGAAGAACCCGACGAGGAGGTCAGCGAGCGCGAACAGTTCGAGAACCAGTACTACAAGCTGGTGGCGGCGGCGCGCAGCCTGCTCGGCGCGCGTCTCCAAAACCAACTACTTCGAGATAGTTCCGTATCAGGTTACGAGGATGCGCAGGCGAGTGGTTCAAAACATAACTGTGTTAGATTGCCAAAGATTGACTTGCCAATTTTTCGTGGAAACTATCAACACTGGCTTGAGTTTCGGGACACTTTTATTTCCTTAATTCATTCTAGACCAGATATAGATAACATCAATAAGTTGCACTATTTACGTGCTTCTCTTAAAAGTAGTGCTTTGCTTGTAATCGATAATTTAGATTTTAAAGCTGAGAATTACGAGTCCGCTTGGAATTTATTGTGCAGTAGGTACGATAACAAAAGGTTGCTCGTTAACAATCATGTTCACGCATTATTTAGTGTTGAACATATACATAGGGAGTCTTGCGCCGCTATTCGTCATTTAATTGACGTCACAAATAAAAACTTGCGTGCACTTTCAACTTTAGATCAGCCTACCGAGTATTGGGATACGTTAATAATTCATATGATGACAGAAAAACTTGACAGTGTCACTCATAGGGCATGGGAAGAGCATAGAAATAAACTTTCTGACCCCCCCTCTTTAGATATTTTTATTACCTTTCTTAGCAACAGAGCTGACCTATTAGAAACTTTACAAGAAAATAAAGATAACAGTAAAACAAATATTAAATCAAATTCCAATTTTATTACAGCTACAAATAATCAAAACAACAATAATAATAATAAAAAAAATATTTACAAAAAACATCAGATTAATAGTAAACCCTTTAAATGTCTCGTGTGCAATGAATCCCACTACTTATTTACCTGTGAAACATTCAGATCTCTTCCTATAGAGAATCGTATTCAGAAGGCCAAGGAAGCAAAGGTCTGTCTTAACTGTTTACGACCTGGGCACGTAGACACTAATTGTAATCTTGTCCCCTGTAAATACTGTAAAAAGAAACATAATACGCTTCTACATTTGCATATGTCAGAAGCAACCCCTGAGCCTGCTATTCCAATTAATAACAGCAACAACTTTGCAACGTCTTCAGATGTACAGCAGTATACTACTCCTCCGCATGTTTTGCTTTCCACAGCGCTCGTGAAGGTGGTCGACGGCGAGGGCGACGTGCACTCTGCCCGAGTACTGCTCGACAATGGTAGCACGGCGAACTTCATTTCGCAATCTCTTTGCGGTAAGCTGGGTTTGTCACGGCGTAGTGCGAGCTCCACAGTGATGAGTATAAACAATAATTCTTCTTATAGTACACAGTCTTGCAGTCTTACTATTATGTCATACCACAATAACTACAAACACACTTTTGACTGTCTTATTTTGCCTCAAATCACTAAAGCTTTACCGTCTTCATTCATACATATAGATAATATTCCTCTTCCTATGGGAATAAGTCTAGCTGACCCTTATTTTAATGTACCGTCAGACATAGACATCTTGGTAGGGGCCGACATATTTTGGTCCGTCTTATGTAATAATTCCATCGACTTAGGCAAAAATCAACCTAAGTTGTATGAAACAAAGCTGGGTTGGCTAGTATCCGGGCACGTGCCCCGTCTTAAGTCATACTCTTCTTCCCTCGTTTGTCATTCTTCAAGTGAGGAAGTCAATCCAGATCTATCCCGTTTCTGGGAACTTGATACTGTTTCAGCCAAACACTCCCTATCCCCTGAAGAACGTGCTTGTGAACAGAGCTTTATAGCAAACACCAAACGTAAGGAAGATGGTCGCTTTGTCGTCACTATGCCACTGAAGCAAGATCCTTCAGTCTTAGGCGACTCTTATCAGATGGCAAAGTGTCGTTTTTTATCCTTAGAGCGGAAATTTCTTCGCGATCCTGCGTTTAAAGATAGGTACATGGATTTCATGCATGAATATGAACGCCTTGGTCATATGACAGAAAATAGGGAGTCTTCAGTTAGCTGTCTTGAACAGACAAATTATTTTTTACCTCATCACGGTATTATCCGTGAGTCGAGCCTTACAACAAAGCTTCGTACAGTCTTCGACGCTTCAGCCGTCACTAGTACAGGCTTGTCACTTAATGACATTCAGATGGTCGGTCCAACTGTTCAAGAGGATCTTTATGCCATCTTATTACGCTTTCGGCAGCACAAGTATGTCATTACTGGTGATGTCGAGAAAATGTATAGAGCAATTGAACTCGATCCCTCACAACGCTCTCTTCAACAAATCGTTTTTCGCTCGAATAGCAAAGAGCCTTTAAAAACGTATACACTGAATACGCTAACATATGGTACGGCATCCGCGCCATATCTAGCAACCAAGTGTTTGGTGAGTTTAGCATCTAGTGCTCCTAACAGTGAAGTTAAGCAATCCATTGAGAGAGACTTTTATGTCGACGATTATTTGGGAGGAGCATCGTCTGAAAATGACGCTATCAAAACTTGCAAGGGAATTATTTCTACTTTAAAATCAGCACAATTTAATTTACGTAAATTTCGATCAAATAGTAAAATTATTTTAAATCAATTTGCCCCTTCTTCGTCAACAGTAGACAACATCTTAGACATTTCAGACAGTAATCCCAATGTCTGTTCCAAAACTCTAGGTCTTAACTGGATTTGCGATCTTGATACCTTGTCTTTCTCAATTAATATTGATCTTCATAAAAAGGTATCAAAGCGTCACATACTTTCTGTTATTAGTCAGATCTTCGACCCACTGGGTCTCGTAGGCCCATGCGTTGTCGAAGCCAAGATCATAATGCAGAGACTATGGATCGATAAATGTACGTGGGATGAGGAAGTCTCACCTGAAATTAAAGATCTATGGTTTTCTTTTGCAAATACTTTGTCACTTCTTAACCTCCTAAACATTCCACGTTGGGTTCTTAGTGATGAGTCTGACACCCATGAAATTCATGTTTTCTCTGACGCTTCAGAGCGAGCGTACGGCGCTTGTGTGTACATTCGTTCTGTAGGGAAAACTGGGTCAGTCACGGTACACCTCTTAACCTCCAAAAGTAGGGTAGCGCCGATAAAGCCAACGACCATTCCGCGTCTAGAGCTTTGCGGAGCCTTGTTAGCTGCAAGGCTGTGTACTAAGGTATTGACCTCCTTAACTATTCCTATAAACAGCTGTAGATTCTGGTGTGACTCCACCATAGTCCTAGGGTGGCTCACTACAACACCTAGTCAACTCAAACATTTTGTACGGAACCGTGTTCATGAAATTCAGGAAAGTACGGAGGGTCACACGTGGAGCTACGTGCCGTCGAAAGACAATCCGGCGGATCTTGTTTCGCGTGGGCTGAAGGCTGACCTAATCAGCAGTTCTTCCTTGTGGTGGTCAGGTCCCACCTTTTTATTAAAAAATAAACTTGAATGGCCCAAAAAACCGAATGAGTCAGTGAAACACGATCTACCCGAGTTAGTTTCTTGTTCTTTAGCGCTTAATAATGATACTAATGCTGATTTGATTTGTGGCTTAATTAATAAATTGTCCAATTTTTCTTATTTACAAAGATCAATAGCATATTTAAAAAGGTTTGTTCATAATTGTCAAAACAAGACTAATCAATTAAAAGGTCATCTCTCGGTTCTTGAAATTCAAAATTCATTATACTTAATCATAAATAAAGCTCAGCTGGAAATGTTTCCTGACGAATATGCTATTCTTAAAGGTAAAAATCCTCTTCCAAAGAAGAATAGACTTGTTTCCTTATCCCCTTTCTTAGACTCCCATGGTATTATTCGTGTAGGCGGCAGACTTGATAATTCTCCCTATAGTTATGATACCAAGCACCCCATCTTACTTTGTAGCAAACATCATTTAACTAAAATTATTTTCGAATATTTTCATTTAAAATATATTCATGCTGGACCTCAACTTCTTTTATCAAATATTAGACAAACTTACTGGCCCTTAGGTGGCAGAAACTTATCAAAAGTTACTGTAAATAAATGTGTCCGATGCTGTAGGTACAAAGCCGAGACTGTTCAGCCTATTATGGGACAGCTACCTGCATCCCGAACTAATTTAGAGTTCCCTTTCTTACATTGCAGTGTTGACTATGCTGGGCCAGTGATGATAGCAGACCGAAAAGGTCGAGGCTGCAAATTTATTAAATCTTTTTTGGCAATTTTCGTTTGCAACTCTGTAAAGGCCTGCCATCTCGAACTTGTAACGGCTCTGTCTAGTGAAGCTTACATAGCTGCTTTAAACCGTTTTGTGTCCCGTCGTGGGAAACCCCAAAGCATCACATCTGACAATGGTACAAACTTTGTCGGTGCCTTCAACGAGCTAGCCAAATACCTAGTTACATCTGATCTCGAGAGTCAAATTGCTCAGGAAGGTATTGATTTTAAGTTTGTACCGGCTTACACTCCTCATTTTAATGGCTTGGCAGAGGCTGCTGTTCGGTCCGTCAAAGATCATCTAAAAAAAATCTTACAATCCACTCACTTAACTTACGAGGAAATGGTTACCTGCCTCACTCAAATAGAGGCAGTTTTGAACTCCCGTCCTCTTACTCAACTTTCCTCTGATCCCTCTGACTTCTCTGTCCTCACTCCTGCTCACTTTTTAATTGGACGGCCACTTTTGTCTATACCTCATCCACAGATGGCTGAAGACTTAAATGTCAATCGACTGGAGCGGTTCAAGAGGATCGAAATAATGAAGCAGCATTTTTGGAGACGCTTTTCGTTGGAGTATGTCACATCTCTGCAACAGAAACTTAAGTGGCAGACTTCTACAAATAATAATTTAAAAATGGGATCTCTTGTCCTTATCAAAGACAAATCTCTACCTCCCCTTCTCTGGTCGTTGGGGCGAATCACCAACGTCTACCCAGGCAGCGACGGCGTCACTAGAGTTGCGGAAATAAAGACCAAAAAGGGGACCATAAGGAGGGCCTTCAATAACATCTGTATCCTTCCAGATTTTGAAGTGTAACACTTCAACCCGGGCAGCATGTTAAGAACTTAACAAACGCACGGGAGGAGACGCGCGGGCGGGGAACACCGTCACCGTCGCCGCGCTCCCGAGCTCCCACCATCTCCGTGCGACGACAACGCAGCAGCGAGCCGCCACACACGCACTCGCGTTTCTGGACACCATCGGACACGGACGACCATATTGATAATTTTGGCTGGCAATAAACGAGCCCTACAGAAATTACAGTCCGCTATTTTATTTCATTTTAACGTCCATAGGACCCTAACAAAGTACCTACTATTTATTGACTTCATTTATCGTTTGAAGCAAATAGGGATGTTGACTGACATATCAAATCAGCTTCTTTTTTAAAAAGGTGAAAACAATCGTTAATATTTTTGGAAGTTTACATGAAATACGGCGCTATGACGTCATAAATAAACACCATAAAATAGGTAAATATTTTTTTAAATTAATAATCATAATATCGATGAAATGCACTGTAAACAGTGTTAGATATTTTTCTATCACCTGTCCCTGTCCCCTTCTACGTCGATTCCCAAAGAGTATGTAATCACTATGTCGATTCCCAACGATTCCCACCAAGTGGAAGTCAAAAACTATTGGACATTAAGTAGGTACAGTCAACTCAAACAATTAATAGGCACTTACTAAAAACAATTTTTTTTATTGTCAAAAGTCGCAATCCCTCAACATCTCTTTATCAGTGCTCACTTCCGCTTACAACGGCATCAGATGGAGTCAGTCAAGAGTGGAAAGCAAAAATCTGCTAGCTGGAACTGAACTAAACTGACAGTTACGAGCGCAATATGGTTAAAATTGTTAGATATTCTGAACGTGGCAACATAGTCTATCTTTCTCTATGATTGTGTCATTAAAAATATGTGATGTGTTTTCGGGTTCGTAATAATAAAATATTATTATAATTAAAATATCTCTCTCATTTGTACAATATAATGATAATCTTAATAGGTTATGGGCCGGCAAAGAGCCCCAAATAATTATTTTTGGTAGGCCGCGTAAAAATATAAAGTATTCTACAAAAGCGTCGATCCGAAACAAAAGGTCTAAGACAAGAAAAGAAAGATGGCTACAAATACCAATCCTACGTTGCAATTACCGCAATTATCCTCAACGAATTTCAATAATTGGAAATTTAGAATAAAATGTATACTCGAAGAAAAACAATTATATCACATTTTAGAGAAGACAGAGCTGAAATCTGAGGAAAAAACTGCCGATGCGAGGGCTAAATCAATAATCGTACAATGTGTTACGGATCGCCATCTTGATCTTATAAAAGAAGCCAAAACATCTAAAGAAATGATGGAAATACTTAGCAATATATTTGAAAGAAAAACCGTGATGACAAAACTACATCTAAGAAAAATATTAATTACATTAAAATTAATAAATAATGAAAAAATGGAAGAATATTTTTTAAAATTTGAAAATATTATAAGAGAATTAGAATGTGCAGAGCAAAAAATGAACGAAGAGGAAAAAATAACATATTTGTTATTAGGCTTATCGGATCACAACAAATATGACACAATAGTAACTGCATTAGAAACAATGAATGAGAAATTAACGATAGATTTTGTTAAGTCGAGATTATTAGATGAAGAATTAAAAAGTAATAATAAAGAAGTTGAACCAAGTAACAATAGTACAGCATTCACAATAACATGTTATAAATGTCATAAAATTGGACATAAAAGTTATCAATGTAAGTCAAATAATTATACAAATATTAGAGGACGAAGCCGAGGTTATCGTCGCAATTTTCGTGGTAGATCTCATAATCAACCATCAACTACATTTATAGCTATGAATGCATGTCAAGAAACTCAAAATACATTTATATTGGACTCTGGTGCATCTGAACATTATGTCAAAGAAGAACTGCAACAATATATGCATTCTATAATAGATTTAGACACAGAAATAAAAATCTATATAGCTAATAATGAGGTTTTAACAGCGAAAAAGAAAGGTATATTAGAGACAACTTATAAAAATAGAAAACTAAATATAGAAGCAATAATTGTAAAAGGAATCAAACATAACCTGCTGTCAGTGAAGAAATTAATTGAAAAAGGATACATAATAAAGATAAATAAACAAGGTTTTGAAATAAAAGGACATAATATGAAAATATATGCAGAAGAATTCAATAAGCTGTATGTACTAAATATGAGAATAAATATGCTTACTAATAATGCATACATAACAGAAGCTAACTTGGGTAATATATGGCATAAAAGACTTGGACATTTAAATACAGGAGGAATGAAAATATTAAAACTACCAGTAGATAACAAAGTTTGTAGTGAGTGTGTACAAAGTAAGGCAAGTAGACCAACTTTTCATAAAAATGAGAGAAAAACAAATCAAATTGGAGAACTTATTCATACAGATTTAAGTGGACCTATTGAACCACCCACCAAAGAAGGTTATAGATATTTTCAAGTAATTCTAGATGATTTTTCACATTCAACTATAGTATATTTACTGAAAAATAAGAATGAAGCTGAACAAAATTTAATTCAATACATTATAGATTTAAAAACACAAAATGATAAGAAAACAAAGAGAATAAGACTTGATAATGGTGGAGAATTCACATCTAACAAATTTAAAAACTGGTGTCAGAATAAAGGTATTAAATTAGAATACACTAAACCATATTCACCCCAGCAAAACGGCAAAGCTGAGAGAATGAATAGAACACTAATGAATAAAACAAGAACTAAATTTGCTGACACAAATTTACCTAAATATTTATGGGGGTATGCAATACAAGCATCAGCATATGAGCTTAATAGATGCCCTACAGTAACACTAAATGGAAATGTTCCAGCTAAGATATGGTTTGGATATTTAGACCTAAAGAAACTAAGGATATTCGGAAGCAAAGCATGGATGGTGAATGTACCAAAATTAAGTAAGTTACAGCCAAGAGCTAAAGAAATGATATTCATTGGATATACTTATGGAGGCTACAAATTGTGGGATCCTGATACAGATAAAATATACATGTCACGTGATGTAATATTTGATGAGTCAAAGTATAAATATAATATAAATAAAGAAGTGACTACACAGATTAAAGAAAATGAAAATATAATATACTTTGACAAGTTAAGTGAAGATGATACAATAATAATAAATGAAGAAGAAATAAATAAAGGAATAATGGAAGAAAGTAATATAGAGGGTGAAAATTCAAACACAAATGAAGAACTAAATAATCATGATAGTAATGATAGTAATATTAAAACTACAAGAAAAGGAAGAATTATAAAAGCACCTATGCGATACGATGACTATGAAACTAATATTGCCTATTGTATGTTGACAGAAACAGAAGAACCTATATTATACAATGAAGCTATACAAGATGAGGGATGGAAATTAGCAATTAAAAAAGAATTAGATGCTCATAAAGAGATGAATACATGGACTATGACTGATCTTCCTAATGAAAAGAAGGCTATAGAAGCTAGATGGATTTTTAGAATTAAAGACAATAATCAAAAGAAGGCCAGATTGGTAGCAAGAGGCTTCCAGGTGACGGGGGATGGATTGTATGAAAATAATTACTCACCTGTCGCAAGAATGACAACGGTAAGAATGCTTTTAGCACAAGCAGTACAAAAAGATTGGAATGTAAAGCAACTAGATATACCTACCGCTTTTCTGAATGGAAAATTAGACAGTGAAGTTTATATAAAGATTCCAGATGGAATTAATAAGTGTGAAGGAAAAGTACTTAAATTAAATAAAGGTTTATATGGACTAAAAGAAAGCCCTAAGTGTTGGAATAACAGATTTAATGAATTCACTAAAAAGAATGGATTAAAAAGATCTATGAATGATTTTTGCTTATACTATAGAAATGACATATGGATGGTATTATTTGTTGACGATATTTTGTTAACAGGAACAGAACAAGGTATATTACAAATAACAGATAAACTTAAAGAAGAATTTTGTGCTAAAGATTTCGGGGAAGTTAAGAACTTTTTAGGAATGGAAATAAATAGAAATAATAATATTATGAAAATAACACAAAGGAAACAAATAGAAAAAATGTTACAGAAATATAAAATGCAAGATTGTAATGGAACTAACATTCCTATGACAAAAGGATTCCAAGCTACAAATGAGGAAAAGATAGAAGTACCGTATCGTGAGATTATCGGAAGTTTAATGTTTGTCAGCACTGTGTCAAGACCTGACATCACCTATGCTACATGCTACTTAAGTAAATTTCTAGACAAACCCAATAAAAGTGTGTGGACTGAAGCTAAGAGAGTGCTAAGATATCTTAAAGCAACTATCGACCTAGAATTAACATATACAAAAAGTGATAAGATTAATGTAGAAACATTTTCTGATGCAGATTGGGCAACCAATACTGTGGACCGTAGAAGCACTAGTGGATCAGTAACCTATTTCTGCAACAACCCAATATCATGGTTTTCACGTAAACAGGGTTGTGTAGCTCTTTCATCAGCTGAGGCTGAGTACATCGCCGCAGCAACCAGTGTATGTGATATGTTAAATGTGAACGGACTTTGCTCTGACTTTGGTGAAAATATTAACAGTGTTATATATGTTGATAATAAGGGAGCTATAGATATGACAAATTCATATGAAAACAGTAAGCGTACAAAACATATAGATACAAGATATCATTTTATAAAAGAATTGGTATTAAATAATAAAGTTAAAATATCTTATGTTGATTCTCAAAACAATTGTGCTGATATCTTTACTAAAAGTTTATGTTATCCGAAATTTGAATATCTACGCTCTAAACTTAAAATTTGTTAAATGTTATAGCATGATTATATGGTAGTTAAGTATTTGTATTTAGTAACAATGTTTAGTAAGTAATTAATTTAGTTTTTGCAAGAAGAATGTTTAATTTTTGTTTCTATGGTTAATAATATGGATTTTGTAATAAGTAAATAGGAACATACTAAATGTTATGATAGACAATATTTTGTAAACCAGTTATGTGCAGAAAGCGATTTATATGTTTCAACTTATTAATCGAGAGGGTGTGTTAGATATTCTGAACGTGGCAACATAGTCTATCTTTCTCTATGATTGTGTCATTAAAAATATGTGATGTGTTTTCGGGTTCGTAATAATAAAATATTATTATAATTAAAATATCTCTCTCATTTGTACAATATAATGATAATCTTAATAAAAATTACTGTTTCATGGTTTGACCATATCACTTTTTATCAATAAAAGTCAATCTAATATCAGTGATAACAGGTATTCTCGTTCATTCTTTTAAGAAATAATTTCTGAGTATAGAAATATTTATTACGAAAACTGTCAAATCAGTCCACCTAATTAAAAATCCAAGTATAGTTCTTTTAAAACTTTCGCGAACTAAATTCATATTCGTAGATTATACCGGGTCTATTCGAGCACAGAAATCAAAATAATGATTATTCTGTGCGCGAATAGACCCGGTATAATCTACGAATATGGAAACTAGTTATTAGGGGATGCTACAATTGTAAAAAATCAACATCAAGGTAGCGGGTAGTTGTATTATTATTTTACAAACGATTGCTGGTTCTACGGTGAGGTAAATGTTATTATGTAAATTTTTCAAATGGTGTAGGGGTAATCAATACGTGGCGGTGTTGTACACGTTTAAAATCTTCGACGTTATCTTGCCAGTCTGTGGAACTCAGTTAAGTAAACTAGGACTTTTTGGCGGGAACTTGCGAAGTGACGTTGCGTTTTCATTTTATTTTCATTAAATTCGTTTATTTTGAGTTTTATTGAATAATATCGGCGGTGTTTTATCCAATAAAGATAAATCTAAATACACAGTAAACGTCTGAAGTAAAATGAAATGAAAACGTGTTATCGTAAGTATTCAGGTTGTCCCAAAAAGTCCGTGAAAAGTTTTAGTGGAACAGCCGCCAATTTCACTAAAACTGATGGATGGAGACTAGACTTTAAAATACAATATAACGTGACTTTAACATAAAAGAAAAATAGTGAAAAATGGTTTAGGCTTGATAGTTTTGTAACTAAAGCCTAAATAAAATAATATAGATAAGATAAGATAAACATTTATTTTGGACTCACACAGCATCAACATAGACAATATCTATCTATGATCAGTTTTATTACTTTCCTCTATCTAATCTATGACCAATCTATGTCTATGGTCTCGCTAGAGTATAGTCAGGGGGGTGACAGCTCTATTTCCAATCTTACAGTTCTGGCGCTGCTGTAGCTTGCTACATATTATTAATCTGTGCTCTGCTTATAGTGTTCAATTTTATGTCAATGTGTGTGTACCTACGTCATTGGTAGTTTGACACCTCTGACAGTTTGAAAGGTAAATAATGTAAATCGGCCATTGTTTTTTTCATATCACATCGAGTCGAGTAGTTTATCTTGTGTTTTCCTCCGTTTACAATACAATTCCACGCTTTGCTGTACTCCGTACAGTGATCAGTGATATTCATTTCTTTTACTGTGCTCCATACTTTCTCGTCATGGCGTTGTGCATATAAGTGTTGTGTTGGTGGTTGTGATTCAACAAGTAAAACTCGCAGACTATTTTGCATACTCATGAACGATAAATTACTTGGTTTGACAAAGAACCTATTGATGACTAAACGTGTTTATGAAAAACATTTTGATCAAACTCAATTTGACCAGTCTGGTGTTCGAACCCGTTATTCCTATCCTTGCTTGTTTACGGAACAGGAAATTGCTCATGGCTTACCACTTGCTAAAGGTATGAATGTAAACTTTTAATGTAACCTATACTTTAGCTTGCAACTAACTTTCGCCTAGAGCAACAGTTAGTTGTCATCTTAGGGCTCCTTCAGACACACATCTTGTCCAACTTAATCTGTATCCTTCCACTTTGTGTAGCTTTATGTTTACAATATTCTATAGATTTTTTTAATTCAAAATATTTTTAATATGAAATTATAACAGTAAAGTAATTTAAATTAACTATTCAAGAAATTACTTTAGTTGTTCAACTTACAATTGTATGTCTGCGGGAGCTCTTATGCACAATTATAAACTTTAGTTGATTAAATTATAAAATGCAAATAAGTTGTTCAATAGTTGGCCCACTTACAATATTATATGTCTGCGGGTGTCTTAAAGCCCTCTGTCCTACACGTTTGTTGCCCTTCTCACTACACAAAACCTACACAAATCATCTTCAGTTCTATCGAATCTACTTGTACTACTAGGCATTAATGCTTTAATGTTTTTAATAATTCCAGGGTATCATATACAACATGAAAATAATTATTGTCAGAGCCAAGAACAAAATTATAACAACTCAACAGGAGAAACAATTACCATCACAGGTATGAATAAATTGATCTTACTTGATAAATTAATTACACAGAGGTTATGACAGAATCAGACAGTAATGTCAACCCTGTAAAGCTTAAATTACTAGCTCACTCAACAGACATTGTCCTGTCCAAATTCCATGGAAAGAAACACTATCTGTGTATTCATCCAACTTTCCAATGTTTCCACTATCTATTTGTTCTATCTTATTCTGTTGTAATGTTTATTTAAACAAATTCAATACTTCAGATAAGCGGTTCAACACTCCTATGGAGACAATGGAGACTACAGCAGTAGTGGTGACCATCTATTCGACAGCGTCAATGGATCGCCAGATCAACCAAGGTGCAAACTTAGAGGCACAGTGAAACCAAATTCTCCTCGTCAAGAATTTTGACAAAAATCTATAAAATCCTCAAAACATATTAAATATATTGACACAACCAGTCTAGATGTAATTGAATATTACATAGCACTCATAATCGCCTGCAATGCCACAATTGATGCAATATAATAAATAAAATTTTAAGTGGAAAAATAGAATCATGCAATATCTAGCCCTAAGAAAATATTAAACTCATAGGTAAAAGAAAGCAAATAAATGACCACAAAATAGATAATTTGTTTTATTTGATTATCTACCTAAATAAATGGATAAATACCCTAAACCCTAGTAGATTTTGTCGATATCGGGTACATCACTACACTACACAAAAATTATCGATAACAGCCATATTGAATAAATAATAGATGGACAGCACTATTCGATTTTGTATGTGTGTGTGTCGCGCCATTATAGATAAAGCGACAACAGCGCCATAACTGCAAATGTAGAAACTAGGCAAATTCGACTGTCACATCTGTAGCTAGCTACATATCAGTAATCTGTGAGTATAGTGTTCTATGGTCTATGATACTCTTTGGTCTATGGTGGCTATCGTTGATGAAAATGTAATTTATTGAAGTCAAAATATAAAGGGATGTAAAGTTGTTTTCTTGAAGTCATTTTAATTAAAACATTCGTTTTATTACGAAGTGTAGGTACGTATACTTAGGCAATCATGCCTTCCATAGACGTTATGATCCCTCCGGGCCAAGCCATGGATATGCCAGCAGAAGAACCACTTCCGCCGCCACCACCAGTTATTGGCATTATTTATCCACCACCCGAAGTTAGGAGTATCCTTTTATATCAATGGTAATGTACCTAAATGTTATTATTTTTATGACCTATTTGATGTTTATTGTCTTTTTTTAAATGTCAAAAGTGCTGTCCATGGAAACTAACCAATAATAGCTAAAACATTAATTAGTAATGAGAGGAACTCATTATTTTATGTTGTACTTATGATATTCTATTACCACATAAATGCTATGCTTTGACTACAAGTGATGGCAGTCACTTACCATCAGGTGACCCGCCTGACTACTTGTTAGACTTCTGACATATAAAAATAACATACTTACTTATAGTTACAGTGCGAAAATCAAACAAATGTATTCACAATGACTTATTGTCCTTGTATACCAACCATTATAGTCAAACTGCCTTCAAATTACTGATATAAGTGTAATGTAATGTTTAGTAAATTAAATGTGATTAAATTACCATGTAAATACTACTGTTAATTTATTCTGTGACTACTTGTAGGCTATCACCATCTAGCTAGAGGAAACAGAAATCGTAATAACCAACTTAGACAACATACTTATAGATTAAGGTAAGTTATCAAAATAAAGTATATTATGTTTTTAATAATGCATTTGTTTCATTCTACTAAAGATTCTAGACAATATTTCTTTAACAGCCCACTCTAGACATTGTCGACAAGACAGCTAGCTTCGTTGCTCGCAATGGGCCTGAGTTCGAGGCCCGTATCAGGCAGAATGAGCTCGGAAACCCGAAGTTCAATTTTCTCAACTCTGGAGATCCATACCATGCTTACTACCAACACAAAGTCAAGGAGATCAGAGAAGGGAAAGGTATGTTATTCTATTAGTCTTTTTGGTAGGTATTATTAAGTTTTTATAAAATGGAGAAATGGTATATAGGATGCTATAGAATAAATGGAAATCGCCTGTGAAGTGCCAATATCTTCTAACTGACAAGAACACAACTTTACAGGAACTAAGAAAAACTTTCCATAAATTACATACCTTTAATTTAGTTAAAAATGTAGATTTGTGGTTACGCCAAAGTAAGCGGAAATCGACTTACAGCCATAGAAATTTAAAAGTTAATTTTGAAAAAAATCATGATAGGAGATATTGGCACTTCGCCGTCGAAATGACAATGATCACCTATGCAGATAAAATTAGAATTTCTTATGGTTAGCTGCTAACTACAAAATATAGTTAATTTCAAGCGGCCAGATACCCACATCTGTGCCTTGTTAAAGGTGGTTCTATGTACCAGTGAAGATTTATGAGTTGCTTTTTAATACAAACAATGTTCTTCTACATGAAAAGTGATTGTATTATCAATAAAATTTCCCTCATTCCCTCAAGGCCCTGATTCTCAAGCCCTCGTGCCACTGGGGCCAGCACTGGCACGTCCCGGCCTAGCTCCAGCCACAGCGCTGCGACAACAGGAGCTCCTCAAGGCCGCAGTACCGGCTGAACCGCCACCACCGCGCGACCCTCCCCCAGACTTTGAATTCATCGCAGACCCGCCATCTATATCAGCACTAGAACTCGATATTGTAAAGTTGACAGCTCAATTCGTAGCTCGAAATGGACGTCAGTTTCTCACTGACCTGATGAAGAAGGAGGAAAGAAACCATCAGTTTGATTTTCTACGTCCCCAACATTCGTTGTTCCAATATTTTACTCGGTTGCTTGAGCAGTATACGAAAGTGCTGCTCCCACCTAAGGAGTTGGTGTCTAAGTTGGGCGCAGAAGTACGTAGCGGGGTACTGGAGCAAGCTCGGAGCCGTGCCGCTTGGCACTCGCATCAGGCGCGTCGCAAAGCTGCCGACGAAGCCAAAATAGAGAAGGAGAGACTTGCTTATGCATCTATCGACTGGCATGACTTCGTAGTTGTCGAAACTGTGGACTATCCTGCCGGGGAGCCAGGGGACTTCCCCCCGCCGACGACTCCGCTCGAAGTAGGCGCTAGAGTGCTCGCTCAAGAGAGGGGCGAAGATATAACACACGGTCAGAATGAAGATGATGACACTGAGATGCAGCTGGAATCCGAGTCGGAATCAGAATCGGATGATGATCTGGATGAGATGGAGGATAGGACGCAACAGCAGCAGCGACCCGATGATAATCGAGTGCAGGTATATAGTTGTGATTAGTAAATAGTCTTTCTAAAATCGAATTTACCTAAAAATTCTGACTTTATCTGGAGCTGATATTATGTCAGATATTTTTTTTTACTTCTGTATAAGTTATATGTTTTGTGTTTGACCGCAATCTCAACATGGTAAGTGATGATGTGGCCGAAGGTGGTAAGCACACAAAGTCTAGATGGGTAATTTTGGGGAATAACAGGCAGTGGAATGAGCTCCCTGTAGAGGTTTTCCCTAGAGAATACAGCATGGGGTTCTTCAAAAGAGGAGTAAGAAGGTTTATGCAAGGTCGGCAACGCGCTCGTCTCTGGTGTTGCAAACATCCATAGGCTACGGTAACCGCTTACCATCAGGTGGTAGAAGCTAGAAGGGCACTTATGAAGGTCAAATTACAGAAGTTACGACCGGTTCGGAAGTCAGCCTTCAACTTTTTTAAATATTTTTGGACCATCTGACTTAATATGAACTCCACCATCAGGATATGGAAGAGGACAGTTCATCGTCTGAAGACGAAGGTCCTCCGGAGCCTCGAGTGTCTGGCGAGGAGGCGCCCCTGCCGCCGCGTCCGGACCGCGTAGTGGTGAAGAAGTACGACCCGAAGCGAGCTCGTCCGCAGCCAGCGCCCGCCAGCGAGGAGTGGCTCGTCTCACCCATCACCGGAGAGAAGATCCCAGCTAACAAAGGTATCTTTTTAAGGCGATGATAGCTCAGTGGTAAGTGACGTCGGATACCGCGGCGAAGGTCGTGGGTTCGAATCCTTACAATGAGCTTG
Organism: Ochropacha duplaris; assembly: GCA_951361185.1. Taxonomy (NCBI): domain Eukaryota; kingdom Metazoa; phylum Arthropoda; class Insecta; order Lepidoptera; family Drepanidae; genus Ochropacha; species Ochropacha duplaris. Next base: position 11,080,737 of record OX592701.1, on the reverse strand, counting down.
AGCTTTCGGTGAAGGAAAACATCGTGAGGAAACCACAGCACGGTGGTAGGGTACTATGTAGTACTCGACTGGCTGGCTACCACCCTCAAGTTGAAAATCTGTCGCCAAGCACCTGTTGGTGTGTTCCGGCAATTGCACTTGGGAGCCAGTTCGCCTTAATAAGGTGTACAACGCATTAGCAATCCCCTGGTATTGCCAATGTCTATAGGCGACGGTTGTCACTTACCATCAGGTAGGCGGGTCCTGCCTCGTTGTCACTTGTGACATAAAAAAAAAAAAACTTACTTCCGTGCTGTTTGTAACAATGTTGATGTACAGTCAGCGTCAAAAGTTCTCGATGTCTTCACGCAATTCAGTTTTTATACAAAATGTTATGGTAATGGGACTCTGTGAAAGTTAAAAATAATTATAATTTTCAAATTTTTTGCGCATCTAAGTTATGGAGTGACCGCGTGACCAAAGGAAATAGGGATTCATTTTTATGTATATAAATAAGTATATTCGAGATTTTAATATCTAAAATCAATACAGAAATATCTCGGAAATGGTGACCTTTTTACTGAGGTAATTTTTGTATTATTTGTAGGTGACCACCTATCTCCCCCTTAAACTTTGTCGTTCTACTTACCGGACACCGTTAATAGATAATATTTTGGAACATTCTTCACACACGGCTATCTGATCCCAACTAAGCAGAGCTTAAAACCATCAGACTGATGTAAATATATATATTTTTTATACATATTTATTGTCCATATGATGATAAATTCAAATTCAAAAATCTCTTTATTAAGTGAACTCATTATAAGTATTTTTAATTGTCACATGTTTGATATATTGTGAAATATTTTTTTTCAACACACTTGCTCATGAAGTGGCTCTAATTTCACCGCAATTAGGCACGTAATGACACCTATAATCAAACTGTGACTTTTTCATTACTATTATTCACAACGTGAGTTATAATAGTAGATTGTATCATAAGGGAGCAAAATAATATTTTTACGGCGAGGGCGCTTTTTCGAATCCAGAACGAAGTAAGGGATTCTAGAGTAGAATCCCGAGCGTTGCGAGGGATTCTTTAATATAATCCTGAACGTAGCGATATATTTGCACCAGGTGTACTTGCATATTTTTTTATATTCTTCACAAGTGTGTTGAAAAACGTCGTATGATACTCGTGTGTATTGATGATTACCGTTCTCGGCTCTCTTATGACCCTCACCTAACGGCTCGGGTCTCAATTGCGCCTCAGCGGTAATGACCAACTTAACACACTTGTACCATAATGTACTATTACGGTTTGAAAGGTTGCTTATTGTGTTGCATAAGTGTGATAGCAGAGTGCAGAGTGTGGTAATGTAATTGAATTCCAGTGGCGGAGCACGTGCGCATCGGTCTGCTGGACCCGCGGTGGCTGGAGCAGCGCGACCGAGCCGCCGCCGAGCGCACCGACCGGGACGAGGCCCTCGCGCCCGGAGCCGCCATCGACACCAGCCTCAAACAAGTATGTACTAGTAACTAACAAACATACATTTGACGGATAGAGGGTAGGTCAGCATAATAATAATTCGTTTGCACAAATTAACTATCCAAAGTGTCAAGGATTTTTTTTTTTTTTAATGTCACAAGTGACAACGAGGCAGGTGGGTCACCTGATGGTAAGTGACAACCGTCGCCTATAGACATTGGCAATACCAGGGGATTGCCAATGTGTTGTACACCTTATTACAATGCCTTAAAGGCGAACTGGCTCTCAAGTGCAACTGCCGGAACACACCAATAGGTGCTTGGCGACAGATTTTCAACTTGTGTGTGGTAGCTAGTCAGTCTGGTACTACAAAGTACCCTACCACCGTGCCGTTTCCTTACGATGTTTTCCTTCACTGAAAGCTCAAACTCAGTGTAGTATTCGAACCCACGACCTTGGCCACGGTATCCGACGTCACTACCACTGAGCTATATGACTAATATAATGTAAATGTCCCAGAAATACCATAATCTAAGTAATCTTGACCCCGACAGCTGGCAGAACGTCGTACGGATATATTCGGTGTGGGCGACGAGGAGACGGCCATCGGTAAGAAGATCGGCGAGGAGGAGAGGCGGCGAGACGACCGCGTCACGTGGGACGGTCACACCTCCAGCGTGGAAGCCGCCACTAGGGCCGCCCGGGCACACATCACCCTGGAAGACCAGATACAGCAGATACACAAGGTATTTAAAAAAAAAGCATAATAATGTATTTTTATTGTTTTTAGAGTTCCAGGAAGAAATTAAACCGTTATTTATAGGATCAGTTTGTTGTCCGTCCGTCCGTAAGTCTGTCGTCTCTTAACTCGGGAACGCGTGGAGGTATCGAGTTGAAATTATACGATATCCCTTGAAACTGTGATAAAAACCAAAGCAAAATATACGTTTTTTGCGGTTTATGCTGCATAATTTATTATTATTATTTTTATAAATGAAATCTTAGGACACTTAAGGAACACTTATTGAACGTCATTTTATTGCTATGTTTTAATGCTATTGTTACTGTTACCACCATTTCCAAATAAAGACCTGTCAGGAGAAGAAACGGCGAAACAAACTCAATTCCCAACTCCTCAAATAAATTTATATTATATTTGTATAATATATTTTGAATGTTCTAATTAGTTTATTGCATTATCCATAAGATTTACCTCTAACTGAATTCTCATGTAATTTCCGTACAAATATATTATGTTTCCATTCCATGCAAGTGATACATACAATTGAGACAGCACTGCCTTTAAATAAAATGAAATGTTATTCATACAAATATGCCTTCGCAGGCACTTATGAATAGTCAGACTCTAATGACTCTACTAATGCACGGTTCGGAAGGTTGCTTTTGCTGAGAAGAGCCGGCAATAAACTCAGCAACTCTTTCTCTTTCATAAGATGTGACCTACAAACGCTTAAGAGCTTTACGCGTGAGCGACATAATTAAAAACCTCTCATCACGTGTTTATTCCACACAGGTTAAAGGCCTTCTACCCGATGAGGAGAAAGAAAAAATCGGTCCGAAGCCAGTGAGCGCGCCCCCCATGGGTCGCGGCGGCCGCGCTCCTCCGCCGGCGCCCCCGCGCCCCCCGGCACCGGCGCCCCCTGCGCCCCCTACACAACCCGTACTGTTACAACCACTACCATCGCTGATGGTGCTACCGCCTTTAGCGCCACGACCACCGCTGATACCAACACCAGTGGGTGCCTTTGGGTATGCCAATGTGTCTGCCCCTATTCCACCACCGATTGTGGAGGACGACGATGGGCCTCCCACTAAAAGGTTGAGGAGTGAAGATGCTTTGGAGCCGGAGATATCGTGGTTGGCAAGACATCCTGGAGCTGCGTCTATGCAGGTTTGTGATCAGTTTTATTTTGGATAAGCTTATGTTTGACCATAATCTCAGCATAATTTGACCTGATGAACATAAGATCCCACGGGAACGCGGGTGAAACCGCTAGTAAATAATATAACAATTGACACAGGTGGCGATACCAGCGATTCCTGAACGTTCTGAGTGGCGACTGGACGGGCGCTCCCTGCCGCTCAGTCTCTCTCTAACCACCACAGTCGGCGAGCTCAAGAATATACTGCAGAGGTCCACCAACATGCCTACTGCCAAGCAGAAGTTACATTACGAGGTAAGATGGATGGATATACTGACTTTATGAATTTCTGAAAATTAAAACGTAGTACAGTAGAATCCGGTTATAACGACGCTCAAGGGATCGGTGAATTACGTCGTACTACAGAAGTCATTTTACGTATTTTTTTAAGAACATATGCCTATACGTTCGTCGCTAAAAGCGGTCGGTCGTTTATACATATAACCATGCATTTATACATATATCTTAATCAATGTTGCATTATTATACGTTTAAAATTCATTCACTTGACAAAAGGGCCCCGATCCTCAAACCTGTATCTTGAGAACCAAGTGTTGCATTTCGCTAGTGTTGTAGTGAGAATTCTTAATGTATTTCTAGAGATAAATAAAGCTTATTATTATTTAAATAATCAATAGGACGGAGACAGAAAAGACTGCATTTAATATATTATTTACAACAACAAAAAATATAGTTTCCTTTTAGTGGCAGATTTGCATATATTATATTTGTAATTGTTTTCTTACAATATATATGAGTTTGGAGAATTCGCGAACGGACCTCACTTGCCCTCAAAAGCCCTATTAACTCTATCTTTGAATATTGGAGTCAGTCAGGAACGTTAATCCCCTTATTGTTTTTAGGGTTCTGTATCCAAAGGGTAAAACCGGAAACCCTATTACTAAGACTCTACTGTCCGTCTGTCTGTCTGTCACCAGGCTATATCTATGAACCGTGGTAGCTAGACAGTTGAAGTCCTACTCGCACCTGACCAATAAACGACCGAAATTAATCTCTATTTGTTTTGTTAATAGGGTCTCTTCTTCAAAGACACCAACACTTTAGCGTACTACAACGTACCACCCGGCGCTGTCATCCATCTTCAGGTCAAGGAGAGAGGTGGAAGGAAGAAGTAAATGCCCTGGGGCTGTCAGGCGTCTCATCATTGCATTTCTTTCTATATTTTTATGATGGTGTTTTTCTGAATACAATGAATTTTCTGTGTAGAATTCAAGTTTTATGATAAAGTGTATTAGACAAAAAGCAATAAAAAAATATGATAATTGTTTTGTTTCTTTTGAGCATTTTTTATGTAATCCATATTTTTTAAGTTCCGTGCCCAAAGGGTAAAAACGGAAACGGAATTTTCACAGATGATGATTTCTGTTGCTGCTATAAGTCAACAAATACTAAAAACAGAATACAATAATTTAAAAAATGATACTAAATTTTTACGGAACCCTCGGTCCGCAAGTCCGACTCGCACTTGACCGGTTTTTTTGAGGAATAATTTACTCTTTATCGTATGTATACTATATAATAGCGCCATCCACGAAGACGCGCTCCACTCTTTTTCCTAATTCCTTACAGTGCAAGTGTGCATATTTTTAAAGGTTTTTGGCTTGGTATCTAGACTTTTAAGCCATTTCTTTATTTAAAAAATTCATATTTTATGTTATAGTCACGTTTTATTGTCACTTTCACTGTAAAGTCTAGTCCTCGTCCGTACAAGTCCGGTCTAGTTTTAGTGAAATTGGCGGCTATTCCACTAATAATAATAATTTATTGTTCATAAAAAAATGGTTTAACAACAGAAATGAAGCCCTGCAGCCTGTGCTAGTTATAAAACTGTGTTACAGGCTGCAGTGTCTTCCCCCTTACATGCAATAATAATTCTTAACAACTTTGAGCAAAAAATAAAATAAATAAGTAATAAAAATTTTAAAGGATTTGGATATTACTTACAAAGAAATTTGAATAGTTTTTTTTTTATAATATGTATTTTATCTGTTTAATATGTTTGTGTGTAATTATGTATGTATGTGTTTGTTTGTATGTATGTGTGTGTATGTATGTATGTTTGTGTGTATTATGGGCTTGTGAGTGTGTGAGTTTTATTTTATTTTTGCACATAGAATAGATCTTCGGTTGCAGCGTAATCTAGATTGCCAAGCCAATCGATGACCGCCTTTTTAAGTTCGTGTGAATTACGTGGATTTAGTTTTATTTTTGTGTTGATTTTGTTATATAATAGCGGAGCGTTATAGCGGTAGTGTCTTTTGGCGAACTGGCTTTTACAAGTTGGTTTAGCTATTGTATTTCGTCTTTTCTTTGTTTCACTAACACAGGGGTTCGTAAACCGCGGCTCTTTGAAAGGTCAGTTGCGGCTCTTCAAGTTACCTTGAGGGTAAAGGATCATTTTTTGGGAGTATATGAGATCAATTTTTTCGTAAATATCGCGAGCCAAATAATTGTCTTTATTTACAACCCAAACACAGTTTACTACATTTTACTACAGTCCTATTAAAATTTGGAATACAGTGAAAAACCTAAAACAGAAAACTGCGGCTCTTTGAGCTTCCAAGAAGTCGATATTTTTCTGGAATCTGGCTCTTTGTCTAAAAAGTTTGCCGACCCCTGCACTAACACTTCACGGACTTTTTGGGGCAACTTGGAAAGTCACGATACACGCTTTCATTTCACTTCACTTGTGCACTTAAATTGATCTTTATTGGACAAAACACCACCGAAATTATTCAATAAAACTCAAAATACACGAATCTGTATTCATAGCATGCTATAATTTTGCTATAACTTATCTGTCATTAATCGTAGAATTATTCGTACAATATGAACTAGTAGTAGGTACATTTTAAATATCACAGTTTCGGGGCTCAGTAGCCCTAGAAAATGGGTCAGTACTATGTCGTGGTTTTTTTTAAATAAAAAGCATTTTTTTTAGTAAACATTTAATAAAAACGTGTAAAAATATTAACAAAGCTTACTACAATGGTAGTTGTGAGTTGACCGTCAGACGGTATAATTATGCTTATTATTAAACAGGAATGTATATTTAAAGATTAAAAATATTGCACAGAAATATTAAACAAAGCACCTCTGTAGATATGTACGTCAATGTAAATAAAAGCTCTATATAAAAAAATAAGCTAGATCACAATTTCAGATTCATTATAACAAATTAACAATATAAACTCTAAAGGTATATATTCATTTAATTTTAAATATGGTAAGGGACATAAAATGTCCAGAAACTTTATTTTAAATTTTATGATAAGCTTGTGTTTACCGCAATCTCACCATGGTAAGTGATGTGGCCATAGGTGGTAAGTACACAAAGCCTATATGTGAACTGGCTCTCAAGTGCAGCTATCGGAACACCGATAGGTGCTTGGCGAGTCTCTACTTGAAGTTGGCCAACCAGTCGGTACTACAAAGTACCCTACCACCGTGCTATGGCTTCCTTCACCGAAAGATCAAGCTCATTATAAGATTCGACACCACGACCTTCGCCGCGGTATCCGACGTCACTACCACTGAGCTATCATCGCCTTTTGATTTGAATCCACAATTGTTGACACAAGTTCTTATATAAGTACAGACATAACAGTATAATATGCAAAGAAATTGAATATCGCTGTCTATAGACATTATCGAGACCTAAACCTTAGTAAATGCATATAAAATGGAATGTGAAGTCAGATTTGATATGTCATTGATTTAAAAATATATATATAAATATTTAAAAAAATGTGCTTCAATATATTAAAAGCATTCGATTTGCAATATAATTTGTTGTATGCAAAAGTATATGACATGATATTATATGGTATTTTTCAGTTGTGATTAAAACTATTAAATTTGAATCGTAGCTGTATGATATTAAGATTTATTTTTCTGTTATTCCATTTCATTCATTGACTAGATCAGGGATTCCCAAAGTAGGTTCCGTAGAATACTCATCAGGGTTCCGCCAAAATTATTTATTATTAGTTGTTAAATAATACCACGGTTACAAACATTATTGTGAAATATCGCAAAATATGTGATGAGAACTCATAACTTATTTATTTCATTTTATTTACGTAGTTTGTCGCGCTATGTGTTACACTTATTTTATCCTACTAATATTATAAATGTGAAAGTTTGGATGGATGTATGTTTGTTACTCATTTACGGCAGAACGGCTGAATGGATCTGGATGAAATTTGGCATAGAGATAGATTATAGTCTGGAATAGCACATAAGCTTTTTATATTGCTTTTTTTTATCTACACCTCAACAATAATACGTTTTTTGTAATATGTGGGTAACGTAGTTGGTGTGACATTAACCCTATTTTTTAAATTCTTCTACTGTTTGTATATTTATTATTGTCATACTGTTTGTTGTCCTAAATAAAATAAAAAATAAAATAAAATCCCGGGAAAAGATAAGATTTCTCGGGAACGCGGATAAAACCGCGGGGGACAGCTAGTATTACTATTTCTAAAAATAAATTTATGTTATATAAATATATTTGAGATGGGGTACCATAAAATAAAAGGTATTTGGGTGGAGTTCCGTTATCTTTAAAGTTTAGGAAGCCCTGTACTAGATAGTGTGCAAACGAAACGGAACTATTCTATCACGGTTTATGTAAAACAATGTAAAACTTTCTTCATATACTTTTGCATATAAACTGAGTACTAAATGATAACTAAAGTGATTATGTTTAAAGTATCTCACTCTAGTTTAGGTATATTCTCAATTATTTGTAGGTAGCGGGCCAACATCGGCTTGTATATAGTTTCGTGGTCTGGGTATGGGGTCGCCACTGGTGATACCGTTGGTTCCGAACCTGAAGAAATAAAAAAATTGAAAATTAAAAAAAACCGGTCAAGTGCATGTCGGACTCGACAAACTACAAAATTTGTACGGAGGGTTCCGTACAAATTTTGTAGTTTTTGTTTTTAGTATTTGTCGTTATAGCGGCAACAGAAATACATCTGTGAAAATTTCAACTGTCTAGCTATCAAGGTTAATGAGATAGAGCCTGGTGAAAGACAAACAGACAGAAGTTCCCTCATTTTATGTTCTTTTTTCAGTATACCAAAATACTATGTATACTGTATAATATACAATACTACACAAATGCGCTGTTGACAGCGCTTCGATACGCTACGCTGTGACTGACCTATCATCGCATTAAAAATATACACTTTCTTAAATTTCAAGATGTTGTGCTCTTTTTTTAATTATACACTAAAGAAAAGCTCAAATTACCTGGCAATTTAGTTCCAGACTCAGCACTCCATACATCAGCAGCGCGTATCGCCGCCCCCAATAATGCTGCGTTACCATGCTGCTCCTAGAAACATCATTATTTTATAGGAAACAATTTTTTTTTTAAGTGATATTTTATTTAAACAAAAAGATGGTTCATTTTATATTAAAAGTTTGCATGCAAACGGAGGGATTCTTAAATTTAATTATTAAGTCCTATTAAATCGATTTATGTAAGAATCATCAAAATTCGCCCACGCGTTTGGTTTCTAGAATGTCACAAGTTTATTGCCGGCTCTTTTTTTTTTTTTTTTTTTTCGGCTCTTCTCAAGTGCAACCTTCCGAACCGTGCATTACAACCATATATTTCTGTCTTCCATGTAATGAGCCACCTTATAGTTTGTTCATTAACCTAAGTTTAATAAAAAAAAATAATTTAAAATAAGACATTCCAGCTACCTCACGTGGGATCCTATTGTAGAAACGAACACAATTCCCGAGAAAAGATTTATTAACTTTAGCACATCAGGGATAATGTAGCTTTTAAGATAATGGTGAAAGAATTTTTCAATTCGGTCCAGTAGTTTCAGAGCCTATTCAATGCAAACAAACAAACAATCAAATCTTTCCTCTTTATAATGTTATTATTATTATTAGTGCCTATAGATGTGAATGTTTGTTACTCTTTCACGCAAAAACTACTGAACAGATTTAGATGAAACTTGGCACAAAGGTAGATCATGTCCTGGATTAAAACAAGATAAGATCCCTGAGGAACGTGGGTGAACCCGGGGGAGAACCATTATATAATCTATGCTAATATTATAAAGAGGAAAGATTTGTTTGTTTGTTTGCATTGAATAGGCTCCGAAACTACTGGACCGATTTCAAAAATTCTTTCGCCGTTGGAAAGCTACACTATCCCTGATGAACATAGGCTATATTTTATCCCGGGATAAGAAAAGATCCCACGGGAACGCGCGTGAAACCGCGCGGAACAGCTAGTTAATTATAAATCCATACCAGCACATAAACGGGTGTATTGAAGACATCGGAGAATATCTGCAGCAGTTCCTTATTGACAGACGCGCCGCCTGTCGCTATTATACGAGACGACTCGTCTGTAACAACAAACATATTATTTTAAATCTATATATGGTTATATATATATAATGGTAGGGGAGGCGAATAGGGGATTTCGGGATTTACTCGAGCGCGGCAGATTAACATAAGGGGGGCAACCTTGCATCTTGTGAAGTACTCTCACCAAATCTGAGCCCTCTATCTAGTGTCGAACGCCTAGGGTAGCCCGTCAGATTAGTAAAAAAAAATCGATGGTTTGAAATACTCGAGCGCGTCAGATTAAGGTAAGGTAAGTTAGTTACATGCAAAATAGTGTACATTTCAATAATCTGACAATTTGGGCGTGACGAAAGAAAAATGGAGACTCTCAAAGTTGCAAAAAAAAAACGTCACCTGGATTTTCTCGAGCGCGATTAGTTTTTTTTTTTATTTTGAAGGAAATTTGTCACAAATCACGGAAATATCATAATCTGCCGATTTGCACAAGCCGAAGTAGTAAAATCATTATTAAGTGTATAGTCCAGGAATATTATGAGTTTCACCTCAGAATGAGAGATAGTCAGCTATTAACTTGTATAAACCTTTATTTTGACACCCTAAAAAGCTACTTATCTTAGGGTGCCCGCGACTACTGATTTTTCAAGGTCAAAGGTCAAAAAATCATTTATTGCAAATATCTCGTTTCCTATGGGTTTTTTGGCATGTGTATTCATAATAAATATTGTAGAAGATTAAATTCTCTACAACTTTTGTACAAACATTTTTTCGATATCTTGAACCATTTTCGAGATTTCGATATTTTTTACATATATTTTTTTTTCAAACCGTCAGATTAAGGAAATCCCTCAACATAATTGTCAGATTATGGGTCAGTACAACAAGGCCATCAAGAAGAACCGCCTGTATAAAAATCTGACGCGCTCGAGTAAATCAAGGTCACGATTTTTTTTTGCATTTTCAAAAATCGGCCCTGACTGATGGTCGCGTCCAAATCGTCAGTCTTTAAAATAGGAGCTACTGGAGGGTTCACTTAACATCCCTTATCAATGTCTGACGCGCTCGAGTAAATTTTTTTTTTAAATATTTTCGACCCCTTCGTACGGCCACCCCCACCACGCAAAACGGCAGATTATTATTTTTCTGTTATCAGACAGACGTGGCGCGACTACCCTATTAATATCTGACGCGCTCGAGTATTTCTTGGTGACTGTTTTTTTTTACATTTTTGAAACCCTGTAGACGCTCCCCCCACCGCTGAAGGGGAAAATATCACATAACCTTTTTTTCTTTATTCCACCTAATCTTCAAATTCCAGTAGGTCCCAAAGACGCTCGAGTAACTACAAATTTAGCATCATTGCCTCCCCTACCATAAAGAGAAGGCCTGACTCACTGACTCATCAACGCCCTTTTTTATTCTGGATAAACTTGTGTTTTGACCACAATCTCACCATGGTAAGTGATGATGTGGCCGAATGTGGTAAGCACACAAGGCCAAGATGGTAACTGGCTCCCAAGTGCAGCTGTCGGAACACATCAATAGGTGTTTAGCGATATTTTCAACTTGAGGGTGGTAGCCAGCCAGTCGGGTACTACAAAGTACCCTACCACCGAGCTATAGTTTCCTCACGATTTTTTCCTTCACCGAAAGCTCAAGCTCATTGTAGGATTCGAACCCACGACCTTCGCCGCGGTATCCGACGTCACTACCACTGAGCTATCATCGCCTTGAAAGGGAACTTACCAAGTTTGAAGCCCATTTCTTCAGCATGCACTCGCCTAGCGATAGCCTGTCCTTCCAACAAGGCTCTGGCTTCGAACTGCGGCGCGGGCGAGGCCGGGCGGCCGCACGAGTCTAGCACCCAGCGGCCCGGCGCCGCGCGGGGCAGTATCTCCGCTGTGTCGTAGTATACACCTTGGGATGGTTCAAATAAAGTCCGTTATACTTTAACCTATATCTTGTGAAATATCATAAAATATTTCAGGAAACAAAAATGTAAAGAATTCAGCAGAGTAATAAGGATGATGCCTATATTAAAAAAAAAAATGCTAATACTAACTAGTGTACAAAACATCTAAAAATATTCAAAAATAGCGAACACGTAGTAAAATTCAACCATTTTATGATTATTTGAATAATTTAACGTGTGTGTTGATACCTTAGCACCGTCTCATCTTCCAGAGACAGTGGATAGGGCCGGTGGTGCAGCCATGTCAGCAGAGAGCCTCAAGCGGCGAAAATACAGTAACTCTGGGTCCGTGGGGGCCGAGTGCACACCACCTTTTCCGTGAAATGTCAAAACGACTGGTCGACGCATCTCGTGACCAGAATGCTGGCATATACCTCGCACAAAGAATCAGCATTGCCATCCAACGTGGCAATGCTGCCAGCATTCTGGGCACGTTGCCTACTGACAACGACTTTTTTATTTAGATTAATTTAAATTAAATGGAGAATTTATGTTATGATTATATAAATATTTAACGACAAAGAGTAGGTATTTTGATGGTGTATATTTATGACGTCACAAGTATGTATTTCATACAAATCTCCATATGAATCATAGTTTTGACATTTAAAAAATTAGCTGATTTGATATGTCAGTCAACATCCCTATTGTGTATTGAATGAATGATCAACGAATGGCATTTCTTTCCTATAGCGAGATTTCTTATGGAACCTAAATAAGAAATAATTCACAAATTTTAAAATATATTTATTAAGTGAACTCATTACACGTATTTTTAATCGTCACATGTTTTCTAAGCAGGCTGGCGGGTCACCTGATGTTAAGTGACTACCGTCGCCTATAGACAGTACCAGGGGGACGCTAATGTATTGTCGACCTAAATGTTTATAACGGCGACTACAATATAACATTATAAACTTACATTGTCACATTTTCTACTATTTTTCTAATATCCGTAGGAATGACTTGTGTAACCTAATGTAATTAATAAGATTGCGTCATATTTAATTAGGGTTACCATCTCTGAAATCTGAACCAGGACAAGAAGTGTGAAAACCCCGGATTTTGGAGCTTTTTTTTATTGAAACAACAACTTCAAAATTAATGTTGAAAATCTGTCGCCAAGCACCTGTTGGTGTGTTCCGGCAATTGCACTTGAGAGCCAGTTCGCCTTTAAGGCATTGTAATAAGGTGTACAACACATTAGCAATCCCCTGGTATTGCCAATGTCTATAGGCGACGGTTGTCACTTACCATCAGGTGACCCGCCTGCCTCGTTGTCACTAGTGACATAAAAAAAAAACATTAAAAACCCATCTGCGATATCATTTTAAAGAATTACAACGGAAGATCTATCATAGCCCTATCTATTCAACTCACCCATATATCCCATGTTGCCTCTAACCGTGGCACCCAGTAACTCATTGAAGGCCTCCCAGCTCTGTCCAGCCAGTCTATCCCTGTGGTTCTGCCTGGTGAGGGAGCCGTTAGCGAAGCACAGAAGCGCCATGTACGGGGCCCCGGGCGTGGGCCCCACGAGCACGTGCCCAGCCGCTGGGGCCGCGGGTCCCTGCAGCCCTAGTAGCAGCGTGTCGCTAGTGCCCAGGCTGAGGCCCACCCAGCCTGACCGTAGCCGGAGCCCTGCGTGTACTCTTATATAAGTAGCTGTCCCAGCATTCCTGAGGGATTATATCTTTTCCCGGGATAAAAAGTCCTTGTTTTATTAGTCTACTTTCATATCTATAAAATACTAGCTGTTCCCCGCGGTTTCACCCGCGTTCCCGTGGGATCTTATCTTTCCCCGGGATAAAATATAGCCTATGTACATCAGGGATAATGAAGCTTACTAATGGTGAAAGAATTTTTCAAATTGGTCCAGTAGTTACAGAGCCTATTCAATGCAAACAAATAATCAATAAAATCTTTCCTCTTATTTATATTATTATAGTATAGATCTATATCTTAGGTCTTCCTTCCTATCTTTATCCCACGCTAGGTGGGGTCGGCACAACATGTTTTCTTCCACTCCGCTCTATCACTAGTCGTCTCAATACTCACACCTTTCATAAACAGATATCCTAGTAATTTCACTTTGTATATTTTAATCACGCAAAACCGCCTGGACGGATTTTGATGAAACTTGGCACATAAATATAGATAGTGCCATCCACGAAGCCGCGCCAAACTCTTTTTGTTATGCCTCCTTTCGCTAGTGTTGTAGTGGTGAAATCATTAAGGTCATAGCCCATTTAAACGACTCTGCTCCAACACCGCCCTACACTAAAAGTCAACTACCGAGCAGTCTGATGGCGGTAAGCCGTCTGCTAATTTATGTTGCACATATAAACTATATCTAAAGAGCACAACCTGAAGCCCATATTTGAATGATATTTTATTTGTCGAGTGGGAGCGGAGTCGTGTAAGTAAGCTACGACCTTTATACTACACTAGCGGAAGGATGCACACTTGCACTGTAAGGGATAAGAAAAAGAGAGGGGCGCGTCTTCGTAGATGGCTCTATTTATAGATCATATATGAAATAATGATTTACTCCTTAATTTTATTTACATTACTCATATGGAGGAGCGAGGTGTTAGACTCCTCCATTGAAAAGGGAAGATCTTCCGCCAGGCTAGGTCATCGTGCCTGGGGACCGCGGCCCAACTGTTGATGTTGGAATCTTGTATATATGCAGATCGCATAGAAAACTTCGTAAGCGCGATGTAGGTTATTGAAGCGCCATCTATCTAGGAGTCGTGCGAACTATATCTTTGTGTAGATAGATGTCGCTACACTCAAAATACGTAACCTATTGTGCTTCTCTTTCGTATGGTGCAGCGAAGCGAGATATGATAACGCGGATCATCTTGTTCGCCACTCATAAAATAATATTATTTGATATGATAGCACTATCTCAAGTGGCAAGCAAATATATTAAAATGTTGTTAAGACGACTATAAGTTATCAGTGACTGATAGTTGAGAAAACATTATCATCTTACATGACGTGTTTAGGTCGCAGCTTTATATTTTATAATCTGGTATTTAACAAAATCCCCAAGCAGACAATATGTTATAATTATTATTATCTAATATTTGGGGCTACATAACTACACTGAATATGCGGACAAAACTATGTATGTAATCAAGTTTTATATTTCAAATTAACTAATTAAATATACAAAACTTACATATATATATAATTTTAAACACTAACTAAGCTATATAATAATATATACAAAAAACAAAAAGTGATTAAGTATTAAAAAATATATATATAATAATTATAATAACTAATTAAAAAAGAGACAGCTGGTCAAAAATGCTGCCAGTTGGTAGCGTGCCCAGAATGCTGGCAGCATTGCCACGCTGTATGGCAATCATAATATCCACATGTATCTGTGATAAACACACAAACACACACACTGCGCGCGCTTGGTGTTTGGTTTTTTGCTTACTGCTATAATATTATATTTTTATTTTTTATTAATTTTACGTCACATAGATTTTTATTATATTTACTTATTACTAACTAAAATCAATGGCTATGGAAGAGTGGCATCTCCTATCACAAGCATTCTCTTGCTTAAAGGGAGATTCCGAAACCAGTTGTATACTAGTGATATTTTTTTTTTTTATTCTGGATAAGCTTGTGTTTGACCACAATCTCACCATGGTAAGTGATGATGTGGCCGAAGGTGGTAAGCACACAAAGCCTAGATGGGAACTGGCTCTCAAGTGCAGCTGTCGGAACACACCGATAGGTGCTTGGCGACAGGTTTTCAACTTGAGGGTGGTAGCCAGCCAGTCGGGTACTACAAAGTACCCTACCACCGTGGTATGGTTTCCTCACGATGTTTTCCTTCACCGAAAGCTCAAGCTCATTGTAGGATTCGAACCCACGACCTTCGTCGCGGTATTCGACGTCACTTACCACTGAGCTATCATCGCCTTGAAATTATCGCCAAGTTATCGAAATAAATGTTTTTATTTTTTTTATTTGGTGTAAGTTCCTTAAAGTGAGCGTAACCTAAGAAAGTAATACATACCAGCTAGCGCTGAACAGTTGTCCCCGGTGAAGGCAACGACGCGGCACTCGGGTTTGAACCCGTACCGCTGCACGAAATACGGGGAGATAGTGCCTAGGTCCGATGCAGTGGGCACCGGACTACCCAGCTTAGACTCTAGGGTCTCGTCGCCGCATGCCTGGTAGATTAAACTTTTGTGACTTCCAGGATACAAAATAAATATATCCAAAAAATAAAAAAATTTGCTCCCACAATGGTTAAACATTATCATTAAGTAGGTACGGTCGGCCAAGAAAGTGGTGTACTAGTTTTGATTTCGTTTCCTGGTCATCGAAAATTACAACAAGGTTCAAACTAAAAAGATATCACTGAAAGAGATGCATAATAATGACGTTGTCATAAGTTGTCAGATTGATCTGCAAGCGAAGCTTTATCACCTATGAATCTGCAAGCGGCATTCAACCTTAGGATGGTACACCACTTTCTTGACCGACCGTACATGAGTTTTAACTAAGGAATACATTTTCGGTTTCCCTGTGCTATGAGTCTCCTGGCTCCCCATATATACTTGTATACAGGGTGTCCGGTAAGTAATATGACAAACTTAAGGCGGAGATAGGTGGGCGTGTCACCTACCAACATATACTAAAATGACCTCAATAAAAGTGTCACCATTTTCGAGATATTTAATATTTAAAATTCAAAAATCTATACATAAATATCGAAATATCTCGAAAATGGTGATCTTTCTATTGAGCTCATTTTTGTATATTTGGTAAGTCCCCACCCTGTATATACTCGTATATATCTACATAAAAGCGATAACTGCAGACTGATTAATCGCTAAATATCAGAATATTTAATTATTTATTATAATATAAATAAGTTGAGTTAATAATTAGAAATTTGTTTCATTTTCCAAATGAAGTACTTGGTCTGGTATTATGGTTTCATTTCTGTATTATTTCTGGAATTCTTCCTAGGTTTAACATACCAATACATATTTGTAATGGTAGCATACTTTAGCCAGTTGTCTTCAAGGCATAGTAAAAGATCATACATTACGAATCGCCCTGGTAATGCTAATGTCTATAGGCAAAGGTACTGTAATGAAAATCACGCACCTTCAAAGCCCCCTGATGCCACATCCTCGTGTTAACATCGAGCAGGTTCATCCCGGAGCCGTCGGAGAGGTCGATAGGCGCGACGCGAGCTAGGAACAGCGAGCACGCGAACGAGGACACGAGTGAGACGCGCGAGCAAGCCGAGTACACGCGCGGCTTAGTTCGGTGCAGCTTGCGGATTTGGGGGCCCGTGAAGCGTTCATATGCTCGGGACCCCGTGATTTTTGATAACGCCTGCTTTATACAGTTTTGTTAAAGCTTCTATAAAAAAAATGTGGGATACAGATAGTGGAGAAATCCAAAATGTTGCTACTCTTACCCCGCACGTACACTTGTAAGTTTTACTCACGTAAGTAGGCTTACGTAATTAACTTACGATCAATTTGCAAATGTAAACACGCTTTGTAAGTAGCTTACCGTAATTTCTTAATACTTTACATTGCTTTCGTAAGTTTTATGTAAGTTACTTACAATAACTTATACTTAATACTAAACTATACTATACTTAACAAAACTACTAATATACTTTACTTATATTCGTAAGTTTTATGCAAGTTACTCACATAAATCTTACGAAAGCAACTTACAAGTGTAAGAACTTATCTTCATCAAATAATAATTTTGGGATTTAAGAGTGCGGCGGGTCTTCGTGGATAGCACTATCTATAAGCCTACTAATATTATAAATGTGAAAGTTTGTATGAATGGATGTTTGTTACTGTTTCACGCAAAAACGGCTTAACGGATTTTGATGAAACTTGGCACACCTGGAATAACACATAGGATAATTTTAATGATTTTGATATTTCCATCGAATGAATCAGTTTCTCTTAGACCTACCTCAGGACCTCCGACTGCTTCCTCCAGCGCCCTGCAGTCGGCACTGGTGCTGGAGTCCATCCACACGGGCGACTCGCACACAAACGCAGTCGCCAGTTGCGTATGCAGGAAGTCATCCGGCGAGAGATTGGCCAGTCTCGATTCTGCGTCTTTTGACCACCACACAGAGCCATGTTGCTGGAATAGGGTAATCAGTTTATTATTTCGCCTTTATTATTGTTTTGGTGCCACGGTGAAATTATGATGTGGCTGAAGAAATAAAGCGCAATAGGGCACTGGCTTTCACATACAGTTGCAGTGAAATGTGATATTTCTAAATTTGATTTTTTTGTGTTCACCTTAATAATTGTTCATTTATTCTTCATTTTTCATTTCATTTCCTTGTAGTTGGAACTCATTGCCTGGTGCAGTGTGTCTGTGCTACATTAAAAAATATCATAATGGGGGATTGTGTGGGGGAGCTGTTTGTGGGGGAGCTGTTTGTGGGGGAGCTGTTTGTAGGGGAGCTGTTTGTGGGGGAACTGTTTGTGGGGGAATTGTGTGTGGGGGATTGAATATGGGGGGATTGTGTTAGTAATCAAATTATTCTGAAATACCTGTGCAGCACCAGATAGTGCTTCAACGGTAGAGAAATCCACACCAGCAACGACAAGTCTGTCCATCACCAAGTCCAGAGCTTTGACCCACAGTAGTGGGGGCGCTGTCACCTCACCCCGCTCCCCGCGCACCACGCCCCCTGCCGTCCTACAATACATTTTAAATAATACGCAGGTAAGGGGCCGTCCATTAATCACGTGAGGCTCGATTGGGGGGGTGGGAGTTCGGCAAAAATCACGAAATATCACAAGGGTGTAGGGGGGTGTAGTAAGATATCACGTGTATATTTTTTCGTCAAACGCGCGTTTTCAAAACCAACAAGCGATGTGTAGTGTGACCTTGACTCGCCGTTGCCAGGCAACGATGTAAAAAAAAAATGATTCTTTGAAGGTACAAAAAAAGTTAGGTTAGAGGGTTAGTCTCACCAAGAGGGGTTAAAAATGCTAAAATAAACATCACGTGATTAATGGACGACCCCTAAGGTTGAATATTGCCTGAATTAATTATTGATTGTTTGCCTTTATGCGATAAATTATGTCCTTGTATTTATATCTATTTACTATCCTCACATTGTTTGCCAGCGATGAACTCCTTAACTAATGAACTGTTTTTAATAAAATTTGCACACTATGCAGTTTAGTCCAATTTGAGAGGTAAGATACTTTTTATACAGGAAAAGATAAGATCACACGGGAACACGAATGATACCGCGGCGGGGGACAGCTAGTAATATTATATGTCCTTATAATAGTTCTTAATATCAAAATTTAAAAAGTTTGAGTATTCCAGTCAATGTGAAGTAGAAATAGCATTTTTGTCAACAGCTGATGGTGTACAATTAGGGTTGTCAACTTTTTTTGAGAAAAATAATGTATTAAATCCATTGTACAGGAAAAAAAAATCAGTATTTGGAAGAAGAAAAAAATACTTTTAAAATGTAAGTATTTTTGGGTGCTTTTAGCACACGCAACATATTTTTGATGTCTTTGAAAGTTTCATTTTACACATCACTGTAGGTATAGATTGGAAATACAAACAAGTATTTTCATACTTTATTTTTATGCAAAAGTATAAAGTATGTTTGGCAGCCCTATGTACAATAAAAGATTTATCTATAGATATATTATATCGTACAGAACAATGTCCCATTGAAATTCCCACAATACCTAGGTACTAAAAGAAAAGAGACAAGTGGTAAAATTTTATGTATATTAGTACAAAAACTCCCAAAACATTCAACAATTTACAGCATTTTACAGAGCCATAAAACACGATGCATGAATTTTGTCTGCGTCAACAAAAACCCACATAAATTACCCATTCACAAAGTGAACATTGATGCTGTGAACATCTATGGTGAATGCTATTCAAGCCAGTTTGTGGTTGCAAGAAATGTAGCTCAGTAATAGTTATATTAAATGATGTGCATGTGCTTATGGAATGCAGGAGCGTGGCAGATAAACTGGCACGGATGCTCCTATCAACAGTGTTGCTTCCGGAAGCCTTCAGTAGTCTAAAAAGACTGCTAGCTTTCTGGGATGACCTGGGTTGGTTGGAGTGAGAAGACACAGGTTTTTATACAGGCCCAATCAAGAGGCTAAGTGTGGAAGAAGCCCAGGAAAGAAAATTTATGGATGGCCCCTAAAGGTCAGAGTTCAAATCCCATAAATAGCTGGAGTTTTTAATGAAAGAAAACATTGTTAGAAAAACCTAGCAAAGTTGCATGGCATTTGTAGTCTTGCCTGAAAATTAAAATTATAAAACAGCAAAATACAGAGAATAGCTCCAGGGATATCTAAAAATGTTAAACCCACCTGAATTCTGGTAAGTCAACATCAAATTCCACATCAGCTTCATGTAAGACTCCATAGTCTTCACCAATGACCAGTGCTTTTAACTGCAACAAAATATTGAACACAATAATTTATTTTGTTTACATTGGATAGGTGATATGGTTAAGTTTATTTTAATATTATTTTCCTTTATCGTAAGTATTCATAACATAATTTATTAAGCTCTGGCATTTCAGTGAAGGTAAAACATTCATTAATAAAATTTAATGATAAATTAATAATTACAATTTATACCTAATACTTAATTGAAAATTCAGCATGGTATGAGTCATAGCAAGGGCATAGCCCAACCAAAACAAATAATTAAATAGATTTTATTTCTATACAATAACTTTTGAATTAATCTGTACAAGAAATATACTTACTTACATAAATAACAGATAAATTCAGTATCAAAAACAATATGAAATTAGGCATGCATTTAGGTAGGCTATTATTTATTTTTAAAATTTTCAAGTGTAAGTATTCAAAATAATACTAACAATAAATAGGTTACAGTCAAGTTAATTTGACCGAATTATTTAACAAGTCAAACTCACTTTGTAGTTATACTAAATTTTAAATAGCCCCGGAAGGAAAACGATAAAAACTAATATTTTATTTAGATTGACCAAATAAAGTAACAATAATGATTAGGTCTATGGAAGTTGGTGAAACTTGAGCGAGAAACATCAAACACATTTATTATTAGCACTAATTTAAAATAGAAAACACTTTACATACCCTTTGCGTACTAAAATCAAATCCTAAAAAAGTTTTAGTTTTTGTTTCATCAATCATTTTGTTTTTCAATTTTGACAGACGCAGGCGGGCACGGGCAGGGCAGTGACACACGGTTACTTTCGTTCGGGAACCGTATCGACTTCACTGGTTTCGTGACTGAACGCAATTTTGTGAAATTCCAAGCACGATATCATTAATGTATTTTATTGGTCTCGCTCAAATAACAAATTAATCTCTGGGTGTAGTATTTCGCGTTATTAGATAATGAAATTTCATCAAGGTTGCTGTTATCTCATTCCTTATTATGATAATGTTAACAATAATATAGCGACTTAACGTTGGTACCGACTTGATGTGTTCGTAGTTAATTAGTAAAAAAAAACAATCAAGTTTTTATTCTAGCGCTGTATTGTACCTAGGTATTTTGCAGATTTTTCGAACTTGCATACTATTAGATATCTATTAAAATAAAAATATTGTTAAATATCACCAATCAACATTTTACTATGAAATAGAGATTCCTGTTACCTATAAGTAATTAATATTAGTTAGATAGCCTACATTATGTAAGTGGATATATTATTATTTCTATTTATTTATTATTGACAAGTAATTTGTAATTATTTTTATACCTACCTTACTTTGTTAGTCCTGTCAGCGTAGATACATAACATAATATATATATCTACAGTTATAATATTATGAATATTGAATAACAACAGATTTTAAATAAAATAAAAAAAGCATTTTCTAACTGATGTATAATAAAGAATAAGAAAAACGCCTTCTTATGACCCATCGCATTAAAGCTGAACATGAATGTAGAAATGCGGTCACAATTTTAGTAGGAGTTAATATTTACTGACAAAGTACCAATGTATTGTGAGAACAAATTGTTTTATTTTATTTATTTGGGACAATTAACATAATTTATTGAATTATATAGCTTGCTGAGTCATAGATTCAGTAGCAAGGAACATACATAACAAGTTTTCTATTTAATAAAATTAATAACTTGAGTCGAGATCCTGGAGTTCTATTTTTTATGTAGTTAGTTTTCGGGCTTCCATCCAATCCGCGATTCAAAGGGTAAGAACGTTGTAAATTCCTATAACTATGATTTAAAGTATTTTAAAGAACTTGATATTCGTTCTGAACTCTTATAATGGCGACGACAACAACCCCAGACCTTGTTTGAAGGTACTGAACTTAGCCCAATTTTCACATTTATGTTTAGATAAATATAGGTATTTAATGAAAATCAAATTAACATTTTTACGAATAAAATCCTACGTAGTTAGGAGGGTAGGTATAGGTACATAAAAAACTCGTGTTTCGAAGGAACCCTTTATTTAGGGGATGAATTGACGAAAATCTTTTCTTAGCAGATACCTACTTAATCTCTATTATAAATAAATAAATAAATATCCTGGCACATTTTTCACACACGGCTATCTGATCCCAAACTAAGCAGAGCTTGTAATATGGAAACCAGATGACTGATATACAACTTTTTTTTTGTTGTAAATACATACTTAAATGGATAATTACACCCAGACTCAGGACAAACAGACATGTTCATGCACACAAATGTCTGTCCTGGATGGGAATCGAACCCACGACCTGCGGCGTGATAGGCAGTGTGTTAACCAACCACGCCAACCGGCCCGTCTAATCTCTATTATCTACTTGCCAAATTTTAAGTTTGTTGCATTTATAATTATTTTTTATTCATGATAGGCTTGTGATTGACTACAATCTCACTATGGTAAGTGATGATGTGGTCGAAGGTGGTAAGCACACAGAGCCTAGATGGGAACTGGCTCTCAAGTGCAACTGTCGGAACACACCGATAGGTGCTTGGTGACAGATTTTCAACTTGAGGGTGGTAGCCAGCCAGTTGGGTACTACAAAGTACCCTACCACCGTGCTATGGTTCCCTCACGATGTTTTCCTTCACCGAAAGCTCAAGCTCTTTTTAGGATTCGAACCCACGACACCGCGGTATTCGACGTCACTACCACTGAGCTATCATCTTAAAACATGGACATTTACTTACACGCACACCCATTTTTTCAGTAAAATATTTAAGTAATAAGTACTTAATTAATGGTCAATAAGCTATTTACCTAAGACCTATACTTCAAAGAGAGTACTGACTGGCACATACTCAAGCGTGCATATAAGTTTATGTGTGCCATGTGGGCTTACGGAAACACTGAACTAATATTACTAGAGGCGTCTCCCTAAGCTATCCCGATACTTACGTAATTACACAGATAAGTTTATTAGAATTTAATAAAGATTTGTAAGTATCACTAGCTTTCTTTATTGTTGATCAGCAGTAGGGCCGGTTGGCGTGGTTGGTTAACACACTGCCTATCACGCCGCAGGTCGTGGGTTCGATTCACATCCAGGACAGACATTTGTGTGCATGAACATGTCTGTTTGTCCTGAGTCTGGGTGTAATTACAAAAAAGAAGTAAGTAGTATATGTAGTATATCAGTCATCTGGTTTCCATATTACAAGCTCTGCTAAATTTGGGATCAGATAGCCGTGTGTGAGAAATGTCCGAGGATATTTATTATTTATTTACCTAAGTATATGTTCATTAGACGCGTACCCAATCTATGAGTAATCGTAATCGAGCTGCATTTACATTTACTGCAGCTGCAGTAACGCATATTAATTTATAAAAAATAAATAATGGCGGAATTGGGCTTCTAGCTACTTTCGCCATTATCCCAAAAAAATGAAGAATTTAATTCTTCTTCTTCTTCTTTCTCTTGTCCTTATACCACCCTAGGTGGGGTCGGCACAACATGTTTTCCCTTTCCACCTCCGCTCAATCACTAGTCGTCTCAGTACTCACACCTTTCATAAACATATTATTCTTCACGCAGTCTATCCATACCTTCTTCGGCCTTTCTATACCTCTATATCCATCCACACTCATGCTCAATACTCTTTTCGTTACATGATTTTCATGATGAAGAATTTTTATAATTCGTGGATACGCAATGGCGGCACGGCAAATTTTAAAGCATATGAAAATACTAGCTGTTCCTGGCGTTCCCGAGGGATCTTATCTTTTCCAGACTATAATCTATCTATATGCCAAATTTCATCCAGATCCGTTCAGCCGTTATGAGTAACAAACATACATCCATCCATCCAAACTTTCACATTTATAATATTAGTAAGATTAATCTATATGCTTTCATAGAGGTGGACCATCACTCAATACTTTATGGTCTGTCAGATAATTATTTTTATTTAAACCGTCATCTCTAGAGTTTAAAGTCTTTGTACGATGTAGGTAGGAGGTGGTAGGAGGGTGCATGTAACAAACGTAATCGAGTGGAAAGTGGAAACCTACACGGGTGGCTCGCCGCGCTTTCGACGGCTATATTTAACTACCCTCTGCTCGGGAGTCGGGACACTAATGTTTACGCTTCTAGCACTTCAAATGAATACTTTTACCTGTGAGGGTAATCAGGCTAGGTGATTAGGCAGGCTTCGGCTTTTGGAGAGGTGATCATTCGAATATTTTTTAACGTTATTGATTAGATAAAATGTTTGTTGTCTGTTGTAGGATCTTATGTCCCGATTCAAGATTATTATGTAGAGCTAAGATGTAGTTGTAACAAAGTTTTACTATTGTCTATG
Organism: Ochropacha duplaris; assembly: GCA_951361185.1. NCBI lineage: Eukaryota > Metazoa > Arthropoda > Insecta > Lepidoptera > Drepanidae > Ochropacha > Ochropacha duplaris. The sequence continues at coordinate 11,056,154 of OX592701.1, read as the reverse complement.
GATTCATTCATAAAACTATGGGTACCGGTTGACTCTGAGAGCTGAAGACATCGAGAATGTTTTGTGTCATTTTTGTATGTTTTCAACACCCAACACCGCTATTTTGAAAATTTCCAATAAAACTGATCGACATTGTAATAATTATTGAACTTGCTCACAAAATTTCACGACAATCGGTTGAGAGATGCGACCTGTCTGTAGAGGAGAACAGCCGGACAGCCGGACAGCTGGACGAAGACATACAAAAGCACCTCGGCCCGGTGGCTGGATCTAGAGTCAGATGCAGAACGCTGTAATCCTGGGCACAGTCCTAACTACTGGTAGTTCAGGCCCTGCCCCGTTGCCAGCGGTATGCTACGATTGGGAAGGTACAATTTATAACATATTGGGTGTCCCCCACGATTACACCCGCGTTCCCAAGGGATTTTATCTGTTCCCGGGATAAAAAAGTATCCTATGTCCTCCAAGATCCCATCTTTTTTTTTTTTTTTTTTTATGTCACAAGTGACAACGAGGCAGTCGGGTCACCTGATGGTAAGTGACAACTTTGATACATCTATCTCTGTATCAAAGTTTATCTAAATAGGTTCAGCGGTTTGAGCGTGAAGAGGTAACAGACAGACACGCTTTCGCATTTATAATATTAAGTATGGATTATTATAGGATTTCGTTGGCATAGGTAGAGTAGTATAACCTACCTATTATTATTATTACTAAGTTAGTACCTACAAATTATTATTGTAATTTACTCTAAATTTCAATAGCTCTCGATTTTAGGTATAGTTTGTAAAGAATATAAATTTTAATTGATTCATAACATGAAAGTTGAAATGAAATTGTTGCTGCGAATGGTACGTAGGTGTTCTCTTTAATAATGTAATATCAATATGAGACTAGTGTGTGTTCGGTTGTACTGTATATATGTAATAGTGGCGTCTGGCGGTCGGCCGGCAGTCGGGCGGCAGTCGGGCGGCAGTCGGGAGTCGGTCGGGTCCGTCCGCTCTCCGCTCGCGAGGATGCTGCGCTCTCTTAATATTGTAAACAAGAGCTTTTTCGATTGGTGGGCGGCAACGCGCACGCGCCGGCCGATGTGGGCTTGTAGCGGCGCTCCAAATATTTAGTTTATATTTAATAAAAATTTATGGCATAAGAATGGTTCATAGAGCAATTCTAAAATTAGTTTCAGGGCAAATATCACATGAGATATTTTGAGTTAGGTTGTTACTAAGCTAGTCATTTTGATCTGCTTTTATATTGAAACCATGTGCTCAATACATTCATCAAAATAAATAAGTAGGTACCTACTTACCTACTCACTTATTTTCAAAAATCCCATTTTTCATTTTTAAATCGCAAAGTTTTCAATAAGTTTGCTTGGAATCCCGAAAGCTCCTAGCGAACTTTTTTGTACGATCATAAGAAACGATAAGTGCGATAAGAGACGTGATCGATCGGCTCGTGGTCGCCGTCACGAGGTCTGGTGGCTCGGCGGCGCGCGGGTGTTGGATGCGCGCGGGTGTGCGCGGGGTGCGGGCGGGGTGCGGCGGGGGCGCGTGCGCGGGCCGGTCGGGGCGCGGGCGGCAGACGCGCCGCGATGGTGGGCCGCGACAGCCGCTCGGAGAGCGCGGCGCGCCCCTGGGCGCCGCGGCATGAGTAGCGCGCACGCCCGGCCCGGCCCGCGCGCCCGCCATGGCGCAGGCCGCGCCCGCGCCCCATCGCACCCATTCCTTCGCGAAGAAGACCTTCCACAAGCCCACGTACTGCCACCACTGCTCCGATCTGCTGTGGGGCCTCATCGGGCAGGGCTACGGCTGCGAAGGTACGCGTCGCGCATGCGCCCCGAGCGCGTCGATACCTGCTCCGCGCGCGTCCGCCACCGCCGCCAGCACGACCAGCACGTTATGCAACCCGGGGTCCGCGCCCGCCCCGCTCGATACCACGCCCGCCTCGCGACCCCCGCCCGGTCCGAGGCTGCCGCCGCGCGCCGCCTCGGACCCTCGGGCGAGCGTGCCCGTGCGGCCTGCGCGCCCTGCACGTATCGCCTTGCACTTGAAATTTCAAGGACGTCGAAAGCTAGAGTCGAACCTAGAGATAGAGCATCGGAGGCGGCCAGGGCCGGGTGTAAGGTGGGTGGTGCGGCGGCGTCGGCGGACGACGCTGGGTGGGTCTCAATCAGCTGAAAGTAAAGCGTGACGGTGGCGAAACGTGTCAACGTTTGGGAGCATATCGATCGATCTGTTTTGTAGGAGGTTTTTTGGTATTACGATCGCGGGGCGGGGCGCAGGCTACACCCCCCCCCGCGCCGCCTCGCGTGCGCCTAGCTCTCCACTAGATTTGATGTTGTGAACGTGCTAGATGATGCTGAATGTGGTGTGGTGTGGTGAGTGGTGGCCACAAGCCGCGGCCGGTGGCGACTGTAAGCGCGAGCCCGACACGCAACTCGCGCCCGAGCTACGCCCGAAACGAGAGGACATCTTGTTTTTGCGCATTTTGTTTTGGTCCTTTGAACACTTACCGAAGGGACTTTCGATTTTTCATGTACTTTACTTTTACTGACATAGCAAATCTAGATCGTCGTAGCTTCGTAAAATATTGATCAGTATAAAATATACGAATCTGAAGGTAATCATCATGTTATAGGAAAACGTTCCATCTCGCACGCAGTTGTAATCACGTTTACTAAAATAGGTTTTATTTGCTAAATCGAGTTAACTTCCAACCAAACTATTAATAGGTAGGTACATTATGTTATAACCATACCTACCTACATTCAATTGTCCTTAACAACTATAATTTCGTTAGTGTTATCATATCGATAATGTTACTTACATGTTTAAGGAAATAAGGATAGGAAGTACCTAAGTTACTGTTGTTAGCTGATATTTTAATAGGTATATTAACGCGTAACGTGATTCCCGCTGGGTATTATCCACATTAAATATATCAACAAGGAAAAAATATACAATTCACGTAGGTAGGTACTAGTGTAAAAAAATTATTAGCCTTATTTTATCATTTTGGAAAAAATATACCGCGCGCGACGTCCAGTTTCAGTAGCTAGTTAGCTACCTAGTTAAAATTCGGAAATGACTACAAAATTCTTAATAAACTGATAACTGAATCATAGACAAGAAAAATTGAAAAACTAGTCTTTGATCAAAACAAAAATTGTAGTCACGTAAATTACTCCAAAACCAAGAGTTATTTAGTTTTAATTCCCAAATACAGTTCTTAGGGACTCAATATTCTGTCTTTGAATACATTTACGGCTATTCAAACGTAAAACGAACTGTCCGTTATATCGTGTTTGAAAGGCTAATTGTTAAATATAAAAAATAAAAATGCTATATGTTTCAAAAACTGGGGTTAAAGACAAAGGATTCCTTTTAAATTAATAGTTTTCGTTCGATAGCAAACGAATAATATTTCAAATTAAATTAGCTACTATTAGAAGTGAAGGCACTTTTTTAATTTAAACATTAGTTGAATTTTTTTTATTATTATCTAAGCTTTTCGACCCGCGGTTTTGCCGGCGTACCCTTTTTTATTCCTTCAGGGTTTAAATTTTTAAAAATCCTTTCCGCTAGATACCTATTCCTTATGAGGAATTTACTTGCCAAACATAAAAATAATAATAAAATATCATAAGTTTGTAGCACTGAGATTCCGTGATTGGTATTTTTACTTTTATGTACTTTCAACCCCTTACTCACCCCCTAAAGGGTTTTTTTTTTCATTTTTTCATCAGCTTCCTAGTATGAAAATGTCAAAGCGTTTCTTATTTTAAAAATGACGGACTTCCATACAACCGTTCATCCCTTATTTTACACCCTAAGGGGTCAAATTTCCAAAAATCCTTCCCGCCAAAATTTCAAGTTCGTAACCTCCGCGATTTAGGCTCTGCGTTGATTATTCAGCCAGTCAATCAGGACAAGTCATTGTTATTCTTCTTTTATTTCATTTCATTTCTGGCATACACTTTTCCCATAGAATTGGCAATGACAATTCCAGCGTTCTTGGGACGCTTTCGCTGGAGCGATGTGCGCCTTTTTTTTATTTATAAAGAGCATGATTAATATTTTATTAGTATGTAAAATATTATCTTATTATTTACAACAAATGTACAAAATATACATGCAAATGTACAATTACAATACATAAAAAACTTCTTCGAGGCTGCCGCTGCTGCCGATCGGCAAGGTTCCCAGAAGGCTGGCAGCGTTTCCTCTTTGGATGGCCAAGCTGATGCGTTGGCGGAAAAAGCTCCCCACCCGCCGGTCACCCGAGGCCTCGATTAATTTTTTACATAAAATATTTGCGAAACGACGAGCTTCAGACCCCCACGGACCCATGGTCTCAACCGCAAAAGGCATCGTGTTCAAGTGAGATCTTATCTTTTCCCGGGATAAAAATATACCCCATGACACTCACAAATAACGTGGCTTTCTATTGGTAAAATAATTTTCGAAATCGGTCCAGTAGATCCAGAGATTACCCCCTACAACCTCACAACACTTTACCTTTTTATAATATTAGTAATAGTATAGAGTATATAGATAAAAAATAAATGAAGTGTTAATAACTTGAGTCGCGATTAGGGGAATTTTATATTTTATGTACCTGTAGTTTTGGGAGTTCCGTGCGATCCGCGATTCAAAGGACATACAGTCTACATCTAGACGTTCGTAGCACTCAGCTACGTCGTAGTAAGGTCTCTGTAGCGTCGTAGCAGAGAGGACGGCGTGAAGTAACCCGTAGCCATCTCGTAGCTACATCTACGAATGTCTTACAAAGATTTAATTACGTTGATTATTAGAAAATATCTAATAGTAATTGTTATTTATTAGATATATATTTTGTTAGCATTTTAATTTTATGATGTTTTGATTAAGGTACTAGTTTAGCGCCGCAGTTTCTCTCGCGTTAAAGATAAGCAATCTACACATTTTTTTTACTTTAGGATAAGCTTGTGTTTGACCGCAATCTCACCATGGTAACTGATGATGATGTGGCCGAAGGTGGCACAAAGCCTACATGGGAACTGACTCTCAAGTGCAGCTGTCGCTACACACCGATAGGTGCTTGGCGACAGATTTTCAACTTGAGGGTGGTACCCAGCCAGTCGGGTACCCTACCACCGTGCTGTGGTTTCCTCACGATGTTTTCCTTCACCAAAAGCTCAAGCTCATTGTAGGATTCAAACACACGACCTTCGCTGCGTTATCCTACGTCACTATCACTGAGCTAAAATATCATATAGGCCATACGTAATTTTCAAATATAAACTACTTTTGTAAGCATACTTTCGGATTCAATTGATTACACGTTTTTATTATAAAATAAAAAAAAGTCGTTATTATCTCAACTCAACATTAAAAGATTTTAGCATTACTAAAATCACACAAGTCCTAGGAGGGCGCTGACTCTCATGTCCTTAGCAATAGATTTTCAACTTCAGGGTGCAGATTTAAGGCGATGATAGCTCAGTGGTAAGTGACGTCGGATACCGCAGCGAAGGTCGTGGGTTCGAATCCTTACAATGAGCTTGAGCTTTCGGTGAAGGAAAACATCGTGAGGAAACCACAGCACGGTGGTAGGGTACTTTGTAGTACTCGACTGTCTGGCTACCACCCTCAAGTTGAAAATCTGTCGCCAAGCACCTGTTGGTGTGTTCCGGCAATTGCACTTGAGAGCCAGTTCGCCTTTAAGGCATTGTAATAAGGTGTACAACACATTAGCAATCCCCTGGTATTGCCAATGTCTATAGGTGACGGTTGTCACTTACCATCAGGTGACATAAAAAAAAGTACCATCATATTCCTTAAAAATATCATAATATTGTTCATTGTTATATCTCGCAGCAGTGCTACGATCCGTAGACGCTGTAGCAAAGGTCCTCGTAGATCATGCGTAGCTTGCTACGAGCAATGTTTGACGGTAGGCGTTCATATTCATTTTTGGGCCTAGTTTTGTTACCTACTAATAAATTATAGAATTGAAAAAAAAAACAGTCCATTATATTTTTTTTATGAAATGAATTAATCTATGAAAATGAAGTATTTTTATTCAAATAAGCCTTCAAAAGCAGTTAATAATTAGACTACCGAACGGTTCAGAAGGCTGGTTTTGCTAAGGAGAGTTGCTAAGTTTTTCATTTAAAATTGATTTTTAATATCATGAACACGTATAATCCAACACATATAAGCCAAACACCTATCGGTGTGTTCCGACAGCTGGACTTGAGAGCCAGTTCCCATCTAGGCTTTGTGCGCCACCTTCGGCCACATCATCACTTACCATAGTGAGATGGTAGCCAAACACAAGCCTATCTAAAATAAAAAAAAAAAACAGATGGTGAGTGTAAACCTTGCGTCTTGAATACGTACTCTCATTTATTGCGGAGATAATTATATCTGGAGTGTTGTTCGCACTCGCTACTACATACTAAACATAAATAACAAAATACGAACAATGCAGTATGCACTAGTTACCGGCATCGCAAACAAAACCTTTCATCACCCAGCGACAATAACATTCATTATTCCGACGCGTTGACGTCCCAACACTATCTCGACACACGTCGCGTGACAATAGACAAACACCGCGGCATAGACAATGTGGGCATAGACAATGACCGTCCGTAGTTCCGACGCCCGCGCCCGCGCCATGCAAGTGGAGCACAGCTTTGTACTGGCAGAGATAAGGCCGCGATGTGTGGAAATGGACAACTTATTGTTATATACGCCCGCCCTTATACCAGATAACACGTAAATCTTGCAAGGATTCTTTTTTTTGGATATTAGCGATTCATTGTTGATACATTGTCTATGGTATTGTAGAGTTATGCTTACGTCGTACTTTTTGAAATGAAACGAACACGATTTTCAGCTATTTGGCACTAGGCTATTTACCCCTTGGCTCGCAGGTAGGAAGATCGTCCCAAAACAACATGCAACAAAAAATAGAAATCCTATTGGAAATTTCTTAATTTTTTTATTGCGAGAGTTAGCAAATTTAATATACACTTACATAATCTTCTAGCCTGTATAAGGCAATCGTTACTGACTGATTGATCTATCAACACACAGCTCAAACCACTGAACGGATTGCGCTGAAATTCGGCACGCAGATAGTTATTATGACGTAGGTGGCCGATAAGAAAGGATTTTCCAAAATAAGGGGATGGACCGAATTAGGTATAAAAGCTGTATTTCAACAAAAATGAAATAGCTTAGGCCTGTACCAAAGCAAATATACATAGCGTTTTACGAGAATTAACCTCACATGTTAGTTACAATTTTTTTATTCGTTTTGTTTATAGAAAGAATTATTACCTAAATATTCTTTTTTCATACATATATTATTTGATATTCATTTAATATCAATGGCCGTGTGCGAGTCCGATAAATAAATAACAAAATTAAATCATTCGTAAGGAAACTAATATTAAAATAAAGATTAAAGGCTCGCACACACTACCGCGCATAATGTAGCGACAAAGCAAGATCTTAGTAAGAAGATGCGTTTAGTGTCTTGCCACACACCACTAAGCTGCGATTCATACGGTGCACGGAAAAGTGTGCCATCACCCTAATTCCATTTCAAAGCATTTGTATAAACAATATCTGTCAACATTACCCCACCAACTCACAAATTGTATTTAAATGTCAATCTTATGTTGAATACAATTAAAACTATATTTGGTTACTCTGTAGGTGTATGTCGTGGGTGTTCCGGAAATAACTTACTGTTTTCATCAATTATTTACTTTAAATAATAGTTCACCGTTATATACGACTCGCCCAACGTCACTTACATTTTCTTCGGTCATTTAATTAATAAATACCAATGAGATTTAAAGATAGGTACAATAGAGCGGCTATCAAAAGAAAAGTCATAGAATCCATTCCATGCCTCAGTAATGCCATCTATCTTTGAATAAACTAGACTAGACTGAGCGACTTTTGCCCACTAGGACATAAATGTCGGATTACGATTTTGATCGCAATGTCCTGTCTATTAGTATAAGTTAAAAGTCTTTGATAAATACCTATGAAAAAATATTTAAAAAATAAACTTGAAAAAGTTTAATGATTAGAAATTGATTTAGTTCCTACATTCTGCTAACTAATATTAAATGCTCTCTCATAATGTTTTAAAAAAACCTGTTTATATTGAAAACAATCTGTCATACAAAAAAAGTAATAAATTATTTTTATTTTAACCCAACACCGCATGTATTTGACATTCTAAAAATAGACCTCCTTGGTCTTGCGAAAGAAAAAAAAGAAAAATTAATTTCGTATAAGCACGATTGCGAGCGATGATCCGGGGCTACGCCCGCTGTATGTAGGCCACCAGTGACGTCACACCGTGATGACCCACTTCCATTGCCATTGAGAGATGCGCGTCAATGGTCCCCCCCCCAACCCCCTTGTGCAACAACCCCGCACCCCCCGGGAGAGCAGCACACGCGGCGGTAAAGGAGGCTTGTCAAAATTATTGGTTAAATACCTATTTTTAGAATCGTACAATTCCGTACGTTGCACATTCAGGAAATATTAATTTCTTTTTTCTTGTTTAAATTCCAAACAAAAGCTTTACTACTGATGCACAAGCATAAGAATAAAGCTTATGAAAAAGGGCTTAAAACCTGCAGACAACAAGCCAGAAAGTATTTAGGGAAGCCAGCCTGTTTCTTAAATACATATTAGTATTCAGAAACTGCAACCACGGTCTTTTTCAAGAAAAGGCTAACAAACATTTTAATTGAATAACATTTTGCCATGTTGACACATAATATAAGCCGTAAATATGTCCCAGAATAAATCCACAATCTGTCCTCGAGCTTACCGACCAAGCGAGCTTTCATTCAATCGCTCCATTCAGCGACCGCACACTGAACAGTGGTTCTGCATACAATTTTATCGACAAAGACTGCGGATATGCACGCTTCGCCGCACTTGGCTCTCACACTAGCGGCTCATCGCTCCTTTTGTACTCTTATATGCAACGCCGTTGACTTAGCTCTGAATATCATATTAGGATGATGTAGGATTAGGAATAGGCAGCTGATTATTTCTAACGAAATGCTGTGATAAATTGAGAGGGAATAATTACCAACCTATTCTTTGTAGTGTAATAACCGGTGGTGAATCTTTGAAGGTAACACTTGCGCCTATAGTGAATAAAAATAGCAAGCGAAATTTCTATAGTTACGTATTCGTCCAACGCAAACGCTATAAAAAGCAGCTATTTCAGTAATATATAACAATACCTAAAAATAACTTATAAATCTAAATATAGAAAAGAAAACCCAATTTGAGCTTCATTGTACGGACGTCACAATTTGTACAACTTTATTAATTAACCCTGTATTTATATAATATAAATACTTGTAACAATAATAGTAAAATAGCACATAGCCACAGTAGAAATATAGTTTTTTTTTTTTATCTCACTAGTGACAACGAGGCAGGCGGGAAGTGACTACCGTCGCCTATTACATAGACATTAGCAAGACCAGGTGGACTGCCAACGTGTTGTACACCATATTACATTGCCTTAAGGGCAAGGGCAACTGGCTCTCAAGTGCAACTGCCGGAACACACCAACAGGTGCTTGGCGACAGATTTTCAACTTGAGGATGGTAGCCAGCCAGTCGAGTACCACATAGTACCCTACCACCATGCTGTGGTTTCCTCACGATGTTTTCCTTCACCGAAAGCTCAAGCTCACTGTAGGATTCGAACCCACGACCTTCGCCGCGGTATCCGACGTCACTTACTACTGAGCTATCATCGCCTTGTATACTGTGACATAGCTGCATAAAATGTCTCAATGAATGCACACTAACAAAAGGCGTGGTACAATGACAAAAACTTTGCCCGTGCCTCTCTTAGCTGGCTTGCGAGCTATTCAATCAATTATTTATATCTAACGAATGACAAAGGCATTTTCAACCTTTGTACGGTAACTTTGAATTATGAATGCTGTTTTGTGCAGTTCTTTGTAGGTGTCTGTTAGGTTAATGGTACCAAGTACCGACAGTTGTTCTAGTTCCGTCTGAAGGTATCTGAATTATAAATGTTCTCCGGAGCTCATTAGCGATTGCGTCTTGAGGGATTCTTCATCGCGACAATGTTAATAGCATCTTGGACGTTACAGTTCTTTGTATAAACTTAGAGCTTATTATGAAGGCTCAGCCGACGCGAATCCTTTTTGCCTGTCACTTTTCCTATAGGTACATTCTGGCGTCTATTGTCGTTAAAATAATTCAGTGCAGATGCAAGATTTGGTGGTAGTCGGTAGAGTACAACTGATAGTTCTGTAATGTAGGACATTCTTCTGTTAGCTTTAGCCCGTTAACGCTTGTAGTCTTACTATTCCCTAAAGGCGATTTTAGCATTATCGCACTCTGTCCATAGAGCAAAATTCTGAATAAAAGAGAACCTACATGGTACCCTCTTTATAATATCATTGGTTCCTTCCTTAAAAAAATCTACGTTTAAGGATACCTCATTCTCTTTGATGAGCAATTAAAGTCCATAGATAAAATTAAAGCAATGTATTCAGGCTCTATTTCAAAATAAAGTGACATTTCTCTTCAATGTCAATGAATCTTTCGTTCTGTGTATGTTCTTGAAATGATAAAGTCTATATCTGGAAGATTGTTTATTGAAAGTGACTTAATTGTTAGGATGAATGTGAGTGCACGGTATGGATGTTAAATGTGAACTGGACTAAAAGTTGTACAAATTGTCATTATACTAAAGTAAATGCTGACCGCGACAAATGTACGGTCGTTGGCCCGTACACGTTCGCAATAGTTTTCAATGCCCAACTTTCTTTGTTAAAACACTCTTATTCATTGATCATCTCCGGTTCCAAAAGAAAGGCAGTAAAGGGACAGTTACTTGGCTCGATGATTGTAAATAAAGAGCGGTCAAGTGCGAGTGTAAGGACGCGCGAGAAAGTAACGTAGTGTACGTGCATACAATATGGTTGTAATCCAAATATAGAACTCGTATCGCGACGCGATTGTTACCTGCAGCTTGCAGGGATACTTTTATATTTGAAGTTAAACTTCTTTATCGACGTATGAGAGTTTTATAGCAATAATAATAAATTGTTTTATTCAGACAACTAGGCCCACTTGTTAGTATTACAATTTCTTAAGGACTATGTTAGTAGTTAGCAATGTTTAATAAAAATCGTCACGTTTTTGTGTTGCGCGCCATGTTAAGTATCAGTAAATTAAAACTAGCAATTATTAATTAATACCAATATAAATAAATAAATAATAAATATCCTCGGACATTTTTCACACACGGCTATCTGATCCCAAACTAAGCAGAACTTGTACTATGGAAACCAGGTAACTGATATACTGCATATACCTACAACTTTTTTTTTGTAAATAAATACATGTTCATGCACACAAATGTGTCCTGCATGGGAATCGAACCCACGACTTGCGGCGTGATAGGTAGTATATTAACCAACCACGCCAACCGGCCCGCCAATGTTAATCTAGTAAATAACGTTTTTTTATATACATAAATATTACTTATATGTATATAAAAAAAGTTTCACTTCTTACGTGTGTACACTAACTACTTAATTAATACACACACACACATTTTTTTATGTGAATACAACCAACGATTTTCTTTCGTTTATTTCTAGAGTTGAGACACTTACAATATCTTTAGTAAACACTAGAAGAGTGGCGATGTCATCGACCTACTACTACACCCACTCTCAAATATGATCAATGCGTTGAACGATGTCAACAATAAGAAAAATAAATGCAACAAATATCCCGGATTTAGTTAGCCATTAAAATTTGGCAATGGCGCGTATGTAGGTCAAACACGGCACCTCACAATGGCTCTATTTATATCATGTAAATCTAAAATAACGCACTAGTATTCCTGTACATCGGACGGAAATAAACGCTTCTATAGATATGTACCTATAGCAGATTAGTCCAGGAGTTTACATTGTAGTGAGACGGCCTACTTCACTTTAACTGCCGCGCGTCAAGCGATCGCCGTACAAAATACTGCGATTCATATAGAACACTATTATAGCCAATCACAAGCAGCCGTAGTTTACGTTTAACCAATAAGCATTTCGTCATAATGATGGAAGAGTGCTGTACTAGCCCTGAATGTAATATTTTTCGGCTTCTTCCATTAAAGAATAAAAAACAGTCCCAACTAAACTGGGTAATTATTATGATATAGCCTATTTTATAAACTTGTGTAGGGTTTATCTTGGGTTGATCATGCTGAGCAGCTTATATGATGAGAGCAACTCTGAAATGGTGAAAAAATGTTTTTTATATATTTAGGTAGAGCAAAGTTGTAGTTTGTTATAAAAAGTGTAAACTTACGTTTCATTTCAATCAAAGCACTGGAAACTTATTAATATTCTTACATTTAAATTGTTTTTATTTGTAGTTTTTATCAACTCTTCGTTCGTTCGTTTTTTGTCTTTTGCTATAAACCAAAACATTTACCATTATTTTTTTCATTGATAACTCTAAAGGTCGTCTAAAAGAGAAACAAAAACAAAGAAAAATGTAATCGGTTCATAAACAGATAAGAAAAAGGGGGTATAAAAGGTATTAATATACATTTATCCTGTCTTCTGCTTGAACTTAAAGTAGTTACCTCAAAATATTTTTGAGCATTTCAGCAGTTTCGCTTAACAAAACAGAAAAAAAAGATATATAGGTAGCATCTCGAAGTACTCATACACAATATCATAGAAAGCGTTTTAAAAAAAAAACAAATTCTGGTTTAATAATCGAACTTTACATACCTACCAACATAATAAAACAAATTACAATTATAAGCATGTCATAGCGAGTGTGTTCCCGCCCTTTGAGACCGTCGCTTCCACAACTATTCCCTCAGGGAGTGACCTTAATGAGCTTGTGTTCAAACCGCTCGCGACCAATATCATGACGTCATCAACAGTACAGGGTTTTATTTACAGATTATTAAAGAATTCACCAGCTTTCCTTCATAACTAGGGATTCCAAGGAATATAACGTAACCATAACCACCCTTTAGAGTCTAGATTTTCACATAACAAGTCGCATTAATATTAAATTATGAAAAGATTGACGATTTAAAATACTTGTAATGAGTTTAATAAAAATATTTTGGGTTTGAGTTTATAATAGTACTCGATTAAGTTCGAATTCAGGAAATAGTTTGCTTTTTGCATTGTTTTCAGAGCTTTTCTTGATTTAGTTAAAATTTGCAATTTATTTAATTGGTAAGGTTTCAAGTGGTAATCAGAAAACTCTCCTAAATTCGATAGTGATTTAATTTCTTAAAACATATCTTTGGAGCTATAGATTTTTCTTATAGAAACCTCTTATAGGGACCTAATAAGTTACATGCTACGAAATTCGTAGCAGTACCGTAGCAAGGTCTACGCAGCATTAATATTTTCGAGTATGGGCTCCTTTACTATGGTAGCTGCCTTATCAAATATTTAAAAAAAAGGAGTCTATGTATTATATCAGTCATCTGATTTCCATATTACAAGCTCTGCTTAGTTTGGGATCAAATAGCCGTGTGTGAAAAATGTGCCAGGATATTTATATTTTTGTAGATACTTATGAATACGCACAGTTTTTTGTCATCTCTTCTATTTACTTCATGTTATAGTAAAAACTTCATAATAATTTAGTTTGTTGAAATTCGTCTTGTAAATATACCACAGCAAACAAAACCTAGTACTTAACACAAAACAGTTATTGAATTTAACTATTCCAATAGAATTATTAAATGATAAACTAGAGCCACACTGCAGTGACAAACATATAATACAAAAATTAATAGGTAAAATTTTAAATTGAAAAACTATTTACGTAATTTGTTTAATTATACGAAAATATCAATTTAAATTCTCAATTATTGATTTACCTATACATTAATACTATAATACAACATTAGCTACGTAATAATCATTTATAAAATTAAACAGAACAATGAATCTTGAAACCAATTTCAAAGGATCATTGAAATCCTTGCATCCGTACATCTCTACATTAAACAAAATAGTTGAAACACGTTGTTTTTCATCACTACGCACGGAGCGGGGAGCGGGGAGCGGGGAGCGGGGTGAGGGGTGGGGGGGAGTGGAGCTGAAACCAGGTCGCTCCAGCGCTGCGCCAGCGGATCTGTGTCACCCGTGACGTCATTCGGAAACGGTCAGAACATGGTTTCGCAAGTTGCGCTTACGTGTTATCTACGAAAGTCGTCTCTTTACAACATCGATATGATTATGATCACTTATACTTATAGAGACTGTCAAAGTCTCGCGGGGTTTTTGTGCTACCATTTATAAGTGCTCTCGCTAGGACATTTTTGTGTCTTTGTATAATCTTTTTTAGATTTAGTGCAGCAGTTTTTAGCTTCCTCTTTAACAGTTGGTATCTGTAGATGTTCATGTATTTCAGAGTTACGAGTGAACCACGGTGCATTGGAAATAGCTCATTTCAGAATTGAAAAAAAAATGCTACAAACTTGAAATTTGACAGGTAGATAGGGAGTTAAGAAATTATTTTTGAATGATCAACCCCTAAAAGGTACCTACTCTAGAGAATGCGGATGATAACTCGAGAATAATATGAAGCGTTGGTTCCGATTATGCCGTTTACAAACTTGTTTGAAAACAAACAAAAGGATAGAAGTTTAGTCCTGCCTGCCTGTCAAATTATTAGTCCAATTGCTTTTTTTGAACGTAGGTGATTTTAATATGTAATAGATTTTGTTATGTAATAGATTAGGTAGCCATCAATAATGTGCACGACTATTTTCAAATTAAATCAAATCTCATTTATTCAGTTGAGGCCCTGGTAAGGCACTTATGAACGTTTACAATTGACTCTACCACCGGTTCGGAATACACTTAAACTTATACTAATATATTACATACTCTTTGCTTATACTAAGAAACTCAGCAAGGCAATTTCTTTTTTTTTTTTTTGTTGCTGGCAATCATCCTTTTAGGATATTTCTGCCAATGTCAAAGTATTTGAAATGGTCTTGGTCTATTTGTCACAGTTTTAGTATTTAGTCAATACAAAGTCTTTCAATCGCATACATTTTCTTCAGTTTCAATTTCTTCTTTTATGTTATAGTCACATTCTCAAACTCACTGTAATGTCCAGTCCTCGTCCATACATGTCCAGTCAAGCTTTAGTGAAATTGGCGGTTGTTCCACTAAAACATTCACGGACTTTCTGGGACAACCTGGAAAGTCACGATACACGCTTTCATTTCATTTCACTTCACTTGTGCACTTAGATTGATCATTATTGGATAAAACACCACCGAAATTATTCAATAAAACTCAAAATACACGAATTTAATGAAAATAAAACGAAAACGCAACGTCACTCTGCAAGTTCCCGCTTAGTCTTTTTTTTTTTTTTTTACTTTATGACAAAGAATTATTATTTAGGAATTAGTTTTTAGTTTCTTTTTTCTTTTACGATATTTCTGCCAATGTCTAAGTATTGTTTTTAGTTATTGTATCAGATTAAGTGAAGCAGTAATGCAGTTCCTAGAAGCCTCTACTATGCTCTCTCAAAAGTATACCAGTCTCTATCGACGTATAAAATTACAGATATTGCAATAGTCGTTTGTGATTTGATATAAGATATCAAATTTTCATTTTATTTAGAAAGATTTTCAGATGTTAATGAATTGTATTTAATTTGTACCGATTGTTTTTAAATAGGTATATGTACAAACTTTGGTTAGTTTGGGATGAGATGGCATTATATTCTAATTTATACTTGAACTAGGTACAAAAAAAAGCTTTAACCAAAAAATCTCCAGTAAGTTGCCGTGGCTCATTTTATACACCTGCGGTACCCTAATCCACGTCCGGTTATCTATTATTATATTAGGGCACAAACTATAATTTCCCAGAGCTTGGATACAAGCTATATAAGCTATAATGTTTACGTTTACACCAGGTGTCGTAGTTCCGGTACGTCGTTTGATCTGCGCGTACGCACCTCGTAAATTATTTATGGTAGCTTTTGTTTTTTTTTACCTTTACAAGATTTTTTGTCTATGTTTCTGCTTTTAACGTCTAAAATATTTCTGACCATTCGAATTGAGAACCTCATAATTTACTACGATGATATTGTATAGATAATTTTATTTTCAATCGCCAGCATGTTTTTTTTTATCTCGGTGCCGTTATTTCTATCATAGATACCTGGAGTAAATACAATAAATAGCACATAATTATGCTATTAATTCCAATGCTTTTAGGTTTAAGCATTCGTCTCCTCTACCAGACAATGTTGCCAAGTCTGTTGTTTAAAAACGAAAGTACCTAATCTAACCTAGACTATATCTAATTGTAAAAGAATACCCTGTCTGTCTATGCTAATGTCATGTACTTACGGGACAATAGTGGCCACTATTTGAAAGCAACTAAGATATATAATTACCTACGTCTAAATAAGCAATTGTAATTGTGTGGGGGAGTAACAGAGAAGTATTAGTATGTGTTGTTTTTATATGGCTAAAGAATCCTTGTTCGAATCGCAATACGCGCTTTTAAATAAAAAATATTCATAGACTTATTACGTGTGTACGTAATTATAACGCTCCTTTGGTATAGTAAAAGCAACGATAAAAGCTCATAAAGTTTCCTCTATGAATAGCGAGTGATAAGAACACGCCCATGTATGAGGTTATCGAACGCAACAATATAATGACTATCTAACAAACAAGAAACAAGGCAAAGGCATCGAATTATACAGCCAGCGTCGATGGGGATAGCGAGGATAGCAAAACCACCCGCGGCCAAGTCAAATTCGAAGTTCGAACTGAGGTGGAGCGCGATTGGCTTGCGCGCGTGACGTCAATGCCGACCTCCCGCCGCGCCCCGCCCGCCCCGCGCGCCCCCCGACGAAGGCCGCGCCACTCGCCGAGGAAAAATAATCACGATTTTCGGACGGAACGTTTTTTTTTCTTTTCTTCTCCACACTACGGATCTATTGTTCCACATGCTAAAATGTAGGTGACGGTGTTTTTAATGTGTCGATTCCAAATGTGTTAAGCACGTGTTGGTTGCGTTGTGCGCGAATATCTTGCTCAGTGGCGCGTATGTATACTTAACCATAGATAAACAATGTTAACATCTTAATATTGGAGCTTTTTGCTGGAGTAATCGTGAAAAAAGACATCACCTTGATTATTTTTCAGTTAAATGTAGCCGTGTCGTAACTAACGTAGATAACCTATCTACAATGACGCTGCATGTACTATTAAAGTATGTACCTATGGGTAATCGTTATTATGTTTCCAATATGTCTTAGTCTTAGAGAATCTAGCAACGGCTAGTTGACATGGAAGTATTGTTGGGTATGGGGTTTGTGAATGACCACATTGCTGTAATTTTCTTACATAATATAGGTACCTACCTATTACAAAAACTTGTTAAGTATTAGCTAACTCGCCCTAAATCTGAATAATTTCGTGTTACGTTGATTGTCCGTGATGAACTCCTAAACTAATGAACCGATTTTAATTAAATTTGTATGCACTGTGTGCAGCTTGGTCCAACTTGAGAGATTGTATACTTTTTATCCCGTCCCGGAGAAAAGATCCTTCGGGAACGCGGGTGAAACCGCGGAGCACAGCAGTAAAATATAAAAATAACAAATGATGACTAGAAAATTTAATTACATTATTAATGACTATAATAGATCTAAAAGTTCACAAGGTTCAAAGGCAAAAGGGTCTTTTTAAATATATTAAAGCTACGACCACATCGTAGTTATTTGTAATGTTTAGTACACGTGCACGCGATAGCAACAGGTAAACGGACGGTACATAATTTAATATCAATACGTTTTTATTTCGTAACTCAGGTTAAAACTAGCATAGGTCAGGTTAACGGTTACTATCGAATATGAATTTATTTGAGAGACATTTTATTGGGACATCCATGAGAATCTTTACAAATTGTTTTGCATTGCTAGTACCTACGCATCATTCCTGCAGTCCATGAAACACATGGAGGCTATTACCAGCGATCAATAGCCGATTCTTCCGACATATTATAAATGCTAAACATTTAGTGGATGATTGCTCAATAGCGCTGTAATTTCATAAAAATCGTTCAGCCAACTGTTTTTTTTTTAATGAAATTTACCTAGGATAAGATCACATACTTTTTGTCTAGAGATAACTTTAGAAACTTCGGTAATGCTGGTAAAATCGCTGGGGAAAAACTTGTTAGCTATAATTTTGAAACCTAATAACTTTATTACTGTAAAATTGGTCTTTCAAAACCTATTTTTTTGATTATCTCTACTAGGCAAGCTTTTATAAACTCAAGTTTCTACACAAGTATAGTTGACAAGTTTGGCTTTTACGGAGGTGTCCGACCAAATATTTTCTCGTCCGGCCTGTGCTTTTGTTAGGCTTTTTGTCTGGCTGCCGAAAGTCGAGGTCAAGTAAAACCGCGACTTCCCGGCTTTTAGGACATAGGTATGTCCAGCTTTTAGGATAAAATATCCGGTTAAATTAAGCGAGTCCGGCTTTTGTGTTTTTGGACCTGGCAGCCCTATACACAAGTACCTACTAGTAGTACTAGCACATTACCGTATGTGTCCGTCTTAAAATAAATCAGTGACAGCCCAATAAGGCGGCGGAATTGCCGGCTGCGTGTACGCATGGTTACAACTTCTCGAGCTACATATAGAGTGTGCCGAGTTATTTACGGTGTCTCTGATTCATGCCGTTAATTAGCTTATTCTGGACAAGCGGGGCTACCGATATGGACCATTCAAAATTACGTTTGCGTTTGTCTGTGTCTAGTACAGCAACAAAATATAAAATATTGTCAAAAACAGCAAAAATGTGCGTTCTTAAAATCTTTTCATGAGATTCACTTGTTAGTAAAAGTATTTTTTAGGTTGTTCAATCATTCTCTAATATAAACATTGAACTTCATCGATGATGATCATCAGAGTAGGCTATTGCCCTCGCACTATTTCAGTGCCTCTCACTCGCTTGTTTACTTTGGCACCGAAACGACTAAAGACCACTGCTCACAATCAAGCTTTGAAAAAAAAATCAAAGGCAGCAAGCAGCTGTCAATTCCATATTCGGGAATCGCCTGCAGTGACGTAACTTTTTGGCCACTTTTTTCATTAGCTTTCGTAACATAAACGTAACTAATAAGTACCTCTTTAAAATAATAAAGAGTCTTTAAAATAAAAAAAATACCGACACTGAAAAACCATAAATATATTTTTAATAATTTTTTTTTTAAATGTGTTTTTAATTGGCATTTAACGGGCGGGTGGTGCCGCGCGGGCTGCGACCGCGTCTCTACCAACGCGGCCCCGCCCCGAGGTTATTTAAATATACCATGACGTATCTATTACCGCGAGCACTATAACTACTAATACGTTTCCTTGATCCCCATCCGACGGTGCCCTTCCGCAATAAAAACACCACGACTTTTATTGACAATCGCGCGCTAAAAATAACACGTTGTTTTGCTGTAAGGGTGCGATTCGTTAGCACTTGTAAAGTTAGGTACTTTACTTATTCCAACGTTCGAATACACGCTAGTTGTTTATTAGTTTCGTTTTTTAATTAAAGTAAAAGCATGATATATTGCTAACCCTCAGTGGATTGTTATTCCTTGTGGAGAATATTATATTCTATACTAATGTATTACTACCTATGTAAAGTGACACATTGAACTTTTAATATAGCAATCATACAAAATGTTTTATTAACTAAAACTATTTTGTAATATTGTAATGATACATTACATAGGTACAGAGAGAGGTTTTTTAAAGATAAGAACAAAATATCACGCACGAGAGAATCTACTTCGTTTTCATGCAATTAATACGAGTATGGGGACTTTTTACGCGTCTCCAATGTACCACTGGCCGTAATAAAAAAGATTTATAGCTTTCTTCTTAGCCAAAACTGTAAGTGTATAAATTTAAAAAATGTTAAACAAATCTTTAACTAGTTAATAAAGCATTTTGTCGTATGAAATATGAACTTATGGTACAGGAAGTAGGTACTTCTTTATTTCAAAATTTAAAACTCCTACTTCGAAATTTGAAAATACATATTTGATATATTTTTTAATGTTTTTTCTTAGAAGATTCTTAGAGATTTGTCTTGCATTGTAATTAAATTATGGACAGACTATAAACATAATATCTCATAATTAAGTAATTAGATGTTCCGAATAAATTAAGGACGCTATTATAATGTTTTTCTTTACTAAATAGCTACATATACCAAGTATTGTCTACGTAGTGACTTTTCAACAATGGATTTCAATAAGAACATAAGATAATCATCATGCAAAATTCAGAACAGATTACAAATTCTTTGAAAAAAATAGGATTTTAACTAACGTTATTATTATTCAGTAATTTAACTGCATTTCATTACAAAAACTCATGTAAACCATGTGTAATAAATGATTAAATACGTATTCATTGGCAACTTCAGACTCTGGCTCTGGTGAGATTGTGCCCGGGATGCGAGCATGCGCGCGGCTATCGATCGTCTATGCTCACCAGAGATGACTTTCCGAGAGCGGACCGCGCCGAACATGCGTTTGAATTTAGAACTTCATATTTGTCTATGGCGTTGTGATTGAGCGCTGTATTATGGAAATAATATCTTTGAATAATTAACCATAGCCAAATTGTTTTAACGAATAGGTACCATGAAAATATTGAATGAAATGGCTTAGAACACTATTGATTTCTCGAATCTAATTCTAGATTACGATAAAAATGTAAAGAGCATAGTTTAGTTCAGTTTCTTTTGAATTAACGTTATGTACCTATATAAGTACGACTCTTGCACAAACCAAGGGCTGAATGAGAGAGCTACTCGTGAAACTTGTTGCGTAGAGTCGCAACGATACCTACGTCACAAAAAGCTTAGGCAACTTTCAACACGACGTCGTCTTAAATAAACATTCTATTTTTAAATTAATCATGTTCAAAAAAATGTGTATTGCATAAAAAACTGTTTTATTGTATTTTTTTTATTCTTGATAAGCTTGTGTTTGACCGCAATCTCACGATGGTAAGTGGTGATGTGGCCGAAGGTGGTAAGCACACAAAGCTTAGATGGGAACTGGCTCTCAAGTGCAGCTGTCGGAACACACCGATAGGTGTTTAGCGACAGTTTCAACTTGAGGGTGGTAGCCAGCCAGTCGGGTACTACTAAGTACCCTACCACCGTGCTATGGTTTCCTCACGGCGTTTTCCTTCACCGAAAGCTCAAGCTCATTGTCAGATTCGAACTCAAGACCTTCGCCGCGGTATCCGACGCTACCACTGTGCTATCATCGCCTTAAAAAGTAAGGTATCTAAGTAAAGTATCTAATTGTTAGTAGAGCTAGGTTGGTACCTACAAAATACCTTAACGTGAAACTTGGGCGCACCGTTATTCTATAATGATGATGCAATAATTCAGTACAATCAATCATCCATAAACACGGTAATAAGATGTTAATATTTATTGGTTGCATGGTGCATTGCATGCCCTGCCCCATGCCTGAAACGTAAAGGTACCTACATATACCTATGTACCTATCAGTACATAGGTATGTGTCGATTGCTTTATGATACGCACGCCTAATCGCTGTTCTTACATTTGCTCCTTTCATTTACAAACTAAACTCATTAAAAAAAAAATATTATCAAATTAGTCTAGTCTATGCCAATGATTCAGGAAAATAGTCGTCCCTACTATTTATGGCACTGGCCCTCGGAACAATGCACTGGCCACTATTTACGTTGAAAACCAGCAAAAAAACTTTGACAAGACAAAATTTCTTCTTTATTTTCTTTACAAACTAAACTCATTTAAAAAAAGATTGAATTAGTTTGTTTCGTCAGCAAGAAGATCTGCATCATGCTGTAAAGCATTAGTAGTCGAATGTCGTGTGGGACTTTAATCCTACAAAGCTTTCAGTAAAGGGAAACATGAAAAAACTATAGCACCAATTGAAGGGTATTTCTAAATGGGGGATTCCTTCCTGAATCGTTTATTATTTAATCCTAGAGATTATTATTTGATGTTATAATCGTCTTACAGCCGGAGCGTATCGCGTGTACCATCTTACTATTTTAAATGTGAATGTGTTTGGATGTGAAGATGTTTGTTACTCTTTTACGCAAAAACTACATAACGGATTTTGATGAAATTTGGCACACAGGTAGATCATATCTTGGAATAATGCACAGTATACTTTTATACACGGGCATAACCGCGAGGGACAGCTAGACGCTAATGTATTGTAATGTGTTGTAATTTACCTATAGCTTATGTGTTTTTTCGTAGTCTTTATGACAATTGAGGATACGATCTACCTGTGCGTCAAGTTTCATCAAAATCACTTCAGCCTTTCTTGAGTTATAAATGGTGTAACTAACCCAACTTTGTTTTACATATATCTACCTATAGATTAGGCGGGATTCGTATTTTTAAGAAACAAGTAAACATATTGATAGTTCGATCGATTTGATACAGTCATGAAAAACAGATCAATAAATTCAACTAAATGTAAATAAAACTATGAACTATGAATCAACATGCAAAAATTTTCCTTAAAAATTGCTTTCGAAGATTCCGAGAAATGGTCACAAGCGTAAACACTTGATGTAGGTACCTATGTGGAATATATAAAGGGCGCTTTACCACCTTCTACCACATCACTTACCACTGTGAGATTGTGGTCAAATACAAGCCCAACTATAATAAAGCCTATATTCAATAAAAATTATCTAACACTAACCAGTGTATAAAACACCTAAAAATACTCGTAAATAAAACAGTGTAAAATCCATTTTATGATTTTTAATTGACAATTTAACAACAAAGAGTAGATCTTTTGACGGTGTATATTTATGACGTCACAAGTATTTTATACAAACCGCCATATCTGTCATTTTGACATTTAATAAAAAGAAGCTGTTTTGATAGAAGCTAATGAAGATGTGTTTGTGTTACAGTGTGCAACTTCATAGTGCACGAGCGATGCGTGGGTCAAGTAGTAACGCCGTGCTGTGGGGTGGCGCCGAGCCTCATCAAGGTAACCATCTTTATTGTCATTATTTTTTATACCATAAGTCCATTGATATCTAAAAACTAAAGATAAACAATCCCAAGCAAAAGTTCTCTCAAAACTGTCTCAAATTGTGTTGGTTTATTCACAAAGCTCATCGACGACTCATACCTGCTAGCAAAAATATATTTTAAACGAGCACTGAGGCATGTTTACCGTCGGAGCGTTCGATGCTACTAGATTTAAAAGACCACCCAAACGTTCGAGTGGGTAGACATTCGGTAAGGCCATTTTTTGTCGCTGATTGTGTATCTTTAGTTATTAGATATCAAAGCATAAGTCTGAGAACATATCAGGTTAGTCACCTGATGGTAAGTGACTACCGTCACCTATAGACATTAGCAATACCAGGGAGATTTCCATAGTGTAGTCGACCTTTTTAAGCTGGCTCTCAAGAGCAACTGCCGGAATATACCAACAGGTGCTTGGCAACTTGAGGGTGGTCAGCCAGTGGAGTACTACACGATGTTTTCCTTCACCGAAAGTTCAAGCTCATTGTAAGATTCGAACCAACCTTCGCTTCGGTATCCGACGTCGCTACCACTGAGTTATCATCGCCTAAAATCAGATACTTTACAGATCCAAGATCCAATGAGATAGGTCGGATTAGGTCTAAAATTCATGACAGTACTTAGCTACGGGAGGCTACGCATGATGTGGAGCTACGGCTACGACTTTAGCTACGGCCTACGAATACCCTAAGCTACGAATGCGATATTGAATCCTGAAGCATGACAGTGGGTCTTAAAATCTCATTCCATGGGTTGAGAGAGCTGGCCAAGACTTTAGCATGGGCCATACTAGCCCACTAAAAGTAAGATGACCCACCTAAAAATCTAAGTTTTTATCAAAAAATCAAAATCAACACTAATTTATTCAGATTAAGGCAAGGCAAGGCTGGTAAGGCACTTTTGAACGTTAGAATTGACTCTAAAACCGGTTCGGGTTACACTTGAACTGAGAAGACTCCGACAAGGAACTCAGCAAGACATTTTTTTTGGACGGACGGGCCGGTTCGCGTGGTTGGTTAACACACTACTTATCACGCCGCAGGTCGTGGGTTCGATTCCCAAACAGGACAGACATTTGTGTGCATGAACATGTTTGTTTGTCCTGAGTCTGGGTGTATTAGATTTACAGAAAAAACAATAGTAGGTATATCTATATATCAGTCATCTGGTTTCCATACCACAAGCTCTGCTTAGTTTGGGATCAGATAGCCGTGTGCGAAAAATGTCCCAGTTATATTTATTATACTTAAGTACATATATAACAAGTGTTGGTGTATTTGTGACAGAACCCGGTGGCTCACTGCTGGTCGGAGCCGACGCACCACAAGCGGAAGTTCTGCACGGTGTGTCGGAAGCGACTAGATGAATTGCCAGCCTTACATTGCATGAGTGAGTATACGCTTTTTTAAGTATTTTCAAATGTTTTATCTAAAAAATAATTTATTGTTTACTGTTTAGGTGGATCCTGCATAGGGTATAATGTGTAAGATTTATAATTATTATTTGCTAGAAGAAATGATAGTTCATAACTGCATATACAGGGTGTTCGGTAAGTAGTACGACAAATTAAAGATGGAGATAGGTTTACGGGTCACCTACCAACTATAACAATTTTCAATATTTTGATATTTCTATGAATTTTTAATATTTATATCTCCAAAATGGTGTCATTTTTACTAAGGTCATTTCTGTATATGTTGGTAGGTGACTCGCCCACCTATCTCCCCCTTAAAGTGTGTCGTACTACTTACCGAACATCCTGTATAACAATAGTATATTTTAATACAGTTGCTCAAAAACTGGTGTATTACAGGGACGTATAGCGTTCGGGATGTGGGCTATTACATACTAGTGCTTTTTTTTTACCTTTACCGAACTAGTGCGTTCTCTTTCCCAACTGTCAAAATAATGTCTATTAAAAAGAAAAACCAACCATGAAGTTTTTACTAAAGAGTTTTTGTGATTCATACAAATACGTATATTTCTAAAAAGAAGCAACTAATTTATTTCAATATCAGATTTAATTGAATGAGTTAGGTTAGGTTTCATTTCATTTCATCTCATCTCATTAAATTTCATTTTCATTTCATATCAATAAAAAAAAATTACTGAAGACTAAGCTGTATGGATAGTTCCCTTTGGGCGAAGAAAAAAAAACTCTGCTTATATTCTACGGTTGGCGCCATTTTCCAGAAATTTTCTTTGCAAGTTTAGTTGTTTGTTGCACAAAATGAGTAATTTCGACCCTATTTTTTTTTAATTAACACCACCGGAATCACTATAATTGCACAAACATTGTATCACAAATAAACATGAACAATCATACGAAATGAATAATAGTTTGTCTCAAACAGTAAATATGCAACCTAAAACTTCCCCAGTAAGTTTAAAAAACTGTACCAATTTCAATGTACATGTGTACTATAACTTTTATAAGAAATAAATTATTAGTTTATTGTGTTTTTATTATTTTATTAAATTGCTTCATTTTTCGCAACTGTATTAAAAATAGTCGTTCAGTACACTTGCGGAACCGTCATTGCAACTTGTTCCCTTTGCCTACCAAAATGGGTGAAGAAAAAAAAACTCTGCTTATATTCTACGGTTGGCGCCATTTTCCAGAAATTTTCTTTGTTTGGTAGGCAAAGCTTAGTCTTCAGTATATTTTTTTTATTGATATGAAATGAAAATGAAATTTAATGAGATGAAATTAAATGAAACCTAACCTAACTCATTCAATTAAATCATTAAATCTGATATTGAAATAAATTAGTAGCTTCTTTTTAGAAATATACGTATTTGTATGAATCACAAAAACTCTTTAGTAAAAACTTCATGGTTGGTTTTTCTTTTTAATATTTTATTTTTAATGTCATTATTTTGACAGTTGGGAAAGAGACGCATGAGTTCGGGAAAGGTAAAAAAAAAGCACTAGTATGTAATAGCCCACATCCCGAACGCTATACGTCCCTGCAATACACCACTTTTTGAGCAACTGTATTAAAAAAGAGTTTTTCGTTGATAATTTGGCCATATGAAACAAAACTTTACAGTTTTGTTTTATAAATAGTAAGCTTTATAAATAAAGAACTGCAATAAATACTTAAGTGAGATAAATCATAATATTGTAGGCTAAACACAATCTATAGAAGATGTATTTTGTGTGAGCTAGAGCCCATTTCACAAAATCAAATAAATTCTCAATAGTTTTACCGATTTTTACTTCAGTTGATGATAACTGTTCAGTTGAATTAACTTATCAAATGTATTTTAATAGTCATACGTTTCATTCTCCTTTTATATTTAAAGTATCAATAATTTACAATTGTTTATAGTAAGTAACCTGCGAACCATTAAATCAAATGTATTTATGTCATGTACAAAAACAGAAACAAGATATAAATCCCCTTGTATAAAAGAAATAGTTATTGAATTTCTTTTGAAGGAGTTCTGTAATAGACTTAGTTTTCTAGTGCTAAAACTATGAGTGTCGCTCCTAAGAAACATATTTATTTATAAATTTGTACTACTATTATATTTTGTGGTAAGTGACGTCGGATACCGCGGCGAAGGTCGTGGGTTCGAATCCTTACAATGAGCTTGAGCTTTCGGTGAAGGAAAACATCGTGAGGAAACCACAGCACGGTAGTACTCGACTGGCTGGCTACCACCCTCAAGTTGAAAATCTGTCGCCAAGCACCTGTTGGTGTGTTCCGGCAATTGCACTTGAGAGCCAGTTCGCCTTTAAGGCATTGTAATAAGGTGTACAACACGTTGGCAATCCCCTGGTGTTGCCAATGTCTATAGGCGACGGTTGTTACTTACCATCAGGTGACCCGCCTGCCTCGTTGTCATTTGTGACATTAAAAAAAAAAAAACTATTCCATAAGTGATTGATGATGGATATGGTGAACAGTATGCGAATACTACGTACACGGTGAGTGCGTAGACTTCGCGGCGGCAGACTGCAAGGAGAACGCGACGTACTGCGCGGGCAGCGAGCCGCGCCATGTGCACCACTGGCGCGAGGGCAACCTGCCACCCAACTCCAAGTGTACCGCCTGCCGCCGCGCTTGCTGGTCCACCGAGTGCCTCACCGGCTACCGGTGCGAGTGGTGTGGCAGTACTGTGAGTCACTTACCTATTAACTACTGCACTCAACAACACACTTGGATCAATCTTATCTTACTAATATTATAAATGTGATAGTATGTTTGGATGTGTGTGAACATGTGAAGATGTTTGTTACTCTTTCACGCAAAAACTACTGTATGGATTTTTATGAAACTTAGTACACAGGTAGATCATATACTGGAATAACATATAGGATGCTTTTTATCCCGGGAAAATATAAGATTCCTCAGGAACTCGGGTGAAACCACGGAGGACAGCTAGTCTATATTATAAAAGAAAGTCTACTCAACAGTCTAGTCAACTATTTATAACTCAAGAACGGCTGAACAGATTTGGCTGAAAATTAGTGGGGAGGTAGCTTAGAACCAGGAGACGGACATAGGATTTTTATCCCATTCCCGTGAATAATGAAGAAAATTATTTTTGTCATACATTTTGTATAGAACAACTTTTTGACATGTCTCGAGATCGGACTGACAGATGGTTTAGTTTCACAATAGGTAGCGCTGGAATCGGGTTCTAAGTTTTATTTTAGGGCAGGACAACGTCTGCCGGGCCCACTAGTCGGCCTTGCTAGTAAACACTGTTCATGCAAATAGCTATGAGTTACGTCTACGTCACCCCAAGCTACAACCTTCAAAATGACCTATAGATTTTTGGAGAAGCTTCGAGCCGATCTGATAATGTTCAAGGTACCGAATGCTTACTGAGAATTGGTAATAGATTTATCACTCCACTATCATATAAATAGGACAAAGGCGGCAGAAAGCCTCATAAAATACCAAGGATGAAATAATAGTATAATTTGTATACCAGTGTCACGCCGGATGCCGCGCCCTAATACCAGAAGAATGCAACTTCGGCATGGTGCAGCCGATATTCCTGCCTCCGTCGGCGGTGTCGATCCCCCGCACGGAGGTGCCCATGGAGGCCATCATCGGGGTGCACGTGCGCCCACCGCCCTCGCAGCGGGACTTCGGATGCCGTAAGTCTCTGTTTCACAGCATTTGGCCCAAGCGTCGCCCGCGCCGCATCGCTTTTGGCCCTTTACATGTGCCTCGCAATTCGCGGACCAGCTTGGTTAGTTTAGGCGTTGCTTGCTCGTAGCTCTTGATCTATCAGCTCATTTATCACTGCATACGCGATCAGATCTTTTTCATTTTGTCTTCACTGTCGCGTCGTTTAAATCAGTTAGATCCTCCCAAGATTTATGCAGCGTATTGCATCAACTGTGTAACACGTTTTTTGAGATCTTAATCCAATTTTGATACGTTTGATTAAAATATCTGATCGCACATGTCGGTAAGCAATTCGAAGTGAACACCATAGAAATTGTTCGACATTCCAAATTTGGATACATGTACAAAGCACGTAGAGGCAAAGCGAATCGCGCGGCACATGTGCGCGTGGGTAAAAGCGAGCGGCGGCGGAGCGTGAGCGGTGTGTTTGGGGCAGCGCGGGAGCGCCGGTCGGGCTCCGCAGGCTGGGGGCCGGCGCGGCTGGTGACGCTGGCGCGGCGCCTACTGCCCGCCGCCTGCAGCCCGCACGGTGGCGCCTCGCCCCCCTACTCGCGAGGTATACCACCTGTACCCCCCACCAACACCACCTCGCACGTACATCCTATATACCTATGACTGTCTACTTTTGCTGAACTATCTGATGTTTGGACGAGGTTAGCATCATCTCCACGTGGTTTAACTTGGGGTACTAATCTAAGGCAAATTAGTTCCACTATTGCAGACTTTCCTGTTGGCTCGCCATGTCAGTTGAAATTCATTAGTCCATCAATAGCCCGTTCTATTCTCAAGTAGCTGGTAGTTCAGCAAACGTCAGCATTCTTAGAAGCTTTTGCTGTACTGCTTTGTATCCATGTTCTCACACATTAATCATATCTGTCCAGATTCATGATTATTCTGTTTTCGCTTTGAATTCGACACCGATTTCTACATATAACAAAGCCATAACTTTCTTCAGCCTGATTGTGCAAGCATGACGAATATTAAACGCTTATTTAAAACTTCCAAATTAAATAACTAAAACACTATCTAGGCGCACACTCGAATACTAATATCGGCACATATCTTCTTTCATACCTTTCAAAGAGTATATCAATTCAATTATCACATTCGCTTTAATATCCATTCGAATTGTCCAATTTCATAAAACTACAGAACTACTTATGGAAATTATAACATTATCAAAAGTTTACTTCCGCATAATATTAATTTGAATTTCAACAAAATTGGCATTATTTTACTTTGACAAAATTTGATAATAATCTCTCATTGGTAGCTTATATAATAGGAACATTGTAAAACGCATGCGTAATGCAACAATTCATCATAAAATTAGAAAGTCTTGTAGTTTAATGAACACCCAAAGTTTATTTTATATTCTCTAATTATCACTCCCCAATTGACATAAACAACAGTAAGCCGACCATCCTCAAGAATACTCATGATGTAGTATTCCAACGGCGCCGCGGCGCTAAGGTAACAAACATACGAACATAATCACAATTTATGTACCGCCGTAGATATGTGTCATAATATGTATGCTGCTAGTATCCAATGCCGCTTCAATATGTCTCAGGTGAAACTAGCTCTTGCCTTTTTCTGGAGCTCTGGTACTTCGACTATGGTATTGAACTAAATACTTGATGGGATCTGGTTTCACTGAGACTATGATGTGTGTTTTAAAAGTTGTATGATATGCAGTAAAACGGACCAACCAATTTATTTATCATACAACTTTTTAATGGGTATTGTAAAACGGTTCCACATATCAAATTGAACTTACAGCATATTAAATGTCAAATTGTTATCTACTTTATCAAACTTCAGCAAAATGTCGATAGATATGTGGAAGCAACCTAAAACTATGTAATAAAAATAAACTAATAAATTAAAAATTAATTATGTGTAATAGTAAATAATTTAGAATAAAGTGTGCCCACATCCCCGCTTTTAGGATACCTAAATATTATAATTAAACTAGATAATAAATAATACGAATATTTAAACTAAACGAATTGTGTAATTCAAGGCAGAAGTTTAAAATTAATTTGGGAAAATATGATCTAAAAGAACATAGCAAATTATTTTTGGTGGGAGTCGAATTCACACGTAACTGAATTCGATATTCCACGACCTAGAACTGCGAATTTTGCTTTTAAAATAGCCTATATCTGCTAAACATCATAATTAACCAGATTATTGGCATGATGAATTTCAAAATGTTATTATGAGAACCGATAAAGAATCATAATTAATCGAAATAATCATAATATACACGCGAGGGCAAAGCCCGGGGTGTCTGGGGGGTCGCATGTGAGCGATACGCGGTGTTGCAGCGCGCAGCGTCAGCGAGGAGTTCAGCTCGGGCTGCGAGGGCCGCTCGGGCTCCGGCGGGGGCTCCACCGGCGCACCCGCCGACCAAGACCACAGGCCTGACCATAAACAGCACAGAGACCGCACGCCTGATGATAGGGATGAAGGTAATTATCAACACCATGACCTTTGTTATTTCATGGTTTAGGTATCTTTTGATGTAATTTTTGATTTCCTCCAGAAACCTAAGGATGTTATTACTACATTTCTGTTTGTGTGTTTCGGCAGTTGCACATGAGATACCACTTTAGAACCTTTAAAGGCATTTTAAAAAGGTCGAAAACACATCGGCAATTCCCCTGGAATTGCTAATGTCATGTCTAATAGGCGACGGTAGTCACTTACCAGGTGACCCGGCCTGGTCACTGGTGGTATAAAAAAATAACAATGCAAAAACTATTAACTGTAATCAAAATAGATATAAAACTATCAGTTAGATACTTAGGTATTCTTTGAGAAATCAAATAAGCGTTTATAAAGTTTTACAAAAATATATTGAATGACAATATGCGAATAAACCCCAATCACCCAACAGAAGTAGTAAAAGTGTACGACGGCGAGGCAGCCTGGTCACGCCGCATCTACCGGCCGGTAGTGGTCGGCCGTAACTGGAACGAAAGGGAGCTAATATCGGCCGCACTGCGAGCATTCCACGTGGCCAGAGACCCCGAGCAGTTCGAGCTGACAGACGCTCTGGCCGGCGACGAACCGCCACTCAAAGATCCAACACCACTGGCCCGTGTTACCAGGCTGCCGAATAAGAGACCCGCGCTGTTTTTGCGTTTCAAGTAAGTCAGAGAGATCAGGGTTTAGCTACAGATAAGGTATCAAGTAACATATAACAGGTTAAATAAGGACTTGTGTCAATATCCAGCATTTACTCCATATCTATAACACATCATTTTAATAAATATTTTGGCTTAAATATCTAAGCTTGGCTTAAAAATCTATTCTAAATCTATGAAGACATCTTAGAAAAATCAGCGAGAAAAGCTATAAAGATGAACGAACTAGAACCCGTAGTGTCTTCCAACAGGGAACCAGAAACAGGCGGCGGTGAGGTCCGCGTGTACCCAGGTCGGGTGGCGGGCGCGGGAGAGACCTTCGTGACGGTCTCGTGTAACGGAGAGGACGCCGTCGCAGACCTCATGGCCTCGGCGCTCGAGCGGTTCGGCCTCGACCCCACGCGCGCCATACACGACTTTCGATGCTCGGAGATCTTGCTCGATCGTGGTGGTAAGTTGGAATCAGGAGATTATTTTTAAATACTAGCCAGTGAGCTACAGAAATTTTAAGAATTTTCAACTTTTTTCAGTTTGTGAACTTTTTGCCTATATCACCAAATTATTTAGTCGTCTGGTAAGAAATTATTTTATATGGCGTCATGGGCTACACAAATGATTTAGTGTCAACTAATCGGGCTTTCAAGTACCTACACAAAACTTTGAATATGTGCGAACCTTTGAACGTATGACAAATGATTTTTACAACCAAAATGAGCAACATATCTATGCCAACACTATCCATCTAGCTAGCAGAGCTACGTTTGTCCTTAAACGTAGTGGATGTTGTGTGACAGTGTCAGAACGAGTCCTAGAGGAGGAGGAGCGTCCGTGGCGTATCGTGGTGCGGCTGGCGAGGGAGTCGGTGCGGCGCATGGAGCTGGCGCGGTTCTACTTGCAGCCGCGGCGCGACCCTCACGGGCCCACGCTCGCGCTTTTCGTCGCGTCGCTGCCTCCCGGACTATCCGAGAGGAACTATGAGAACATACTCGTAGAGTTTTTGGGCACCGGTTCGTAATATATTGCTTCTTTTTGGAACGAAGTTCTTTTACGCGGCTTACAGTAGAGTGAAGGGGCAGAAATCGTCACGTAAGAAAAAAGCGTTATGTCGTCTACCAGGATCTTAGAAGTTTAAAGGAGTAATTTTATAAAGGTAGTTGCGCAATCTCGTAGCACTGGTAGCTTCGTAGCTCACAGTCCGTAGCGTGTTGTGGCGCTGCCTACAGCGCACTTGTTCGTGACTCTCTCTCTCTCTATTGGTGATTGTAAAAACGAAAAAAGAACCTGTTCCTGACAGGGTTCCCCCGACTGCACATTTATTGTTTTTGGAGCTGGTGAAGCAGAATCTAGAAGTAGGAAACAATATGGAGTTTATATAATGAGATCAACTGATTTTACCCGCAATTATTTACATTCAGTTTTGTTTTCTATATGTTAAAAAAGTGTGGAACAACGATACCTACCTACCGTTATAAATATTTATTTTTCAACATAGTGTCAAATAAGTTTTTAAGTAAGTTTGTACGTATGTCCAGAAAACAAGTTCACATCAATCGGGCCCATATACTACGAGTACGGGTCGATGGTGATCACATACGAGGACGCCAGTAAGGCGGTGCGCGCGCTCTACGCTCTCAGAGAGGCCAAATATGAAGATAAGCATTTATTAGGTAAGTAGTATTACGGATGGGCATTGTCTATGAGATTTGGAAGTTAACAGTTCCAAGAATAGAAAAAATACTGTAATATAATCGAATATAATCGTATGGAGAAGAGAGACTGTATCACAGAAAAACGCCAATTTTACTGAATGCTAATATAAATGTGGTGGTGTCCAGTGATGCTGCTACCCAGCATCGAACCATCTATGGTACCAGCAAACGTGAAGCCGCTGCTGGTATTCGTGAACGTCAAATCCGGCGGCTGCCAGGGTCTGGAGCTCATCTCCTCCTTCCGGAAGCTCCTCAACCCTTACCAAGTGTTCGATCTCGAGAACGGCGGGCCTTTACCTGGGTAAGTCGCGATTGTGATCTCTCTTTTAAGTAGGCAATCTATAAATCACACAGGCTAATTCCTTTGCAATTTTTGACAGAGAATCACAAAATAAGCAAAATTATTTGCTTCTCAATTAAGCATCTCTGAGCATGCAGTAAGTAATTCCTCTTTGAGTGACCCGAATGTCGCAAAAATATTCTGTTACCAATAATCAAAATCCTTCTGACTAACAGTTTTATCCATTGCATTGTATGTTCGATCGTTTTTCGCAACCGCACCTTACGAACACAATTAAAAAACAAACGTCGTAACCACGTGACTAACAGTATTGAATTATCATGGTCCATGTACTCATGTACAGGCTGTACGTCTTCCGTCACATCCCCAACTACAAGATACTGGTGTGCGGCGGCGACGGCACCATCGGGTGGGTGCTCCAGTGCCTCGACAACGTCGGCCAGGACTCGCAGTGTTCCAATCCACCCTGTGCCATCGTACCACTCGGCACTGGTAAGTATCTCTACACCCTTGTGTGTGACCGTTGTCTTTCTACTTATAGGCATAGGTACTTACATCATTATAGCTCAAATCGACTTCTGTGATTTTGTCATACGACGAATATGTCAAGAGATGGGCAGATGCAAAAAGAGCCGACTATATCGATGAGAAGAATAAAGTCCAGTAGCTCTAGTAACATCATACGTACATATTAGAATTTGATTATCATGCCGTGATCATTTTTTGAAATCTTCTGTTTGAAATTGGCCTAAAAAAGAAGTGAAAACTTAAACGTTGTGCATTTTTGAATATTTTGGAATGGTTTATTTATCAGTATAAAAGTAACTATCATTTATGTGGTAAAATACAATATTCATTTATTGCGCTATCGTACACAAACATGACAATTTATATTACATAAGACCGCCGGCGCGGTAGAAAGAGAGGGGGATATTACTTCCTCTCCTACGCCGCGCCGGCGGTCTACTCTCCCACCATCTCACGAATTTTCGTACAGGTCACGTGTCCTGACGCGAGTTTAACATTTTTTACCCATCCCAAAAAGTGCACAATGCCGCTAAAGAAGTTTTCACTTCAAAAATATTCCACGTACCTTGGCAACCTGCAGGTAACGACCTCGCCCGCGTCCTCCGCTGGGGCTCTGGGTACACTGGTTGCGAGGACCCGCTGTCCCTGCTGCGTGACGTCATCGACGCCGAGGAGATCCGCCTCGACCGCTGGACCGTCGTCTTCCACCCAGAGGATAAGCAGGACGAGCCCAAGGAGCTCTCCAAACAACTACCTGGTTAGTGGACCACTTTTAGTATATCTTAATATTCCGTCTCACGTTGTTTGTCCGCGATGAACTCCTAAACTAGTGAATCGACTTTAATGAAATTTGCAAACTGGGCCAACTCGCCAAATTAAAAAAAAAACCCTTGCGCATTTTAATTTTTGGGCGGATTTTTACAATAATCCTGAGCATTGTTAATACAAAAAGCATGTAGCGGCATAAATACCAACACTTATCTACTATTTGAAATAAGTTAGGCTGTTATGAACGGTGTTGGTACTAAAACACTTATATTAAGCCGCACTAGATCTTAGATTTAACCATAAACATAAGCAAATTCTCTTAAAAACAAATTGGCAACTAAATCGTACTAATAAAACCACAGTGTTACCAACATTAGTGGTGACTGTAGTACCTCACCTTGCAGCATCTGTGACCACAGGATCGCAGAGCGAGGACAACTCGCAGATACTGGTCATGAACAACTACTTCGGTATCGGGATCGACGCGGACCTCTGCCTCGACTTCCACAACGCGAGGGAGGAGAATCCTAATAAATTTAATAGCAGGTTAGTTTTGTTGACACTGACCGACGGTTACTGGTAGTTTAGACAACCATTAAACTAGATAAAGTATGGAAAAAACTTTAATTTAAAACGCCTTTATTATTTTTGTATTACTTTAAGAATAAAATTATCAAACATTTGAAAAAAAAAGCCAATATAGTCAGATGTTCCAAATATATTTAAAAAATGTAACCTTGCTGAGTTTCTTGCCGGTTCTTCTCAGTTGAAAGCTGACTTCCGAACCGGTGGTAACTTCTGTAATTCGACCTTCATAAGTGCCCTTCTAGTGCCCCTGAATAAATGGTTTTGACTTTGACCTTCACATGCGCTTATGAATCTAATCAGATTTATTTATGATTATGCTATTTTGATGCCATTTCAATTAAAAACAAACTCTAGAAATATGACAATTGTTTTTAATAAAGTGTTTTCACCAAAATACGTAATTGATCCGCTGATATCAATGGATGGCATGTAATTTCTATTCATTCTTATCCTATTAAGACAAAATGGCGGCCTAACAGTTATCTTCTTTGTTGAAGCGCTTTGAAAATCATTTTGATGAACAGAAGAATGACAGGCGACGGTAGTTACTTACCATCAAGTGACACGCCTGCCTCGTTATCACTTGTGGTGTAAAAATCAGTAGAATGTTGTACAAAAGACATCGGCGACACCTTCCAGGTTGCGTAATAAGGGTGTGTACGTGAAGATGGGTCTGCGCAAGATGGTGGGACGGAAGATGTGCAAGGACTTGCACAAGGCGGTCAAACTGGAGGTGGACGGGAAGCCAGTCGAGCTGCCTGCTGTCGAGGGCATCATCATATTGAATATACTCAGGTAAGGGTCCGAGAAGAAAATGAAGAATTATGCACTAGCCAGAGATCCCTGCACTATAGTTCGTAAAATATACCTTGATGACCTTTCAAAGTCAGAGTTAGATGAAAATGAACCTTATTCTATGGCAATATTGTGACACTTTAATATAGTTAATATTTTTGCTCCAAATATCGCACGGCTCATCAATAAAAATACAGCTATCAGTTCTATTCGTTCAAACAGCTAAACACACATAGAAGATTTGTTACTCTATCACATACACACACATTCATTCACATATTTTATTAACTTTACTACATTTTTTTTATCATTATTCTGAATAGGGATGTTGCATATATTCAATAAATTATCTAAAACTAACCGGTGTATAAAACACATTTTTAATTACCAATTTAACAACAAAAAGTAGATCTTTTATTGATGTATTAAATTATTATCTCCATATAAACTATCGTTTTGACATTAAAATTTAATAAAAAGAAGCTGATTTGATATGTCAGTCAACATCCATATTATATCCATTTATAGGAAGAGCGAGTCTCCCACGATACAGGATGAATTATTGGGGCTCAGCGAAAAAACGAAATGTATTTTTCACTCCTCTTGCTCAAAAAGACCGTCATTGTAGCGTACCAGAGCGGTGAAAAAATAACAATTCATCCTCTAGGGGAAAAAGTATTTTTTTTTATTTTTGTTTGTCAAATGACAATGAGCCTACAAAAACGAAAAAGTATTTAGTCATAAGTAGAATAATCATGAATAAAGACTCGACTTATTACTGTTTCATAAAAAAAGAACTTCGTTTTAATTTTGAAAATCTCTGGTAGAATGCATGCAATGTGTTGCGGCTACAGAAGAAACAAAAAAAAAGAAATTATAAACTACATATTTCATATTGCATTGGATTGTTTTATTTTTTCGCAATCGTAGTGAAAAGTTTAGTGTAACACACGGCGCTAAAACCCATTAAAACTCGGTTTCTATTTAGTCCCTCGCTAAAGCTCGGGAGTAAAACTACCTCGTATATAATGTCATTCTAGCCCCTTGTATAACAATCTACTATATTTTTGTGAATAAACTTATTTGTCATTACCTATAGTTGGGGTTCCGGCGCGAATCCTTGGGGCCCGGAGAAGGACGACCAGTTCAACAAGCCAAACCACTGGGACGGCATGCTCGAGGTGGTCGGAGTTACCGGCGTCGTGCATCTCGGACAGATACAGTCCGGCTTGCGAGGGGCTATGCGGATAGCACAAGTCAGTTATACCTTTATTAACAGCTTTTGGACAACTATTTGTACTTGTACTTGGTGTGATCTAGCGTGTAAATAGCTAGACCACGATGCACTTGCGTACGAGATTATGTTATAAAAAACAGACCTAAAAAATGGCTGCCTATGTTCAGTGAAAAAATGAAGAAAACAAAGTAGCTAACCACAGTGCATAGAAAAATCGCCCACTCACCATTACATCGAACCATCGAATTCCCGATCTGGTGCACGTTGAGATCCCTCAATCCTCAGTACTCCATCCAAGAAAAATGTGGCGATGCCGGCCGGCTTGTGGATGCATGCATCCGAAGAAATCACGTATATTACGCACTGCACTGTGATGTCTATTTAGGAGCACCTTTTATTAATATCGAATAAAGTTTATTAGAGTTTATATTTCAGATTTCCACTGTACTTTTATGTTAATTAATTAAATTTATATTACTCCATCAACATAGCAAAAAAAATGGAGGAGGCTTGAAGAAGACTGATTTTGCCGCAGTGGCGACAGACGAGAGAGAAACGAAACTCTCTCGACCAATTAGGTTTCAGATCAAATAATACATCTTTGTTCAAATTCGATACTTGTAACGCCATCTCTTAGTAATTCGAGCGCAACATGGAACGAAATCACTGAATGGGCGCTGCACATATTACAATGTTTTCTTTTAAATTAATACAATTTTAAATTACTTTATATTATGAATAATAAACAAATTTGGAAGCCATGGCGCTTCACCATGCACCCCGCTTTGAAACGTCGTGAGACTTTCAACACAGACATAATATTATTGTCAGTTAAAACAATGTTGAGTACCTCTTACCAACGGCTAAGACTAATATGAATCTATACTTAAGGATATCAATATTAACTATATATATTTCAATCGACTAACTAGATTGTGACAAACATACTTAAACTAACATTCTAAAGAATATATTTTAAGTTTAATAATTTTGGTTTATTGGTTCGGTAACGGGTACAATTTAATGATCGGGCGTTTGAACGAACTTTGTTTAGTTTTAACCGTAGCGACTCTGACGATACCATCGGGACCAGGGAAAACTTTGGTCACTACACCTAAAGGCCATGACAATGGAGGAGCATCATCTTGTCCAATTAGTACGACTGTGCCTACCTGCATTGAACGATCATTATTTTGCCACTTTTGTCTAACTTGCAAAGTGTGCAAATATTCGGTACGCCATTTTTTCCAATATGAGCGTACAATATTATCAAGTAAATGTTTACGCTTTACAAGACTAATACGGTTGTCTGACAAATCGGACGATGGTATATATTTTAAAGGAGTGGACATTAAAAAATGTGCTGGCGTTAAGACTTCAGGGTGAGGATCAGAACTAATTACGCTTAAGGGTCTCGAATTCATGACACACTCGATCTGCACTAATACAGTTTGTAATTCCTCATAGGTTAATAACTGATTGCCTATTACCCTAAATAAATGAGTTTTTAAACTTTTAATATTTGATTCCCATATTGCCCCGAAATGAGGTGCGCGGGGTGGGATCATTCTCCACTCAATTCGATGCTTCTCTAATTCTCGCTTCAATAAAGCATTATGCTGCGAGTCAAGTAGAAGCTTATAAATTTCATCTAACTGTGCACGTGCACCAACAAAATTCGTGCCATTATCAGAATATAGATGTGACACTGGTCCGCGACGCGAAATAAAACGTTTAAACGCAGATAAAAAACAGTCACTTGAGAGTTCAGTGGCAAGTTCAATATGAACTGCCTTAGTAACAAGACATATGAATAAGCATATGTATGCCTTCTGCGCATGTTGTCCACGTCGACGTGAAAGAAGAATCCGCAATGGACCCGCGTAATCAACGCCGGTGTGTAAAAATGCTTTACACTCTGTGATACGACAAGAGGGAAGATCTGCCATCTTTGGCGTAGGATGAGAAGGGCGAACACGGAAGCAAGCATTGCATTCACGAACTCTAGCCCGAATAACTGTTCTGGCATCTAATATCCAATATTTTTGTCTAATAATAGACATCAACAGTCCAGGACCGGCATGACAATATAATTCGTGATAATGTTTAATAATCATATTCACGACATGATCATGCTTAGGGAGGAGAGCAGGGTATTTAACCTCGAAAGGTAAATCAGATCTCGCGAGGCGTCCACCGATGCGCAAGGTCCCTTCCTCATCAATGAAAACAGATAAATTACGTAATTTCTTTGAAGGTAAGTTATTATTTTTTATTAACTTTATGTCATCAGAAAACTGAATCCTTTGAACTATTTGTATTAAAGTTTTCTCAGCAATACATATACTTTCAATGACATGAGAAGATGGTTTAATTTTTCTTATAAAACGGAGAACATAAACAGTAATTCTTACTAATTTATCCCAGGAAGATATACGTAAAGACAGATCATATAACACCGATGACTCAACATGTACAGTCGTGGTCATGATATTCGTCTTATGTTCCGGTAATTCTCCAGCATCAGAAGGTACGAATTT
The DNA here is from genome assembly GCA_951361185.1 of Ochropacha duplaris. NCBI lineage: Eukaryota > Metazoa > Arthropoda > Insecta > Lepidoptera > Drepanidae > Ochropacha > Ochropacha duplaris. Next base: position 11,016,185 of record OX592701.1, on the reverse strand, counting down.
ACGAATAGGCCATTCGCCTGGTGGGCATTGAAGCCAATGAGGACCATTCCACCATAAACTATGTGTAATCAGCTGCGATGGCAGCAGACCACGAGAAACGCAATCAGCAGGGTTTTCAGTACCCATGACGTGATAAAAATTACGAGGAGCTAAATTCTCCTGACACTGAGCAACTCTATTCGCAACAAAAATTGACCAACGATGTGGGGAAGAGCTAATCCAAGAAAGAGCTATGGTGGAATCCGAAAAGGCATACACACCTGCTATGTGTACACGGTTATATGAGTCTAGTACAGTTTTAATTAGTTTAGACATCAAAACAGCGGCACACAACTCTAAACGAGCTAACGTTGTAATTTTTGTTGGCGAAACCTTAGATTTGGCACACAATAATCGTACTGATATGTTGCCTGAAACATCAGTGGTATGTAAATATATTACACAACCGTAACCATTGAAACTAGCATCACAGAAACTCACTATGACCACTTCTCCAGACTTCGTTACATTCATATGACGAGGGATTCGTAACGAAGAGAGCAAGGGAAATTCTTGTGTGAGAACGGAGAAACGTCGGATGATACTATCAGGTGGAGTATCATCCCAACCTACTTTAGCTAGCCATAACTCCTTGATGAGCAGTTTTGCATAAAATATAACTGGAGCAACCAAACCAAGCACATCAAACAAACGAGCTACAACGGAAAGTATATTTCTCTTAGTACATTTTTCCTGTATGCTAATAGTCTTAAAGAGAAAGCAATCTTCCACAGGATCCCAAGAAAGGCCTAAAACCTTCGGATTCGAGCACGAATTGTCAACCTCACCGAAATTAATAGAATTTCGATGGGAATCCGGAAGATTATCAAGTAAATTGGACGAATTACTAGTCCATTTTATTAAGTCCATACAACCGGACTTGAACAATGAAATCAGTTCATTAGCTAAACGAACAGCTGATGACTCTTCAGATTCCGAGTGGACAAGGTCATCCATATAAAATTTATATTCAGCTACACGAGCAGCGTCAGGAACGTGAGCTGCATTATCTGATGCCAGTTGACGCAACGTTCTCATCGCTAAGAAAGGGCTACATTTTAAGCCGAAGGGAACTCGAGTAAACTGAAAGGTACGAATCTCTTCGCATTCATTAAATCGAAATAATATTTTAAGATATTTACGGTGGTCATCAGTAACACCAACTTGTAAATACATCTGCTGCACATCTGCTGTCATAGCGACAGAAAACAGTCTGAAGTCTAATAATAAAAGAAATAAATCCGCTTGCAAATTAGGCCCAGAATGTAGCATGTCATTAAGTGACATACCAGTATGTGTCTTTGCGCTAGCATCCAAGACGATACGAGGCATGGGCTTGTCTTTACGAACGACCGCGTGATGAGGGATATAATAGCCATCATCATTGACATCAGAATCAATTATTTCAGAAAGATAACCTTTCTGTATATACTCATTAATAACAGTATTATAATTCTCCCGAAGTCCGGGCACCTTTTTAAACTTCCTTTCTAATAACATGAAACGACGGTGAGCAGTATTCCTAGAATTGCCTAACTGATGTGGATCTGTGCAAAATGGCAAAGCAACGCTGTAACGACCCACATCATCACGTGACATTGAAGTGATAAAGGAGTTCTCACACTCTGTTTCTTCAGGACTCAAAAACCTTTTTGACGGAATCTCCTCTAACTCCCAGAACTTTTGTAACGCAGTATTTAAATCATTCTGAGCGAACGCAGAAAACGACGGTACATGTTGTGAAGATGAAGCCAAGTCACTATCAGAGTCACTATCAGGACAGTCACCCATTAAAACATAACCAAATGAAGTTAACAACGCGGGAGGCGCTTGAGATCCTGAATTTATTTTATGACCCATATAAATATAGGGAAACAATTGAGCTCCAAGCACAATATCTACGCTTCCAGGAATATTCCAAGTAAGATCGGCCATCGATATATTATTTAAATAAGCCATATCATATTTATTAATAAAATGGGAAGGTAACTGATCAGTTATACAGTCGACAACTAAAGCATGTAATTTATATTTATTATGAGGACTAACCCTCGACTCAATTTCAAAGTCCACATAACCATGGATGGGTCGAGAAGATAGACCAATACCTCTGATTACAGAATTATTCAGAGGGACTACGTGCAAATTTAATTTGTTGCAACACTCTAATGTTATCAAATGATTTTGAGAACCATTATCAATCAGACAACGTACTAACATTTTATTGTTATTATTCTTAGCCCTCGCGTAGACTTGAGCAGTAGCTAACAATATAGCGCTGGGTCTCGAATACGCATTCATAGATAATGAAGGTTCATGAGACAATAATGAATCCGTTTTGTTGTTATCATTATTCTGCGGCGCGTTCGAACTCGAGCAGCACGCGCTGCCGCGCGGGTTGAGGCGCTGAGCTGCATTAGCATCGACCGCTGGTGGTGGGGCGCGATACTGTTCGGAGCGCATGGACTGCAACGCTAACACGGGCGAAGCGGGTGCGCGCAGTGCGCATGCCGCGGTGGCGCAAGAATCGCTAGTACCTGGCGACCTAGTCGTCTGTATATCATGATTATTATTATTATTTTTATTTTTATCGAAATGTAAAAGTATATGATGCCACTTATTCTTACATAAATGACAACTGGCGGGACCTGAACACGTAGAAACCGTATGTGAAACACTCAGACAATTTACACAACCTTGTTTAGATTTAATGAAGTCGAATCTAATTTCAGGTGATTTCATATTTTTAAATTTCAAACATTCGTCCAGCCGCGAATGATCTACCTTATTACACAAAACACAACGGCGAGTGCTATTGGTAGGTATATGATTACTCGCGATGTAAGAATCAGCACGTATGGGAAACGATTTTAACTTATTTGTATTAGATTTCAAGCGCGAATTCGACAAAGAACTCGAATTACTACGCGAATTCGACAAAGAACTCGAATTACTAGTCTGAGATCTTTCTAATATTTTTACTTGATTCTGAACGAATGATATCAATTCAAGATACGAGGGAATATCTATATTTTTATTGCTAACTGATAGCTCGAATGCTTGCACGGTCTGTGTGTCAACCTTTTTTAGTGCACAATGCAACAATATAAAATCGGTTAAATCAGGTAAATCTAATTGTTTCAATGCAGAGATAGACGCGGAATATTTTTCTATAAAGGAATCGAGACTACTAGAAGTGTTTTGACAATTTTTTAAATCAAATATATTATTCAAATAATGCGTACCTAAAGCGCGTTTGTCTTGATACCTTTTTACCAAACTATTCCAAATAACGTTGTACGTGTCACCCGTAGGTACGACACCTGCTAGAACTTTCTGTGCATTATGAGTGAGCTTACCAACTAAGTATTGCACACGTTGCGAGTCAGACAGCTGGGTATTATCGTGAATATTTGACTTAAAGGATTCATAAAATATAGACCAATTTTCCGTTCGACCGTCAAAACTAGGCAGCACAATCGGCGGTAATTTAACAATTTTTGTGTTATTTGAACATTTCGTGGTATTTGAACATGTGGTAGAATCGGTGGTAGTTTGCGAACCCAATATTTTATTTCGAACTCGTTTCACTTTGATATACAAGTCGTCAAAACTACTCAAACAACTATAATTAGGTTCCGTGTCCGAATCTAAAGTCAATTGTATGTCATTAATCTCATCAATTAAAAGTTCAAACTGCTCACGAGACTTATCAATCATTTCCGATTCAGTCAAGAACTGTTCATTCAACCTCGATTCAAAGCTAGAAATATTTTTAGATAAACCGTAAACATTGTTTAATCTAGCAAATATAGCTTCTTTTTTACATATAAGCCTTTTTAACTTAGCTTCCAAAGCCCTCACCACAGATCCGGAGGTCGCCATCGTCTGGCCGAACGTAACACTAAACAATAACCGCAGCCGAACCAAATATCGCGTAAATATTCTACAATAAAATAGAATAAAGATAAAACAGTATAGTACTACAAACCTATAGGCAAATAGTTATGTATGTATGATGACCGCTCAGGTATATATATCACAACACAGAACCAACTTATCTACCTATTCGGTATTTTTGTTAAATCAATTGTTATTCGTGCATACACAATAACTATGCACACGCGTAAGTCAACACAACAACTATGTTGTTACCTACCTACATTTATGACTTCACAATAATAAATAGGCACCAACAATTACGCACCTAAAATATTTGTTATCAAATTTCGTACCGAGTAAAAGATGTACTAACAATTATGTACTTACTTACGTACGTTATTCTAGCCTTATGTAGGTAGATACCAAGTCGAATATGTTTATATGCATACGTAAATAATATGCAGTGGCACTAAATAATATGCACCATTATATTATATACTAGAAACTGGTATATAGATACTACATAGATAAGGTACCTACTAACAATTATGTAGGAAGAAATTTTAAAGGTTGAATAGGCCTACCTATTTATTACTAATGTAATTTTATGGTAATCTTTATGGAGTACTCAACACTTTTTTAACTGGAATAATCCGGCTCGAAGGACCAAAAAATGGTGTGATCTAGCGTGTAAATAGCTAGACCACGATGCACTTGCGTACGAGATTATGTTATAAAAAACAGACCTAAAAAATGGCTGCCTATGTTCAGTGAAAAAATGAAGAAAACAAAGTAGCTAACCACAGTGCATAGAAAAATCGCCCACTCACCATTACATCGAACCATCGAATTCCCGATCTGGTGCACGTTGAGATCCCTCAATCCTCAGTACTCCATCCAAGAAAAATGTGGCGATGCCGGCCGGCTTGTGGATGCATGCATCCGAAGAAATCACGTATATTACGCACTGCACTGTGATGTCTATTTAGGAGCACCTTTTATTAATATCGAATAAAGTTTATTAGAGTTTATATTTCAGATTTCCACTGTACTTTTATGTTAATTAATTAAATTTATATTACTCCATCAACATAGCAAAAAAAATGGAGGAGGCTTGAAGAAGACTGATTTTGCCGCAGTGGCGACAGACGAGAGAGAAACGAAACTCTCTCGACCAATTAGGTTTCAGATCAAATAATACATCTTTGTTCAAATTCGATACTTGTAACGCCATCTCTTAGTAATTCGAGCGCAACATGGAACGAAATCACTGAATGGGCGCTGCACATATTACAATGTTTTCTTTTAAATTAATACAATTTTAAATTACTTTATATTATGAATAATAAACAAATTTGGAAGCCATGGCGCTTCACCAGTACTTGTAATCAATGTTTAAGTAGGCGACAGTAGTCACTTACCATCAGGTGAGCCTGCCTCGTTGTCACTTGTGGTATAAATAAAACCGGCCAAGTGCGAGTCGGACTCGCGCACGAAGGGTTCCGTAAAATAGGCAAAAAAAACTAGTTTGTTGTATGAGAGCCCCCCCCTAAACATTTATTTTATTTTAATTATATTATTATAGTAAAAATACAACTGAGTATTTTGTGAATATTTCAAGTGCCTACCTGTTGCCATTATTGATATCGAGCAAAAAAGGGCAAAAAAGAGCGTTTGTTGTATGGGAGCCCCCCCTTAAATATTTATTTTATTTTGTTTTTAGTATTTTTTGTTATAGCGGCAACAGAAATACATAATTTGTGAAAATTTCAACTGTCTCGCTATCGCAGTTCTTGAGATACAGCCTGGTAACAGACGGACAGACAGCGAAGTCTTAGTAATAGGGTCCCGTTTTTACCCTTTGGGTACGGAACCCTAAAAATGGTCTTGATGAATGAAGTAAAAGAGTGTAAATCAAGTTCTAAACAACCCAAAATGAACCCTATGGAATCTTTGTATCTGTTACAGGGAGGGCACATCAAGATTAATCTTAAGAGCGAGATTCCAGTGCAAGTGGATGGTGAGCCGTGGGTAGCGGCCCCCAGCGAGGTGGTAGTGCTCAAGTCGGCGCTCAAGGTAACATTCATTTCAATCACTCGTCCATCGATACTGAGATTGACCCCAATGTAATTAACAGACATTTAAACTTAAAAAATGTTGTTTTAATGTGTCCAGCAAGAACTGATCGTTCAAAAACCGACTCATTTATAGACCAAAATGTGACCTAAATAAGAATTAAGTTTTATAGAATGAAATGGAATCTATAAGTGAAAATTAAAAATACATTTCACCCAATAATGTTTTAAGAGAAATTAATCAAAATGAGATATCATAGAAAGACCAAATTTGTTTACATAAAACGCTTTACATTAAGACAGTCCCATAAATAACTACAGACATTTTAGTGTAATTAAACCTACTATTCCTAGAACCCCAGGGCCGGATTTAGAGGTGTGGAGGCCCTGGGGCGACAAAAGAGTGGAGGCTCCAAATTATTTCGCGAATAGGATAAATAATGCATTTTTTTTGCAAGTGTTTCACCTTTTATAGCGGAAAGAAACCGCGTGTTCGACATTTCTAGAACTTTATGAATATATAGAATAGAATTTATGTGGGGGCCCCTCTATTGTGGAGGCCCATTTGCCCTCCCTTAACTCCGGCTTTGTAGAACCCTATTGCAGGTTTACATTGGGACAATTCTTTATCAATTCATGTTGGACATAATTATGTTATTTTAATGTTTGCATGTGCTCGCTTGCCTGTACCCGACCGGGTCCAAAATTTGTAATGCTTCAATGCCAATGATTTGGATCTAACTGAGTTACAAGTCTATGCAAAGTTTCGCTTGGACAACTTTTTTTAAATTTAACATCTTTTATTTAAGTCCAAAACGTTTTTTATGTTTAATGTCAAGCGAAACATTGCTATTATAAATGATCAAAATTTCGTCTCCCGAGTCACGTAACGCCCGAGCACTGAACTCCACGCAGCACCAATACCACTTTTATAGTTTATATTTATTGAACGACCTAACATCGGTCCATTTTGTAAAAACGTTTCCAATTTCCGCCTCGGTTTGGATCTGTGCCGTTGCAATACAAGCTATGTACATCTGACGCTGTTTAGTAGCTCCTAGGGTTGTCACACAATAACAGTAGACAAGAATAGTTCATTTCATTTATCTATATATGGTAGGCACTTACCATCAGATAGAGCAGAAAAAATTAAGAGCTGAAATTCTGTTCAATAAATAAAACGAAACAACAGGAAAAATACAAAATTTTGAAACAACTGAAAATTATTCATATGTAAATAATTCTCGTAGACAAATTTTGAAAACATCGCTTTGTAAAATTTACTTAGTAAATAATTTATAATTTAAATTACAATTTTAAACACGTAGTAGCACTTTTTATTTGCAAAGCACATTTTTTTTAATATAAAGCAACGTCCCATTTTAATTGACCAACACGAGTAATAGATTATAATCTGAACTTTGAGGCGACAACCCTATCGAAATAGTAACTTGATATACATACCGAGCGTCAGGCGTAGATAGGATCCACGTGGTAGTGCGCATCGGAACCGAGGCGGAGTGTTGGGCTCGGGGTGGGAGGTGTGCGGCAGCGGGCGGGCGCGGGCGGGCTCGGGCGCTCAGTGTTGTGCTTGTGGCAGGCGACGATGCTGAAGAAAATCAAGCGAGGGTCGTCCAGCGCCGGCGCCGGCGCCGCGTCCGGGGGCGCCGCGGCGGGCCCGTGACCGCGCCCCCGCGCCCCCCGCCTGCCGCCTCCGCCCCGCCCACCGGTCGCGCCCGCCCGCAGGCCACCATGCTCAAGAAGCGCGCCAAGGTGCGTCGCCGCAACACCGAGCCCACCATGCCAGCTGGCCACCACATACCACCGCCTCCTCCGCCTCCGCCGCCGCCGCCGCCCCCGCCACCAGACTCCTGAATCTGGCTCAGCGAGCGCCTCATCTAGCGCCCGCGCCCGCCTCGGGCTCAAGGCCGGCGCGCGCGCCCGGCGCTCGCTGCCCCGGTGCCACTGCACTCTACCCCGGTGCCACTGCGCCCCGGTGCCACGGTGCCCCGGTGCCACGGTGCCCCGGCGCCGCCTCCTCGCTGCCCGCGACACGAGTAGACGTAGTGAAAGTTTTCGAAAAATAAAACCATTATTATTATGTAAATAAATTATTAAACAGAAGTAAACTATATATAACTTAAAATAAAAAATTTATAGTCATTAGTTGTTGTTTTATTTTTAGTCTGATTATAATTTCGAATGTGTAAAAAATAAATTACTGAAATATGTAATTCTGCGTTTTCTTTGTTCTTTTGATAGTTCCCAATAACACAACCAATGGAAACCCCTATACATACCCGTATAAGTATGCAACGATCTTCGAAACATTTATTGAATGTCGTTACTTCTTGGTTACAGTTGTATAACAATTTGTATAGCTCGATAATTTAAACATACATAACGTAGCAACTCTCAAGAGACTACGATAAGGCTCGTAAACGTATAGACGTGTATTAAAAATCACTTATCCATTGATAGAAGCCTATAGAAGCGTGTTCCACCACAATCTCAGGTGGTAGCATGTGGTAAGGGCACAAAGCCTAGAAATAACAGGCTCAACAAAATAACCTAATAAACGAAACGTGTACATTAATCAAACATTATAATAGTTAATCGTTACTGTATAAAAAGGCGATACTACTTTGGGCCGATGAAATGAAATGAAATTGTTTATTCATCCAAATAGGCCTTCACATTACAGGCACTTATGAATAGTCAGACTCTAAATGCTCGGTTCGGAAGGTTGCTTTTGCTGATAAGAGCCGGCAATAAACTCAGCAATTACTCTTTTCAAAAACAACTTACACCTATTACATTCAATAATTATTTATCTAGTCTCACTGACAATATTTGCGTGTTATGGCGGCAAAAATAGTAATCTATAGAATTTAATGATGACTAACTTAATTAACAACAAACTCAAGCAGACCAGCCCCCACAAGCAGAACCTTTTCACAAGTACGACGCGTGTGGCAGCCACCGCCCTTAGCCACCGGTAGTTGAATGTATCTTAGAAACAATAAACAGTGTAGGTACTGAAATACAAAAATGAATCTTAATAGTTATGCGATAAGTCTCTATTTCTACCTAAGTACATAGGGCTTTTTGAATCGCAATTTCTGTTATTTTTTATAGTAAATTTTAGGATGATCATTCTATCTGTGAGCCAAGAAATTAAGAAGAAAGGGTTTGTACAATAAAGAAACAACATTTAATACAACATTATATTTTATTTTCCCACACTTATCATCTAATTCACAATCATTGCTTAATTTACCTATTAGTGATCACATTATTATGACCAATTAACATTTTTTTTATGACAAGGGCTCAACTTATAAGCACATTCAGCCTTTAAGACTGCAAATAGAGCGGGCGAGTCGTACAGTAGTCTCATGTGATGTGTAACATCTACATCTCACCATGGTAATACCATACATGTACCTCTCGGAAAATAGGTTGGTACCATCTGACGGACAACTCTACCACCGCGCGCGCTCATTGGTCAATAAATGAGTTTTGAGTTTGAGGCTGTATGGGCTTAAACCCTTTGCCCGCACTACAATAGAGGAAATAAAATCACAAGCCAATGGGAAACATCGTACGAATATAACATGACAACTCATTTTAAATTATTTTTTTACAATAAAAGTGATAATTTATTTATAAACTATAACAACAGTTTTCTTTTTAATTTGAAGGTCAATTTTTGTACTACATCAGTTAAGTGCAAGAAGAAGCCGTCTTTATTTGTGAATGAGATTAAAATATAAAAAAATGTGTGCAGACATCGTGTCTATTGGTTACTTTAGCCTAGATTTATAGTTAACTTAATCTAAGGCAATTTAGGTTCACAACACGTTTGCTGCAATTTTTCAAAATAAAGGTTGTTTTATTACATTAGAATTATTTATAAATAGTCAAATAGATTTTAATGTCTTTTTGTTGTCTAACAACATTTTTATTGCTGCGTTAAAAATTAAATAGCTAAAATATGCACTTTTTACTAACAAAAATATTCGTATTTCATATAATTAATTAAAATAAGTAGGTATAATGTATAACATGGTACATACGATTTTAAAGAGATTGTAACTAATTAATGTCAATGAATTGTTAGCTTAATTATTTGGAGGGAGATATTTCTTGTGCGACAGTAGTTAAAATACGTTAGTACTTAGGAAATATACAACTATGTATTAATAAGGGCATTCCCATAAGTAATTAACATGAACATCCTATTTTTGGAAAAAAGTAATAAAAATGGGTTGTAAGTTTAAATCAAAACATTTGAGGCATTATTTCTGAGCTTGTCCTTATTTTTTAGCAGTAGTTTACACTTAACACATTAAAATTCTTTATTATGTTGCATGCTTACACTAAAGCAATTTCTATTACATTAAAGCCTAAATCTAGGGCGGATGAAGACTTTTAATCACAATTTTATATATAAAAAAAACTAACAGCAGCAAATAGTTTTAACCACGCGAGGAATAACATCAAGGAGTGTAGACAAGGCGGATGTCAACAATTAACATCTATATTTAACAGTCACTAATTTTTATTTTTATATATTTGATAGGCTTGTGTTTGACCACAATCTCACCATGGTAAGTGATGATGTGGCCGAAGATGGTAAGCACACAAAGCCTAGATGGGAACTAGCTCTCAAGTGCAGCTGTCTGAACACACCGACAGGTGTTTGGCGACAGATTTTCAACTTGAGGGTGGTAGCCAGCCAGACGGGTACTACAAAGTACCCTACCACCGAGCTATGGTTTCCTCACGATGTTTTCCTTCACCGAAAGCTCAAGCTCATTGTAGGATTCGAACCCACGACCTTCGCCGCGGTATTCGACGTCACTTACCACTGAGCTATCATCGCCTTAAATTAAATCTAATAAAAGTATTAATATAAATCAATTTTTAAGAAAAAAATATCTAACATCATTGCATAAAACCACAAAAATACTCGAAAATAGCGTATACGTTGTAAAATTCATCCTTTTAATGATTTTTAATAATCAATTTAACTATAAAGCGTAGATTTTTGATGTATATGTATTTATGACGTCACAGGCCAGTATTTCATACAAAACCTCATAATAAACTATTGATTTGATGACATTTAATAAAAAGAAGCTGATTTGATAGAATTTTTATCGTCCACTTATCATACAATGTTTGACGATCTAAATCATTACTAAATGATGATAATTGTCGAAATAATTATGTGGTATTCTGTTAAATTTAATTAAACGTTTATCCCTATTAAGTTATCACGCACGCTACCACAAAATTGACAGAATTAAAGCAAATAGCAACCATCTTAGAAAGTAAATCAGTTTTCAGTGATTTATCTACTTTTAAATGTAGACACACATTTTCGCAGTGACGCATTTCTGAAGAAAAAGAAAATTACATGATATTATATAGATATTTTTAGGATACATAAAACTTTGTAATAATTTGAAGATATTATTAAACTTTACGCTGTAACTTGGAGGGGGACAGCTTGAAGTTCGTCTATTATACACTATACAGTACATGTAACTTGGAGGGGGACAGCTTGAAGTGCGTCTACTATACACTATACAGTACATGTAAATTGGAGGGGGACAGCTTGAAGTTCGTCTACTATACACTATACAGTACATGTAACTTGGAGGGGGACAGCTTGAAGTGCGTCTACTATACACTATACAGTACATGTAAATTGGAGGGGGACAGCTTGAAGTTCGTCTACTATACACTATACAGTACACGTAACTTGCAGGGGGACAGCTTGAAGTGCGTCTACTATACACTATACAGTACATGTAAATTGGACGGGGACAGCTTGAAGTACGTCTACTATACACTATACAGTACACGTAACTTGGAGGGGGACAGCTTGAAGTGCGTCTACTATACACTATACAGTACATGTAACTTGGAGGGGGACAGCTTGAAGTGCGTCTACTATACACTATACAGTACACGTAACTTGCAGGGGGACAGCTTGAAGTGCGTCTACTATACACTATACAGTACATGTAAATTGGAGGGGGACAGCTTGAAGTTCGTCTACTATACACTATACAGTACACGTAACTTGCAGGGGGACAGCTTGAAGTGCGTCTACTATACACTATACAGTACATGTAAATTGGACGGGGACAGCTTGAAGTACGTCTACTATACACTATACAGTACACGTAACTTGGAGGGGGACAGCTTGAAGTGCGTCTACTATACACTATACAGTACATGTAACTTGGAGGGGGACAGCTTGAAGTGCGTCTACTATACACTATACAGTACACGTAACTTGCAGGGGGACAGCTTGAAGTGCGTCTACTATACACTATACAGTACATGTAAATTGGAGGGGGACAGCTTGAAGTGCGTCTACTATACACTATACAGTACATGTAAATTGGAGGGGGACAGCTTGAAGTGCGTCTACTATACACTATACAGTACATGTAACTTGGAGGGGGACAGCTTGAAGTGCGTCTACTATACACTATACAGTACACGTAACTTGCAGGGGGACAGCTTGAAGTGCGTCTACTATACACTATACAGTACATGTAAATTGGAGGGGGACAGCTTGAAGTTCGTCTACTATACACTATACAGTACACGTAACTTGGAGGGGGACAGCTTGAAGTCCGTCTACTATACACTATACAGTACACGTAACTTGGAGGGGGACAGCTTGAACTATGCAGTACACGTACGTGCCTAAGTGTAAGCGTATGTACAGAGCAGCGGCGCTTGCGTCTCGGCGGTGTAGTTCCTCACGCGGCTGAAGCTAAAGGGCGGGAACTTGGAGGGGGACAGCTCGAAGTGCGTCCACTGGTCGCGACGAACACACACTGAGTACCGTCGCCATTGCAGCTGGAAATTACGCCGCGAACGCACGTTGTGTAGTTCTAATTCCTTGAAACATAGAACAAGATCTCCGTTACTTGAGAACTCTAATTCAATGGGCATGCATAGATCAAAACGTTGGTTTGTATATACGCGCTGCGTTTTATAAATAAAAAGGCAAAAAATATGTTCTTAAACTTACGAAGTTAGCTCTCATTATCTTTTATCTGGTTCTAAACCCGTTGTTTTTTATCACTATTAGCTTGTTTAAACAAAATCTCACTATAGCATGTGATGATGTGGCCAATACCAAAGGGAATAATATACAGGATGTCCGGTAAATAGTACGACAAACTTAAGGGGGAGATAGGTGGGCGGGTCACTTACCAAATATACAAAAATGACCTTCATAAAAGTGTCACCATTTTCGAGATATTTAAGGTCTAATATTCAAAAATCAATTCATAAAAATCTTAACTGACTTTTACTGTTAATATTTTTATTCTTTGTTTATTTTTATTCTTTGTATATGTTGGTAGATGACCCGCCCACCTATCTCCCCCTTAAGTTGGTCGTACTATTTACCGGACACCCTGTATATTACCAATACCAGATTCAGTGTCAATGTGTTGCTGAACTTCCTATAATGCCTTGTAAGTGAACAGAACGGAATGTCAGTGGGGAGTTGTTACCATGTGGAAGCTCTGTTCCTGCAGTTCGAACTCCTTGCGGCGAGCGCGGAACCGAGTGTTCGACGACTGCGCCTGTTTCTTTTCAGTGCTTGTCTTCTTAATCACAATCACCACCTGCATTTTAAATAGGATATTTGACAGGTTTTAGAAAAGTATCTAAAGTTGATCATTATAGCTTTATTCTTTGTGAATTTCTCTATCTTATAATATAAAAATGAATCGCAAAATGTGTTGGTAAGCGCATAACTCAACAACGCCTGGACCAATTCGGCCAATTCTTTTTTTTAAATGTTTGTTGAAGTCCAAGGATGGTTTTTACGGCGAGAAAAAATCGAATAATTGCCGGGAAAACCCTGTCAAACATTTGACGTCAATCGAAACAAAACAAAGACGCGTTTTAGAGAAATAGGGCAGAACAAGGTCTGCCGGGACAGCTAGTTTTATATAAAAATTACCATCGAAGTTTATATTAATAAAAAGGCCACCATAACGCTAAGACGCCATAATGCCTTGGTCACGTGATATCATAACGTCACCTGCTCGTAAACAAACTTCTAGTTGTCAAAATATCGTTCATAACTTTACCGTTTCCATTTTGTTGTGACAAGCAGGTGACGTCACACTCAGAATCGGACAGTACCGAGCGTTTTCTCATCTTATCAGCTTCTTTTTATTTAATGTCTGTCCTCCACAGTTTCACCCGCGTTCCCCTAGGATCTTATCTTATCTCGGGATACAAAATATAGCCTATGTTAATCTGGAGTAATGTAGCAGTCAAATGGTGATAGATTTTTTTAAATCGGCCCAGTAGTTTTTGCGTTAATTCGTTACATACATATATTAGTCGCTCCTTCAGACAAAGTCAATACAACATTCGCTGATAGGCAATTTGCTCGACAATCGTCTCGCTTGTACAATCTCATAAACAATGAACTAAGAATATACCCCATGTCAAATTTTGACTGTAAAAAAACGCAAACTGAATGGCTTAAGTCTAAAAACTATAATGAAATTGAACTCATCGTACAAACGATTTCATAGCAATGCTATAATGTATAGTGTTTGTATGTTAGTGGAGGCTGATGTGATGGGACACGACAATCATCCTCTGATATATTATCAACATATTATCAACATATTATCGTAGGGCTATATTTGGTAGGATGACACTTATATTAGTCGAGTATGCTGCGTCACACCGGCCTCTGATCCCAACACAAATGTCGTAGGGCTAACAAAAACAACAACAAAAATAATAACAACTAAAACTGCAAATAAAACCCTAACTAACACTAACTATGGCTACGTTACTACGTAGATAATAAAACAAAATACGCACTATTAATTAATAATATGATAATAATTATTATACCCACATGTAGCTGTGATAAATAAGCTCAGACACTCTCACACACACACACACACACCACACACGTTACGTCACATGTATATTTACTTATTACTAACTAAAATCAATGGCTATGGAAGAGCGGCATCTCCTATCACAACCACACTCTTGCTTAAAGGGGGATTCCTAAACCAGATGTGTACATGTGATAAGCTGTTGAAATAACCGTATTTATTATTATTATACAAATCTCTTTATAATATTAGAAGATTGTATGAAAATATGAACTTGTGACGACATAAATAAAGATCTACTCAATGTGGTTATTACATATTTTATTAAGTGGGCGCAAATCGACAAGAATGTATGTGATAGCAGAATATAGGGTACACAATTTACGTCACATACTGATAAGTACTGTATAGAAATAAATACTGACCTTATTCCCAATGAGCCGGTAGTGTCCAGGCAGGATCCCAAGCGTGTTCTTGTTGTGGCGATGCTTCAGTGGACCCACACAAGACCCCGGCTCCTCCGCAGTCGTCCACATCAACACTAGGCCTTCGGGGAAGAACCTGGTGTACAAGTAAGTTTCGTGACGTCACATGTGTAAAAATAACTCGAACACTATTTTTATTTTACATAAAAATTATAACAGTTTGTGCTCATGGCAGCCGCTATTGATCGTTGATTTTAAGAAAATTCATTCCTAATAGAAATTTATTGGACCGGCCAAAGTTCTGAAGCTGAAAAGATTTTAATAAAACTTAAAACAAAAAAATATAAGACAAAAAATTTAATAACTCAAATCGCAATTCCTGGAATTCTATTTATTTATGTAGGTAGTTTTCGGACGTCGGTCAAGGAGTTAAAACACCTACTTTTTCAGAAAAAAAATGTAAAGATCCAACATACCTGAGGTACCTATAATAGTCGATGAGATACCAGGGCCTGTAAGAGTGGTCCTGGAAGGAGTTCTCCCCGTGCCTCAGGTAGGTGGTCTTGCTGATGTAGCATCCGTGGAGCATCAGCCGCGGCCGCTCTATATACATGTGGCGCCACGAAGAGAACCCGGACGCTCGCGGCACGCCGCACTCTATACCCCATGTTCTACAACCATATACAGGGCGTCCGGTAAGTAGTATACAGGTGTCCGGTAAGTAGTATACAGGTGTCCAGTAGATAGTATACAGGATGTCCGGTAAGTAGTATACAGGGTGTCCGGTAAGTAGTATATATAATTGGCTTGCTGAGTTTCTTGCCGGAGTCTTCTCAGTTTAAGTGTATTCCGAACTGGTGGTAGAGTCAATTGTAACGTTCATAAGTGCCTTACCAGGGCCTAAACTGAATAAAAGAGGTTTGAGTTTGAGTACGACAAACTTAAGGGGGAGATAGGTGGGCGAGTCACCTACTACTCTTTGTTGTTAAATTGGTAATTAAAACTCATAGAATGGTTGAATTTTATATAATTTGATAAAAAAGTATCTTTTGTTTTATTCCAGGATATGAACTACCTGTTTTGGAATGTTATTTTTATAACTTACTGATGAAATAAAACAACATACATACATACTTTATGGTTTTAGTGGGAAAACGCTATATGTATCCGGCTCGAAGGACCAACACAACAATTACCATTTAATGCCAACGAGTATGTGTGTTATCTACATATATAAAAGCGAACCACTAACGTCTAATCACGGAATCTCAAAGCCAAAAACTTGAATTTTGGCAGGTAGATTCCTAATAGGGAGTAGGTGCCCGCTTAAAACGTACCATCGAGAACGCGGGTGACATCGCGGCGGACAACTAGTCTTTCATCTGTATATCCAAGGGTAGTGCAGTAGTACTTACTTGACACATAATGCCCGCCACAGGTCCGGTTCCCTAGCTAACACGTAGAAGCCTCGAGACACTGCGGCCACGCGCTCCAGCGACGCGGCGTCCAACTCCGAACTCACTACCCAGCGGAGCATTACCAACATCACCTCGTAGGGTAGCCATGATATATGGGCACTCTGAGGACAAACAGGGCGATGATAGCTCAGCGGTAGGATGTGGGTTTGAGCTTCAACTTTCGGTGAAGGAAAAGGAGGAGTGAGGAAACCATATCACGGTGGTAAGGTATTTTGCTGTACCGGACTGGCTGGCTACCACCCTTAGTTATAGATATAGACGCCTAGATAGATGGCGCTCAAATAATCTACATCGCGCTATCGAAGTTTTCCAAGCGATCTGCATATATACAAGCTGCTAACATGTACAGTTGGACCGCGGTCCCCGGGCGCGATGACTTATCCTGGCGGAAGATCTTTCCTTTTCAATAGAAGAGTCTAACACCTCGCTTCTCCATACCTGAATAAAAATCAACTCTTCACGTCTCAGGCAAATCAGAAGAATTAAGAGCAATAGGATCTTCATAATTATGTTTTTTATTCTGGATAGGCTTAATTGTGTTTGACGTCAATCTCACCATGGTAAGTGATTATGTGGCCGAAGGTGGTAAGCACACAAAGCCTAGATGAGAACTGGTTCTCAAGTGCAACTGTCAGAACACACCGATAGGTGCTTGGCGACAGATTTTCAACATGAGGGTGGTAGCCAGCCAGTCGGGTACTACAAAGTACCCTACCACCGTGCTATGGTTTCCTCACGGCGTTTTCCTTCACCGAAAGCTCAAGCTCAATGTAGGATCCGAACCCACGACCTTCGCCGTGGTATCCGACGTCACTTACCACTGAGCTATCATCGCCTTAAAATTACAGCGGAAAGACATCCCCACTGCTGGACATGGACCTCCCCCAAAGGATCTTACCTTACTAGAGTATGCTGGTTCACAGAGCGTTCCCTTCTTGGCGAGGATCCTCTGCAGCCGAGTCAGCAGGTCCTCACCCTCCACCGCGTCTTCATCATCACTGGCATTCGCATTGTCCACCGGCAATACTTCTCCCGTCCCTGATTCCTCTGTTAAACGTCTTATACATTAGTGTTGCCAATATTAAAAAAAAAATACATACAGTCGAACATATAACCTCCTCCTTTTTTGAAGTCGTTTAATAAAAATTATCTAACACACTGGTTTTATAAAACACCTAAAAATACTGGTAAATAGCGAACCCGTAATAAAATTAAACCATTTTATGATTTTTAATAGCCAAGATAACAACAGAGTAGATCTTTTGATGGTGTATGTATATCTATGACGTCACAAGCAAGTATTTCATACAAACCTCCATATAAACTATCGTTTTGACATTTAATAAAAAGAAGCTGATTTGATATGTGATAGGTTATCGAGATAAAACTAAATAACAGTTCAATGAAAATAATTACCGCGTTTTCTTTCAACCGATCTTTGTAGCTTAGAAAGTGTCTTCTCTTATCCTACTAATATTATAAATGTGAAAGTTTGTATGTTTGTTGCTCAATCACACAAAAACGGCTGAACAGATTTTGACGAAACTTGTCACATAGGTAGATTTTGTCCAGGATTCAAGTAAAAAGATCCGTCGGGAACGCGGACGAAACCGCGGGAGGAGAACTAGTTGAATATAATTTTTCAGAGGATTGCGGTATCATTTTGAGATATATATATATAAATAATTCAAAAATATTTTTATTCATAGAATTATGAATCACACTTTATGAAACATCTGAAAGTCTGAATTTTGAGTTGCATAAAAAATTACTTTTAGTCTGAGGTTAAGGTATGTGCAAAGGAAACCATACCTTCTGGCGTATCAGCCTTGAACTCATTCTCATAAAGCCGAGTTTCCACATCGGGTACAATTTGCATCGCTCGTTTGTAATGTTGTATAGCTTCATATAGCTTTCCGCTGCGTTCCAGTTCCACGCCTCGGAGAAACAGCTGCTTAGCCTTAATATTAAAAAAATATTAGAATAAGAATAAGAATAAGAAATAATTTATTGGACAACACATTGGCATCAGATAACAACAAAAAATATATAATAAAATAATAATAATTCTAACAACCTTAATAATTATCATGGTAGACACCAAAGTGAAGCCAAAAGGGCAGCCACTCAGCATTATGTTGCGTCGGTCAATGACAACTGACGCAACGCTGATATTCTGTGGGACCCTCTATCGGTTTATGGGTGATGCAACGGCCATATCACAAGATCTACTCTAAACAACTTCCTCTAAATTCTACAGTTCGATGGTGTGGTAAAAAAAAAAAAAGAAGGTAACTGGAGTCTCTCGCATTAGGTATAATCTTTCTTTCTTTTCTCGCATATTAGGTATAATCGTTCTTTCTTTTTTCAAACCCCTTTATGTGCGCTAACTTCACGCCGTGCAATAGTAGACAACTTCGGTCACAAGTATCGTATACTATTTTATAGCACAGTGTGATCTAAACCCGCACTTTACGCACGCTTACCCGTGACCTAAGTTGCCTATTTCTGCACAGAGAAGCGTGCGTAAAGTGCGGGTTTATGTTTAGGCGTGACCTAAGTAGCTTATTGCACAGCGTTTAGCACCCTCCATGCGCTCCGGCGCAATAGTGATGAAAAAGTCACAGTTTGATTATAGGTGTCATCACGTGCCTAATTGCAGTGAAATTAGAGCCACTTTATGAGCAGGTGTGAAAATTAAAAAAAAAAAAACTTTTTCCCCTAGAGGAACAATTGCTAGTTTTTCTTCGCTCTGGTACGCCACAATGACGGAGCAAGAGGAGTGAAAAATAAGTTATATGGGATCTGATAGCTGTGTGAGCAAAATGTCCCAGTATGGACATATATTCCACAGGGTTATTTAAATACCTTGTCTTCATCGGTAAGTGGTTCATCCACCACTTTCTGGGGTTCAGGATTCTTCTGCCGAGTGGGAGTGGACTCTAGCTCTCTCTGCCATTGTTGCCGAAACACTGACAGCTCATCTTCACCTGAATTATTCTGAAATATAAAGTTTTCCAATTGACTTCTAGAACTATTTTGAAAATATATGTATGGGACTGACTGTAATTTGTTTTATTCATGATCATAGTAATTTATTGACAACAGCTAGTCAAATATAATGATATTGTACAAGAAACAAATATTATTTCATTTATTTATTTTACTTTAACTTTACAATAAAAAAAAACATATTATTATAGTATAGATTATGATGCATAGCTATGTTATGGCAGAATATGCAGAACTTTAATCATAATTATACCATCTTTTACCATATGTAAATCACCTTAAAGGCTATTTTAAGCATGACCTTGAACATACATTGGACGGGCTGGTTGGAGTAGTTGGTTAACACACTACCTATCACGCCGCAGGTCGTGGGTTCGATTCCCATCCAGGACAGACATTTGTGTGCATGAACATGTCTGTTTGGCCTTAGTCTGGGTGTTATTATCTATTTAAATATGTATTTACAAAAAAAATGTAGTATAGTTCATTCATCAGGTTTCCTGGTTTCCATATTACAAGCTCTGCTTAGTTTGGGATCAGATAGACAGTCATCTGGTTTCCATATTACAAGCTCTGCTTAGTTTGGGATCAGATAGCCCTGTGTGAAAAATTTCCCAGGATATTTCTTCATTTATTATTTTATTTATACATCTTCTATATAATAATATCCCAAAATGTATTAGAGAATTAAGAATAAATTTATTTAAAATCAAATTATTTGACTGGTTGATGGAAATTTTTTTTATAGCATGGATGAATTTTTTAATTTCAAATATTGACAAATAATTTGATTTTATCCAGCTTTTATTAATTGTATTTAAATTGTAATTTTATTCAAAGTTGTAAAATAATAATACAATTATTACTTATACAATATATTAAGAAAACACCGTCAGATCCGAAACCAGTATATAGGTTTCCTAATCACATGACCAAATAAAATAACAAATACAAAATATTCATGATAGTAAATATATTCCAATTTTTAAATCTGGTTGCAAAAATAATCCTTCCAATTACAGACCTATCTCTATTCTTCCTGCACTAAGCAAAATTTTTGAAAAAATAATTTTAAACCAATTGTTAGCTCATTTCACACATAACGGGATTTTGCATACTAACCAGTTTGGATTCACTAAAGGGAGATCCACGACAGACGCAGGGGCTAAACTTCTTAAGCATATTTTTGAGGCCTGGGAGAATTCTCAAGATGCGGTCGGCGTATTTTGTGATCTTTCCAAGGCTTTTGATTGCGTGGATCATCAGACCCTAGTTTTAAAACTTCATCACTATGGAATCCGTGACACGGCTCTTTGTCTTGTATCATCATATTTATCTAGTCGGCAACAAAAAGTAGGTATCGGTTGTACTACGTCCCCAGGGTCTTTAGTTAAAACGGGCGTACCGCAAGGACCGATTCTAGGGCCATTTTTGTTCTTGGTCTATATAAATGATCTGCCTTACATGATAAATAACTTGTGCGATATAGTTTTATTTGCGGATGATACTTCCCTAATTTTTAGAGTAGATAGAAAAGACGCTGACCTTACCCATCTCAATGAGACCTTAGCAACAGTGTCAAAATGGTTTGCCACCAATAATCTTATGCTTAATGCGTGCAAAACCAAATGTATTAGATTCTCTCTTCCAAATGTTCCTAAGAGCAGCACCAACGTACTAGTTGATGATAGAACACTTGAACTAGTTGACAAGACAGTTTTCCTTGGTATAACTTTAGATAGTAAATTACAATGGGGTCCTCATATAGAAAATTTAGCTAGCAAATTGAGTTCGGCTGCTTTTGCGGTAAAGAAAATTAGACAAATAACAGATATTGCTACAGCTAGGTTAGTTTACTTTGCATATTTTCATAGTCTGATGTCCTATAACCTCTTGCTGTGGGGTTCAGGGACTGATTTGGATACTGTTTTTATTTTACAGAAAAGGGCGATTCGCGCGATCTATTGTTTGGGTCCTCGCGAGTCACTGAGAAATCAATTTAAGGAATTTAAGATATTAACGTTGCCCTCGCTGTACATATATGAAAATATAATGTATGTTCGAAAAAATTTTAATTTGTTTGAAGTAAACAGTAATCATCATAATTTTAATACAAGACACAAAGATAAAATTGTGACCCCTAGATTCAGGCTAGCGAAAGTTAATAAATCTTTTCTCGGGAATTGTGTTCGTTTTTACAATAGGATCCCACGTGAGGTAGCTGGAATGTCTTACTTTAAATTCAAAAATTTTATTAAACTTAGGTTAATGAACAAAGCCTACTATAAGGTGGCTCATTACATGGAAGACAGAAATATATGGTTGTAGTAGCTTCTCTCTGCACCTGCATCCCCCTGGCTTAGTGTAAAATATTTGAAAATGTATCTAAATGTACTTATAAAAATGTAAGAAAGATCCACTGTTAAAAAAAAATTGCCTTGCTGAGTTTCTTGCCGGAGTCTTCTCAGTTTAAGTGTATTCCGAACCGGTGGTAGAGTCATTTGTAACGTTCATGAGTGCCTTACCAGGGCCTAAACTGAATAAATGAGTTTTGAGTTTGAGTTTGAATTAATGAAATTTAAAAGGTCCATTTAAGTACTACAATTTCCCCAAAATGTGGCAATTTTTTTAAATGTGACATCACCATCCCCGACGGTAGGTAACTATTATGTTAGACCGAGTGGCGCACCCGGCACCTTTGACGAAGCCGACAGACGTCGCGCCGCTTGCTGTCAAAGGCATTGCCAGTGCCACCGGCACGTGTAGCCGCTGTACCTACGGGGATCGCGACCTTCAACCTTGCATTACCTACTTGTGTTCACTATTCTTCAGATACGCGTAAACATTGCGTCAGAGTGCAAGTGTGTTTGAGAGATTATGTATGAAATTCAAACCAGGAGTATTTTAACTGTTAAAGTGTCTGGGAATAAAAGTAACTGCAATAACCTTTGCATTATTGCAGTTATTCATTCCCCTCGCCTCGAAATGCGCTTTGCCGTTCCGCAAGCTAACACTGTGCCATCTGTGCGTGCGTTGTGTGTGTGTGTCCGTGATAACTTGTGCCAGACCTCTATCACTCTTGGAGGTAGAATAGAAACATGGAACAACAACTCCGTCACAGCCATCGCATTGGCGTCCTCATGTAATAATACAACAGTCGACAGCTGATAGGTAAGAGTTCTACTGGGTTCATGACCTTTATGACGTCGCGCCGTCTCGGGTCGTCAACTGTCCTGCCTATACGGCACTTTCCCTGATTTTATGAAATACTATTAAATTTAATATGGGGTAATTTTTATTACTTGGAATCTGAATTTTTTTACATTAATGGAATCTAATATCGATACCTAATAATACCTTAACGGGTCTGACGGGGGTTTCTTAACATATTGTATAAACATAAAGTAATATAATTATAATTAAAAAAATATTTTGTATGCCAGTAATTGGTGAAACATGCTGCACCATAATTATTGTACTCCACCTATTTTGAACCATGCTTCAGACAAATAAATAATTTCATTTCATTTCATTTAATTTCTATAGTGTTCATATAGACCACTTCTAAAGTTCAAGAACCACTTTCATAGCTACATAGTTTAACTTAACTCACCACACTTGTGGTACTTAGATATCATACCTTTCCCTCATCAGGAACAGGTTCAGATTCCATTTGTTGAGGTTCAGGGTTTCTCTGGTGAGTGGGGCTGGATACCAACTCTCTTTGCCATTGCTGTCTGAAAGTTGTTAGCTCATCTTTATTGGATTTATTCTGAAACAATGCAATTATTTAACATTGCATCACATTTATTTATTATTAAAATAAATTCTGAAAATATAAATTAATAGATTAACCTGTCAGTTCTTTCTTGGGACAATCAGGGTTTCAGAGTCCGCACCACTTGGTTCTCAAATGGGACAATCGGGAGGATGACATTTACTTGAAAATTGAGAGCGAATTTGGATTTTTTTTAAACTGTGCGCGAGGGGACAAGTTGTTTGACAGGTTAATCTCGCGAGTCAACAGATTAAAGTTAGTAAGAACACTTTTACACAATTTAATTCCATTTTTCAAACTTAAGAATTAAAATTGTATCCAATACAATGAATCCAATACTAACTTCAAGTTTATGTCCATTATTGAATAAAAATATATAATTACTCTACTATTATTAAAATTGTTTAGTTTTAAAGCAAAGAAAAATGAATAAAATATTTTAAAATAATCTTGAACTCAATCAAAAATCAGGATATAAACACATCAAACCAATGGAATACTTTGTAGCACCTACTGTTATGTTCAGGATCACTTCAAGAAATCAAATAAATATAAATCCTGGGACATTCTTCAACACACATCCAAAATAAGCAGCGCCTATGCTACTATTTAAAAATAATAAAGGAAAATAGATACCTGAGAACTGTCTTCTAAATTCAAACAATCCAGAGTACTGGTGACTTCTAATTCCATGTTTACTAATGAGGATGAAGAAGTGTCTTCTTGCTCCTCCCCCTCGCACTCACTATCTGTACCACCAGCTGCAGAGCTTGATGCCTTAAATGAAAACAATAATGCACATAGTTTTTTTTATTTTCATTGGTATTTTCTATTATAAAGAGCAAATGGTAAAAATATACCTACCGAAAAATAAATAAATTGTTGACATTTTCTAACTTTTTCTAGACCATATCTTGTTTAATAAAGATAATGACATTAATACTTACCATAATTATTATGTTAACTTCAATACATTGATTATAACAGCCGAATTATAAGCCAAATATTGTTGAGTTATAAAAATCCAAGTTTATTTTGGTATTTTATTTTTGACAGGCAGGGCTGCCAGTAAATATATTATTTATTGTACTGTCTGCAATGTTTATGAAATCTACATTGAGTTGTTTCGATACATATTACGGGAGTTGATTGATATTTTTGTTTTTATTATAATGAAATTAATCATGATCTAAATATGAGATCGATATTTTTACAAAAAACTAGAGTAAAAAGTTTTTACACGAACAAAACTAGACATGAACTGTCTGAAATTATAAAATCCATGAATATCAAAGAGTATAATATATCAAAAAAAATGTAAGCATAGATTGTGGTAACAGTTCAGTGTACCAATACAGTTAAATAAAAAACTGTCCAAGATGCACAGCGGATATTGCCACCCAATTGAACAGTTTTTGTATATAATTATCCTATTTGGCAGCCCTGTATTTTTTTCAAATTGACGTGATTTTGACATTGACTTAATGTTTTTTTTTTTTCACCTCTTCAGATCCTCGGAACAATAACTAGCATGGAAGCCGGGCTAAAATAAAAACCGAGTACTGTACAGTTTATTCATTTATGTCAATTAGCATATCGTAATGTGGGAATGAAACAAAACATGGCTGTTTGTTTTTATTATTTTTGAACGTGTCACAAGCAAAATGTCAAATAGTCCTCTTTGGCCCTCTTATAACGCTAACAAATACAAAAGTTCTATCCAAGACGTCAAAATACTTACGTTGGCTATCAACTTAATTTTGTAGTTATATGTTTTGTTGATACGAGTCGGGAGTTTGACGAATTTAATAAGTGAAAAAAGCGAGTTAATTATTAATTTCTGTCTGAGAACGTGGCCAGAAAGTATATACGAGAGGTGTACAGTGCCCTGGACAAGATGTCTTGTGTTGTTGAAGGGTGTAAAGCCCATAGTTCGAGAAAAGAAAATGAGAACGAAACGTTAACATTTCATCGGTGAGTTTAGAGATATATTTTCAATATTTGAAATAAAAAAAGTGATAGACGATACATAAAAATAGTACTTTATGCCTATCTACTCAAAAGAATTCACGTATTTGCTTTATTTTATGATTTTTCTGAAAAATAAAATTGTCGCAAGTATAGGTTACTAGTGATGTAAAAATGGTTATCGATAATCATTTCAATACTGTTGCAGATTTCCTAATGATGGTGAAATGAAAATGAAATGGAGTCAGTGCATCAATAGGTTTTTCTCATACAAACCGCCACCACCTTTACACCCCCTTAAAGGGTGATTTCTAGGATAAAAACTATCCTATGTTTTTTCCCGGGACTTCAACAATCTCTATCCGAATTTCATCTAAATCAGTTCGGCGGTGTAAGCGTGAAGAGGTAACAGACAGACAGACAGACAGACAGACACACTTTCGCATTTATAATATTT
This sequence comes from Ochropacha duplaris, assembly GCA_951361185.1. Taxonomy (NCBI): domain Eukaryota; kingdom Metazoa; phylum Arthropoda; class Insecta; order Lepidoptera; family Drepanidae; genus Ochropacha; species Ochropacha duplaris. The sequence continues at coordinate 10,990,156 of OX592701.1, read as the reverse complement.
TATAATTATAATATTAATTAGTAAATTAGTATTAGTATGGATTTTAATGATTAATAAAGACATTAAATTAATAATTGTAGTTTCATTTATACTTGTGTCAAATTCTTATCGTCTCTTTCCTACCACACTTGACTGATATTCCGACGCCGAAGTTCCGTCGTGGTAAATCCGTTAGTAAACCACAGCCACACTTGGCAGATTATCCGTCGACAGCCAGCGCTTATACTGATAATAAATTATAATAACATGGGAATGTTAAGAAAAGGATAAACTATATGAATAAATAAATATATAATAGAAAACTATTCTATCTATAGGTACACATAATAAAAATGTTACGGATCGCTATCTGTACATGGAAGATATATGAGAAAAAATATTGTTGGGTCCTTTATCAACGCAATAGCACCCAAAACAATGATTGTTAGAATTTTGTCTGTTTGTGCAAGCTAATCTCAGAAACGGCGTATTCGGATGTGGTTTTCACTGATATATTGTGGTAAGCTTCACTTAACATTAATGTTTGTTTCATGTCAATCGGTTCTTAAATAAAAAAGTTATGTCAATTTAAAGAATCACGTCGAACATTTGTTAATCCAAAATAAACCAAAAGATATGCCCAAAGTCACTATTCCACGCGGACGAAGTCGCGGGCACAGCTAGTACTAACTATATTTACTTGTTTGCTTTGATGACTTATATCGACACGACAATGTCGATGATAAGCCCATCACTAGCCAAAAAATAGCTTGTGACAACCTGCATAATAACGAAACAGAACGGTATTATATGTCTCTTTCCCACGCATTATTAACGTCGAAAGTAAAAAAAGGTAAAGTATATGCATTTCATTTCTTATTTTAGCCCAGCTTCCATGTTAGTTATTGTTCCGAGTTCAGATCAGTATTCAAGAATTATATATTCTAAATGGATTGTTAAAAAGAGAAAGATAACAACTACGTTGGGACAATCTCTCTTTCTAACCCTACTTACCCTTAATGAAATAAAGAGAGATTGTCCCAACGTAGTTGTTATCTTTCTCTTGTTCGCAATTGATAGGTGTTTGCTTCAAATAGGTATTTAGAGATACCAATCCATTTAGAATATATAATTCTTGCATATATTCCATATTCTCTCGGAACAATAACTAGCATGGAAGCCGGGCTAAAATAAAAACCGAGTACTATACAGTTTATTCATTTATGTCAATTAGCATATCGTAATGTGGGAATGAAACAAAACATGCCTGTTTGTTTTTATTATTTTTGAACGTGTCACAAGCAAAATGTCAAATGGTCCTCTTTGGCCCTCTTATAACGCTAACAAATACAAAAGTTCTATCCAAGACGTCAAAATACTTACGTTGGCTATCAACTTAATTTTGTAGTTTTATATTTTGTTGATACGAGTCGGGAGTTTGACGAATTTACTAAGTGAAAAAAGCGAGTTAATTATTAATTTCTGTCTGAGAACGTGGCCAGAAAGTATATACGAGAGGTGTACATTGCCCTGGACAAGATGTCTTGTGTTGTTGAAGGGTGTAAAGCCCATAGTTCGAGAAAAGAAAATGAGAACGAAACGTTAACATTTCATCGGTGAGTTTAGAGATATATATTTCAATATTGGAAATAAAAAAAGTGATAGACGATAAATAAAAATAGTACTTTATGCCTATCTACTCAAAAGAATTCACGTATTTGCTTTATTTTATGATTTTTCTGAAAAATAAAATTGTCGCAAGTATAGGTTACTAGTGATGTAAAAATGGTTATCGATAATCATTTCAATACTGTTGCAGATTTCCTAGTGATGGTGAAATGAAAATAAAATGGAGTCAGTGCATCAATAGGTTTTTCTCATACAAAATTCCACCCCCTTTTCACCCCCTTAAAGGGTGATTTCTAGGATAAAAACTATCCTATGTTTTTTCCCGGGACTCCAACAATCCCTATCCGAATTTCATCTAAATCGGTTCGGAGGTTTAAGCGTGAAGAGGTAACAGACAGACAGACAGACACACTTTCGCATTTACAATATTTTATAATTATAATATTAATTAGTAAATTAGTATTAGTATGGATTTTAATGATTAATTAAGACATTAAATTAATAATTGTAGTTTCATTTATACTTGTGTAGAATTCTTATCGTCTCTTTCCTACCACACTTGACTGATATTCCGACGCCGAAGTTCCGTCGTGGTAAATCCGTTAGTAAACCACAGCCACACTTGGCAGATTATCCGTCGACAGCCAGCGCCTATACTGATAATAAATTATAATAACATGGGAATGTTAAGAAAAGGATAAACTATATTAATTAAAAAATATATAATAGAAAACTATTCTATCTATAGGTACACGTAATAAAAATGTAACGGATCGCTATCTGTCCATGGAAGATATATGAGAAAAAATATTATTGGGTCCTTTATCAACGCAATAGCACCCAAAACAATGATTGTTAGAATTTTGTCTGTTTGTGCAAGCTAATCTCAGAAACGGCGTATTCGGATGTGGTTTTCACTAATATATTGTGGTAAGCTTCACTTAACATTTAGTGTTTGTTTCATGTCAATCGGTTCTTAAATAAAAAAGTTATGTCAATTTAAAGAATCACGTCGAACATTTGTTAATCCAAAATAAACCAAAAGATATGCCCAAAGTCACTATTCCACGCGGACGAAGTCGCGGGCACAGCTAGTACTAACTATATTTACTTGTTTGCTTTGATGACTTATATCGGCACGACAATATCGATGATAAGCCCATCACTAGCCAAAAAATAGCTTGTGACAACCTGCATAATAACGAAACAGAACGGTATTATATGTCTCTTTCCCGCGCATTATTAACGTCGAAAGTAAAAAAAGGTAAAGTATATGCATTTCATTTCTTATTCTAGCCCGGCTTCCATGTTAGTTATTGTTCCGAGCATATTCTACTGACCATAGTGCTTAGACTTACGTATTAATTTCTTTAGTTTAGTTTGTTAAAAATAAATTCCTTTCGTTTATTTTAAAGAGTCAAATCCATTATCGTCATAAATTTTCAATATACTTTTTTTTTCTTTCTGGCAATCGTCCATTAGGTTATTTCTGCCTATATCAAGTTATATTATAGGAACACGTGATAGGAAATAGTTGTAAGCAGTTTTGATGGCGACTATATTTCTCCGGTATACAATAGTAGTCTTTGACTATATTTACATTTATAATTTGATAGAAAAACATTTCATTTCTTAAAACATTTCTTATAACTTTCGATTCATAAAAAATATTCTTTCTATACTTAAAGTACCGTTTTTAGGCGATGATAGCTCAGTAGTAGTTACGTCAGATACTGCCGTGAAGGTCGTGGGTTCAAATCCTACAATGAGCTGGAGCTTTCGGTAAAGGAAACTATAGGTACGGTGGTAGTGTTTTGTAGTACCCGACTGGCTGGCTACCCTACCACCCTCACGTTGAAAATCTATCGGTGTGTTCCGACAGCTGCACTTGAGAGCCAGGTCCCATCTGCTTTGTGTGATGACCACCTTCGGCTGACGGCTGCGGATGACACTTAGCATGGTGAGATTGCGGTCAAACACAAGCTTATCCAAAAGTAAAAGAAACCGTGGATATTACTCGGCCGAGATTAAAAATTGAGTAAATATTATAAGTACCTTCATACAACTTTATTGTTTTTATTTGAATAGGCAGAGTCAGAGAGTTCGAATGTCTAGTATAGGCAAAATCTTTAAACCAATGATGGTGATGGTTTAGAGACTTTAAAGAAAGAAATGATAAGCTTTTAAAATAAAAAGTACGTTTAATTTTTTGTTTTAAATTATAAAATTGTTATATGAATATTGATAACATTATTGTCTTTTTTTTCTATGACTAATTGACTGTTTACGACCATCCAAAAATAAATCAAAGCTATGTTATAAAGAAAGACTATAAAAAAATATAGAATGCCGAACAACAAATGTTTTGATTTTATAGTTTGAATACTTATAAAAATGGCCAATATTAAACTAAGAATTATGTAAACTATCACAGTCCACAAGTATATTGCAAATAGTTTTCGCAGACGAATTATATTTGCTACAAATAAAAGAACATGGGCCGAGAAAATAATAATTCCCAAGACACCGTATACATTTGCCACCACAATACTTTCAGTCTTCACCAATCCTTTTTCTTGCAGGAATCTCATACCAAGTGGAGTTGTGAAAAACACGCACACTAAAGAGGGTAGTAGTAGTCCCAATGCCGCAATAATAAAGATTCCAATTTTAATAGGTATGCATACACAGCATTTGTCATAAAAAATGGGACAATGAGAGAATTTAACTTTTTTACCCATTATTAAAACAATTTGATTATTTTACCTATTTGTAATGGCATAGTAAAAAATCTCCAGACAAGAGCAATTGTAACAGTTTTAAAGAATTATAAATTTACATTTCTTAGTAACAGGAGATTACTTAATATAAGTTTGACTTTAAATGACATGTTGTCGTACGTAAAAATCATAGAATGAATGAAATAAGTAAAGAGAAGTAAAGTCTTAAGAAGATCGAGAAAATAAGTTCTATTTGAGTAGATACTTTAGCCAGAAATATGTACCTTCTCAGCGTGCTAATAGATATAGGTTAAGGTAGTATTTGATGCAAAGACATTTAACTTATACTATCTTTAAATCTCTTTTTTTTGATGGAACACTACATTTCGGGTGCTGTGAAAATTATGAACCAGCAACTGAAACGCTTAATTTGATGAATAGTAAACATTTATATTTATTCTTATAAATATATTTTTCTTGTTGAGTAAACCTAAAAATATGTAGGTTTTTTTTTTCATACCAGTGTACTGTACACCATAGATAATACACTAGACTGTACACGATCGCTCATCAAAAACATCTGGCAACACTACTGCTGAAAAAATCACTTTTTAACCTAAATTAATAATATCACTACAAAACCGTGTTAAATAGACTAAATAGTGGTAATATGTTGTAAATAGATAGTTATCAATGGTTGTGAAGTAGGTATTGTACATCCGCGGTACCTATTTCACAGTAAATTCATCAAAAGAACATTCCATTTTCTACAGATTTATGTGAAAATATTTACCCATAATGGTGAGTAATCATACTTCATACTTATTTTCATATTCTAAAGTACCTCTGTCTATCCGCTTAGTTTTCAGGCCAAACGACTGAATAGATATTATTTTCATCACAATATCTATAGTGATACCCAAATCCTAAAGTAATAGGGATTTTTTTTATCTATGCGTGCAATTAAATGGGGTGAAAAGACATGATTCCAAAAACGAATTCCACGCGGACATAGTCACGGGCAAAACCTACCATGATATGAAATTCTCGGGAACTTATTTAGAAATAAGAATACCTACCATCTTTAAATTCGCAAGAGAAATCAACCAAAACGTTACAGTATTCATTTTATATTCTAGTATTTAGTCAGAGAGTAGCCTAAGGGGGACCTAAAAGTCCTCCCTGATTAGAAAAGCTGATTAAATTAGTAATGGGACATGCCATTTGAAAGTTTCTGTACCTTAATTTTACATCATCAATAAATGATTGTCAAATTTCAGATGCAATTTATGCTCCTATTCAGCCGGCAAGGCAAGTTGAGACTTCAAAAGTGGTATGTGGCACACCCTGACAAATTGAAGAAGAAAATAACTCGAGAGCTAATCACAACAGTGCTTGCGCGGAAACCCAAGATGTGCTCATTCTTAGAGTGGAAGGACGTGAAAGTTGTTTATAAAAGGTTATTATTACTATATCATATTACCGAGGAAACCCTTTAGGTACATTTTTATTTCGTAAATTTTTACACCATTGAAAATCAAGAAAGGGTGAACAGATTTTGATGAAACTTGGCACACAGATCATATTGTGGAAGAACATGGGATACTTTTTTATTGAGAAAAGATAAGATCCCTTGAGAATGTTGGTGAAATAGAGGGGGACAGTTGCTCTAGTTAATTACACCAGAAAAGCAGGTGAGGTTTGGATAGAACTTTGCATAAAGAGCATTCTATACATTATCTTCACACACACATAAACTTAAATACAGAAGAAACATTGGATAAAAAATATTTTGGAAACATTTAGTTTGATCCCAACCTTAGGATGAAAACTAAGATTATATTTTAATTGGTATATTAAATTTTTTATGTGATGAAACTATCCTATGAGGCAGTTACCCTGCCCTGTAGTTATATCATCATCATGATGTCAGCCAGAAGATGTCCACTGTTGGGCAAATGCCTCCACAATGCTGCCACTGATTGAATTTAAATAATATAATTTAATTGAAAACATTGATATTTTTATCAAGTTTATGATGCTATAATTATTTGCAGATATGCATCTCTATACTTCTGCTGTGCCATGGAGCAGGAAGACAATGAGCTGTTGACCTTGGAACTGATCCATCGCTATGTGGAACTCTTGGACAAATACTTTGGCAGTGTGAGTTCAATTTTATGCTATTTTGTTTATCTCATAAGCCAGCCCCCATTTATACTCCTGACATTGCCAAACATGTCCTAGTAAATTATTGATGAGAGAATCTTCCACATATCAAATTATTGGTGGTGCAGCCAGTAAATCTCCCAGTCGCTATTATTTTTTCCAATATCTTCAGCAATCATCGTCAAAACAAAACCTTAATTAATTAAACACCAAAGTATTCATGAAGCACTCAGGATTATAAAGCTTAGCACACACTGAACGGTTCAAAAATAAACATACGTACAGGCTAATTACAATCATTAAAATAATCTTGAATGTTATCTCTCCGCAGGTATGTGAACTAGACATAATCTTCAACTTTGAGAAGGCATACTTCATCCTGGACGAGCTGGTCCTCGGTGGAGAGCTGCAGGAGACGAGCAAGAAGAATGTCCTGAAGGCCATTGCTGCCCAGGACTTGCTGCAAGAGGTCAGTAGCCAGGATAATGAACTAGTTTAATGTGCCATTTCAATGGAATATTTAATAGAGTCTCGAATATTGGCAGAGGACTGCATATGTGGTATGAAGTGGTGGCTATACAATGCCCGCTGGTGAGCATAGGAAATATTTTGTTTATATAATAAAAACAATGTAGACTAAAAACAAAAAACTGTGTTCAGATACTCGGGAATCTACTTTTGAATCTGTAATCAGGGTAGTATGTGTCTCAACAATTTATTTATATTAGTAATAATTACTAACTAGCATAAAAAAGGTATAGATTCGCAAATTATGATCTTTTTAAATCATATTTAAAGCTATGAAGCAATATTAGTGTATGTAGTCAAATAACTCTTCATGTACACTAAATACTTCAAATTATATACATTAGATTTTCCATAATATATTCAAGTACTATTCATATTTAAGTAACTGCCATTAATTATACAATTTTTGTCTAGTAACATGTTTTTGCTTACACTCAATAGCTAGTCAATTTTCTTAACGTTTGAAATACTAAACAAGAATTAGTTTTAAAAAAAACAGAATTAATTTATCCCCAAGTTAGACGTCTATTTTTTTTTCAGTTAAATCTATTCTAACTAATATAAATCAATATGCATTTTAAAAAGAATAATTTTAATATCTTGCTCATTTGTCATACTCAATTTTAAAATTATTTACTCCACAATTTTTTTACTCTAAATTAGTTTTTAAATGTCTAGTCTACTTAAATATATGTTACCCTTTTTCATATCATAGTTAATAAATAAAATATATATAAAAGTGGACCAGTTATAGGACAGTGGCCTCCGTAGTGCCTTTTCGTATATTAGATATGTATAAAACACTAGGATATGCGTGTAGCGAGCACTGCCTTTTAGATGTTAACAATTTTATCATAAATCTGAGCACTGATACTTTTACATATCAACTACATTCCTGTGACAATGTATTTAGAAACAAAACATTCTCACGAAAATTAATAAATATAGAAATACTAGCTGTTCCGTGCGGTTTCACCCGCGTTCCCGAGGGATCTTATCTTTACCCGGGACAAAAAGTGCTAAAAGCCTATGTGCTATTCCAGACTATAATCTATCTCCATGCCAAATTTCATCCAGATCCATTCAGCTGTTCTGGCGTAAATGAGTAACAAACATCCAAACTTTCACATTTATAATATTAGTAATATTTATATGTTACGTATTTTCACTGCTGTGTAGTTCGAAGTTAGATTTTTATTTTAACCACATCATTCCCATGATGGGTAAACAATTCAGCATTTTTTTTATTATTCCCTATTCCTATTCACTAGGTACCTTATTTAATAATATCGTACTTAGAGCGTTATATATAGTGCCATCCACGAAGACAATATGTTGTCAATATGTCTATATGTATATGTTGATATGCAGCACTACAACACTAGCAAAAAGATGCACACTTGCAACTTTTTTTTAAAAATGTTTTTGGCTTGGTATCTTTTAAGCCATGTCTTCATTGCTCGTTCATTCATTTATTGTTTTGATTTTCAAATTGTAACTGTATTTTTAATATATTTATAAATCGGTATGAATGTGTCTACGTTTTTCAATAAATCTTCAAGGCGGCGGGAGGAATCAAAGTCATTATTCAACACTTCACTTAATCTTGCAACTTTAAGTGATTATGAAAAACAGTGGGTCGCGTCTTCGTAGATGGCACAATCGATATTATTCAAAAAACTATACAGTCATAAATTTTATGTAATTATTCTTTTAAGTATTCATAAATGATATTACATAATTATGGTAAAAATATGAAAGTTTATTAAAACTTGTGCTTATGTAGGTACTAGGTAATAAATCGAACCAACTAAATGCGTATTTAATCTGGAAGCTTCACAGTGCCTATATTATAATTAATAGAATTGACGTAATGAAATGAAATTGTTTATTCATCCAAATAGGCCTTCACAGGCACTTATGAATAGTCAGACTCTAAATGCTCGGTTCGGAAGGTTGTTTTTGCTGAGAAGAGCCGGCAATAAACTCAGCAATTACTCTTTTCAAAAACAACTTACACCTATTACATTCAATAATTATTATTTATCTAGTCTCACTGACAATATTTGCGTGTTATGGCGGCAAAAATAGTAATCTAGTATCGTACAGGATTTAAATTAAAAAATCGGAATAAAAACAGGAAAATAATGAAACAAGTATTCTGCACATAGTAAAGACACATTATCTTATTAAAAATATATGGACTTATTTAAATTAATATTTACTCACATCTATCTATAATTTTATCGAAGTAGATACGTCTGAATGTAACTATAAGTATACGTCATAACTCGAATTGTTATGATGTATTAATACATAATTTAGTTACAGAATTTATGCTAGTCAAATAGCAATTAAGATTTTGAACTATCCAACATTTGATATAGACTTCGATGAAATTCGCAATACAATTCTTAAAAATATTCACCATGCTAAATGTTAACACTGCACTCGCTAATTTACCCTGTGTTTTGGTGTGATGTGCATGCACTGGTGGCGGTCAGGACCTGAACGATGGATTGTTGCACTGATCCCTTGCATCCTTGGACTCGAGAAAATGCTACAACTCTTAACTGTAACATCGTAGTGCTCATTTTTGCATGCGCTTTAGCCATATTGTCCGTTCACTTTTATTTTACCTCAGTTTTGTTAGTGATGTCGTAGATATTTATCGATATTCATTTATCGACAGTTGCTCACTCGTGTTTGCACCACATTGTTGATAGTGGCATAATCATCGCAATAACTAAGTAATTATTGTTTTGATCCTTATAATAAATATGACTTTGCTTATTCTTTTTTACTCAGCAAAAATTATTAGTGGTGTCCACTAAGAGTTTGCATGCTTATTTTAAGTCAGAAACTATTTCTTGCACCAACATAGCTTAACAGTACATTACATTACATTACGCGAGACATTAGTAAACATTTATATTATCTAATCATGTATCAATTATTTATTATGTATTACTAGTTGTGTAGGTCTACCTTGGTGTCGATATAAATAGTATGTGTATTATTATTGCTTCGTATTTGTGTAGTTACTGATAAGGACTTTATGTTCAGGACACTGTTTTACCGAGCTATGTTATGATGGGATAAATCTTAGCATGAATTTTAAGGAATTTCTTAATTGTACCATTTGCTCCAACTTTTTCGTTTTTTTTTTGTATTTATTAACACTTCATCCGAATAATCACATTCATATAATCGATGTGTATCGATGTCGATATATCTATTCCCAACATCACTATATAAATTGAAAATACTAACATTGTAAATATGTAATAGTAAAACAGTGTCCTCATTTGGTAACGGTCTGGCTGTTCATGCATTTAATGTAATGGGATGTCGAAATACATTGGTTTGAAAGAATATTCTGTTTTCTTGCATGTCCCTCCTCCTCGCTTCCGTAGCACGAGTTAACTAACCCGTTAGTACGTTAGTAATTATTTATTTATCCACATAAATGTACTTAACGTGTTAATGTACTAACTCATGCGTCGGATTATCATAATCTGAAGGTGTGGTGAGGTTTTTGAAAGCTCTTGCAGCGCTTTCTTGGTGTCAAGCAAATTTTCCTCATAAATATATTAACAGCATGCTTTTATCAGGAGTATTCTAGAATAACATGTGTGGCAGCATATTATGTTTCCTTTAACAATTTATTGAATTTAAAAAAAAAATTGGTGTTGTTGCAATGCTATAGGAATAGGAGATTACTAAAAAGACAATAAGATAAAGAGCAACTTTTTTTTCTTATAAATAATACACCATTGATCGACTGGGAGTGGAGAAAAGTGTACGTTTTAGAAACTGAATGTTTCTCAAATGGACGCATTTTCACGGGGTGGATTGTGTTAGGACGAGACAGTGGACGCAGCCCTGCGCGAAGTTGGACTCCTCTGAACACTACCGTCACCTGGCGTGGACAGCCTCTGGAGCACCATCAGCGTTCACGAAGTCACAACCTTAACTATATAGACAAAAGTTACATTATCAAATGTACAGCGGAAATAATAATATAATCGCCCAGATACTTTACTTTGAGCAGGCGCGAACCACGAGGGGCAATGCTCCCTATTTTACGACCAATTCTTCAAATTATTGAAATCGGCATAGCGACATCACTAATTCTTCGTAAACGAGTGGATCCGCGCCTGACTGAGTCATTTATGTGGATAGTTTTTTTAGAAACATAGTAAAATTATTCTAAAGCCTCTTCAATCAATTAATCGCTTCTTTTTGCGTAAAATTAAAATGTTATCAAAATATTTAAATTGTGTAAACTTAATTAGATTTTGATAAGCGTATTATTTTCGTTACAATTTACATTCTTAGGTAGGCATGTACTGTCATAAACGACTGGTGGTCTTGTATTCTGCCATTTCTTTTATTTCTTTGAATAAATATTCACTTGTTTAGTAGTATGTAGTGTTTGGGCGATTGTATTGAGACTATTCTAAAGCTAATTTAGTAACCACAATATTTCGAATTGTGACATATTTAGGTAAGTTTTGTTTAATTTGTCGTATTTTTGTCATTTTCTGACGTGACCAAAGTGGACCAATATTAATTATATTCAAATTATTTCAAAAAGTAGCGATTTCCTGATATAAGTGATTTATACGGATTTTTTTTAACTTTATACTTTTGTTGTTGGTTATTGGTATTTAGGAAAAAAAAATTAAAGTATTTGTTGTCGTAATTCAAATTTTTATTTTTGTTATTTTAGCCATTATTAAGGAATCCGAATTATTTTATTTAGTGTTATTTAAATGTAAGCTTTTTATTGGAGTCATGCTCTTCCATATTAATATTTTAGATGAATGCAGCCCTACAAGTATTGTATTAAATATTTAAGGACATGTGAAGTGAAGCCAAATTGTTTTAGACCTAAATTAACTCTTTCCATACGGTACATATTCTTTTCATTAAAAATCATAACAGAGTTTTTACGTTATCTTGATTATATCCCTTCACTTCCAAATATCATAATACGACTGCTATAAGGCAAGGGTTAATAATTTTTATATGCATTTATTAATACAGATTTGTGTATGAAAATATTTTTATAGACTTGACTGACATACTGTGTTAGTATCATTGTATTAGATTGTTCAAATTACCACTTTAATTTTATCATGCAGTTTTACATAGTATCAAATATGTAGGTACTTACTAAATGCGTATGCACGGTATGCAAAGTTTCGCCACCTAATAAAATTTCATCACATTTAGGTTATTTTTAAAATACTGCTAAATATTTTATGACGTTCATCTGTGCTATAAAAAACAAACTAAATTTAAAAATTAAATAAATTTTGACTACATTAAAAATTTACTGTAGAATTATTACGTAGGTTAAGTACATAAATAATTATTGAATATAATAGGTCAAAGTTGCTTTGTTAAAAATAATAATTGCCTAGTTTATTGCTGGCTCTTCTCAGCAAAAGCAACCTTCCTAACCGTGCGTTAGAGTCTAGACTAAACTCTAGATTATCACATGTCCAAACGCATATAAGAGTTAGATACATTAAATTATGAAAATTGTGACGATTAAAACTTGTAATAAGTCATTTAATAAAAAATATTTTGAGTTTATACATAAACGTGATAGACTTATACAACTAACTCATAAAATATTTAGCACTATTTTAAAAAGATCTTTTTAACATTTCGTTTTAACATAGATTGTTTGACCTAATAAAATAATTCACCACGTGAACTGCGCCAAATAGAAACAGCGATCTGGCCATCATCGCATACCTACCTATATTTAAATAAATATATTTTTGTTGTTATTGTAGAGATGGTATGGTGCATTATGTAAGTGTTGACATTCTAATAATATGGTGTAATGTACAGGTTAATATATTTGGTATAAATTAATATTATTACTGTCGTAATTTTAATAAAGTGTTTTATGTGATCCATACTTATATTATTGGTCCCCTATAAGTGGTTAATACAATTAGAAATTTTTAGGATGTGTTCGAGACTAATTTTCAGAACGTAAGTCTTGGGTATTATCAAAGCATAAAGTGATATTTCATTCAAAATAAACCTATATACGCTGCAATTATATTTACTTATTCAATTAGATATCATACTGATTTGGACAACAGAGATCTAAAGTTAAAAGAAATTGACAAGTGATTAACGCGTTGAATGTTTTAAACATTTTGACTGACTGATGTGCAAGTGGGCTTCAGTGATCATAATTTTGATAGTTTATATAAAGTGTATAAAATATAATTGTTATACTATATTCGCGAGAAAAAAAGCATAAAACATTTTATACTATATGATCCACGATATGATCTACCTGTGTGCTATTTTTTATCAAAATCCGTTCAGTCGTTTTTGCGTTAAATAGTAACAAACACCGTAACAATTTTTTATAATAGTAGTAAGATAATGCCATGACCTGGTTCGTATTACGCTTATGCTATGATTGTTCTAAATACTAAATGTTTTGCACGGCCGGAAAGCGATGGCTTGGTCTAACTCGGCCACGAGCGACACTGGCTCAGTGATCACCCCTTGTTGCAGGAGGAGACACCGCAGGGCTTCTTCGAGGACCACGGCCTCGGGTAGGATGGGTGAGCACCGTCTAAGTCTTCCCGGCACAATGTCGGCCTAACTCATCGGTATTAGTACGCAATGTGAAGGCTGTTATTAAACATTTTTTTTGTAAGATCTTTAGATTCTATTTAATTTCACCGTCGATTTATTTGGGTCAATTTCTAGAAGCCTGATCAATAACTATTCACAGAACAAATTAAAAAGGTAGAAGCGTACGTAAACAATAGTCTCCAATGAATTGACGCAACGAAGTCGTGTGCGTGACCTGCACATACGTTGTCTCGCGTAACTTGTCGCAGAGGAACGCGATCGGTTTCCTTTTTCAAATTCAGCTTCCTTTTCTGTGCTTCACTTAGAGTAATGGGCTCAATCTACCTTTTTTATTTGATCTGAGTAATTTCTTATACTTGTTAGCAATGCCGTTAATTGAGATGTCTGGATTAATGAACTTGATCGCGCATCGTGAAACTGGCCTGAGTAGGTACCAACCAACTTTGATAATACTTTAATATATCGAACCAAATGGTTATCGCAGCTATTTGTCATGGAAAAAGCAATTTTATTAATTTAATCGGAAACAAGAAATCTAATATTGACTTAATTAAGGTAGGATTCAGGTTTTACTTTACGTATGTTTTATGTTTTCACTATAGCACCGTCTTAAGTTTTTCGCATAATTTCACACTTTTGTGTTAGTTTAACAGCAGCTAATTCACGTACTTAAAAATATTATTATTATATGATTTAAGATATTCCCAAATAATACCTAATCATATTATCTGTGGTATTATTTATTAGTTATATCGTTAGAAGTATTTAAGTATGCATATTTATAACACTGAGTTGTTTTTTTAAACAGAAAAATGTATATTTTGTTAAACCCTAAAACATTTCCATTTTATATATGTATTAAATGCAGATATTCTGTTAATAAAAGTAATAAATGGTATGTGCCAAAAATAAATCCTTCATATTTTCGTATGTTGTCTACAACAGTGATACATGTTATTCGCTTCTGGCAAACTTTTTAAGAAGACTGTTTTTGAATCTTTAAATGTTTTCATATTTAAAAAAGTGCAGAGAAATTAAGTACAAGATCGATGTCTATATTTTATCTCTTTCTCCATCCATATCAATCTCATATCTACAGTCATTCTACATTCTACTGTTTAACTAGATCCTAATGGGCCTAAGAAACAAAATAAGATACGTGTTTCCTAGTTGTACGCACTAGATTTAAATATTCATTTTGCAGTAATAAACTTATTATACAATAAAACGTCATTTTATTTTCAATATAAATTCTTTTATTTCAAGCCATAAAGTATATTATTCAAAAATACAATAGCAAAATACTATAAAAACTCTGACTGGGTCAGTCTTTACATTACAATAATTAAAAATAGTGATATTAATTAAATACATTTTCTTAAATGCTAAATTCGCCATAACAGTGAAAGTATAGCCTGTATACTATAATGTGGCTTTATAACTAATAATATATTAATTTAAGATACAATATTATTGATGGGAGGGAGAATTCTCGATGGATTTAGATTCAGGTGTGGACTTTACAATGTTGGCAGTGGTGGGGGAGGTTTCCTGGTTGTTAGGTGCGGGGGGAGTGCTCGGGGCGGGTTCGGCAATGTTCGG
The DNA here is from genome assembly GCA_951361185.1 of Ochropacha duplaris. NCBI lineage: Eukaryota > Metazoa > Arthropoda > Insecta > Lepidoptera > Drepanidae > Ochropacha > Ochropacha duplaris. Next base: position 10,974,887 of record OX592701.1, on the reverse strand, counting down.
TTGTACCTCGGTTTGTTCCGTATCTCTCTGTTGTTGCTGGCTCGTCACGTTGGCTAAATGCAATGCGGCCAAGAGAGCAGTGATGTAGCGGCGGTAGTCGAACTCTACACCTGTTTATTAATTTAGTTTTAGATCACCAAAGTATAAGTGATTTCCAACGATTTTTTTTTATTAAATAAGAATTTTCATCTGATCCCAAAAACTAAGCTTGGACTATGGAAACCAAATAACTGATATACTACATACCCTTTTTTTAATACATACATAAATAGTTAATTCTAGATTCACGACACAACAGGGCATCGAACTCACGACCTGTGGCGTTAAAGGTAGGTTAACCAACCACGCCAACTGGCCCGTCTAACATTAACATATTGAATCTGCAAATTATCGTTATTTTACGGCGGAGCTTATTATATTTTTTTTAAACTATTGATAAGCTTGTTTGACCGCAATCTCATCTTGATAAGTAATGATGCGGCTGAAGGTGATAAGCACACAAAGCCTAGAACTAATAAAAAATATTGGAAGATCTTAATCGAATTATATAGCATCTGCAAAATACATGACTCACTGTTTCGACGGGCCGGTTGGCGTGGTTGCTTAAGACACTACCTATCACGCCGCAGGTCGTGGATTCGATTCCCATCCAGGTGTGTCCTGTATTTGTGTGCAAGAACATGACTGTCTGTTTGTCCTGAGTCTGGGTGTAATTATCTATTTAAGTATGTAATTTAAAAAAAGAAAACTAGTATATGTAGTATATCAGTCATCTGGTTTCCATATTACAAGCTCTGCTTAGTTTGAGATCAGATAACAAAAATGTAAAAAAAAAAACAAAAAGTACCTTGATGCGGGAAGGTCAAAAGCACACTAGGGATTGGATAGTGAAGCTATATTTACCTGAATTCCTGAGCTCATTGATCTTGTAGGCTAGATTTGCCCACACTCGTCTGGCTGCCACCGAGCTCAGTCGGCCGACTGTCTGCACCGTGTGGAGGGCGAGATCCTCACCTGACGTTACTTCTACATCTGACAACCGACGCATTCATTAGCTGGTAGCTCTTGGTACCATAATAAGTGAAGGTGTGTGATAAGCACGGAAAGCTTAGAAGGTAACTAGCTCCTAACTGCAGCTGCCGATGTTTGGAGTCACATTTTAAGTTAGTGATAGGCTGGACCCGAGCTATGGTTTATCAACATGTTTTCCTTCAACGAGCATAATAGGGTATTTGACTACAACGAAAATATTGACACAACTGTTGTTAGCTTAACAGTAAAAATATCCTATGATTTTTATAAGAAATCATAAATAAAATGCATTGAATTTTCATGTTTGACCATGTGATTGAAAAAGCTTGGTACAGGCAGATTCTGAGTGTGACGTCACCTGCTTGTAAACAGCAAAATGGAAACAGTAAAGTTATGAAAGATATTTTGACAATTAAAATTTGACTCATGATTTCACGTGACCCAGGCATTATGGCGTCTTAGCGTTTTGGTGGCCTTTTCATATAAACAGTCTATTGCCCGTAGTTCTATTAGTAGGACCATGGGCACTTAGCATTGCCCGTAGTCCTACTGGTAAGACTACGGACAAGTAACAGTGCCCGTAGTTTTGGTTTTTTTTTTCGTCATCCTACCTCTATTCTATTATTGTTGAAGATAAATATAGGTTATAGGATTTTTTTTAAGAGCGAAAAAAAACTGATTTTTTGTGTAAATGTCTTAGATAGAAAGCTAGTTTTCATTAACATTTTTTTTCGTCTTCACTGTTAGTAGGACCATTGCCCATACAAAATTATGATGTTTTTGTAGCAGTGGACCAGTAGGACCACGAGCAACGAATGATTATAAACATTGATAGAATTTTTTAAAGAAAACAGAGAAATTCACGAAGAATTAAGCAAATGTATTATGCTATAATGAACAATTTTATATTTAGGCACTGTCGCTACGGTAAAGATAATTAACTCGAAGATGTCATATGTTTGACAAGTAGGCGGGTCACCTGATGATAATTGACTACGGTCGCCTACATTAGCACTACCATGGGGATTGATTAGCAATGTGCTGTCCACTTTTTTTCAATGCTTTGAAGGCATCTGGCTCTCATCTCAACCTTCATAAGTCCTAGGGCCTAAACTGAAATGGTTTTGACTTTGACTACCACAGCGACAGTACAGGATAGTGGATAGCAGTTTGACGGGCCGGTTGGCGTGGTTGGTTAACACACTACCTATCACGCCGCAGGTCGTGGGTTCGATTCCCATCGAGGACAGACATTTGTGTGCATGAACTGTCTGTTTGTCCTGAGCCTGGGTGTAATTATCTAATTAAGTATTTATTTAGAACAACAAAAATAGTTGTATTATATATATTTATTTACAACAAATGTACAAAAGATAAAATACTAATAACTAAAATAAATTAAAAAAGTTAGGCCCCCTCGGCATGGTTCCGAAGAAGCTGGCAGCGTTTCCTCGCTGTATCGCAATGCTGATACGTTGTGCGAGGAAACTGCCAGCTCTGCTTAGTTTGGGATCAGATAGCCGTGTGTGAAAAATGTCGCGGGATAAGTAAGTAAGTTACCTTGAGCCTCAGGTTGAGCTCCGACAGGCGGCAGGTAGTGGTCCAACAGCTGCATGGCGTAGGTGGCGCCAGTGTCGACGCCGTACATAGCCTTCTGTCCGTACGAGGTGGACAGCAGAGCGTTTGCTTTGGCCCATGACAACTCTTTCAGAGAATGGACGCGCTGCTTTGCAACTTCGCGGGCTCCGCATACCTAGGTACAAGATATAGGCTGTTAGTGAAGTATTTTTATGCCACAAGTGATGACAAGGCAGGCGTGTCACCCAAGAATTATGTATACATGTGGATAGGTAACTCTCAATACCTACTTGAAACAAATACCTATCAATTGCGAAAAAGAGAAAGATAACAAATACGTTGGCACAAAGTCTCTTTGGGCGTTTTTTTATAAGCCGGCACGGCACCGTGCCGGGGAAGCATAACTGTATGAAAAATATGGTTCGTTTTTCCACTCACCGGTGCCCGGCGTCATACATTCCCACTAATGTATGACGGCTAATGGAAAATTCTTTCATTCAGGGTAAGCAGGGTTAGATGGTAAGTGAAGACCGTTGCCTATAAACATTAGCTATTCCAGAGGTCTTCATGGATTGCACTATCAATACAATGCCTTAAAGGGAACTGGTTCTCAAGTGCAATTACAGGAACACACCAACAGATGCTTAGTGAAGATGTAAGTTAGAATGTTCTGAAAAGCATCTAAACTTCGTTGCTTTAATTAAACCGATACAAAATAACGGTTTTCCGATTTCTTGTACTATTACGCAATAACAGCGCTTCATTGCAATGGAATAATATTCGAGATTGTACCTAGTATTAGTATAGATTTAGAGGTCGTTTTAAATTGAAACTAAATTACACGATCCACGCGATGGTCAATATTAGACTAGCAGGTAACTAGTCTGACTTGTTAGGAATCAATGGGATCTATTCCCGCCCAGGAGAGAAATGTGTGCATGAACATGTCTGTTTGTCCTAAGTCTGGGTGTAATTATCTATTTAAGTAGGTACTTATAACTAAAAAGGTACATATCAGTTGTTTAGTTTCCATATTACAAGCTTTGCTTAGTTGGGGATCAGATGGCCGTGTGAGAAAAATGTCCGAGGGTATATATCCTACTTGCTACTAATCTTACTAATATTATAAATGTGAAAGTTTGCATGGAGGTAGATTATAGTCTGGAATAGCACATAGGCTACTGTTTATCCTGGGAAAAGATTAGATCCCTCGGGAACACGGGTGAAACCGCGCGGAATAGCTAGTATTATAAATGTGAAAGTATGTTTGGACAAGTGACAACGAGGCAGGCGGGTCACCTGATGGTAAGTGACAACCGTCGCCTATAGACATTGGCAATACCAGGGGATTGCTAATGTGTTGTACACCTTATTACAATGCCTTAAAGACGAACTGGCTCTCAAGTGCAATTGCCGGAACACACCAACAGGTGCTTGGCGACAGATTTTCAACTTGAGGGTGGTAGCCAGCCAGTCGAGTACTACAAAGTACCCTACCACCGTGCAATGAAGATGTTTGTTACTCTTTCACACAAAAACTACTGAAAGGATTTTTATGAAACTTGGCACACAGGTAGTTCATATCCTGGAATAAAACATAGGATACTTTTTATCCCGGGAAAAGATAAGATCCCTCGGGAATGCGGGTGAAACGGCGGGGGAGAACTAGTTATTTATAAACGCGGGTAAAACCAGGGGATCCTATAAACTTTTGGTAATAGAACATTGAAGTTAAATAAATTAACTAACAAATAAGAAAGAAAGAAAGAAAATAAATGTATTTATGGCAAAAACAATACGAGTACACATTTATATAAAACTAGCTATTCCGCGCGGTTTCACCCGCGTTCCTGAGGGATCTAATCTTTTCCCGGGATAAACAGTAGCCTATGTGCTATTCCAGACCATAATCTATCTCCATGCAAACTTTCACATTTAATCTTATTTTTCCCGGGATAAAAAGTAGCATATGTGCTATTCTAGACTATAATCTATTTCCATGCCAAATTTCATCCAGATCCATTCAGCCGTTCTGGCGTAAATGAGTAACAAACATCCATCCATCCAAACTTTCACATTTATAATATTAGTAAGATTATAGACATAATTTTGCCACAAACCGGTCCCAGCTCAGCAAAATGCTGGTTGTTTATAAACCAGCGCTGGTCTTCCGTTGGGACCGGAACGTGAACGAATATGAAATTCATAAGGTCTAATTAAATCCTCACCTCAATGACCCGAATGCATATTTGAATCATCAATATTGTTTTGTCTTTTATTATTATAGATGTATGACGCAAATTAAAAGAAATAATAAATACAACCAGGTGTTAAAATGCAATTAATCCGATGTAAATAATATTGGATTACACCGTCATAAACCGGGTACTCTTTTTACAGTCAGTTTTAATTGACGTCATATCGGTGCATTTCTTATCATTATTTCTTTGATAAACTACTAATCTCTGATAATAAGTACGACAGAGATTTTTGGAGTTCAATTTCTTTTTATAAGAAACTGCATCAGATATCTAATTGTTTTCACAGAAGAGTAATAAGTAGAATAATTCTAATACTATTAATATAAATGTGAATGTTTGTTAGCATGTGTGTTACTCTTTCACGCTAAAACGAATGAACGGATTTAAATGAAATTTTGCACACAGGTAGTTCATATCCTGGAATAACAGATAGAATACTTTTTATCCCGGGAAAAGATAAGATCCCTCGGGAATGCGGGTGAAACCGCGGGGCGGTAAACTAGTAATGTAAATGTGAATGCAAGATGTTTGTTACTCTTTCACGCTAAAACTGATGAACGGATTTAGATGAAATTTTGCACACAGGTAGATCATATCTTATAATAAAACATAGGATACTTTTTATCCCGGGATAAAATCCCATCGGGAACGCGGGGGACAGCTACCAACATAATCCTATGATGTTTCACTGGTACAAAAAAAGTATACCTAGGTAGTTACTTTAAATTGATCTACTTTGGATTATTTTTACACTTTGATAAGCTTGTGTTAGACCACAATCTCACCATGGTAAGTGATCATGTGGCCGAAGGTGGTAAACACACAAAACCTAGAAAATTTAGAGGCCATTTTCAAACTCAAAACTTATTTACTCAGTTTAGGCCCTGGTAAGGCACTATGAATGTTACAATGGACTCTATCACCGGTTCGGAATACACTTAAGACCCAACTGTTTCAAATGCGATGATAGCTCAGTGGTAAGTGACGTCGGATACCGCGACGAAGGTCGTGTGTTCAAATCCTACAATGAGCTTGAGCTTTCGGTGAAGGAAAACATCGCGAAGAAACCATAGCACGGTGGTAGGGTACTTTGTAGTACCCGACTGGCTGGCTACCACCCTCAAGTCAAAAATATGTCGCCAAGCACCTATCGGGGTGTTCCGACAGCTGCACTTGAGAGCCAGATCCCATCTAGGCTTAGTGTGCTTACCACCTTCGGCCACATCATCACTTACCATGGTGAGATTGTGGTCAAACACAAGCAAAGTCGTATAACTATTTACAGTTGATAGGTAAATGATATTTGAAGGATTTCTCATTCCGGTTCATCGTCCATGTGCGTGGTAGCTATCACGTTGATGCCGCGGCACGGAGCCTTTATCTTATCACACTTACGCGGACGTACATAAAAAAATAATCAAACTATGATACAATTTGTTTTTAAATTATTATTTTTGCCCCAACTTTCCTTTTTATACCTACTACAAAATGTTAGAGAGCTGTTGTTATCCTTATTAAAAAAAAAGTCAGATGCCTAAGTGAGTAAAATACAATAAAACAAATAAGAAGACAAAATATATAGACTAATCTGCAAAATAATTTTCATTACTGTTAAGTATTCGGATAGGGAGACAAGTGAAAAACAATTACAGTTTTTAGGTAGAGTTTCGTATAGGTATTTCGTTATGTAAACATTTCATGCGATATCTCTACCAACACTTTCCCAGCTGTTAAGATTGATTTGAAGTGCGCTAGAAAACTAGCATGCGTCATCGTGACTCATCAATAAAATGTGCATGTCGTTGCGTAACATTCCTCACAAACAGTAGGTCATCTATGTATGCAATGTTTCATAGAAACATAGATACAAGAATTATGTATTCTAAATGGATAGGTAACTCTAAATACCTACTTGAAGCAAATACCTATCAAATGCAAAAAAGTTGTTGTTATCTTTCTCTTTTTCGCAATTGATAGGTATTTGCTTCAAGTAGGTATTTAGAGTTACTTATCCATTTAGAATACATAATTCTTGCATAGATATAAATTTTAATGTATGAATTTATAAAAGATAGTAAACTGTATGCATTAAAACTAAATGAATAATTCGTTACTGTGCATGCACAGTAACGAAATATACAATTGGAAGTTGACCGTATAAATTTAAATTTATACTAGCTGTCCACCGAGGTTTCACCCGCGTTCCCGTAGGATAAAAGTATCCTATATTTTATTCCAGGATATGATCTACCTGTGTGTCAAGTTTCATCAAGATCGGAGTAGTTTCGGAAATTAGACCGGACAAACATCGTGACAAGAGATTTTTATATACAACTAGTGGGCCCGGCAGACGTTGTCCTGCCATGAAATTAAAATAAAAAGAAACTTAAGGTTAGAAAATGGAAGATGGTCGTTAAGTTTTCTTAAATTTTCTAATGTTCCGCGCAACTTTCATACTTTTTTCTTTCATAAGAACCTTCTCCTTACAATAACAAACACAACAATAAAAGAATTAGCGAAATTGGTCCAGCCGTTCACGCGTGATGCCGTGACCAAGGAAATAGGGATTCATTTTTATATAATAGATAAATACCCGATTGCTTGTACACAGAAAACAACAGAAGAAAATAAAGTTGTATAACATTTTACCTGTTTGTATTACATGAACAGGATATCTAAAAATAACTTTGTTTACTAGCCGATACCAGAGGAGGCCAGGATCGCGAAATTAAAGTTGTGACGGAGACCAGCCGAGAACAAAATTACGCCTCAATATATGGTATGAAGTATGTAGAATTACATTAATTACAAGGACATCTACATAGTTTGAAAGTAGCTACTGTAGGTACCTACAACGTCTAGCAATCATAAATGAACACGTTTTATGTTGAAGTCCTCTCACCTACGAATTTAGTAAGTATTAGCTTGTCGATAAAGCATATTTTTACATATCATCCCTGGCTCTCCAGCTTAGGGATTACGGAACTTTATTACAATCAGTTTTAATTAAAAATAGCTGTCCTCTGCGGTTTCAACCGCGTTCCCGTCGGATCTTATCTTTTCCCGGGATAAAAATATAGCCTATGTTCATCAGGGATAATGTAGCTTTCCAATGATGAAAGAATTTTTCAAATCGGTCCAGTAGTTTCAGAGCGTATTCAATGCAAACAAACAATCAAGTCTTTCCTCTTTATTCTCGTACCTATAATATCGACAACCGCTAAATCAACAGAAATATTACTATGTATACCAAAAATGGTTTCATTATGGATTTAGTATCTTTAAAGTTGGATTAGCTCAATCTCCGCGAATTAAATACAATCTGATGTATCATTAATTTATCATCGATCGACATTGGCAATGTCACATTCACGATCCTGAATATTTTTTTATAGATATAAAGGTCACATCATGAAGAGAGGTAACAAAGGCACAAAATATTTGAAGACCTTTGTCACAGTCGTATAAGAAAGTCCATATAAATTATAGCTGTTCCCCGCGGTTTCCGAGGGATCTTATCCTTTCCCGGGATAAAAATTATCCTATGTGTTATTCCAGGATATGATCTACCTGTGTGCCAAGTTTCATCAAAATCCGTTCAGCCGTTTTTGCGTGAAAGAGTAACAAACATCCATCCATCCGAACTTTCACATTTATATTAGTGGGAAAAACTCGTCTTGATTCGTCGATTTTTCCTCAGCTCTGTAACGGCTAAACGGATATGGATGAATCTTAGCACACAGATAGATGATATGTAGAAATCCTACTAATATTATAAATGTAAAAGTTTGGATGGATGTATGTTTGTTACTCATTTACGCCAGAACGGCTCAACGAATCTGATTATAGTCTGGAATAGCACATAGGGTACTTTTTGTCCCGGGAAAAGATAAGATCCCACGGGAACGCGGTTGGGGAAACAGCTAGTAAAACATAGGTGGAAAACATAAGATAATTTAGCAACAAACTTCTCGCAAATCTCTGTAGATATATGACGAAATCATGGGTATATTTACACAGAACTACGACAAAAAATTATGATAGGTATTGTAAGTATCAACGAAACAATAGTGTTATTAAAAAAAATCATAAGAATGTAGACACAACTTCCGTGGCAGTGATTTTATATCTACCGTTATGTGATAACAATTATACATCCTGTTAATGGTAGAGTTCATACATGGTGCTGTACTTTGAACTACATAATACAATGGTAGGGGAGGCGAATAGGGGATTTCGGGATTTACTCGAGCGCGGCAGATTAACATAAGGGGGGCAACCTTGCACCTTGTGAAGTACTCTCACCAAATCTGAGCCCTCTATGTAGTGTCGAACGTCTAGGGTAGCCCGTCAGATTAGTAAAAAAAAATCGATGGTTTGAAATACTCGAGCGCGTCAGATTAAGGTAAGGTAAGTTAGTTACATGCAAAATAGTGTACATTTCAATAATCTGACAATTTGGGCGTGACGAAAGAAAATTGGAGACTCGCAAAGTTGCAAAAAAAAAAACGTCACCTGGATTTTCTCGAGCGCTATTAGTTTTTTTTTTATTTAGAAGGAAATTAGTCACGAATCACGGAAATATCATAATATGCCGATTTGCACAAGCCGAAGTAGCTAAAATCATTATTAAGTGTATAGTCCAGGAATATTATGAGTTTCACCTCAGAATGAGAGATAGTCAGCTATTAACTTGTATAAACCTTTATTTTGACACCCTAAAACTTGTCTCAAAAGCTACTTATCTTAGGGTGCCCGCGACTACTGATTTTTCAAGGTCAAAGGTCAAAAAATCATTTTTTGGTATATGTATTCATAATAAATATTATAGAAGATTAAATTCTCTACAACTTTTGTGCAAACATTTTTTGGATATCTTGAACCATTTTCGAGATTTCCATATTTTTCATATTTTTTTTTTTTTCAAACCGTCAGATTAAGGAAATCCCTCAACATAATTGTCAGATTATGGGTCAGTACAACAAGGCCATCAAGAAGAACCGCCTGTATAAAAATCTGACGCGCTCGAGTAAATCAAGGTCACGATTTTTTTTTGCATTTTCAAAAATCGGCCCTGACTGATGGTCGCGTCCAAATCGTCAGTCTTTAAAATAGGAGCTACTGGAGGGTTCACTTAACATCCCTTATCAATGTCTGACGCGCTCGAGTAAATTTTTTTTTTAAATATTTTCGACCCCTTCGTACGGCCACCCCCACCACGCAAAACGGCAGATTATAATTTTTCCGTTATCAGACAGACGTGGCGCGACTACCCTATTAATATCTGACGCGCTCGAGTATTTCTTGGTGACTGTTTTTTTTTACATTTTTGAAACCCTGTAGACGCTCCCCCCACCGCTGAAGGGGAAAATATCACATAACCTTTTTTTCTTTATTCCACCTAATCTTCAAATTCCAGTAGGTCCCAAAGACGCTCGAGTAACTACAAATTTAGCATCATTGCCTCCCCTACCACAAGGTTATTTTTTACTGTATACAAAAGTTATACACGGTGCACGGTGGTAGGGTACTTTGAAGTACCCGACTGGCTGGATACCACCCTCAAGTTGAAAATCTGTCGCCAAGCACGGTGTGTCCCGGCAGCTGCACTTGAGAGCCAGTTCCCATCTAGGCTTTGTGTGCTTACCATCTTCGGCCACATCATCTCTTACCATGGTGAGATTGTGGTCAAACAAAAGCCTATCCAGAATAAAAAATATAAAAAAATATACCCCGAAAAAAAGTCATTATCGAATAAATAATGAAAACACGGTTTGTATGGTTTGAAATTGCGGTAATTAAATTTTCAGCCCAAAATCTATTTTATGTGAAACAAGGTTTTGTATATAAAAATAACTGTTTAAATATTGTTTTATTATTCGTATTTTCCTCCCAAAATCTGATGTAATTACGAAATTTGGATTTATTTTTTTATTTGTGCTACAAGACATTGCTTCTTGCGAAATTTTGTGAACAGGAAGTACCCTATAGGTTTTGATTCCCTTGCGAGAGTCAAAATATGTGGCATAAACGGCCGTATCTTTTGATTGCGTTGACTTAGTAGTTTGATTTTTCACTGCTCCTAGGGATTGCAGACCTGATTAATATATTAATCTATTATATATTATAATAATCATATTAATTTCAAGTTGATGAAAAGGGCCTTGACAGACAGACGGACAACGAAGTGTTCTTATAAGAGTTCCGTTTTTTTTGCTTTCGAGGTATGGAACCCTAAAAATAAAACACATTATATGGAAGTACCATAAAAACTAACCTTATTAACAGTGGGTGAGATTCTGGACAGCACAGCTTGTTTAGTGGTCTCAACGATGACGGCGGGGTGTTCTGTGACGAGGGGTACCCTGCGTTCCAGGTGCTCTAGGGCTGCGGCGACCCTGGCGTCGCCCGCGGCCAGCGGGGTCGCCACGTAGGGCGCGGCGGTGTGCGCTGCCATCGACACGCCGGCCTCCGCGGTGGATAGCGCCCATTCGAGGAGGGAGTGGGCACCTAGGGGATCAATATAAGATTCTTTAAAGCGGTCTTTCACTTAGGCCCTTTAACATATCAACTCAATTCATTGTCAGACATTTATTTAATCAATTGATTGTCATTTCATTCATTCATTCATAGACAAGCTTAATAAAAATCCATAAATTCACATTTATAATATTTATAGGATTTATCTATATGTATTCAAAAGCATATCAGTTATCTGGTTTCCATAGTAAAGGATCTGCTATGTTTGGGATCAGATAATCATGTGCGAAGAATGTACCAATATTTATTTATTTTATACACACAAAGATTTCTCTGGCATGGTACAATATTAAAAAGAAAATTATTGGTCATAATTATTAAAAATGCAAAGAGAAAGTATATGTCAATATTTTATATGTGAAACTGTCAAGAGAAACTTTAGAAATGTCAACCTACATAAAAACAATACAACACTATTTATTATACTGACTGGAGTTGAAAATGTTGAAGGATTGTAAATTGAAATTAAAAATTATTCAAAAATTATACACATCCATTACAATATTACAGGGCGGCCTTATTACTATTAGTAGTAAGGCCGCCCATTGTGACACTCTTAATGTTATCTTTTTATTTTGTTTTGTTATTTTTATTGTGTGGTGTACCAATAAAGAATTATCTATCTATCCATTTTTTTAACCCTTTCAATTTTTGATTGGACAATCGTCCGAAAACTACCTGCATAAAAAAATTATTCCAGGAATCAAGGCTTACCAAAAAACCTACACCACAGCAAAATTTTACATATTTGTCTATGGTATAGAATAGAATATAGGTTAATAAGTTCCCTTTATCAACTACTAGCTGTTCCGCGCGGTTTCACCAGACTATAATCTATGTCCATGCCAAATTTCATCCAGATCCATTCAGCCGTTCTGGCATAAATGAGTAACAAACATCCATCCATCCAAACTTTCACATTTATAATATTATTAGTAAGATAAACAATAAAAATAAATGGAATATAGTATCAAATCCTTACCCTTAACTCTTGTGTAGAAAGCACCAACTTGACCCACAGCTGCCCCAACAGTGGGCAGTGCCATGGCCTTCTGTACTGACTGGAACTGAGGCATACTGGCTGGTGCTGAGCTCACTTCTGTTGCCATCTGTGTATTAAGATACTACATAGTCACAAAGTACTAGAAAACAGGCAGTGGACACTCATTGAGGAAAATATTATGAAAACAGATATTTAAACATTAATCTGCCAATTAGGGAATTATTCTGAACCATCAGTAAATCCTTTGAATTGCGGTTCTTCGGAAAACTACCTACATATTTTTTTTCTTAAAAATTGGATTCTTTCGGCACCTTCGCTTCCTTCTGCTGATCAGCTCTGATAAGTGTGCGTTCACTTTAACAGGAAAATATCTCTATAAAAAAAAGGGTACAATAATTCCAGAACTTTCCATATTGATAAGTTTCATAAATATGTAGATGATTTTAGATAATAAAACTGGAGTATATTATAAAGTACTTTACAGAAGGTGTCACTAAGAGAAACTTATCAAACACATTATTACTGAACTACCCTCAATTGGTTTTTCTGGACTGTTCTAATTGCTAGCTTGTAGCTAAAAATACATAATTACGGCCAAAGACGGCTAGTCTTTTACAGTAACAATTAAAACAATTACCAACCAGTAAACCGGCTATGTAATTTAATACCGACACAAGATAGAATGGAAATAGGTACCTACAAGTGTTCGGTCAAACTGCAATCATTTCGCAATAAAATCTAGGATTACCTTACCACACAATAGATACAAATATATTCGTTTACCTTAGTTACGTTTATGTAGCTTTGCTTCGATTCCGAGAAATAGGTAGAAGTAGAAACTTGATAACTTGATCTAACTTTAAAAGCAGAACATACACGACTTCTTTAGAGCAATTATAAAATGTTACTGGCTTAGCCTTCACTGTTGCTGGCTGATATGTAATTGGATTGGACGTAGTTAGTTTGTGATTTTATCAAAATAATACCCGGCTTACTTGATTGGACTTAGAACACGAAATGAAATGAATGAAATTAAATTAGAAAAGAATAGAATGCCTACTTACAAATTTGACAGATAGTGATGTGGCTTATTTCATTACTAATCAAACTAACCATTTTAGGTGATTTTTTATCGATTGCATCGGTCAACAAAAAAAAATATTTTTTTGCGCTAGGTTTTACTTAATATATCCTTATTGCCGGCTCTTCTCAGCAAAAGGAACCTTAAGAACCGTGCATTAAAGTAAAAAATATTTTTAATATATCTAACATGTGACGATTAAAAATACTTGTAATGAGTTTACTTAATAAAGAGATTTTTAAATTTTGAATTCTGATTATATAAGCACATATTTAAAAAAAAATGTGATTTCAAATCGAAAATATTCGTTTTATAAGAACTTACAGCGATTTGACAATTTTTGATATTTGCGCCTAATGAATGTCGCGCGCTTTGCGAGTCTTTGCGCGCTATCGGTGTAGAAAGAGAGGTAAGAGGACATGTAGTAGTGTTTGTTTCATGCGTCGCTCTTTGTGTACGACATAGCTAGCTACATATCAGTAATCTGTGCAGTATGTGTTTGAGTATTGCAGAGAAATAACGTGTTTCATATCTTTTTTCGCTGTATCGACCTGTACAAAATGGCTACGAGAAGTTGTAAACGTGACGTTGACTCGTTTTACTATATTTGTGGTGAATTTATTAAACGGAGAGAGAAAAAGTATGATATAATTACAGTTTGTCGTTAAGGCATTGTAATAAGGTGTACAACACATAGGCAATCCCCCTGATATTGCTACAGGCGACGGTAGTCACTTACCATCAGGTGACCCGCCTGCCTCGTTGTCACTTGTGACATAAAAAAATAAAAAATAAGTACAAATTTAAAGACTTGCGAGGCATATCATCAATCTACCAGTAAAAAATTCTTAAATGGACGTTCGGTATCTTTTAATAAATCATTTCTATGCCAATTATTTATGTATTTTCATTGATTTTAATTTTCTCATTCTTTACTCATAAAAGCAAATTCAGAACAATTTTTTGTTCTTATTTCTAGATATAAAAGCAATAAAAATAAAGAATGTGCGCAAAAATGCTGTAGACCGGTGTTGTTCATATTTTAATTAAGTCAAGCAATGTTTATCCAGTATATAAGTTACGTAAATATAGAAGTGAAATTAATTTAACCATCTAATCAATAACAAAAATATAGATAGATTACTTCTGAAATGAAAATATATTATGGAGTCATTATTATAACATTTTTATAAATAAAATATCATTAGTTAATTCTAGTAACTCTTAGAGAATCTATTCAATTAAGATGGTAACATTGGACGGTCACGTGCGTTGGCCATTATGGATTGGGAAAAACCCCTACTACTACTGTGTTATGATTTTTAACCCATGTACTACTTTGTAGTCCTCTGCTGGCTATCAACCACACTATACTCAATAAAAAATCCGGCACCTGCGGGTGTGTTCCAACACTTTTTCTTGAAACATTTAATGTCATTTAAATTAAAAGAAAAAGATTAATAGTAATATTATATATATTATTGAAAATTGTTTTAGTAAATTTAAAATATTTTCTAGCTGTAAAAGCATGTGCTTGTAATTACAAGCCCACAGCTAGAAAATATCTAAAAGCTGAAACTAATTAAATGTCTTAAACCCTAATTGCTCTTTTAGTTCAATTTATGTTTTTTTAATAAAATTAATTGAAACATTTATCAAGTTAAATCAAGTACCAACCGTTACCAATAATCTTACAACAATTTATGTATCACATATTAGAGTTTATAGCTACGTTACTGCGTGAAAAAGGAAAAACAAACCACACATTCGAATCATATTCGTATGATTATGATTAGGCGATTATTTCGATTAAACCTGTTAACGAATTCCTTCGTTTTATAATCAATGTAACATCGCTAGTGAATGCATGAGTGAGATGACTATACAATTGAAGTAAATTGTTAAAAGGAGAAGAAAAATATAATGAGCAAAGTACAAATTCTGTACAATACCTATATTTTTTTATTTTACAGTGTACAAGTTCAAACCAAACGTAAAACCAAGAAACAAATAATTACATACTCTTTGCAAATAATCATAAGAAGTTATCTAAAAAATAGGTTTGATGTTGGATATATATTTGCGTCAAATATTTGTGTCACGTTGCTACAAATATTTTTGGTTGGTCGCCAAATGCCAATGACGAACATTGATCGCATAATTTGTGGAACGAGGCCAACATACTCATAAACAAACATTGGATGAGCCAGTGGATTTGATTGGTTGTTGAACCTAGTCGTTCTTGCCTCGGGGACTAGTTTGGACGTATATTTTGTGTTAATAGCCAACAGTTGTGATGTCGTGGACCAATGATGTGGTGCTTGAATTTGTGGATCTCTACAGAAACGAACAACTTCTTTGGGATCCAAAACATCCTCTCCATAGAAACAGGAGTGAAGTTACAGACGCATGGTTGAGAATACAATCATCTTTAAGCATACACTGTTCTATAGTTGATCTGAAGAAGAAGAAGGAATCCTTGATGACGTCATTTAGAATGCATTTTAATAAGAAGAAACTAAATGATGGATATCGCACAACTTGGTTTGCTTATTCACTTATGGAGAGTTTCCTTGGCGGGAAATATGAATGCGATAGTACTAACCTATTGGAAAACGAGGTAGGTAATATCAAAAACTTTTTACATTGTTTCAGTTTACCTTTTTTCAAAATGACTAACATATTTTTCCGTAGTCAGCTATTATATAATGAAGAAAATGATAAAAATGTTTCTTAGAATGATTCGTAAACATTGGATCCAATTTGGCTCAATTCCAATTACTATACTTCTCGCCAGGATTTGTTATATTTGTGTTATGGTATGCAATGTGGCGCACACGTGGGTCCCAACATTCCACAGTAGGAAGGAAGGATCACAAACATTTGTTGTTAGTTTCACAGTCTCACAGATATTTAATTATTAACTGTTGCATCGAAACGCGCGCTTTTTTTTTGCTTCAATTTTTTTTTGTTTCGTACGCGATACTTTCCAATTAGACTAGTTTTTATAGTTAGATTAGACTATAACTTATTCATATAAATAAAATAAATAATTAAACTTCGTAATTTATTGTGAGTGTAAATAACTTTAGGTACCTATGTAGGTATATTATTAACATATACCTACCTACGTAGGTGGGTAAGTACCTACCTACCTACATTGGATCACTATAAAACAATTTTGATTGAATAATAAGTTAAATCTAATATTGTTTGAAGTTTATGTACCTACTTATGTATGATTTTGTTATAATCTACCTACTTAGTACTAACAAAATATTTTCGTTTATTTTACAAACACGAATTAGTTGTTATACTTAGGTAACCTACTATTTTTGGGAATATGTATACGTAACAAAGTTTTCGAGATATTACATTATGTTATGATAATATTTACATGATTTTTTTGCCATAGTGAAGCTTTGAATAGCTGGCATTTATCTGGCCCATTTTATTATTTTAATCAGTTTTCCGCCCCGCGGTTTCACCCGCGTTCCCGTGGGATCTTATCTTTTCTCGGCATAAAAATATAGCCTATGTTACTCATGGATAATGTAGCATTCTATAATGGTGAAATAATTTTTGAAATCAGATTCCAGTAGTTTTTGATTTTATTCATTACAAAGACACATAAAGACAAGTATTTCCTCTTTATAATGTTAGAAAGACTAGCTAGCTGTTCCCCGCGGTTTCACCCGCGTTCCCGTGGGATCTTATCTTTTCCCGGGACAAAATATAGCCTATGTTCATCAGGGATAATGTAGCTTTATAATGGTGAAATAATTTTTCAAATCGGTCCAGTAGTTGCAGAACCTATTCAATGCAAACAAACAATGAAATCTTTCCTCTTTATAATATTTGTAAAGAAACTAAGTATAGATTAAAGAAAAGAAGTTATAGATTAGTAGGTGTAGTCTTTTGGTGTTTCTTTAATTTCGAATCAGTAGATTAACGTTTTATTTTCTTTATCCCCAGTTTTTCCACACTCCAACATTTGGACACGGTACATCACTGCCGCAAACTGTACCCGATCAAAATATAAGAAAACTAGAAAAACCCAGTGCAGCCGCAAGACAAAACAGATCTGTATCCCATTCACAGACCAACGCGGGCAAGAGTGGCAACGGTGGATCAGAAATGATCTATGCCAAGAAAGAAATGGACGAAACAGTACCGTACTTGAAGAACACTGGTGACAAAAGAGAAATGGACGAATACGAACTGTATGCTCAGCTTTTAGCGAAGAAATTGAGGAAATTGGATGAGCACCAACGTGACGTCGCTATGCATGAGATAGATAACATAATGTTTCGTGCTAAAATGCAGAGTGGGTCATCTCAGAGTCGCAGTTACTCCTCATCTCCTTCTCCTGTGCCTCGAAAAGTGAAATCTCCTATATTCATAGTCGCTCAGCAAGCGCATCCTCAATACGAAGACGAGAATATGCCGTACCAAGACCACATGCAACCGCAACCACCATCTTAGAACACTGAATGTATTTCTAAATGGATAATGCTAATGAAAGCTTGAAAAGCTGGAATGTACCCATGTTCGGGTACGTTATTGAGGATTGCTCGATGATTGAACGATGAGATGAGAATGATTTACAAATTTTTGTTTCCATGTAACATACTTATTACCTACTATAGCGACATCTATCTACACATAGATATAGTTCGCACGACTCCTTGATAGATGGCGCTCCAATAACCTACATCGCGCTTACGAAGTTTTCCATGCGATCTGCATATATACAAGATTCCAACATCAACAGTTGGACCGCGGTCCCCAGGCACGATGACCTAGCCTGGCGGAAGATCTTCCCTTTTCAATGGAGGAGTCTAACACCTCGCTCCTCCATAGTGGTGACCCCGATGATTGGAATGTCAGCAGTGTCATCACTTCCCAGCACTCCGCACCAAGTCACATAGCAAGCCAGCTTCGCCTTCTTCAGGTCCAACGCAGCCGACTCACCGCGCTTCCTGGTCCTGCAAGGCTCACCCAGCGACAGCAGCCCTCGCCACACAGTTCACCGCAGCCCACGTCCGGATCTTCGTCGGCCGGCTCTTCACTCTCCGGCGTGGCAGTCTCTGCGCTACGTGAACTACCGGCTCTACCAACACAGCAACGCCGTCCAGTCTCGACTCACCGTAGCCTACGAGCAGCACTGGCACTTGCAAGCTACTTCAGCACGACGCAGCAACAACATATCGACCTCTGGTCTTGGAGGGGAGCGATGTAGCGACATCTATCTACACATAGATATAGTAACCTACATCGCGCTTACGAAGTTTTCTATGCGATCTGCATGTATACAAGATTCCAACATCTACAGTCGGAGCGCGGTCCCCAGGCACGATGACCTAGCCTGGCGGAAGATCTTCCCTTTTCAGTGAAGGAGTCTATTACCTCGCTCCTCCATACTACTATCTCCACAATAAAAGAGTTGCTAAACGCGACGATCGCGTTTGCGTTTACGATATTTCTCTATAGGAATTGGCATAGTGTCTCTTGCGGAATACGAATGTAACTAAATTCTTCCATACGAATCAGAGTTTACGTACACCTGAACTCACACTGCAGTTACAAAATAATACAATTTAATCGGATATTCTGAAAC
Source organism: Ochropacha duplaris (assembly GCA_951361185.1). NCBI lineage: Eukaryota > Metazoa > Arthropoda > Insecta > Lepidoptera > Drepanidae > Ochropacha > Ochropacha duplaris. The sequence continues at coordinate 10,955,772 of OX592701.1, read as the reverse complement.
CAAGGCCGCCTTAGGGCAGGCCGGGGGGGTTGGGCACACAAGAATTTGGGGCCCCTTGTAACATAAAAAGAAGTTAAATACAAAAAGAAACCTTTTTTTATTTTAATACTTATTATGTAAATGAGGTCGGGGCCCTGGGCACGGGTCCCGTGTGCCCTTGTGGCATAGACGGCACTGTCTGAAATAGGTTAATTTAAATACAATATGTACCTAATATGATGGATATTCCTTCATATTAGGTGTGGTGTAGGTTAATTGACAGGTGACATACATGAATATTTATGTTTTATTTTATTCGATTGTCTTACTGTACCACTTAAGTTTAGTTGAATAATAAAATGTGCTTGGAGCACAATTTTGTTTCTTACCCAAATTAATGCTTTTGCTTTTTCTTTCTCTTGTAATTTCTGTCCTAAAATGTCTCGTGGTCATTCTTAGGAATTTCTCCGTATAATGTTCCTTAAATTTTGGAAACAAATATGGTATCTCAGGCGGCAGTGACTTTGGATAACGTGACGAAGGTTGTAGATTCTAATTCTACAATGAGCTTGAGCATTCGGTAAATAAATATCCTGGGACATTCTTCACACACAGTCATCTGATCCCAAACTAAGTAGAAACTGTTTGTACCATGGAAATCAGACAGATACTTGCAGCTTTTTTAAAAGTTACAAGATAATTTTACACCCAGTCTCATGATAAACAGGCATGTTCGTGCACACAATTGTCTGCTCTGGACAAGAACTCACGACCTGACAGTAGTTTAACAAACCACGCCAACCGGCCCGCCAAGAGCAATACCCCTAACTAAACTACCACCCACAAATTGAAAATCTGCCGCCAAACTCCTATTATTGGTATGTTTCAGCACATTTGCACTTGAGAGCCAGTTACCATCTAAGCTTGCTTACTATCTCACATCACATACCATCCTATCCTATCCTATCCTAGTTACTAATATTGCAAAAGTGGAAGTATGTTTGGATGTGATGATATTTGTTACCTACTCAATGTCGCAAAAAGAAAAACGGATTTTGATAAACTTGGTACACATGTAGATCATAATCTGGAATAAAACATAGAATACTTTTCGTCCCGGATAAAGGTAAGACTGGTGAAACCGTGGTGGACTGCTAGTGGTTAGATAATAGTCAATAATCCTCATTCATCACAATAAAAAGAAACGTCATTCGTGAAATTACCAATTGGCATTATCAATGATACAACCAATTTTATCGTCGTAGCTTGTTTTTTTATAAGATACTAGTACTAGTTGTCCCCCGCAGTTTCATTTTTTTTTTTTATGTCACAAGTGACAACGAGGCAGGCGGGTCACCTGATGGTAAGTGACAACCGTCGCCGTGTTGTACACCTTATTACAATGCCTTAAAGGCGAACTGACTCTCAAGTGCCATTGCCGGAACAGGTGCTTGGAGACAGATTTTCAACTTGAGGGTGGTAGCCAGCCAGTTGAGTACTACAAAGTACCCTACCACCGTGCTGTGGTTTCCTCACGATGTTTTCCTTTACCGAAAGCTCAAGCTCATTGTAGGATTCGAACCCACGACCTTCGCCGCGGTATACGACGTCACTTACCACTGAGCTATCATCGCCTTTGAGCTATCTAAGTACGAAGTTATTGCACTGAACTGCAAACAAGTTGGCACCACTATAAAACTGACAGATGAATTCCAATGTCTGCGCCTGCCTCGTTGTCACTTGTGACAAAATAAAACGACGTCTTTCTGTTGGCCTGTTTTATTTTATTTTTATTTTATTTTATTTAGGACAACAAACAGTATGACAATAATAAATATACAAACAGTAGAAGAATTAAAAAAAATTGAGTTAATGTCACACCAACTACGTTACCCACATATTACAAAAAAACGTATTATTGTTGAGGTGTAGATAGGAAAAACAAAAAAAGATAAGAGATTAATCATATTACAACATAAAAATAGCTTGTGAGAAACAGCGAATTAATAGGTAATTATAATAATATTGAGTGATAACCTAGAAAGTGTTAAGTAAAAATAACTTATATAATTATATTTTGAGAAGACAGAGTACCCGCAATTGCTCTTTTAAATTTAGAAGAAGACAGTGCAAAGATGTCAGTGTCCAAGAAATTGGCGTTATATGTTGTGACAAGTTGACGAAGAGGGACACGTACACCAGCGTTGTATTGTATTGTTGTTGTAGCAATAAGTGGTATAAGTCTTAATTGAAAAAAGAATCGGGCGTGGATTTAAGGGGCCCCTAATGCGCGGGGCCCGTAGCATTTGCTACGTAGCTAATCTGGCACTGACTTTACGCCTACCACAGAGGACGCGCCTACTGCAGAATATCAAGCCTTATCTCCACAGTTAGGACGTGATAGAAGAATCAAGCAACGCGAAATGATGACGTCTTGTGTAATCATTTGGTATTATATTTACTAGCTTTAGCCCGCATGGATTCGTTTATCGCTGAATACTTTTCACTCATTTTTTACTCACAAAGAAAAATAGCTTAGTCCATTCAGGGTATCCACATAAGTACCTACGAATTTTCAGTGTGTTTCATACAAAATGTACGAAAAATTAATATTCATCATATTTTTTATTTCCTTGTATTTCTCCGCTGTTTTAATAGTTATTCTACTATTCGTGGCGGAGAAAAATCAAACAAATCAAAGATTATAAAAATCCGTTGAGTCGTTCTTGAGTTATAAATGGTATAACTAACCCGACGTTGTTTTACGACATACTTGTAAAGATAGATGTTCAGCAGTTCTTTTTAATGTTAGAAGTCAGGGGGGTCACCTATAAAACTAAACAGTAGGTATAGGCACCAGGGGCAGAAGGCGAGAATAGCTCAGTGGTAGTGGTAGTGACATCGGATACCGCGTCAAAGATCGTGGGCTCGAATCCTACAATGAGCTTCAGTTTTCAGTGAAGGAATAGGTGCTTCGTGAGGAAATCACAGCTCGGTGGTAGGTAGGTTACTTTGTAGCGTTGACATTGAAGCCAAGACAGATAGACAGAGTTAGTTACATCTAATGAGTATGTGGTTCCTTATGTAACTTCAAGAACAGTAGGTAAATTATTGTCTTTCTTTAATTTTATGTACCTACTTAGCTGTCCTCCGCGGTTTCACCCGCGTTTTTTTTTTCTCTTTATTGAATCAACAAACAGTTTACACAATATCTTATACTTAAAAAATTAAAATAAACAATAGTACTAATTGTGAAACCCACACCGTTGACCACCAGTTACTATCTGTTTAAGTTGAAAATGATAGAATGTAAAATAAAATAAACAATTTACACTAGACATTAGTATCCAAAATAGGTTGAAAATTGAAGTAGGTATATAAAGCGTTCCCTTGAGATATTATCTTTTACCGGGATTAAAAGTAGCTTATGTGCTATACCAGACTATAATCTATCTCTATGCCAAATTTCATCCAGATCCGTTCAGCCGTTCTGGCGTAAATGAGTAACAAATATATATCCATCCATCCAAACTTTCACATTTATAATATTAGGTACTAGCTGTTCCGCGCGGTTTCACCCGCGTTCCCTGAGGATCTTATCTTTTCCCGGGATAAAATAGCCTATGTGCTATTCCAGACTATAATCTATCTCTATGCCAAATTTCATCCGGATCCGTTCAACCGTTCTAGCGTAAGTGAGTAACAAACATACATCCATCCAAACTTTCACATTTATAATATTAGTAAGATTATAATATTAGTAGTAGGATTAGTATAGATTAAATAAGGTAATTTATTTTGGAAAAGTTGACAATAATGAAAGAGATTGGTTATGGATGAGATCAAGGTACCTAGGTAGAGTAATATCTCAGAATAAATGTTAATTTTATTTTATCCATTACAAATAAACATACATAAAATCAAATGTTTTCAAAATATACATGCAAATGTACAATTACAATACATAAAAAACTTCTTCGAGGCTGCCGCTGCTGCCGATCGGCAAGGTTCCCAGAAGGCTGGCAGCGTTTCCTCTTTGGATGGCCAAGCTGATGCGTTGGCGGAAAAAGCTCCCCGCCCGCCGGGGATAATAATGTTAATTTATATATAGCTATGAATACAGTCTAAAGAATTATGAAGTTGGACTTTGAACTACACGTCTGCGGTGCGTCATTCCATTACACGCAATTTAATTGTTTGTTATTTACATGTGTAACATTACTGGCGACTCGCCCGGCTTCGCACGGGTAAAAGAGCATAATATAGGTACGCCTTAATTTTTTTCTGTCGTAGTGTCGTATTGGGATACACATTTTGCACGGTGGTAGGGTACTTTGAAGTACCCGACTGGCTGGCTACCACCCTCAAGTTGAACATCTGTCGCCAAGCACCTATCGGTGTGTTCCGACAGCTGCACTTGAGAGCCAGTTCCCATCTAGGCTTTGTGTGCTTACTACCTTCGGCCACATCATCACTTAGCATGGTGAGATTGTGGTCAAGCACAAGCTTATCCAGAATAAAAAAAAAACTATTATTTTGGTTATTAAGCTACTAGTTACTAGAATAAGATAAGGAATGAGTATATCAGAGGAAGCTTGAAAGTAGCACCAGTGACTGAGAAGATGAAAGGAAATAGATTGGCTTGGTATGGGCATGTCATGAGGAGGCATGAAAGTCATTTAACAAAAAGAGTATTGAGCATGAGTGTGGATGGATATAGAGGTAGAGGAAGGCCGAAGAAGGTATGGATGGACTGCGTGAAGAATGATATGCATATGAAAGGTGAGTTTTTTTTTTATTCTGGATAAGCTTGTGTTTGACCACAATCTCACCATGGTAAGTGATGATGTGGCCGAAGGTGGTAAGCACACAAAGCCTAGATAGGAACTGGCTCTCAAGTGCATCTGTCGGAACACACCGATAGGTGCTTGGCGACCGGTTTTCAACTTGAGGGTGGTAGCCAGCCAGTTGGGTACTACAAAGTACCCTACCACCGTGCTATGGTTTCCTCACGATGTTTTCCTTCACCGAAAGCTCAAGCTCATTGTAGGATTCGAACCCACAACCTTGGTCGCGGTATTCGACGTCACTTACCACTGAGTACAGAGACGACTAGTTATAGAGCGGAGTGGAAGAGGAAAACATGTTGTGCCGACCCCACCTAGCGTGGGATAAGAAAGAGAAGAAGTAGACTCTTAGTATTAAGCTGCCAGTCGGCATGATTTGTTCCGTCATCTTCAACAATCATCGTTGTATTTCAGCCAATATACCTACCACACAAAAATTATTAATTATACACCAAACAAAACCTTCCTCATGAACGTCTCCATCCATTGGTGAAAACCATAAAAAAATAATTAGATATAATATATCGATTTATATTCTGATAATATCCTGTGCGCGAAAAGTAATTACTGTATGAAAATCCGTTCAGTAGTTTACTCCGAACATAAATTCAGACAGACGTGTAGGCTAAAGATTTGTTACTTACTTGGAACAAAGTACCTATGAGTCAGTCAAATGTAACCTATTGAATCCTGCTATAGCTAGATAGGAATCTAACAACAAGTGAAGTGATGTAAAATCGAACGATGATGGTGCAATTAGGTATCTAAATTGACGAAACGATTTATTGAATCTGATATGAATTGATATGTAATCAATTGGATTATTTTATATCATTAGGAGCCTCGGTATTGCGTGTAATATTGGTACCAATACCAACCAACCGTAACTGAACAACCGTTCGGAAACACGTAATTACATACTTTTTGGGAAACACGAACACCACAAAATTATTAGATTTAATTAAATAGTCTATATACTATATACTAGCTAGTCATAAATATTAGAAACAGTACAAAATGCATTTGACGAGTTTAGTGTTGGTCCAGCTGACTTCTTCTCTTCAAGAAAGGCATCGATAAATTGTCAATGCGCTGGCAAAGATGCATATATAGAAAAAAAATAAAATGCATATATAGCATGGGTGAATGAATATTTCAATTAAAATCAATAAAAAAGATTAGTTAGGTTATTTGTACAAAAATGTTTCATTGATGTCTATGTAATTAATATCTTAGGTTCCTTCGTGAACGGTCTAATTCTTGACAATTCTTGAAGGGAAATAACTATCGTACTTTAGAATATTAAAGTACGGTCGTTGGATCGTGGCCCGTACATCAGCATCGTACGGTATATTTAACAAAATGTATTTCAATAAAATATTTATTTTACAGCTCTCAGGATGGCAAGAAGTACCTACCTAATTATTATTAAACGGAGCTAATTGCTCTTTGAGTATTTAATTTAATACATACTCTTTGGGTTTAATAATCAAAGTAATAGCTGTATGAAATGGACAATGAAACATCAGGTTTTAAAAACAAATTAAATAAAAATAAATAGTGAATTTAATTTCTGATTAGTCGATTTTGGTTTGTTGGATGTTATTACTAGTTTGGTGATATTATTTAGTTGTATTTGAACATTTTTATCAGTGAAGTGAAGTTGTATGGTTCTGATTATTCGAAATGAATGTGTGCCTTTGGGTAAATCGGTTTTTCCGAGTCAAAAGGTATATTAAATGGAAATCTTGAAACGCATCAAAATGACCTCAAACTGGCGGCACTTCCCCCTACACCGCGCGCCATGCGTCCCAGTCCTCATATAGCGTAACAAATTCTTTGATTCTATCGAGTGGTGTAATTCAATTTGGATAAGTGATGATATAACTATAGTAGCTGCAACACCAAACTGTATCCACCGATTTTGTTATCATTGGTATTTATTGGATTGCCCCTAAATTATGGGAGCCATTTCAGAGACGTATTCACGTCAAAACTTTTTGTGTAATTACACCTTTTTAACCTTCATAATTTAAAATGCTTTGTGTGTGATGATGACTGCGTTTCTTATATAGAGTCGTCCAACACTCAATACTTTAGACTCTTTGTATAGTTGTTCAGTTGGGATAAACAATCGACTAATTCTAGAATTGACTGGAAACCACTAACATCATCACTAATGTTTCAGCTGATATTGTCATTGTCAATGTCAAATACTGTGTTCCAAAAAGTACAATCATACATTAATAGCATTCTTTTGTATACTTCTATGATACATTTTTTACTACGATGCTAAAGAAATTGTTATGTAGTAAAAAAAAGTTGAAAAACATTGGATATCAAAACAAAGGAAACAAAATATTATGTTTGTTTGTTTTGAACAGTTTTGAAAGTGAGATCCGATACGATACGAGCAATTTGTTTATAATTCTATCAAATTAACGAAACACAATGGCTACTATGGTAAAGGAAAAGCGACGAGAGGTGGGTGTAAATTATTTACAAAATATTATTTGCGCAGTTGTAGTTTGTAAAAATAATCGTATGTTATGTTTGTAGAAAAAAAAAGCCAAAGAAAAGCATACGTCTCGAAGTAATAATGTGGCTGAACAGTCTGAGCAACCATCTATTGTTGAAGAAGTACTATTAACTGAAGAAAATCCTAGGCCTTGTGAAGAAGACAAAATGGTTCCTGAAAATTATGAAATTGAAGTTCATGAATCTATAACTGCTACCGAGGTGTTCGACGATTCAGGGTACTGTAACACTGAACAGAACATTTCCAATATTTCTAAAAACTTACTTGATAATAACAGTATTAGTGAAGTTTCTGTGCTTAGATACCCAGAAATAGTTACCACAGATGTAAATAAAGGTTTACCGCTTACAAATAAACTAGAAGTATATAAAGAATTGAGTAAGACTCTAGATACATTAGCTACAGCTAGTCAAAGTGGTCCCTTGGCTTTAGAATGTGAAATAGACCATGAAAATCCGTCTGTCAATGAAGTTGAGTCAGAAAGCAATGTTGAATGTCAAGAAATAGTTGAAAGTGTTTTACCGTCTGCACCTTTATTTGAAGAAGAAATTCCACAATTTATACCACAAAGAGAAGCAGTTGTAAAGGAAATTACACCTAAAATACAGTGTATGCCATTGGAAGAGGCTATAAATTGGTTTGGAGGAATGGAAATGGCAGAAGTGAGAGCTATGAGTGAGAAAGAAGAGGCCCTTGTTGAAGCAGGGCCAGTGTGTGGGCCTGAACATCCTTTGGTTGATTTGCTGTCCACATTCAGGTACCGTACTTATTCTGTTGTCATAATAACTTCTATTCTTTAACGGCTTGCTGTTGACAAGAGTCATCCCAAAACTACAGAAAAATAAAATTCATGTTGTTTATTTTTTAGTTAAAAAAACCGTAACTTAGGGTCCTCCAAGAAGGTAATTTATGAGCATTTTATTATTATATGTTCATTGTTCGTAAGCATATACAACAACATTCAGTTTCATAATTAAATACTTACATGTTTCAGATACTCAATAATAGCTATAGAGCGTGAACGATCAAAGCTTGCTCATGGCTACAGTGAAGAGGAAAAAGCTCGTTCAACTCTATGGAAAATAGAGAAACGTAGTGTAAGCATTGCTGAGCCCTGTGCGTGCGGAGCTAATGTTTCATTTAAAGGGACATATGAACATGCTACATTGTTGAAAGAGAGACTGCCAGTGTCTCGGTTGAGGTTAGAAAGCTTACTGCGGGATGTGCAGGAATCATACTGCCATTACCAACATGCTGCTTTGTTGGCACATTGTCAGGTTTGTTAGAATATTAAGCACAACACAAAAATTAAGCAATCACAAGTAATATTTGAATTGAAAATAATGGTTTTACAGATAGAAGAACTGATATCAGAGACAATACAGAGTAGCAAGCCAGCTATTCGCGAAGCATTGTCTCTTATTCTACAAGCGCTGCGTATGAGTGACAATGCGCCGTCAGCCCTCGCTAGCGCACTGCAGCGATGGGCTGAAGTGCTGGCGAGTGCGCTGGTTGATTTAAGAGACTTGAGGAACTTGTTGTTTCTGATACATCACTTGTTTAGGTAAGTATGGCTGCCTGAACCACTGTACCCAAGATAAGATAATAGTTACTACATGCCAGATACATAACTCCTTTGCAAAAGCTAAAATACCTATGTTATATTAGCCTAAAAAGATTCTCTCGTAGGTGAGTGCGAGTGAGAAACTTGAAGTATGCACGCTCAGTATAACTTACTTTAGTGCGAAAGACGGAGACCTGACCGTACTTCTAAACAGCCATTTTATGACTGATATTTCAAAATTTTATCTAACTTCCATACTATTTGTAGTAATTATAAATGTGCAAGTGATTCTCTGTCTATCTGCTTGGTTTTCATGCCAAAACGGCTGGAAATAATTTGATGTTTGGGTTGGGTGGGATACTATTGGGTGGTGGCATATATATTTTATTGTGCATATACAGTCTTTATAAGAATTATGCTGAGTATCTATACCTAAATAACATAATGCGATGTTTTTATAACTAGAATAGAATAAATAGAAAAAAATAGAATAGAAACATGTATGGAAACTAATTTATTCACAGACAAACTCGCTCGGTCCAGTGGGCTGCTCGCACAATACGTCTTCAAGTCGTGGACAGAGTGTCTGCAGCACAGGCGATCGCTGTTCTGGACCTTTTATTGGCTAGACCCAAACCAAAGTTGGATTCTGCGCTTGAGTGTACTGAGGGTAAGTGATAAAGTAAAAAAATAAAAACGGTCCAGTAAAATGATGGCCCCGGGAATAAAGCATAGTTTTGCTAAATAATTAGCATTTAAAGAATCAATTTAGAATTATAGGTAAATGTGAAATAGAAATGAGGACCAAGAAGTGATACTTGAGGTACACCTAATTTTACATTGGAATAAATAAGACATTTAATGTGTGATAACAACTTTTTATGTGTCAAAGTGTTGTTAATAGTTAAGTAAATCTGTAGAACGAAAAAAAATACGAAGATATGAATAAAAGACCTTTAAATTGTGGTCTACTATGTCAAAGGCCTTGCTCAAATTGTAACTTCGACATATAGAGACGGACGAGGCGTGGGAGGAGGTAGACAGGCGCGGGGAAGGCAGTGCAGTAAGCGAGGGTGCACTGCGTGAGCGTGATCTACTCGCCATACTTGCGGCTATGCCGCTTAGGTCCCTTATAGCTACAATTGTGTTATTTAAGCAATCGGTAAGTACCTTGATCCATTTCTTTAAAATGAATCTGAGGCAATCAGTTATCTTATAACAAAAAGATTTCTTTTTCTTTTCTTATTCTGGATAAGCTTGTGTTTGACCACAATCTCACCATGGTAAGTGATGATGTCGTCGAAGATGGCTCTCAAGTGCAGCTGTCATAACATACCGATTGGTGCTTGGCAACATATTTTCAACTTGAGGGTGGTAGCCAGCCAGTCGGGTACTACAAAGTACCCTACCACCGTGCTGTGGTTTCCTCACGATGTTTTCCTTCACCGAAATGTCAAGTTCATTGTAGTATTTGAACCTACGTCCTTCGCCGTGGTATTTTACGTTATTTACCACTGAGCTATCATCGCCTTAAATTCTTAAAGTTGATCTTCCTTTATCTCTGTAGTCTTTAAAGTCTGTAATTTATCGTCTGTTGCGGTCAGGCCTTTTCGAATAGCGAGGTAACGTATGCTTTGGAATTAGACTGTTTATGTTAAACTCGTACTTCTGTGGTAGGATATAAGTCAAGCGCGCGAGAGTTCATGGGGTGACATGTCACCGGCGGGTGGTGGAGCGTTGATGCGCGCGTGCTGTGGCGTGCGCGCGTTGGTGGCGACGTGGTCCCGCGCGGCGCACGTGCACGCGCTCTACGCGCGGCTGAGGAGCGCGCTGCGGGGGTTGGCCGCTAGGGCGCTGCACGCGCTCGCCGCTTTACACTTGCACTCAAGGGATAATGGGTGACTTTCTATTAACTTATTATCTTCGCAGTTATTTCGTCCCGCAGTTACAGGTGCGTCTCTGTATCATCAAAGGCTTTTCCGACATAAGAATAATATTGAATTCTTATTTACATCAAATCAGCTTAGAATTTATTACAAAAATTTACAACAGGTCATCGTATACTAAAGATATGGAACAAAAAATAGTAGCAGAGCTGCAAGCATGCTTCACCGCTGGCTTTACATTCTTCGGGAGAGAAGATCTGCATAAATTGCCGGCTACACTACTCTCCGATGAGATGGCTAAAGAGTACTGCATCGCGTTTATAATGGCTTTGCATGGTAAGCATTCAACCCAAGTCTTTATTAATTATGTCTTTTAAAGGACCATTTTATTGGTCCTTTGAGCCGGATAGAGTATATATAAATGAGTTAATTGTTTCTTCTAACCATTGAGTACTATTTCATAAAGCTCGTATTTGCCTTATTGGTTTAGTTTACAATCACTTCGATTTGTATGTTAATGACAGTTAAATTAAAAAAATCCATGCCCATAGATTCAGCAGAGAGGAAAGTAAAAGAGCTGTCAATAGTGTTACCAGTACCGTTACTGTGCGGTCAGCGCGTGCGCATAGTGACGCACACAGCTGTAGACCGGTTCTCTGACCATGAACTGGCCAGGATGGTACTCGATTTCCTACTGCAGGTACTGCAATGATTATCACATCTTTTTTTCTGCCTGCTTCACTTTCATGGTTAAAAGTTTGAACGGATTTTGATGATACTTGGAATACTATTGTAAAGACTATGGTGTAACATAATTTCGTTACAGACAGCTATGTATGTCGAGAAGGGTCGATAAACTTTTTAAAATTTTAAGAAATCAACATTTTTTTTATTTTGTAGGTTACTATTCTATCAAACTTTTTTAATACTATGTGAAAATAACAAAACTCAGACAGTTAGTCATCGATTCAAATCAGGCCCTAATTTTAGGATCAAATTTTAGGTTTTAGACATACATTTTATACCACTGATTCGAACTCAGGATGGCATTATTTTGTTGACTAAACGATGCTCTCTTCTTTTAATTTTTGTCGCCGAAAAACTGAAGTTGACTCGAGTATGTATTTCTTTGTAGACGGGTCTAAAACGCAAGACAGTGCAATGTAAGGGGTCATGTGACGACATAGCGCGGCAATGTCTCCCGCAACTTATACATGCGCATCCGTATCTACACACCATCGCCTTGCACTCGCTTCCAGATCTGAACATAGGTACTTACACGCATTATACTCAAGCTCAAGGGCAGGTACAACCACTGAACGAATTGCGCTGAAATTCGTCACGCAGAGAGTTATTATGAGCGCTAAGAAAGGGGATGAAATGGGGGTCCAAATATTGTATGGAGCAAGGGACTGCGGGTGAGACCGTGATGCGGAAAGCTAGTAATAAATAAATATCCTGGGAATTAAGCAGAGCTTGTACTAAGGAAACAAGAATGTACAATGTCTGTCTGGGCGGTAATTGAATCTACGACGGCGTGATAGGCAGCAACGCCTATCAACCTCGCCGGCCCGTCATAAAACGTAAGACTTAAGAAAAGTTGACATAACTCTCGGAGGCAGTAAAATGAAGAGCCAATAAGAAAGGCTCAAGAGCACAAGATTTTATCTATAATCAGATTTTTCAGTTCCTTCTGTTTACGGAGATTAATAGAGAGCAACTTAAATATATATAATTTTTTACCAGTTGAACCTCTAGATCCATCTGCGTTGAGAGTATTAAACTTGAGAGAATGGCGACCGATGAGTGGTGAGATCATCGCCGTGCTCGATGACTGGGCGCAACGTTGCCCGCAACTGTTGCAGCATCTGTTGCTCGAGCTCGACTATACGCCTTTTGTGTGAGTTTTGTATATTCTATGATGTTACTAGGCTGAACCGTGAGACGAAGATAAGATTTCTAATATAATATTATTTTCATAGAGCACGAAATATGAAATTGAATCAACCATGACAATGATGAACATCATTCTCATATTTTTTAAAATCTGTTGTGTCAATTTTACAACATGTTTATTATTTATTTTTTGTAGCCTATATGTAGCGTGTTGTGTTTATCAAGATGGGTGTTTTCTCCTCTCCATCTGTAATTTCTATTATTATATGCATTTTATTATTTATGGTTACTAAATATAGTCAAGAAATCACTTTTGGTCGCCTGCGCATTACTCACTGATGAATCACGAAATCTCTGAAAGTATAAACGCCTGCTATACAAACTAGAAAAGCAGGTAGACTCCTCTTAGGAAGGTAGGTATTAAAAAGGGTTTTTGAAAATTCAAGCCCTAAAGGATTCTTTCGAGTGAAACCGCGGGGTACAGCTAGTTGGTATAATATAAGGTTTATATCCTGGGACGTTTTTTACACACGGCTATCTGATCCCCAACTAAGCAGAGCTTGTACTATGGAAACCAGATGACTGATATACTACATACAATACTACGTTTTTTTTGTAAATACATACTTAAATAGATAATTACACCCAGACTCAGGACAAACAGACATGTTCATGCACACAAATGTCTGTCCTCGATGGGAATCAAACCCACGAACTGCGGCGTAATAGGTAGTGTGTTAACCAATCACGCCAACCGGCCCGTGTTTTATTCCAGCGGGCTATCCTTAGACACACAGTTAGCAGTAGGTCGTTGGGTCTGCGGCTACGTCCGTCCCTCTCCGCCGGCCGAGTGGGCGTGGGCAGTCGTTCGGAGGCTGCGTGTGCACCGCACGTGTTGGTACACGCACACGCACGCGCACGCACATGCGCACGTATCAGCGGATGCGCCGCCTGATGAGGAGCCGGGAGATGTCTTCAGCATGGCGTTCGCGCTGCTCAGTACTGCTTGGGGACATTGTATACCGTTGGTGAGTGATAAGTATAAAATTGTCTATTATAATATATTCACTACAGCATGGGGTTCTTCAAAAGAGGAGTAAGAAGGTTTGCAAGCGCCTCTGGTGTTGCAAGCGCCCTTAGGCTACGGTAACCGCTTATCATCAGGTGGGCCGTAAGCTTGTTTGCCACCTAGTGGTATAAAAAGTTAAACATTTGAAAAATAAGCCAATATAGTCAGATGGTCCAAAAATATTTAAAAATGTTTCATTGCTGAGTTTCTTACCGGTTCTTCTCAGTTGAAGGGTGACTTCCGAGCCTGTGGTATCTTCTGTAATTCGACCTTCATTAGTGCCTAGGGCCTAAACTGAATAAATTTAGACTTTGATATTGGCAGATAATTCTACCAAATTAGTTACTGTATGATTTTTTGTTTGTGAATGAATGAGTTTGAACTCATGGTGTAACATTGTGAGTTTTCCGACACCTGAAATCGCCATTTCCTTTCTAAACTTTGTGTTATTGCCATTGATCTCTCAAAAAACATTAGACAAATATAGAAGATTTAAGTCCTATCAAATTAGTATATACCAATATTATCATGTTGTAATTGAAAGTCTTTTTTTTTTTAAATAGGCCTTATGAATAGTCTACACTCTGTTAGGGAAAATAGCCGTGACGTGACCAATCTTCATGGCAACTTACGTTTAAAACCAGCAATTTAGGCTAATTGGACATGAATTTCCAGCGTCTATACTTTTTTATGTTTTAGGTAGAATGAGTTAGTGAGTTTCAATAACAGAATCTGTCCGACAGATATGTTCATCGGGTGTATCCGCACTGTGTACTCTGGCGGCGACACGCCCACGGGACGCAGTGCACTGTCTCGCTCCAATCATGCTCGTCATGGCGCACTCGCCCGAGTCTATCTCGCTCACACCCAAGTAAGTATCTTATACCTTTAAACGAGTAATTCTTGTATATATATAATCTTAATCTCAGAAACGGCTGCAACGATTTACATGAAATTTAGTATGCTGGGGGTTTCCAGGGCGATCGATCTAGCTAGGTTTCATTTTCAAAAAACGTCATTTTATCCGTTTTTTCAGGCAACGAAAAACTGCTACCATATCTTTAGAATACGAAGGTAAATTTCGGTACAAACTGACAGGTTATAATAGCTCAGGGGTAAATAGAGCGGACTCGAAATCAGAAGACCCCGTATCGAGTCCACATGAATGAAAGTTCCTTTTTTTGTGAGAAAAATTATTTAACTATAATTTTCCCAAAAAAACATCGAGCAAAGCTCGGTCACCCAGGTACTACGTAATAATTAAACTAGCAGCATGCAAGGATGACCGTGCATGTTAATGTCTAAGGTGCCTACTCCGTTCACCTTGGGAGCCACTGCGATACGTCAAATAAAAGATTCGGTTACTGAATTTAGTATATTGTCCCGAAACTAAATGCACATACGCTCGGACCGGACAGACCTCTACATACTTCGCGCTTGCACACATCTCTCTCTCACACTTACAGAGTCCCCACAAACGTATTGACACCGCTATCCATCTACGTATCACGAGGCAATAATGTAAAAAAAATGTTTTTGGAATAATTGAGAGATAAAATTATAGCTGCAAAAAATATTGCCGAATCTCCCAGCCTTTCTAGACACGACATCATCGTTACTAGGAGATCAACCTTTGACCAACATGCATCTGATGTTGCTTTCGAGAGCCAGTTGCCTTCTAGGCATTGTAAAAGGGACTGGACTGACTTCTGATTCAACATATGTATTAGGTTCACAGAACTGTTCACAATCCTACTAAGCTCTGGTCCAACGTTGG
Organism: Ochropacha duplaris; assembly: GCA_951361185.1. Classification (NCBI taxonomy): domain Eukaryota; kingdom Metazoa; phylum Arthropoda; class Insecta; order Lepidoptera; family Drepanidae; genus Ochropacha; species Ochropacha duplaris. The sequence goes on along the minus strand of OX592701.1, from coordinate 10,940,215 downwards.
TGCAGCGCGCGTTGGGTCGCGGCGGCGCGTGCGGCGCTGACTTGCTATTGAGGCTGCTACTGTACCAACTACGAGATGCACAGTGAGTATACAGCGAGAAATCCACTTTATGTAGTCATACAATGAGCTAGAGCTTTCGGTGAAGAAAAACATCGTTAGGAACCACAGCACGGTGTTAGGGTACTTTGTTGTACTCGACTGGCTGGCTACCACCCTCAAATTGAAATCTGCCGTCAAGCGCCTGTTGAGGTGTTCCGGGAGTTGCATTTGAGAGCCAGCTGCCTATAAAGTATTGTAATTACATGAATGAACATACTGTGTGAAAGTATTTTTATGGAAAAAAATTAAAAATATGGCTAGCTTATTTTTAAAACTAGTTTCATACAAAAATATGATATAAGCATGTTAAAAAAATGAAATGTTGTCAATTTGTAACGTTCATAAGTGCCTTTCTTTGTATCAATTTAGGCCCTGATACTAAACTAAATACTTGAGCTTAGATTGTGACTGTACTATATTGTACAGATGCGGTAATGTCCTACGGTCGACGCTAGTGTCGTGCTGGTTCCACGCTGTGTGGCGCGCGTCGCTGCCGGCTGCCAGCTCGCTGGTGGAGGCGGCCGCTATAGCCACGAGGGAATGGCCCGCGCTGGACTCGCACGCCATGCTCTTGTTGGCGGTAAGGTCCATTCTTTTGATACCAGGATTCCCAATGTGTCGGAGGCCGATTTCTGGTCTAAACCGAAGCCGAAGACGAAAATATTGCTATTTGAAGCTTACTGAAATCCTTACGCTAAGGCCAAAATTCCGGCCGAAGCCAAATGTGGCATTTTTGGCCGATGTCGAAGCCAAAGCCGAAAGTTCAGTCAATCTCGAATATTTGCCACAGTGCTATGGTTTCCTCACAATGCTTTCCTCCTCCGTAAGCTTCTTTGTAGGATTCAAGCCTACTACTTTCTTTTATCAATTTCTAGTTAAACTCACCAAAATCAACTCTTGAAGGTTAAAAGCCCAAATAAATTCTTGTTTTAAATGATACGGCACTTTAGGTAAGAAGCTACATGTACATCGGCGGACCCATTCATTGATTGCCGTGCGTAAAAATAAGATGAGTGACGGGCCTTTAAATTGAACTTTATTGCGTCGGAGCAAGAGTCAATTTTAAAGTTTTCAGAGTGAATCTTGTTGAACAGTCAGAAGATGGCAGCTCGTACATAAACAGCGCTGTCCGCAACGCGTCCTCAGCGCCGCTGGTGTGCGAGTGTTCGCTTCGCGCGCTACTGTCGCTGGAGACGCGCTCGCAGCTGCACGCGCGGTTGCTACAAGCGCTGCACGCGCAAAAAGCTGCCGGACACAGGATACACGTCGATAACGCTCTAAATGTACGTCTACTTTATGTGCCTCTTATGGTTTTTTTTAAGGTTTTTGGCTTAGTATCTAGACCTTTAAGCCATTTTTTCAGTTTTAATATTCTTCTTCTTTAATATATGTTATAGTCAAGTTAGTCACATCTTCAGCTTTATAATATTAGTATAAATATGTATGTACAACAGCAACTGGGCATCAAAACCCGTTCGGAGGATCTGGTGATATACAGGGTGTGTGCGAGCGCCGTGGCAGCCCCCACCGACCACCCCTCGCACGTGGCGCTGTGGCGATTGTTGTTGCATCTCTACTTGCAGAGGGCGCCTGAACACATGTCAGTTGTTGTTCACTTTTATTTAAACTACCCACATTTAGTGAAAAAATCTAAATTTAAATGAATGAACGGATAGTTTTAGCTTCATTTTTTTTCAGCTTACATGAGGCTTTTAATGTTACTCTTATAAGCAAATGTAAATATTACTTACGTTACTAGAAATATTTTGTAATATACCTCGCATAATTAAAGTATTCCGCAGTTAAAATATTAATTTAAAACTCTAGACGAAGACATATACATTGAATTTCATTTATTTTGCAGTCCTTAAAACATTTGCTGTCTCAAATCATTCCTTAGGTTTCAACGTCATTTCAAGTGGGGCCGAATATAGAATTTGTAGCTTATGTATTACTTGCACGACTCCACTATCTCGCAATCTACTTTAACACACGAAGCCTTGACAGGTACTAGTTTAGAAGCCAGCCAGGTACCTAAAGTACCCTAAAACTTATAATATGACGTTTATATTCTTCACAGGCATGAATCAGCCCCACCAATCGGACCACTATTCTTCAGTGGCCTCATCAAATCCCGTACGCTCAATCAAATCAAGAAAAGACTTCTAGAAACGATTGCATATCACAAGAGTGAAGCAGAAACTTACAAGAAAGAACTTAACAGTCTCAATAAAAGCGCAAAACAATCGACAAGCAACATCCCTAAATCGAATTCGAATGTAATAGATGATAATCTTTTACCGGCGTTATCGATAATCGATTTGACAGGAGAATCGAGTGATTCATGCGATTCAGATGATGACGATTTGAGTGAGGAGGAAGAAGATAGCATTGACGGTGAAAAAGTGGTTGAAGATAGGACAGAAGAAACTCAGAATTTATATAATTTGATGCTTTACCATAGTGGCGCTGAAAAGTAAGTCCCGGAGAGATCTTATCTTTTACCTGTGTCCTATGTTATAAATAATGTTGGGGTAATTGTTTAATTAAACCTCTTTAATGAATGATTGATGAGAGAAAAACTTAATTTTTCAGGTTAGCTTGTGAGTATTCTCGGTGGTTAGAAGAAGGTGACAAAACTCGCGCCGCGCCGCATCATGCGGATATTGGGAGGTTCATACCAGAACATGTAAGTTCTGATCACAGACCAATTATCTAACTAGATAACGTAAGTACCTCAATTTATATGAAGACCAATCGTGTCACTTTTTGGTGTCAATTTACTTACTTGTGGTAGGAAACATGTCCAATATTTGGGTTTGGCCTTTCCTGTACAGTTTTTACAACTTAATACGGAACAATCAGTAATTTTTCTAGATCTTGGTTGACGTCCGAAGGCAATAACGGTCGATCGCGGACTACATGAAGCGGCGTAGAAAGCAGAAAAAATGTCTGCTTTTTGATACGCGTAGTACGTACACTCGCGGCGTCTAGTTAAATAATAGGTCTATGGTTCTGAATCTGATGTTGATAATGATGATCATGACTCATACCTGTAGGTACTAACTTGTCCTTAGGCCTTAGAAGCAGCTTGGAGACATGCTCTATCTCGTATCCGACCGCCTCCCTCGGAGCTGGATGACTTCCCCCTCCCCGCGCCGCGGCCGCCCGCTGTTGAAGAGCCGCAGCGCACGCCCTTCAATTCTGCTGTCAATACCATATTGAAGATAAGGGATCGCTCGGGAGTCAGGTATAGTTTTATTATTTAGTTAGAAAGACCGGGGGATTATATATATTTACCACCTAGACTCTACCACTAGCTCAGTGTTAGTGACATCGGATACCGCGTTGAAGGTCGTGTGTGCGAATCCTAAAATGTGTTATCGGTGAAGGAAGCTTATGTAAGAAATTATTGGTAGATGTTGGATATGTCATAGATACTTCCACGGGGCTAGGTATCAATGCCCGGGGACTACAGTCCGACATTTCTTGATGAGAACTCGTATATATTATACAGAGTGCCGAGAAAACTTTGTTAGCGCGATGTAGGGTTTCTGTGTCATATTTCATTACGTCAATTTGTTGTGATGACGCGGTTCTATTACTTTTCCGCTGAATCGACTCACATGTAGCGCTGTTACTATAGCCGCTACAGTAGACATTTTTCCGCGCACGAACAGCTTTTGATTGAAGATTTTGTACACTTATTTTAGGTTGGGTTCCCGCTAAGTTTTAGTGGAGAGGGGCTACTAATAATTGATCTGCAGCATTATAAGGGATGGGTAAATAATACTTCGGACCCTTAGCTTAGCTGAGATTGTCTTGTTGTCAGGTCACGAAGGACCATGATACAGTCACCAGTGGATGATGTGGACTTCAAAGATTCGCGCACCCTGCTGGCGTTAGTCGACAAACATTTGAAAGACATTGAAAGACTTGCACAGTAAGTTGTAACCTCACCTACTAATATTTTCTGTATGTTTCTAGGCAGAACAGATTATCAAAAAAAATAGTATTTAGGTCCTGGAATAGTAGTTTTCATATAGAGAATGTGGATGATACTGCATGGCGATATAATAAGCACCAATGAAATTTAAATTATTGATTCGCACTGGAAGCTGTTGGTGGTATCATCAATAAGTAAATAAATAAGTACCGAATTTGTCGTTCCGTAATAAACTTGTCAACCCTAGGGAATGGAATGCAGAAGTATACCGAGTGTCAACCTTGGACAATTCACTATGGGATTTAGTAGCGGCGCTACGCGTGCGCCGCCCTCTACCTGACGTCAAGAAGCAATGCCCAAAAAAGTGCAAGTCTATCACTTTTAGAATACCGGTAGGTAAAAAGTTATCTAAGATTTCTTACTATCTATTAGACGTTTTTCTGTTATTGTCGCGCTATTTTGTTACAACAGGCCTATCACATCGTTCCGATATTAGGTAGTGATTATTTCGATATATGTCTTAACAGTTGTGAGTGTTCAAACTACAGTTATCTAAGAAATATCTTCTATAGTCAAAAATGACAAAGAAAACATAACCCTATTGTTCTGCAATAAAGATCATCTATATTATTGGATACAATAAGAGTGTAAATAGGTATTTCTTAAATTTGTTGCTATGGTAGTCAAGTAATATTTCACAAAATTGGGGGGAGAGCCTTTGCACCATTCTACTTGAAATTAACAGTAATTATTAGGTTTATCGAGCCTCATGTTTATCGGGTCTTTAGTGTTTTGAAGTATGTTATAAGATTAATGTTAATATCTACATAAAATTTTATGTACCAATATTTCTTTCAGGCAGAAGAATGGTGCATATCAACGGGCGCCGAAAATGCTATTAAAGAAAACAGGTGATGGATTAATCATAAGTGACAGTCACGTTAAAAGTCTTGCGATGTTCTGGGTTCGAATCTTTCGGCACATTCACAAGCTTTCGGTGAAGAGAAACATCGTGAGAAAACTGTATACGGTCGTAGGGTACTTCTAATGTACCTACTTGATCCTTTGCGCTGCTTGGTTCCATAGAAAAATAATTTCAGCATAATGTTAGCCAAACTAAACGGAGGTTTTTTAAATTGTTTTATTTGTATTGGCACAGACTCGGCGCACGCGCAGGTATACGTAGGTTGGCGCGACCGCGGCCGCACGTCGCACGTACCGCGACTGCACTCGCTACTATTGGCAGGTAATATTAGTCAAATAGCACATTGCATTTTGAACTTTATTCCTATTGTATAATGGAGAATCCTTCCCTCGAATCCTTATACTTTCTCGAGACCTCAGTTGGTGAAGCAAGAGAATTCGCGAAGCGTAATTTGTGATTAACTTTGTGAAAAGCTCTAGAATCGTCGGTTTATTTCAAATTGAAAATCTGTCGCCAAACACCTATTGGTGTGTTCCGACAGCTGCACCAGAGCCAGTTCCCATCTAGGCTTTGTGTGCTTACCATCTTCGGCCACATCATCACTTACCATGGTGAGATTGTGGTCAAACACAAGCCTATCGAGAATAAAACAAATGCATATGTCCAGCTATAGACTAATACGGGCTGATGATGATGATTGATAGCCTTCGATTGTTAAAATGTTACAAAGGTTATATTTAACTCAATGTCCGAAATTCGCGTTAGTTGGTATTTTAAAATAAACCGGTGAAATCTTCGCTTACGTTTGTTTACTTTTGTTCTCTGAATTAAGTACATCCCACTAATATTATAAATGTGAAAGTTTGGATGGATGGACAGATGGATTTATGTTTGTTACTCATTTACGCTAGAACGGCTTAACTGATCTGGATGAAATTTGGCATAGAGATAGATTATAGCCTGGAATAGAACATAGGCTACTTTTTATCCCGGGAAAAGATAAGACCCCTCGGGAATGCGGGTGAAACCGCGGGAGTCAGTATTATTTTTATTGTAATATCCACTCTACGCTGCAAACATTCTGTGCTGCTGGTTATTTTACAAAATCCAAGCACCTATTCATTGACCGGGTGTAATTATTTGAATGCGGTTATTATTAAATTCTACGACTGCACGGTGTACAATCTCCCTGGTATTGTTAATGTTAGGCAACGGTAGTGACTTACCATCAATGACCCGCCTGCCTCGTTGTCACTTATGGTATAAAAATAATGTTTTATTCCGTATTTGCGACTGAAAATAAGTACCCGGTCAACGGTTAACAGTGTTTTAACACTGACCAATTTCGATGTCACACAACACTACCTACTTTATTAAAAAATATTATTACTTGTAAATATATACCTACTATTATGTATGTTTGTGGTGTTGTGTGTATTTTTTCAAAATAAATATATTTTCTTTCTTTTTTATTCCGTATTTGTTAGGCGCGTGAGGAACATGGAAGGCGCCCGTCGCGTGGTGGAGCGAGCGTGGCGCAGCGCCGCCGCGTGCTCACACTGCGCGCACTCACACGCCACTCTCACTGCACTCGTTAACTTCCTGGCTGAGGTGAGGTCGGCCAAACACAAGCTTAGCCAAAAGTAAACAAAGAAGTGATAAGAACGGTTCCAAGTTACCTAGTAATTCCTTAATTCATAGCTCTAAGATCAAGGATGTACATCGTTCTATTCAACTAAAAGAACAGTACTCGTAAAATGTCCAAGCATTTTGATTGTTGTATCTCGGGAATACTGTTTGTTCGTGGTGCAGTATTGGATTTATTATGACATGACATGGCTCTATTTTAAGGCGATGATAGCTCAGTGAAAGCTTGAGCTTTCGGTAGGAAAACATCGTGAGGAAACCAAACCATGGTGGTAAACTTTGTAGTACTCGACTGGCTGGAAAATCTGTCGGTTGAAAATTTTCGTCGCCAAGCATCTGCCGGTGTTTCAACAGCTGCAGTTGAAAGCCAGTTTTATTTTAGGCTTTGTGTGCTTACCACCTACGGCCACATCACTAATCATGGTGAGATTGTGGTCAAACACAAGTTTATCCAAAGATGCTAGTGTTCTAGTTGGATTTTTATTGGTCCAGACGTGGATCTGTGGGGACGGGCGGGTATGCGCCGAGTTACTGTCCCGGTGGAGTGGGCGCGGCGCGGGGACGATGGGGGCAGTGGAGGCTGCGCTGTGTGGCTCGTTGGTGGCGCCGCGCCGGCTGCCCCCCGCACATGTGCCGCTCGTCTACTGCGCACTGCTCACCATGCGGCTGCCCTCGCACTCGCTCTTCAGCTATCTGTCTAGGGTGAGTTATTCCACGTTTCTAGTCGATCATAAGTTATCTTACTATCTTACTAATATTATAAATGTGAAAGTTTGGATGGATGTATGTTTGTTAGTCATTTACGCCAGAACGGCTGAATGGATCTGGATAAAATTTGTAATGGAGATAGATTATAGTCTGGAATAGCACATAGGCTACTTTTTATCCTGGGAAAATATAAGATCCCTCATAAACGCGGGTGAAACAGCGGGGCGGAAAACTAGTTGATCATAAATTAGTTTTAAAAAAACGTAAAAAATAAAAACATCTACTGCAGCATCCCCTGGTAGTTTTTAACGCTAAAACATATCTAAGAACCTGCACTGAAGTTACACTTAAGTAATGCAAAAACCCCATTAAAATCAATGCAACAATTTTGGAAAAAATGGTAACATACAAACTACCTCTCATACCAATACCCTCGTGGTGACATAAATCTGTGAAATTTTGTGAACACGAATCATCAACATCCACAGTTCGAAATGCCCCGATACTCTCAAGTAGCGTCGTCTCCGGACCGGCGCAACATGCTCGAGGCCCTCATCACGGCGGCTCAGCACTGGGGCCCCTCGCCAGAGCCCCAGCACCACGCTCTCCTAGAGTTGCTTGGCGTACACACGCACGCACTACTGGACGCGCCCGAGTTGTGTGCGCATGTCGTACGTAGTGCGCACGCGACGCGCGCGGGGACACTGCCGCCTGCCTACTGGGAGCATGTTGTGCGAGCTGTCGTGGATAAGGGTGGGGAGGTGCCTTTTGATCAGGTAGTTAATTCAGCTTAATAAATTCTAGGTACAATTATTTTCGATATCAGTGTTGATTCTCTAGTAAACGCTGTTCACAGTGATAAGTTTTTCAGATTAGACAACTGAAAATCTGTTCGCAGTTCATCAATTTTATTTGTAACATGGTATTTCTTATTTTTTTAAATTACGATAGAGAGTCATTCTCAAGTACTCAGTCTTGTAAATATTTCGAATTATTTGCTATTTTTATCGCAAGAAATTGTTTATTTGTCGTGAGCCAGCTTTTGTGACACAATATTTTTCAGGGGGGTCAATTAAAGTGTGACTTAGCGTGAGGAAGAGGTCCAAAAAGGTGAAATTCCGAGTGTCGTATTTTATGGAGGGCCTCTTACGTGAAAATTGATTCTTAGGTGGGTAATCTACTCCGCGAGCTGGGCTCCTTATGGTGGGAAGAGCGCACAAGTATCAAGGGCAGTAGTGCGCGCTATGTGCCCTACAGCGGCGCTACAGCGCGGCTGCTGCATGCGCTGCAGCGCTCGTTCGTGCGCGGTGCTCTTGCACTTAGCTACGCGCCTGAGAGAGGTAACATACACTCACATATAATTGGGAATGTTGCCATGTGAGGGACACGTATTAACGATGTGCAAGGGGTTGTTTTTTGTCTTTACTGTTAGCACTAACTATCTTATGAAAAACACCATGAAGGCGATGATAGCTCAGTGGTAGTGACGTCGGATACCGCGGCGATGTTCGTGGGTTCGAATTTTACAATGAGCTTGAGCTTTCGGTGAAGGAAAACATAGTGAGGAAACCATAGCACGGTGGTAGGGTACTTTGTAGTACCCGACTGGCTGGCTACCACCCTCAAGTTGAAAATCTGTCGCACAAGCACCTATCGGTGTGTTCCAACAGTTGCACCTGAGAGCCAGTTCCCGTCTAGGTTTTGTGTGCTTGCCACCTTCGACAACATCATCACTTACCATGGTGAGATTGTGGTCAAACACAAGCTTATCCAGAATAATAAAAACAAAACATATTTTTGTAAAAAAATCATGATGATCTAGGAGAAGAAAAACTGTGTGATAATTAGGATTTTCGCAAGGTCCCGCTAAATCGCGGTGACGTCACGGGCCCCACGCAATAGCTCGTAGAAATTACATTTATATCCCATTAATCTTATGGTACTTTGCACAGTGGCCTGGTACGCACACCACGCTCTCCAAGAGTCGTGGTCGCCGTGGATATCCCCTCACCACTCGCCACCGCTACTCCCCTCCACGGCTGATGATGAAGTCTACACCACCATGCTGAGGAGCTTCGTGGACACTGTCCAACAGATCATATGCGATTGTCCTGGTTCGTGAAACCATCCTTTTATAAAACGCTACATCTTTCTGTTTGTGTACTTTGTGTTTAATTTTGATGCGATTTTCCCAAAGGATTTTTTGCAAAATTTTAGAGGAATATATCGCTATGTTGTGACTAAAGATACTGCGCAGTGACTGTTAAAATATATAGTTACTATAAAAATTTATTTGCCATTTTGAAACATTTTTATCTGATAGTAGTTTGACATGAGGTAAATAAGATCCCAAAAGGATATCCCTTTAAAACTCCCAAAAAAGACGCGCCAATCGACGTTACTTCATTCGTTGTTCCAAAATCACGATATTTTGTATCTAATTTCATTAAATTTATAATGATAGGTACTGAAGTCCATCTCCTTCAGCAAATATTCGAGTGGACGGTACAAACGCACGCGGGCGTACAAAATGCGGGCACGCAAGAGACGCACGTGCAAATGTCCGCTTTACTCGCGAGCTTCGAGAAGCTTCCATGGAAATTATACCAGTGGTTCTATGGGAAGAGTCTCAATGTAGCCTTACAGGTATGCTTCTTTTGCTTTTTTGTCTTTTTAGGGTTCCGTACCCAAAGGGTAAAAACGGAAACCCTATTACTAAGACTGCTTCTTTCCGTCTGTCTGTCTGTCCGTCTGTCTGTCACCACGCTGTATCTCATGAGCTAGACAGTTGAAAGTTTCACAGATGATGTATTTCTGTTGCCGCTATAACAACAAATACAAAAAAAACGTTAATTGTCGCGTGTCTTCTTCATGAGCAGTAACATAGTTATGTTTTAACAACCTTTATTGAACCGCATTGCGCTATCGGTGTCGTCATCAGGTATGCTCAAGCGCAGACAAGGAGATGACGTCATGGTGCTGTGTCGCCATTGGTGGCACGCACGCACACACACTAGTGCGTGACATGGACGAGAGAGATGTAGATCAGACGCAGCGACTCGCCGCACTGTTGTATCTGTTCACTGCACCCAATATGAACCATACACTACCGGTGAGTATACGTTACGCGTCTCAACTATGTCTAAAGTTGTTTAAAATGAAGAATGTTAACTATTTTTGAATATTAACTCTACATATTCTCTGTCAAAAATAAAAAATACAAGTGAAAGAATTACTTCGATACGTCAATTAGTTTCCGATTTATAGAAGTAAACGTGCGATGCGGACTCGTACTCGATGTGACGTACTCGTGTGACGATGTGGCGTCAATTTGCAACGCTCGCTCATAGCAGAGCGTTGCAAATTGACGTCATATGCGGTCACGTGGCTGTTAGCGGGACTCGATATTTTCGTAAGTTTTAATGCCTGTAAAATCAAAACTAATAGGTATTTTTGACTACAACAAAACCTAGTGTATTTGTATACATACAAGCTTTACTGTAACAAATTTTCAACCGATTTGGCATACCTATTAACATTCTCCATTAGCTCAAGGGATTTGAGAGATATAATAAATATTTTGTTACTTAAGAAATTATTTGTGTAAGAATCGATACATTGCGCCGACCCCAAATAATTGGAAACAGGCAGGCAGATGATGATGATGATAATGGACTCAGAAATTATTACTTAAAATAATGAATGACGTGTAATCGCTAATATTAGACTGACTATTATTGATAAAGTGATATGGTCAGACCGTTAAACAGTAATCTTAATCACATTGCGCATTAAGAGTTTGGCCTTATGTAAATACATCGTGGCTCTGTGAACAAACTTCTCATCTCAGCAAAAGCAATCTTCCGGACAGTGCGGAATGTACAGCTGAAATTCATGCTAGTCATACCTAGAGAACGTACACAATTTTAAAACTAAAAGCTTATCGATATTACCTTGTGCAGATTTTAGAGGAAGCGACTCGATTGCTTTGGTGCCGCCTACCAGAGCCAGCGTTAGACGAAGCCATGGAGAGATTCTTTGCTCAATATCATAACCCTGCACTACCATATCACGATCTGCCGCATTTTAGGTAAATTATTATCACAGATGTAACCTTCAGAAGTTAATACCAGTTCAGAAGTAGACCATTATTTCTATGTTCAATTATTTGGCAGAGTAATCCTCTACGCAGCAGAGTTAATCGTCTCTTCGCCCCCGGCGGCTGCTATGTGTGGGGCGGGATGGTCCCGTGACAAGCGCGCAAGGGGCGTGTCTCAGTGCGTGCGCGCGCACTGTGCGCCCGCACTCGCTGCGCACGTCCCACACGCTACACTACACTTGTTGAACACTATCACTCAATTAGGTACGTATCCTATACTAGCCGACCCAACAGACTATGTTCTGTTAAAAAAAACCCATGAAAAAAGTGGTTGATTTTTTTCTAAATTTTCCATTATTCCGGGTAACGTTTCCAATAGCTCAATAAAAATGAATTCTAATTAGTCCGTCGGTAAGATTATCAAAAAATATTGGTCACGTATGTTTTGCTTCAAATCAATAAAAATATACAAAGTTCAAAGTAATAGTATAAATCAAAGTATAGGAGTGGGGCTTGTGACGTCACTTCGTGGTAAAATTTGCACATAGACCTTAAAGTAACTCTAACACAGATTATTTTGCAGGAACACTCTTGGATCAGTCAGGAGATGAAATAGAAGAGCTGCTCAGTCGAGCTGTCGTTATAATGTGTATGGAGCCGGCAGCCGCTGCAGCATTACCTGTAAGCGCTTTATTACACACATATGTCTGTCCTGGATGGGAATCCAACCCACGACCTGTGCACTGATAGCGTGTTAATCAACCAAACGCCTCGTCAAATACAATTTAACTTGATTTATGCTTTAATTGAAATCTATACTCTATACCAGGGGTCGGCAAACTTTTTAGACAAAGAGCCAGATTCCAGAAAAATCGACTTCTCGGAACCTCAAAGAGCCGCAGTTTTAGGTTTTTCACTGTATTCCAAAATTTTATAAGACTGTAGTAAACTGTGTTTGGGTTCGAAATAAAGACAATTATATGACTCGCGGTATTTACGAAATATTTGATCTCATATGTACCCCAAAAAATATTTTGAGGGGAACTTGAAGAGCCGCAACTGACCCTTCGAAGAGCCGCATGCGGCTCGCGAGCCGCGGTTTGCCGACCCCTGCTCTATACTAATATTATAAAGAGGCAAAGTTTGTGAGGTTGTAGGGAGTAATCTCTGGATCTACTGAACCGATTTTGAAAATTCTTTTACCAATAGAAAGCCACGTTATTTGTGAGTGTCATATATAGGCTATATTTTTATCCCGAGAAAAGATAAGATCCCACGGGAACGCGGGTGAAACTGCGGGGGACAGCTAGTACATTTATATGTTTAACCAGGTGTGGATAAAATGGGTGCGTGCGACGTCGCCGCGAATGGTCCGTGCGTGCATAACAGCGGCGGGGGTGCTTACCGCCTTCGAGTACTTTGCGACGCTCGCTGACGCGGCTGCGCAGGCGCATCTTAATGTTAAAGGTAAGGTTTATTGGATTTCTAGATTCTTGGCTAGCTACTTTTATATAGTTAGTTTATTTTTAAGTTATTCTATTTGGATTCTTATATTTGTCGCTGTTGTTCTCCTACGAATATCCGTTTCAGACTGTCGCGTAGTCTTGTTCGTATTTTAAAGTCTATTATGTTTTTTATTCATCAACATATTATTATATAGAGTATTTTTTATTCTGGATAAGCTTGTGTTAGACCACAATATCACCATGGTAAGTGATGATGTGGCTGAAGGTGGAGGCACTCAAAGCCTAGATAGGAACTAGCTCTCAAGTGCAGCTGTTAGAACATACCGATAGGTGCTGGGCGACAGATTTTTAACTTGAGGGTTGGAGCCAGCCAGTCGGGTACTATAAAGTACCATACCTTCGTGCTATGGTTTCTTCACGATGTTTTCCTTCACCGAAACCTCAAGCTCACTGTAGGATTCGAACCCACGACCTTCGCCGTGGTATCCGACGTCAATACCACTGAGCTATCATTGCCTTTATGTGAACGATACAATTATGACAACATCGTGGTAAATCTTTAAATGAGATCAACTCTCAAAAGTATCTCATAAAAAAAATCTCATTTATCGTGGAAGGTCATTGAGAATCCATTTATGAAGTCTATTTAAAATGTCTGGAATTAAATATGTTCAGAGAGCACCGGATGGTCCGAAGTAGTGTCCCGCTGGCGCCAATGTCCGTGGCGCGAGGCGGGCCCGCTGTGCGCACGCGCACGACTACACGCCGCGTACGCACTCGCACGCACACACGCGCACACCATCCACGCGTACAGACTTGCCCTGCACGCCGTTTTTCGCTGTGATAATAACTTGTAAGTATTAAGTTAAGTTTCAATTTATAAAATCCGCATAAAATAGGTCGGCGCTATTTGGTGACTCTTCTATGTATATGGTTGTACTCAATCGAACAAATCGTTTCTTATTCTTCTAGTGTAGAGAACGAACCAATAATTGCGCTATGGATATGCTTCGCGTGCCGCATAGCGCTCGAGTGCGGTGGCTCAAGTGAGGACATGGAATGTAAGGACACAGCGTCGAAGCTGGTGGCTCGCTGGGCGGACCAGCCGAGGCGGTCCTTGCTTAGAGTCGTCACGCTGCATGCTGATACTGATAGACCTACTGCTCGGTGAGTCTGCTTATAAATAATTGAAAATGTATGAAACAGCTCGTTTGATTAGGAACACATTGTAAGAAAGGGTGGTAAACCCAAATTTCGTGGGGATTCTCTTTTATGAATGAAAATGTTTTTATTCAAATAGGCCTTTGCAAGCACTTTTGAATAGTTAAGACTAACGTACGGTTCGGAACGTTGCTTTTGCTGAGAAGAGCCTTCAATACAGCAATTACTCTTTTTAAAAAAGCAACTTTAGACCTATTACTTCGCAAGAGACGATTGTTTGGCCCCGTAAAATATCGAACTCTAAAGAAAGTTGAAGAACGGGCTAGGATTTTAATAACTATTAGCGATTCCTTGATCCTATTTTGTTGTAGGTATCCTAGTTTTGGGACGATCGTCCCGACTGTTTATTTCTGCACTCTCTTACCTCACTTATTTCATCTTTTTGAATTTAGACTAGAGAACAAAAAGAAGAAATCTTATAAATACCTAAATAGTTGTGTTGCTAAGCGAAAAACTTGAGAACGGCTGGACTGATTTGGATAGTCCAAATCAGTCCAGCCGTTCTCAAGTTTTTTTTTTGGTCTTAAAATGTTCGTTGTTACGAAATAAGGTTTTTATGGAAAAACAGTTGAAAAAGTTGCCCGGAAAAATTTAAAATTTGGGAAATACACTGAAACTATGTCTATAGATTTTTTTAACAGAATGTCAGCGTCAGTTAGTTTAAAATAGAAATACATTTACAGACACCGCCTCCTCTGCCGATTCGCTCAGTGTGTTTTATCTCCGTCCGAGAACGCAACACGAGCGTACGAAGCCGCCTGCTCGGCCGTCTTCGGGTCCACCCCCGGTGACGTCATCACCTGGAGTCGTTCACCCCACCACAAGCGACTGCCCAGGTTAGCCATAAGATTGTTCCCTAATTACGAAGTGTACTTTAAAGACGAATTGGATTTGGCGCCAGATGACAGTTGAGAAATGAATTTCCACTTTATTTGTAATAGAATTTTGGATAAAATTACAATTCGTGTTGTCTTTGGTTCTAATCGTGTTAAGTCTAAAATGTTTTATCTGTGATGTGTAGCTTAAAATTGTAAGGTAGGCTTTCCACCACAAATGCGGCGCTAAAACACTTTTGCTTATACATCTCTGGTGGAAAGTTACCCTTATTGAATTCGGTAAGAGACTGATTTTCGACAGCTTGACACAAAAAACCGAGTTTAGTCTATGGTCTGCAAATCGATGGCGTTATACAAGCAATCCTATTTAGTTTTGTCACAAAAAAACCATATCAATGTTAAGAGTAATTGTTTACAAATAGATAGGTATTGTTCCCTAGAATCTGTTTTCATATATTTTTTAGTTCATAATTAAATGTCTCCATTATATGTAGAGCTATGAATATAAAATGTTTTACTTCTTGTGACCCTGCTATTATTAGATTAGACAAATCGATATTAGCATAAAATACAATGAAACTCTTATAAGTGAAAAAAGTGTTAGTTTATATGTGAAATTTTTTTTTATCTCGTATTTATTCCGCTTCGAATGAAATTGTCGCGTGTCGCCATTTTTTGCTTACTAATTTTCAACTCAATTTGAATGAGATAAAGTCGATTATTACTTAACGTGGAAGTTTTCCGTGTAATATGAATTAAACCTAACGTCTAGACTTTAAAACGGCTATTGATTTATTTTCTAAAAATGCTAAACGGTACGTTTCGATATACATTCGGGTGGATAATATGGAATGGCTTCCTAACAAACTATATTGGTTGAACAATGTTTCCTGTAAAATCCAAAATTCTTCATACTAAGATTGCATTGATTCCGGTAATACAGAGGTACGGCAATTGTGAGAAAAGTCCGCGGCGCGAGGGCGATCCATACTGGCCTCACTGCACTAGTATGGCTTTTATTACTAGATCAAAGGAGTCGTTCTATTTCTTTATACTGTGGGGTAATATTCAGTATAATATAGTTTAGTCCTGTTTATTGTACGTATAATTTTTTAATACTACAAGTGACAACGAAGCTGACGGGTCACCTGGTGGTAAGTGATTACCGTCGCCTATAGACATTAGCAATACCAAGGGGATTGCCAATGTGTTGTACACCTTATTACAATGCCTTAAAGGCAACTGGCTCTCAAGTGCAACTGCCGGAACACACCAACAGGTGCTAAGCGACAGATTTTTAACTTGAGGCTGGTAGCCAGCCAGTCGTACACAAAGTACCCTACCACCGTGCAAATTGTTTTGTAACTAACACCAAAGATTTTTGTTTAGTCCAAAATTAGCTTTGCTTTCTGATTTTAAAATTAGACATTAAGTTTACAAAAATATATTTAGATACCTAGATATACAGGGTGTAATCGTTAAGTGTGTCCAGGCGATTATTCCGTAACTATTACAGATATAAAAAAAACTGATATCGAAAGTACGTTACCTAATCAGTAAAATGACATCAATAACTTTTTTTAAATCAAACCAGAAAATCATTATTATTATATCATACATAATTATAAAATGAGATTAAGGTAAATTGAGTACTAGACCACTTAAAATAAGGAAACTGAAACGTTTCTACTAATCTCATACTAAATGTATCGGAGTGTTTAATGTCAAAAATTTTGATACTTCTCGTTTGATAAAAAAAAAGTTTTTGATTTAATGTTACTGATTAGGTAACGTACTTTCGATATCAGTGAAATTTTCAAATCAATTATTTTGATATCTGTAATAGTTACGGAATAATCGCCTGGACACACTTAACGATTACACCCTGTATAATATGTACATTGATCAACAAATCCATGTCATGTTTATAAGAAATAAATAAATGTTAAATCAATCGATAAAATGCTTGTTTTATTTTCTTGGGTCTTATAAAACACTTCGTGTACTTTGGATACCTACACTTTCAGAAAGATAACACAATCGCAGTTTCAGATGCCACATTTCTTTAGCAATAGATAACTTATCCTCAAATATTTTGAAACAGTTATAATATCTTACCTCATACATAATACCTTCTTATCTGTTATGACATTATCATTTAAAGTTATAAACAAGTAGCTTTCCGCCCCGCGGTTTCATCTGCGTTCCGGAGGGAATTAAAATTTAATATAGCCTATGTTACTCGCTCGCTGTAAATGTAGCTTTCTATAGGTGATATACCTAACACTAGTTTACAAAATCTTCTACTAAATTTTCTCATTCTATTTGTTATGTACCTATAGACAGTGCCGTGCTATCCACGAAGACGCGCCCTACTCTTTTTCTTAATCTTATGTATGTATGTAAAACGTTTATTCATTGAACTATTATTGAATTCGGCACTCGTAAGCACAACCAGTGGCGTGTGCCTATTTTTTTAAAAAGACAACCGTTTTTCTGATATTGACTATTTGACACTATGACTATAATCTATTACATGAAATCTGCCAAACTGCATAACAGTTTGTTGGCAGTTGAAGCTCTCTATACAAATATAACTTACTTTATTATAACATACACAGCACTTACAATGTTTATTATATTTATACTTATCAACTATTATACTATGACAAAGTTGAGCATCCGTCAGCTCCACAACAACAGCCAACAGACGACTCCCACAGGCCCAGGCCACCCGACCACTACCACAACGAACAAACGAAACGAGCGCCCAAACCGCCCACCGAAAACCACAAAGCACTTTATAGACAGTGCAAGTGCTCTATGCCTCTATCTAGTTGATGTGAATTTAGAAGTTAAGGTTATTGTTAATAATGACACCTAGATATTTGATAGATTTGATTGTCGGTGTTTTCCTTCACCGAAAGCTTTTTTTATTCTGGATAACCTTGTGTTTGACCATAATCTCACCATGGTAAGTGATGATGTGGCCGAAGGTGGTAAGCACACAAAGCCTTGCTGGGAACTGGCTCTCAAGTGCAGCTGTCGGAACACACCGATAGGTACGTACTTGACAACAGATTTTCAACTTGAGGGTGATAGCCAGTCAGTCGGGTACACCCTACCACCGTGCTATGGTTTCCTCACGATGTTTTCCTTCACCGAAAGCTCAAGCTCATTGCAGGATTCGAACTCACGAGCTACGCCGCGGTATCCGACGTTTCTACCAACGCTATAACCGTATTCAAAGGGAGGGAATCTAAGTAATCTAACCCATGTATAGTAGATATATTTTATGTAGTCGTTCGCCAATCGACCAGTCCATTCACCTTCAATATTTTTTGTAAATAAATAAAATGCATATTATAATAACGAGGTTATATTTAACAAATAACATTAATAACATTTTTGTGGTTATTATGTGGCTAGGAATCCTCCGTCAATGGGTAGTTCTACTCCATTGACCATACTGGATCTGTCACTCAAAAGGAACGCTATCACATCTACCACCTCTGACACTTCGCCGAACCTGAAAATAATGTCTTTTTCATTATCACATCAAATAGTGCAAGATCCCAGGGCCGCCAGACGTCACTTATTTTCTGATATGTGGTTTACGTATCTACCTGGAAAATGGCAGCCTGGCCAATCTAGCAGGTAGGCCTACTCAATCTACGCATATTGTTCATCAGTGTAAAATAAGTGACGTCTGTCAGCCCTGGGGTCTTGGACTATTAAGAAATTAGTTGCCGCAGTTTTAGCCTAGCTAAAAAGGATAAAAAGCTCATATGTTCCTCTATGCCATAGGCTATCTGCATACCTTACCTTACCTGCCATTGATGCGTTAAGAGACAAACAAACTCACTTTCACAATTACGAGGTTTTATTCGAGGATATGATATATATGGCTGTGCTCTTAAATCTGTTTAACGTGTATGTATGTCGCTTTGTAATATTGTAACAATTGCTGGCAGACCATAAATATGTGTGCCAAGTTTAATCAAAATCCGTTAAGTAGTTTTTGGGTGAAAGAGTAACAAATATCCAAACATTTGTAATATTAGTAGGATGATTTGAATTGAGGTGGTGACAAGACATATTTTGTGTTTTTTGTTTGGTTGTCAATAATCTTTCAATTACAAGTGATGATGTGGCTAAAAGTGGTGTTTATCACAAAGCTTAATCCGTCTTTCAAGCTGTTGGAAAACCAATTCGAATCCCATGTTTTTTTTTACTGAAGCGTTAAAATATACCACTGCAAGGCAAAGACCTCTCTTTCCACCTCATATTACTACTGATTAATTGAATAATTAATTATTAACGAACCTGTGCAAAGGTATCTTAGCCAACATTTCATTTGCTTTTTCGGGTTCCGACCAGCCGGCCCTGCCCATATCAGTCATAATGACAGTGGGATTAACAGCATTAACTCTTATGCCATATGATCCTAATTCCAATGCCATGACCCGAGTCAGTCCATCCAGTGCTGACTTTGTTGCACCGTATATAGCATGGTCTTTGAGAGCAGCCTGCAAAACAAAATGAATATCTTTTCTATTCTCTATACACATAAAATAAACAGTAACTGTCTTACTCGATCGATGTTTCTTAAGAGTGGTTTTAAGCTAATCGTAATATTAACTGGATTTGCTAAAAAAAATAGTTATGTGTGTGTGATATTACAGAATACAAGGAATTTTACTGTTTTTTTATGTATTTTGTTAACGTGATTTGTTTGCCATTTTTTATATTTATTTTATTTATTTATTTAATAGAATAAAATATCAAATACCTTAGATGCTTGAGATGATATGTTGACGATGACACCACGAGTTTTATTTTCAATCATTTTCTTTGCCACTACTTGACTGACGTTGATCACAGCCCTTACATTCACAGCAAACGTTCTAAAAAGGAATTATAATCAATTCTTCTGTAAATCAGAAAATTTTGACATTCTAGATCTTTAGGGAGAAGACGGTACTCTGAGATTAGAACTGGTACTGTTACAGGGGAAGTGTAGAATCGATTAACGACAAAATAATGCAATCAATTTAGTTGATAGATTTAAGGTGGCATTAATTACAGACTAATTTTATAAAATAAACTAGATAGTTCATACTTGTCAAAGACGGCGGGTGTGCACTCTAAGAAAGACTCGCCATATGCGACAGCCGCATTGTTGACAAGCCCGTGGAAGTGTCCTAGGGACTCGACGACCTCTCGGGTCTTATCCCAATCAGCTACATCAACATCCACTATCTCTATGGAAGGATGTTCTTTTTGCAAAGTCTCCAGATGAGATCTGGTCCGGGATAGAGCAACAACTTTCGCGCCAGCTTGGCTGAGGGTTATAGCGGTAGCGCGACCAATACCTGAGAAAAATATAGTGTAATTTTGACCATGATTTATCTTTACTGGTGTATTTCCTCCTCATAATAAATCATTAAATTTTAAATAGGTAGCTCTATATCTATCTATTAATATAGCTATTACCAATAGCATTGGAACAAAGTTATCAGCAATAATTTATTGAGCCAGTTAGTTTTTGAGTATTAAGCCTGGTTTAATACTCAAAGAGTTAAAATGTGATAAAAATATTATAGGTAATTAGGTGCCACGTCCAGGGTATATGGAGTTTAGTGCTATCTATGGCCCTGATAATGAATAAAAATTGATTTAAGTCGTGCCATTGTTTACCCTCTGTGGTTTTTGTGTATGACTTAATACTAATGTACAATATATTTTTCAGAATTATTAATAAATACAAAAAAAAGTAAAGAATACGACTCAATAAATTTTAATGATCTATGTACAAGTATCTTTTTGGAATTGAAATATTAAGAGCCTCCCCGATATAGGCACTATATCGATCTAGTGAACTTAAACCCTTACGCCAATGACATAAGTTATTTTTCCGACAGTTAAAGGTCACCGTATAATTTTGGTGACTATCAGACGCAGTAAATTTCCATCAACAGTTTTTTTGTGAACAGCCCAATCTAAACTGCGCCATTACAAAAATCTACATATATTTACATAATTATATATTTGTTGATTAATATTCTATATTAATTATAATAGTCACTAACCTTGTCCTGCGCCGGTGACGAGAATCCTTTTATCCTTGAATGACATTTCCATTTTGATTTATATAGGTAGGTGTCTAGATTCTTAATAAAATGATATACTACGCAAAACCAAAGCAAGTAAATCCGTCTAAAAAAGTGATAACAATAATATACTCTTTTATGCACAGAATAGATGTCCGCTCTGTACAAACTTATCTATGTAATGATACATACGCTCAGAATCAGCGCGAGTGTGCTGTGCGGCTTGAGCCGATCGTAACTACACCGGTCGAAAACCATATATCTCCTACAGATAAAGATAACGCTTCGTAAAATTTTATGACAAACAAACAAGTAGGTAATCTTATTGGATACCTATTTTTTTCGTCCTGCGGTTTCACCTGTGCTTAATAACCACCGCTTTAAATATGCTACCGCTATAAAATGATGAAATGTAGAGGAATTCCGTGAGGTCGCCGACATCCGATAGGATAAGGCACCCCAAGAAGAAGAAGATAAAATGGTGCAAACTTATGTGAATTGAATAAAAGGGGACCGAGATGAGATCCCTGTGGAATACCAGAGTTAAGGATAACTTAAGTGTATATCCCTTGATATGTTTATACTGGCATTTAGTATATGGGTACATATGAATTAAACCAATTGATTAAGTATCGTTTACAAGCATAATCATAATAATCTTTCTGAGATGATGTAATAGGAAATTGTATCGAATGCCTATGAAAAATTTGTACCTACACAAACTGGAAAAATCTCGTACAATTATGGATTATATATATGGTATGTGGATATTCTCGGATGATATGGTTCTGCTGAGTCCCTCGATAAGTGCACTACGACAACTGTTAAGGGTGTGTGAAAAATACGCCAAAACTCATGGGCTCCTTTAGCTCCAGAGGACTTAAAGGATGACTATGATATTAAAAGGGAGCGGAGAGCTTGTCGGTCCGCTGCAATATGCACGATGTACGAAGGAAGTGAAAATCACTCTGTCAATCCTTCTACACGTGCAGCCTATGGTTTAGGTATACACAGGGGGCCTACAGCGTTCTCCGCGTTCGGTGTAGGTAATACTGCTGATGGAGCTCCCGCAGTTTTGTAGCGCTTCAGGTATGTTTGCGGAAGCTAGCACGGATAGCTTTCATGCTATAATGCGAAAAAGATCTGTATCCCTGATGCGTCGTATACGCGCGAGCGCCAACAGTATCCCGAGATTAATTGTCGAGAATCTTGACTGTCCACTTCTGTGGAACTGGACCCGTAGGTATGCATTGCTGCGGGTTTGGTGCACCAGATGGTGGACACAGGTTTTAATATTAATTTAATTTATAATTGTTTAATGTTACTAATATAGCCTGTAAGTTTTGTTACCAACTCATATGGACAATTGTCTGATATAAATAAACAAATAAATTAAATTGTATTGTAGAAATAGTAAATAAAATCATATCAGTGTAATGTCATCAGAAAAATTATAGGTTACAAGTCAAATGATATCTACTGATTACCGTTACTTAACCAGTTTGTTATTTTTGTTACTGTATGTATCCTTATTTATAATTTCAACGCTGTACATATTTGATAAGATTATAGTATTGAATAAACTGCAGATAGGTAAATAAGTTACCTACATGTTCAAAATTGCATGATTTTGTCATTTGTCATTTTGATAAGATTATCAAAATACAGCGTTGAAATGATAAATAAAATAAAAGTAGAGTTATTATTGTTACTGTAGGTAGGTATAGATATTTATTTATCATTTCAACGCTGAATTTTGATAATCTTATCAAAATGACAAATGACAAAATCATGCAATTTTGAACATGTAACTTATTTACCTATCTGCAGTTTATTCAATACTAGCTTTCGCCCCGCGGTTTCACCCGCGTTTCCGAGAGAAAATATTGCCTATATTGGACGGTCATATATAATGTACCTTTCCATTGGTGAGTTCTAAGGACAGAGATGTTGACCCTCATATTAGGTATCCTATTAATATTACAAATGTGAAAGTATGTTTGGATCAATGTTTGGATGTGTGTGAATATGTGTATATGTTTGTTACTCTTTCACGCAAAAACTACTGTATGGATTTTAATGAAACTTGGCACACAGGTTGATCATTTACTGGAATAACATATAGGATACTTTTTATCCCGGGAAAATATAAGATCCCTCGGGAACGCGGGTGAAACCGCGGGGCGGAAAACTAGTATTTAAATAAATTTTCAACTTTAATCATTTTAGATTTTGTATACCTACAAGTTTAAACATAAAAACGGAAGAGCGGGTCTCTCCTAATACAGGATTTTAAAAACTTAAAATGGGAGTCCCAACCCATGTAATTACTGTAGGTACTTGTAATGTAATAAAGAAAATTTGACTTTTGATATCAAATCAGCTTTATTAAATGTCAAAAAGATTATATTGTGTTCTGTATGTAATACTATCCTATGACGTCATAAATATAACCAATCAATCAATCATTTATTAGAAATACAATCAAAAGAACAAAAGACTACTATATGTATAGTCTTTGTCGTTAAATTAGTAATTAAATATCATATAATATTATGAATTTTACAACGTAAGTATTCGCTAGTGTTTTTATTTGTATAGCCGAATGACAATGACTTCACTAAAATAAAACATGATTAATAGTATTTTCTTTATTTACAAACAAATCATACAATTTTAAAGATAGCCTTAGCGATGGTGCCAGCCTTTAATGCCTTTAAAGCCTCCTGATATTCACCAAGAGTGTATATTTTAACACCCAACTTTTCGTAGTCCAAATACCTGGAAATTGTTAAACTTTAGTCAATTACCAGAAGCATCGCGTGTAGGTACACTGAAGCGTAACTCTAACGACAATACAAGCATCCAAGAAGATAAAATAGTACCCTGGGACATTCAAAACCGACGGCCCTCTGATCCAAAATTAAGCAGAGTTTACAACTATGATCTATATATTTTTATACATATATACTTATAATTGCACCCAGACGAACAAACAGACATGTTCGTTCATCCCACTAATATTATAAATGTGAAAGTTTGGATGGATGGATGTTACTCTTTCACGCAAAAACGGCTGAACGGATTTTGATGAAACTTAGCACACAGGTAGCTCATATCCTGGAATAACACATAGGATATTTTTTATCCCGGGAAAGGATAAGATTCCTCGGGAACGCGGGTGAAACCGCGGAGTACAGCTAGTGTATAATAATGTTTATTCATTCTGAGTGGGAATCAAACCCACGACCTAGTTGTGATAGATAGTGTATCAACCACGCCAACCGCCAAAATGCTAACTCTCAGGACATCACCGATCTCCGATCCAAATTGCTACTAATAACTTTATCTAACTGTTAAAGGACCTACGTAATGTACCGACTTAAAGTTTGAGCTTAAATAAATAAAATATATGATATGCTACGTAATCAGTATTATTGAGATTAGTACAATTATAAATAAATATACGTCAATAGATAATCTACTGCATATGCACATGTATGTAGGTAGTATTAGATCATCAAGAATGATTATGGTTACTAACCTATTACCCATAGCCTTCATCCATCCAATAGCGTTTGGGAAACTGTACGGGTTGACCTTGACTCCAACGATTGTTAGCTCCTTGTCATAGATTTGGAAGGGGTTGATGCTAAAAAAGGCAAATAAATCATATAAAACAAAGTTGGGTTTGTTCGTACACTTATAACTCAAGAACGGCTGGACCGATTTTCATGGTTTTTGATTTGTTAGATTCGTCTCTGCACCGAATAACAGAATAACTATTAAAAAAAAATAGAAAAATTCACAAAAATATAATAATTTTGTCATACATTTAGTATAGAACGACTTCTTGACATGTCTCGAGGTTAGATTAACAGATGGTTTAGTTTCACAATACGTGGCGCTGGAATCGGGTTCTATGTTTTATTTTCAACGTCTGCCGGGCCCACTTGTTACAAATAAATAAATGCAGTTTTCTTAATTCCATTGTAAAATATCAGAGTAATAATAATGTCCTAGAGACAGCATGTGGTTCTTCAAAAGAGGAGTAAGAAGGTTTATGCAAGGTTGGCAACGCGCTCGTGATGCCTCTGGTGTTGCAAGCGTCCATAGGCTACGGTAACCGCTTACCATCAGGTGGGCCGTAAGCTTGTTTGCCAACTAGTGGTATAAAAAAATGTTGGGAGTGAAAATAATTTTTAATTAATTTCGAAAGTGATTGGACACGGCATATTTAATTAACATTAAATGTGGGATGTCCGATCTTATGAGATTGTATTTATTGGTAGGTAAGGTTTTTTTTTTATTCTGGATAAGCTTGTGTTTGACCACAATCTCACCATGGTAAGTGATGATGTGGCTGAAGGTGCACACACAAGCACACAAAGCCTAAATGGGAACTGGCTCTCAAGTGCAGCTGCCGGAACACACCGATAGGTGCTTGGCGACAGATTTTTAACTTGAGGGTGGTAGCCAGCCAGTCGGGTACCACAAAGTACCCAACCACCGTGCTATGGTTTCCTCACGATGTTTTCCTTCACCGAAAGCTCAAGCCCATTGTAGGATTCGAACCCACGACCTTCGCCGCGGTATCCGACGTCACTACCACTGAGCTATCATCGCCTTAAAAAGGTAAATTATATAAAGTTTTATCTATTCTTAGTCTGTCTATTGGTTGTTTATTAGCAGCAATTAGTTTGTTACTTACGATGCCTGATGACTTGGGGGACAGCATCCAAAGAGAACATATTTCCCACCCTGTGTCAAGTAGTTGAAGTTGATTTCCATAACTTTGCCAACGCCTAGCGAAAAATAAATAAAATTTAAAAAACACATTTAATTGAGAAAAATATTAGCATAGCGTTTTACCTGTGCAATCAATGATCACGTCATACTGTTTTTTTTCGTTAGCCAACACATCAGGAGTGATCAATCTGTATCCAGTTTCTAAAAAAACGAGATGATTAATATTAATTTTAGTTCCGAATTCTAAATTATTTAAATATTTCCGTTAATATAACTCGAATCGCGATTCCTGGAATAAAATTTGTTTCGTGGGTAGTTTTGAGACGATCGAGCCAAGAAGTTTACATAAAAATCTGGAATACCATAGTTTCTATTATTCTCTCACTAGCCTATATGATGGAAAGTGACTACCGTCGCCTATAGACATTAGCAATAACAAAGGGATTTCCGATATATTTTACACCTTATTACAACGCCTTAAAGATAACTGGCTCTCAAGTGCAACTGCCTGAGGGTGGTAGCGAGCCAGTCGAGTACCACAAAGTTCCCTACACCGTGCTGTTTCCTCACGACGTTTTCCTTCACCGACAGCTCAAGCTCATCGCAGGATTCGAACCCACGACCTTCGACGCGGTATCCGACGACACTACTACTGAGCTGTCATTGTCTGATCAAATATATTTCTTGTATTTTAATACTCGGACATATCACTTATGCTATTTCTAAATTACTTACCTAACCGTTTGACGATTTCGAGTCGTGTCTTATTCATTTCTGAAACGGTTACATCTCTGTGTCCGTGATGATGGAGGGTGGTCACCCATAAGTTTCCTGTTGACAAACAACCAGAATTCAACCATATATTTGCAGTTTACTGCCTCATCTCATACTATGAAAATGAATGAAAATTAAAATATTTCTTATTCAAATAAGTAGGTCTTTCCAAACACTTATGAATAGTTTAGACTCTAATACACAGTTCGGAAGGTTGCTTTTGCTGAGAAGAGCCGCCAATAAATAGCGATGTTGACTGACATATCAAATCAGCTTCTTTTTATTAAACGTCAAAACGATGATTCATATGGAGCTTTGAGTGAAATACATACTTGTGACGTCATAAATATACAAGATCAAAAGACCTACTCTTTGTCGTTAAATTGCTTAAAAAT
The DNA here is from genome assembly GCA_951361185.1 of Ochropacha duplaris. Lineage (NCBI taxonomy): Eukaryota > Metazoa > Arthropoda > Insecta > Lepidoptera > Drepanidae > Ochropacha > Ochropacha duplaris. The sequence continues at coordinate 10,913,237 of OX592701.1, read as the reverse complement.
CATAAAAAGGCGGAATTTTACAAAGTTAGCGTTAGGTATTTTTTCTTGAATTTTGTCATCATTCCTATTAATATATATATCCGTCCGCACGTCCGTGAATCACCCGTGGCTTCGGTCGAAAATCTGCGCTGTAGTTATCTGCAGCATAGGCTGAGCTGGGGCCATTTGGACCCACATTATGTGTTACTTACTTTTCTTTTCTATTGTTCTTTTTGTTAATGTGTGTCCAATAAATGCTTTTTTATCTTTTAATAGGTAGGAATGAGTACTTACCAATAATGCCAGCACCGACCACCAGTATCTTGTCGCCAACAAGCAGCGGCGATGCGCGGTCGAAGCCGTGCGATACACACGAGTATGGCTCACAAAGGCCGGCTGAATCAAATACAATTATTAATATTTGGTTGGTACAGTCACCAACATAAATTGTAGAGCATATTCCAGAACAGTAAATATATGTTTACATAACCAACACCATGGATATTTTTAGTGTACAGCTAAGTACATTATTATCTGACCGTATATTTTGTATTTAATATGTACACAGGGCCGGATTCAAGGGAGGGCAAACGGGGCAACTGCCCGGAACCTCCACAAGAGTCGTCGGACACGCGGTTGGATCAAAGGTTTCTTTCCGCTATATGTATAAGGTGAAACACTTGCAAGAAAAATATGTATTATTTATCCTATTCCCAAAATAATTTGGGGCCTCCACTCTTTTGTTGCCCCAGGGCCTCCACACCACTAAATCCGGCCCTGTAAGTACATATGGATCTACGATTCCTGAGTGCTTACTACGAACTTTTTATGTTTCTCTATAGTAATTGGATCAGCGCCTCTTGCAGAATACGTATGTAACTAATGTCTTCCACACAAAGATCTAAACTAATCGTGTATACAAAATTTCAGCTCAATCGGTTCTTTAACCGAAATTTTGAAAAATTGAGTTTCTAGTTTCCACCCGAACAAACATAGTTTTTTTTTTTTTTACTTTATTTATTTAGAAAATATACAAAAAATGTTTCTTCACTCCCTTAAACCAGTGCTGGTTTGTCTGAGAGTTGCAATACCTCAAATAAACTTATGTACAGATAATTATTAAGACATCGAAGGTATTGTCTAAGACACATACCTAAGCACATAAAAAAAATAAAATAATTATATAAGAAGGTAGTTATAATTTTTTTTTTCTTCCTTTAACCAATAACCACAATACATCGCTTCTCTGCAATTAATTGCACAGACAAATACTCGACGTTATACAGGCTGCTTCACATAAATTAGTATTATCTTCATATTAAATATTATATGTTATCGAAGAATTTTCATTGAAGAATTTTTTTAATTTTTTATTTATGTTTTTACAAGTTATGGATTCTTTTAAAGCTTTTGGAAGACTATTTATTAATCTCGGTACTATGAATCGGGTAGTGCGCTCACCATATATGTTTTTTGCACCTTTTGTCCTCAACATTTTCATAGTAACTTTTCTAGTAGAAATATTGTGATTTACTGTATTTTCATTGTAAATAAAATAATTTTCTTTTAATAATAATAAAATAGTTTTGATTTCTACTGGTAATACATTGCAATATTTAAATATCTCCAATTCGTTATTAAAATATTTAAGTTTGATTTTATCAGGCACGATGTTTTTTATTATTCTATATTGTAAATTGTGTATTTGCTTAATAAAAGTTTTATAAGTTCGGCCAAAACTACTCAACCCATATGCGATGATACTCTCCGCAAGCGCCTTGTACAGCTGCAGCAACATACAATATGGGGTTCTCCGTTTTATTAGTTGTAGATTTGCCATTATTGCCCTCAGTTTATTACAAACGGATTCTATATGAGGTTTCCAGCTAAATCTATGATCGATGATAAGTCCTAAATACGTATGCTGCTGCACCTGCTCGATCGCCTCGCATTTACATGACATTCCATCTAAATGCAAGCACTCATGTTCATGTGCAATAATATTAACCACTTGTGATGTTTTGTTATGACTAGAATGGATATGCATGAATTTAGTTTTTTTGGCATTCAGCACTAGCCCTGCATCGTGTGACCACTTGCATATAAGATTAAAATCTTCCTGCAATTTGTGAACGGCAACATTGATATCAAAGTCATCTGCTATAAGACAGGTATCATCCGCATACTGCATCATAACACATTTTTTTATTATATTGTTTACGTCATTCACATAAGTAATATAATGCAATGGTCCTAAAACAGAGCCCTGTGCAGTACCTCCATTTACTCTTATCTCTTCGCTATACTCTTTCCCTACTTTAACTCGATAACTCCTCCCTTCCAGATAGTTCTCACACCATTTTAGTAAAGGTCCACGAATTCCGCTGTTGTCCAATTTTTGGATCAGCACTTCATGCCTGAGAGTGTCGAACGCCCTGCTATAATCTATAAAAACCATTACCACATGCTTTTTGTCATTCATGCACAAATTAATGTGATCTGTAAATAAAGATAGTAGCTGTGATGTGTTTTTGTTCTGCTGAAAACCAAATTGATTTTTTGATAAAATATTATATTCACTGTAAAATTTTTGTATCTCCTGTGCTATATATTTCTCAACAACTTTATCAATTATTGGCAAGATAGTTATAGGTCGATAGTTACTGCAGTCTTGCTTGTTCCCCTTTTTATGTATTGGTCTTACTATACCTGATTTCAATTCTGAAGGGTATATTCCTGTGTGAACACTAGTATTTATAAACTGAGAAATAGGGAAAGCTAATTCATCACAAATCGACTTTATATCCATCGGCCGAATACCATCAATACCCGGTCCTTTGTTAATTTTAATTCCTTGTAGCATTTTCCTTATTACTTTTGGTGATGGTTTCTTAAATCGCATGGTAATGTTCGCAGGGTTTGAGTAATCTTTACTGTTTAGTATGGAATTATTACAGTTTAATATCACTTCTTTTACGGCCTTTTCAAAGCCAAAGGCAAAGTTATTGGCGATATCTTTCTCACTAATTATATCATTTTTAAATGCTTTTAAAATCACATCATCCAATGATGATTTTATCCTACCGTTTAACCTATTTAATATCTGCCAAACTTTTTTAGGGTCATTTTTGTTTTCATTTATGAGATTTTTGTAGTAATTATTTCTTGATTTTTCTATTAACTTATTTACTTTATTCCTTAATTTATTATATTCTAGCAGTAAGGTTTTATTTGTAGTATCCAGTTTTAATTCTATAAATTTTTTATCTCTTTTCTCACACATTATTTCAATTTTACTATTAACCCATAACTCTTTACTTCTTTTAGATTTACTTACTTTTATTGTATATCTAGCTTTTTCACAACAGTTTAAGATGCACTTTTTAATGTAATTATATATTCTATTGGGACATTTAAATGTATTAATTGGTTTCCAATCTATATTTTGTAGTTCCTGTCGCAAAACTTTGTTATTATATCTTTCAATATTCTTTGGAGCAACCTGTATACCGTTCACAACATTCCCGCAGCAAATGATCGCCGTGAGGCGATGATCGGCCATTACTGTTCCTAGCGCTGCACAGTACGCGTCGAGTGTGCGGGATCTAATAAAAATGTGGTCAATACAAGATTTAGTTAATCTATCCTTTCGTAATTCAACTCTTGTGTAGTCGGAAATTCCGCACACTAGACCGTGACTGTACATCAAATTGACATATTGATTGCGAACATTATCCATGTTGCTAAGATTAATATTAACATCGCCAAGAAGTATGTAATTATCGGTGGGAAACAAATCAAGGATTGAGTTAACTTCACGTAGAAATGATTGTTTACATTTATTTGGCGGCCTATAGATAGCACATAGAACTGCGGAAGTGTTTTTATCTGTTGTTATTTTACCTACGATACATTCGAAAGATACTGTGGTGATCAAAATAGTGCTAAATTTATGTTTTTCTAAAATATAAACAATAATACCTCCACCTTTTTGTTGTTTTCTCCTCCGACCTGATAACTATAACCTTATCTTTGTCTCCCCTCCGCGCCATAATTTTCCCATTTTTAAACCATACGTATTTAAATTGATCCTTAAGTTCCTGCTTGGATTTCCATAGAAGATTTTTATTGAATTGTGTAAGTGCTTCTCTCAAATATATTTTTTCCTTAGAGAGGCTAGGTTCCAACGTTGGTACCGCATCCGCTGCAATCAAATGTTTCTCCCGTGCTGCTGTTATCCATTTGGACTTGATGTCCTCATCTTGCATCACCATTTCAATTATTCCTGCATTACCCATGCGCGGAGGTTGTCTTCTAGCTCGTTTCACCTGCTCGGGACTCATTCTTAATACCATTGCTATATTCTCAGTAATTAGATTCAAATTTTCTTTCTCATGTGAAGGAACTCCTGACACTTCTATTTTGTTAATAATGTTTCTCTGTTCGGCTTCGTTTATACGCTGTTCTAATGAATTTATTCTGTTCTCTAGGTGCACATTCTTATTCTTCAGATCATTATTCTTCTTTTCGAGATCCTTTATGATTTTTTTAAATGTTTCTGTACTTTCTATACACTCATCCACTTTGTCACTTAAAAATTGAACAGATCTAGTTACCTCATTTATTTCTCTTTTAAGAATTTTATCTATATGCTTTGTAATATCAGTTGATAGCTTTTCAGAGTTGATAGTAACAATTTTTCTAGATTGATTCAGTTCTTCATCGTCATCATCTTCATCTTCCGGAATCACGAATGAACTTTTGCGTCCTACCTTTAAGGTGCAGTCATTGCATGTCCATTCCAAATTTTCTGCAGCACGTATTGCATTGAGCTGCTTATTGGTGAGACCTGCACAATCATTTCTTGCATGCACTAGTAAGCCACAACGATTACATTCAAGACCCGGGGATCTTTTATTCACTGATTTATTACATTGCGAGCACTTGGACATTGTGGGTATTTGTATAAAAAATAAAAAAAAATAAAAATATCTCTCTGCTGTTGAACGTGTTAGTTAACTGACGTCTGGACGAGGTATGAGGTATGTTACATACATACATTGCAAGTTAAATAAAAGCTTTTAAAATGAAATTTCCTTTGCAAATTTAACGAACGATCTACAAATAAGCCGCGCAACATAAAAACCCAACATAAAAGTGATTCGATTCCTAACCTTGTTCTGTAGTGATTCCATCAGGTAGCGCGTAGACCTGAGCCTGTGGTACAGCCACGAACTGCGCCCAGCCGCCGTCCTGCCAGGTGCCGATGGAGATGCCGACACCGGCCTTCACACAGTACTGGTAGCTACCCTTGCGACAGTAGTCACAGAGATGACACGGACTGGGGAAAAACACGCTTATTTTATCTACAGATACACTTTGTAGTAGGTATCCGACTGGCTGGCCACACCCTCAACCTCCAGTTGAGAGCCAGTTCCCATCTAGGCTTTGTGTGCTTACCACCTTCGGCCACATCATCACTTACCATGGTGAGATTGCGATCAAACACAAGCTTATACTTAAGTAAAAAGCCTTTTCAAGAGTATTAATCATGTAACTAGGGTGGTAGGGCACTACGATCACTAACGAGCCCTATAGTGTTTTCTTTCTATTTATGGTGAATAAATGAGTTAAAAAAAAGTTGAAAGTCTGTCGCCAAGCACCTATCGGTGTTCCGGCAGTTGCACCTGAGCCAGTTTCCATCAAAGTTTTGTGTGCTTGGGCCGAAGGTGGTACACCTTCGGCCACATCATCAGTTACCATGGTGAGATTGCGGTCAAACACAAGCTTATACAAGAGAAAATATGTAACTTACTGATTGGGATCTACAACAACTTTTTGGCCTTTCTTGAAGATGGACGCCTTGCCTGCGTCGTATACCTCGCCGCTGAACTCGTGACCCAACGGTAGAGGGCGCTCTTTTGTTATTGGGAACTCTCCCTGAGGAGATATGTATATTTTATTAATTACGTTGATCAAGTTCACAAAATGTGAAATTAAGATTGCACACATAACCTATTGAATACCCTAATTAGAATTCAGAAAGTATCTGATGCTTCATGACAGTTCTACTAATATTAACATTATGGAAGGCACCTGAATAATATGAAGATCAGTGCCACAAACTCCTGAATATTCCACCTTCACAATAACCTGGTCGTCCCTCTCGATCCGTGGCATGGGATAATCTTTGTAGTATTTCAGTGATAAACTGTTTGCGTCAAACACAATAGCTTCCATCTTGTTTTATTCTGAAATAATTAATGAATAATTAAATATGAGGTTTATTATTTGAATGCTAGGGTTTATTTCGATGTAGCAAAATAATTAGTTTTTTATAGTTTTTATTGAACAACTCACCTAAGAAGAGACCCGCTTGAATATCAACACTGTACTATCATTTTCTTACATAATATTATTGGGTAGGTTAAACATGACGCGCTGATAGTGGTATCAGTGGATTTGACTTATTATTTTGTGTGGGGTCACCAATAATTTTCTAATTTCGCACTGAAACGCCGAATAAGATTATCTTAAAAAAACTAATTTATTTAATTTTCCGACAGTTGCACTTGGGAGCCAGTTCCCATCTAGGCTTTGTGTGCTTACCACCTCCGGCCACATCATCACTTACCATGGTGAGATTGTAGTCAAACACATGCTAATACAGAATAAAAAAATATATAAAATATTAAGTATATTTGTCTAGTAGGTAAGTAGGTATGTAGTTTATATTTCGGACTAATTTGGTAGGTAATACTTTAATTCAAAATTCATAATAAAGCGTCCATCAATAAAGTGAAATTGGAATGGCATTTAAAATATTTTTAGCATCTCAATTGTTTTATGGAAATATTGATTCAACAGTTGAAACGAAACCATAACTGCAATTTTATTAACTTATCTCAACCTTGAAAGATATTTAAATTAAGCACTAAAATTCTTCAACATTCTCTCACAAAATAAAAATTATAAAACAATTTATTCCCTGTAAAGTATGCACGAACCCCATGATGCACGAGTTCGACTCGCACTTAGCCGGTTTTTTGTATGCATTGTTTTATTTGCCATAAATATGTAGGTATTAGGTTTATCATACCTACTGGCTTTCATTATATTATCAGATACTAGTGCCCACACGGAGTTATAGATACCTACCATGTCTTATGTTCCATATAGGTAGGTAGGTACCTAACCATTTTAAAAACACATAATTAATTAATTATTCATAGCTTTAATTAATCCTCAGCTTAATAAAGGCATCGGCCAAGATTTTTACTTTTGTAAAAAAGGATTTAGAATAATAGAGTCTACTGTTTCAAGATTTTAGGTAAAAAATACTTGTAAAAATTGATGTAAAATGCTAAGGTAAAATGAAGTAAATAAAACCCGCTACTAATGACTTGGGAGAGGACCCTTAGTAGCTTCTTGGGGGTCTTCGACATAAGGATAATTTTTAGGTTACCTACACTTGGCAGAGGACGAAAAGTTATACATTTAAATTGATTTTTTAATTTATAAATTACTCTAAGTGCTAATGGAAAAATAAAAGATCAACCATATATTAAATTTGATTTTATTCATTCTGATTTTGATAGCTTAACATCATTATCTAATCATATATGTACATTAAGCACGTTAATACTATAGTAAGTAACATAAGTAACTTAAAAGATTATTTAATCTACACTAAAGAGGTAAGATTTGTTTTCGGGTTAATTTATTAAACTAAAGGGAGCTTCATATATTTTTTTCGCCAAGTCATCCACATATAGATCAAGGTTGTCCGAAATAAATGGAGTTTATTTAACATTAATTAGTTTATTTAAATAGTTAATAAATAGCTGTTTTGCCGTAGTACTATGGAGGAGCGAGGTGTTAGACTCTTCCATTGAAAAGGGAAGTTCTTCCGCCAGGCTAGGTCATTGTGCCTGGGGACCGCGGTCCAACTGTACATGTTGGAATCTTGTATATACGCAGATGCACTATCGTGCGAAATATATCTATTTGTAGATAGATGTCGCTGCAGGTCATCAATATTTTCGGACGACTCTCTGTAGTCACACTGGCAGACCGAAACTTCCCAACCTACTGTTATTGCATTCCTGATTCCAATATGAAGCTAATGTGGCAGAAATAACCACCAGGGAATCAACGTTGCACTGTTAAATAATCTATACTAATATTATAAAGAGTTAAAGTTTGTGAGGTTGTAGGGGGTAATCTCTGGATCTACAGAACCGATTTTGAAAATTCTTTTACCAATAGAAAGCCACTTTATTTGTGAGTGTCATAGGCATTTTATCCTGGAAAAACAGAAGATCCCACGAAAACGCGGGTGAAACCGGCTAGTTTAAAATATAAGAACAACTAGGTACCTACATGTTTATATCATATCTTTTGAGGATATAATTTGATGATATTATCTATACGCACAACTGTTTATGCGGGACGCATGTCATATGCTAGACAAAACACGTGACATTATCTCTAGTAACATATTGATATGTTACAATCATAGAGTACCTACGCGCGAGCTAAGCTACTTCATGTACTTGCAGAGCTTAGAAACATTATATCACAAACTAAGTGGAGTTAGTACTATGGAAACCAGATAACTGATATACTACATAGACAACATTTTTTTTGTAAATTCATACTTAAATAGATAATTACACCCAGACTCAGGATTAACAGACATGTTCATGCACACAAATGTCTGTCCTGGATGGGGATCAAACCCAACAGGTGTTAACCAACCACGTCAACCGGCCCGTCTAACTAACTAGATAGATAACTAACAGATAACGAATCAATATACTACATAAATACCTGTACTATTTTTTTTAATACATTCATAAATAGACTTCACATCCAAACTCAAGACCAACACACATGTCTGTCCTGGTAGTAATAGCACCAAGTGTTTTTAACCGACTGGCCCATCAAATAGAAATTGCACTAGTCGAGAAGTCCTAACCGAATATTAAGTTTCATGATGTCCAAACGAATCATCGCGCGAGTCTCTTCCCATGATAATGCATGACAAGTCCCAGCACAGCTGATGCAGTGGCCACAGCACTAGCAGCAGGTGTAGGGAGGGTATTCCCCCATAACCACCCGCGGGGCAGCCAGCTCACCGCGTGTATGACGTCACATATTAGCTTGGTGGTGGTGAGGGAAGCGTGCGTGAACCGCGCCGGAGCGCATTTTGTGCGGTTTGGGGAATGGAGGAAGCGAGCGCATGCGTGGAGGGCTCGGATCGATCTGGGGATTTAAAATGGCAGATTAGCCTAAACTCAAAACTAAGTTCAGTTTAGACCCTGAGGTACTAAGACTTTGCATGTAGGTAGGGTACTTTGTACTGGCTGGCTACCACCCTCAAGTTGAAAATCTGTCGCCAAACACCTATCGGGGTGTTTCGACAGCTGCACTTGAGAGCCAGGTCCCATCTAGGCTTTGTGTGGCATCACTTACCATGGTGATATTGTGGTTAAAAACAAGCTTATCCAGAATTTAAAAAAAATATATACAGTGGATTTTTCTTTTACATTTCTTTTCATAAATACATTGGCTACTTCATATTTAAAATTTCGCCAGGGGGATGCGAGTGCAGAGAGAAGTTACTACAACCATATATATTTTTGTCTTCCATGTAATGAGTCCTTATATCTAGCTTTGTTAATTATACCTAGAGTCAGTTGCCTACAAAGCATTTTAAAGGGCTGACAATCCGCCCGGAATTGCTAGTGCCTATAGGCGATGGTAGTCGCTTACCATCAGGCACATCTGCCTGTAAAGTCAGTAGTAAATGCGTACGAATTTTTCTACACACAACTTCTAATTCGTAATAAGTCATCAATAAATAAGATGATTACCTAATAAATCCAACGAAAGCCGACAGCGACCAGAACAGCTTATGAGCGGTTCGTATCCTGAAGTCTACCTCTTTGGACACAACCAGTACCCCTGTGTCAATGAGCCAGACCAGCTTCTCGCCTTGAAGGTAAGCCAGAGTGAAGGCGCTGCTGGCCATGCCTAGAGTGCCCCATAATGGACCGTCCTGGAAATTTTAATATTACTTAACAATAGAGGTGGAAGATTTCTGACCTCACGGAAACCACTTGAATCGCGATTCCTGGTATTTCCTATTGAAGGTAGTTTTGGGACGACCGTCCCATCCGCGAGCCAAGCGGTTACAGAAACAATGAATACTTAGTGTCCTGTAATGTTTATATGCTTTCTAGGGTGATTCATAAGCTCATGCATATATTATTTCATGTTACCACAAATCGAATCATCATCATCATCTCAGCCGAAAGACGTACGTCCACTGCTGGACATGGGCCTCCCCCAAAGTTTTCCACATCGAACGATCCTGAGCTGCTCGCATCCAGCGGTTTCCCGCGACCCTCACTAGGTCGTCGGTCCACCTTGTGGGGGGCCTGCCCACGCTGCGTTTTCCTTTATCCTCAGACGGTAAGAATAAGAGCTTTGAATGTAAGATTATTATGTTTGCATTCACGTTTTCGACACTTGAACCTAACATGTGTGTCCGAAACAAGGAATTGCAGTTTTCCAGATTTGGACATCCTACTCAGCTTCATTCCCATTGGATATTAACTAACATAATATGAAACAAACCTGTTTCCCTAATCCATAACTAAGCGCAGTCCTCAAAGCGGCGGCGTCGTCAAACAAACGTAGAGTAGCGCGGGTCGCCGCCAGCCGACCGCTCGCTGTCATCAAGTGCTGACTGTTCGATGTAGACCCCCATAGCTTGAGTACGTAACATGTTAGTGATACTATCTGTGGATTTGGACAAGTATTTTAGTAGGGACCTGAATTATTAAATGTCAGCTTTAGGTGACATGAAAACCTTAATAATTGACTGTTAAATGTTCCCAATAACACTGCAATTTTATTAAATGGTATGTTTATACCCTAATATATAATAAACGACTATTTACAACAAATGTAACGTAACAAAAGTAGAGAAAAGATTTGTGTTTTTGTATTCCTATTCGTTTGTTTGTAATCTATAAACTCAAAAAATACTTTATTTCACTTATTAGTAAGCTACATTATCAGCAAGTAGCATGACCTGTATTTTATTTTAATTCCTTCGGGAACGCGGGTGAAACCGAGGGGCGGAAAGCTAGTCATAAATAACAGTTTTAAGTTGCTGTTTTTATTTCACAATAATTATAAGTACTATTTAGCACTAATTCAATCTGCCTAATTATATAATACATATTCACTACATAAAAAGCCTATAACAATATGTAGTAAGTATATATATATATATATAACTCAAATGTATAAAAAATGTATAGTTAAGTATATGTATACAGTTGCATACCTTATCACGATTGGCATGTGACTGCAGTAGATCACAAATCTCATCGACCACCGCCATGACCCAGCCTTGAGTCCAATACCTTCACACTGAAGCGTCTGTTACGTTCGCAGACGAAATATTTTATCAAAAATACTATGATAAGATATGATAGTATTGATAACTTCTTTAGGTAGTGAATTATTGTTTGTATTCGGGATTTGGATTAGTTGGTTATAACTTAACCATCGGATAAATATGGTTAAGAGATTTCAAGCAAAAAAGATTTCAAAATAATTAACAAATTTTTGGCCACAAATTCTTCATGCCTCAATATGGCGGTATTTTAATATTTTTTAATCTCACGGCCTATAAGATGATATAAAATATTACAGCATTTTTTTCAGTTATCCAATTTCATTCATCTTCTTGTTTTTAGTAATTATGTACAATTATATTTAAAGATATAAATAATAAAATGAAAAACAATTGACGATTTCATTCATGTAATATCGTAATTTTTTAAATAAAATATTTTATGGAATTTACAAAACGGTATAAAAGTAGAATAAAAAGTAAATAGCAAAAATTTTCTTGACACGCGGAGGAATAAAGATTGAGTGAAAATAATACACAAACAAAAATATGTGAGTAAATATTTACATATGAGATATACTTTGCAGTCCTTAAATATTTACATTAAATTAAAGTGTAAAAAATACATGTTAAATAAAAATGGAAACTTAAAATAAATATCCAGTTACCCTGTCAGTTTTAGGGGTTAATTTCATCTCGCAGTACCTAAGTACCAATTTACAATAAAAACGCATTATATTTTTAGATTAAAACATATGAATAAGCATACAGGATTAATATTTCGATAATATTATTAAAACGCGTAATGCTTATTTTATTTCAACTCTTGGTGGTGTTGAGTCTGTTTAGGTTGTGAAAAGATTCAATCTCAAAATATATACCCAATACGCTTAATGCTTATGTTCATTAATTTATATACAACCTATTTACAATTACATTAAAACAAAAAATACATCGATAGTTTCAGTTCAATAGAAACTATAAAAATATATTATAATTGCGGCAGTGTAGATATTGGAAGGAATTATAAATACATCAAATTATAGCTAAATAAATATAATATGGATGTTGACTATTGTTGACTGACTTTTAGTTTATGTGACGTCATATGTTCTCACCATCAAAAGATATACTTTTTGTGGTTAGATTGGAATTTAAAAATCATCACAACGATTAATTTTATAACATGTTCGACGTTTTAGAGTATTTTAAAAAAAAATCATTAATATACTCAACATCTTTATGTATGTGAATATTATGACTTTTTTAGAAAAAAAATTTGAACAAATCTTAAAAATCCATATTTATATTATTTATTTATTAGTCTTATTCCGTGACTTAAAACTCATTGTTCTACTGAGCAATATCTAAAATGTTATGTACCTAATACTTGAACTTGGTGCTCTCAGGCATAATACATAGGTATTATGCTTTATCATTAAATTGTATTTTGTTATGGTTACTATAAAATGTTTTTTTTATGTCACTAGTGACAACGAGGCAGGCGGGTCACCTGATGGTAAGTGACTACCGTCGCCTATAGACATTAGCAATACCAGGGGGACTGCCAACGTGTTGTACACTTTATTACAATGCCTTAAGGGCAAGGGCAACTGGCTCTCAATTGCAACTGCCGGAACACACCAACAGGTGCTTGGCGACAGATTTTCAACTTGAGGGTGGTAGCCAGCCAGTCGAGTACCACATAGTACCCTACCACAGTGCTAAAATATAGTAATATATACTTTTAATGGAACACGCTATATAATAATGCAGTATTATATCAAACTATTTCCATTGTATAGACAGTGTCATCCACGAAGACGCGCCCCACTCTGTTTCCTAATTCCTTACAGTGCAAGTGTGCATCTTTTTGCTGGTGTTGTTGATATGTCGATACGTACATATACAGGGTGACCCGTAAATCAACGTCAAGCCAGAAATGGGTGATGTAATAATATTGAGTACATGGTTGGGCAAAAAAGTATTATTTTCTTTAAAATTGAGACAGTTGTGTTTTAATGTTAGACTCTAATTTACAGAAGGGTTATTCAGGATTAAATAACAATAAAAAAAAATAAAGAAAAGTAACGGTTTGTAGTCACAGTACTTGAAAGAACATCACAGAGTGTCATTTTACTCGAATTTGTTTTGAATGCCTTTAATTTTAAAAGTACATCACCAATTTTATTTTTTTATTACTGTCACCACCTACCCTATCACCCGTTTCTGGATTGACTTTGATTTACGGGACACCCTGTACACAACACACTACAACATTAGCGAGAGGATGCAAATTTGCACTGTAAGTGATTAGGAAAAAGAGTGGAGCGCGTCTTCGTGGATGGCACTACCTATATTTGCATGGGTATTGGAAGGTAAGAGAAAATAAAGGAAGAAAAAGATACGTCTAGAATTACAGAACAGGAGTAATTGCACACCATTAGTAAGCATTCACACGAATGCAAAAAAAAAACACCTTCCAGTAACGGATCCAGGGATGGGGACTAAGGGGCTTAAGTCCCTACCAAAAGCATCTGAGTCCTGCCGTACAAAATCTTAAATTAAACTTGATATTATTCAAATTCATAATTAAGTTGAAAGTCTGTCGCCAAGCATTTAACGGTGTGTTCCCACAGCTGCACTTGAGACCCAGTGTCCTTTTAGACTCTGTAAGCTTACCACCATCGGCCGCATCATCGCTTACCATGGTGAGATTGCGGTCGAATTCAATAAAAAAATACTTTTTTTAAAATTCTGGATAAGCTTATGTTTGACTACAATCTCACAATGGTAAGTGATGATGTGGCCGAAGGTAAGCCCACGAAGCCTAGAAGAGAACTGGCTCTCAAGTGCAGCTGTCGGAACACACCAATATGTGCTTGGCGACAGATTTTCAACTTGAGGGTGGTAGCCAGCCAGTCGGGTACTACAAAGTAGCCTACCACCGTGCTATGGTTTCCTCACGATGTTTTCCTTCACCGAGAGCTCAAGCTCATTGTAGGATTCGAACCCACGACCTTCGCCGCGGTATCAGACGTCACTACCAAACTTGCAAATATTACACTACCAACAGTACAAATAAATTTGTGTGCCTTTTTAGTGATTGACCTTGATAAAAGCCCCACATAGATCAAAACCCTGAATCCGCTACTGTCACCGTCAGAACATTCACATCACATTCCCAGTTACCTATCACTATTTCAACAACCGTTTCTTGGCAAAATACATGGCGATACCTATAACAGAGGACGTAGTGGCGATAGCTGCCACATTCGTAGAGCTGATCTTCTCGCCCCAAAGCCAGCCTTCAGGCAAACAGCTGATGGCGTGCGCAATGTCTAGACATAACTTGCCGATGACGACGGCTTGGAGACCCAGTCTGACGTCAAGGTTTCGTCTGGCGTCAGCTCCACCGTCCTCTGAAGAGTTTTGTAGGCAGTCCCGGCTCCACCACAGTTGTTTGATGGAGCGAGATGTTCTGGGGATGAGAATAATTTAATATAATATGGTGTACCATCTTCTTCTACCTTTCTAATATTATGAAGAGGAAAGATTTGTATTTATGTGTATATGTAACGAATAAAAGAAAAACTACTGGGCCGATTACAAAAATTCTTTCACCATTAGAAAGCTACATTATCCCTGATGAACATAGGCTATATTTTGTCCCGGGAAAAGATAAGGTCCCACGGGAACGCGGGTGGAACCGCGGCGAACAGCTAGTTGTTTATAAAATTTTACATGAATATATGACTTATTTATATGAATGATTTCTGATTAGTTAAATCATATATGATTATGGTCACCTGTGTGTATAGATTGTATATTTTTCTCCGTCCTATTAATATATTTGCTGTAAAAATGATAAAATTGATTTATTAAGGTTAGAATTTCGGAATCGCTTTCTTAATTATTTTTTTTACAAACATACTCAGAACTATATTTGATTGTATTATGATGTACATCACACTAATATTATAAATGTGAAAGATTGAATGGATGGATGGATGTTACTCTTTCATGCCAAAACGGCTGTACGGATTTTGATGAAACTTGGTACACAGGTAGATCATATCCTGGAAAATATATATGAAAACAAAAAAATTATTCCTTAATAATTTAGGTAGCAAAAGCTTTCCATAAACATCCCACCATACAAACATTCACATTTATAATATAAGTAGGATAGTAAGTAGGATTACAGCAGCTTAATTTTAAAATGAAACTCAGAACTAATCTCTGATCAAAATTGGACCAAAAAGTTTTTAACACTAAAGCACTTCAATAACTTTCAATAAAAAAAAGTTTAATTTATTTCTAAAGCATATTTTATAAAAATATTAGCTTTTCTCGCACCTTCTCTATATAAACTTTAACTGTGCCAAAAGGGTACAAAGTTTTAGCTTCGCGTATTAATATTATGATCATAGACTAAGTATAGGTCCTCGCGCCAATCAGACTAGATACCATCGTCGTACTTGAAAAACGCGGCAACAAATACTACGTCTAAATCGAACCCGAAGCGTACCCGAGCCCAGTCTCGTTGCAAGAAATGACACCATTCAGTTGTCGCGACTCAATTTTTCACGCACACTAGCATCCTTGAGTTCGCATTTTCGGAGCTGTCACGGAAAGAGAGCTTTCCATCTACGAAGGAGCGGCGCGACGTTTTATTTCTATGATTATGATGATACTCACTGTAGTAGAGATATGCAAAGACTGGCGGCCCACAGCGCAGTGCTGACGGTCTCCAATGTCTCAGCAGTGCTGGGGTTCAGCTTGAGGACTCCCACGTCGTACAGCCAGCACGCCTTCTCCACGGGCAGAAACAGTTGGTCCACAATGTTAGCTAGGACGCCCAGACCTGCCGCAGTTCGCGTTGACTCCTGCAGTTGCAGATATTATTACTCTTTAGGCTATCTTAGAGTTGACAAAGGATTCGAATTCCTTCGCTAGGAGTAATAATTAATTTTTGTTACATTAAAATTATTTTCGGACACCCTGTACAAAACCACAAAACGTAACAATGTAAAATTAGTTTCAAATCTGCAAATACCTAAACAATACCTAACTTCTAATATTTTTGATACGTTTATTCGATACATTCAGACAGGCAATGTTTTATTTACAATGTCATAAAGATTCGATGATAAATAATTAAAATCCGCAGATATATATGCGAGTTAATTGTCACTATGCGAACGAAAAAATATGTTTTCATTGTCATATTAGATAGGGACAATAAATTACAATAATTACCATTCCTGCATATTAAAGCCTAACGTCCATAATCTGAATAATAGTAGATTGTTATATACCTATATCGATGATTGTTATACAAGGGGCTAAAATGACCCATTATATACGAGGTAGTTTTACTCCCGAGCTTTAGCGAGGGACTAAATAGAAACCGAGTTTTAATGGGTTTTAGCGCCGTGTGTTACACTAAACTTTTCACTACGATTGCGAAAAAATAAAACAATCCAATAAATACAATATGAAATATGTAGTTTATAATTTCTTTTTTTTTGTTTCTTTTTTCAAAATTAAAATGAAGTTCTTTTTTTATGAAACAGTAATAAGTCGAGTCTTCAGTCATGATTATTCTACTTATGACTAAAGACTTTTTCGTTTTTGTAGGCTCATTGTCATTTGACACACAAAAATAAAATAAAAAATACTTTTTCCCCTAGAGGATGAATTGCTATTTTTTCACCGCTCTGGTACGCTACAATGACGGTCTTTTTGAGCAAGAGGAGTGAAAATAAGTTTTTGACTCAGGTCTTATCCTCTGTAGACTTTTAAGGCGATGATAGCTCAGCGGCGAAGGTCGTGTGTTCGAATCCTACAATGAGCGTCAACTTTCAGTGAAGGAAAACATCGTGGGGAAACCTGGCTACCTCAAATTTAAAATCTGTTGCCAAGCACCTGTTGGTGTGTTTCGTCAAAGCATTTGGAAGCCAGTTGCCTTTAATACATTGTAATAAGGTGTACAACACATTGGCAATACCCCTGGTATTGTTTATGTCTATAGGTGACGGTAGTCACTTACCATCAAGTGACCCGTCTGCCTGCTTTTAAAAAAAAGACAAGAGAAAAGGAAGAAAGAAAAACATTTAGTCTGGACGACAATTAAAAAGAAGAAAAGAGTCCAGAAACCCATTCCACAAGTATCTTACATGTTTCCCCAGGCCATAATTGTAGGTGTGCCTGATCATGGGTATGTCGTCGAAGAGTCTCAGCATCATCCTCGCGTTGGAGAGCCGCGAGCCAGCCGTCTGCCATGGCTTGTCGCCTTTCAAGCATCCATACAGCTTGAAAGCGTAGCAGGTCAGGCGGACTACCTGGAATCCAATGAACCTAATTAATAATACATAGATGCTGCATGTAAGCATGGTTAGGCTGCTTTTCCACCAGAGATGTGCTAACGCGAGGATATGAAAGCTATGCTATACTATGCGACCGTTTCCACTGACGCTAAGCTACGTAGCCACCACACTAAGGCGAGGCTTCAAGGCGATGATAGCTCATTAGTAGTGACGTCGGATACCGCGGCTTAGGCCGTGGGTTCGAATTCTTTAATGAGCTTTCGGTGAAGGAAAACATCGTGAGGCAACCATAGCTTGGTGGTAGGGTACTTTGTAGAAGCTGCTGGATACCACCCTCAAGTTGAACAATATGTCGCCAAGCACCTATCAGTGTGCCATCTAGGCTTTGTGTGCTTACCACCTTCGGTCACACCAGATTGTGGTAAAAACACAAGCTTATCAAAAAGATAAAAATTACAAATATGACACTCCACTCGCGATCATCCATAGCACGCATCCATCTACTTATATAAAAAAAACATAGCTTAATAGAACCTGTTTCCACCACTGCCATGGTATGTGGACTAATAAATATTATAGGTGGATATCAAACGTATCCATAACAACGTAGCATAGCACATCTCTTGTGGAAAGGGAGCCTTAAAGTGACGACGTCCGCCGTGTTACAAGCACTTTTAACTTATTTTAACAAAAAATTACATTTACCGCTTTATAGTCTTTATAAAAATCGTGTGTTTTTATCATATTTAATAAATCACTTAGTATAAATTTACTGTTAATATAGTAAAAATATAAAGAATGGAATTACATAGTTCATTAATTTAATGTTTAACAATTAAAAAAATTAAATTCACAAATACTCAATGTAAAAACACAAATTTTAATATAGGCACATATTGTCACATCAGTACTTAGTGGAAAACAAAAAAAAAAACATGACTACTGATTTAATTTACCAATACTTAATTAAATTGCTGAAGTTATTTTATTAATTAGCAATGGAAATTGACAGTTTGTGTACGTAATTGGGTTCCTTATGTTAGGTTTATCTAAAAACCAGAAACAAAAATTATATTTTTTATACACATTGTAGGTATACATCTAAAGTTTGTGAGTTTGTGTGAGGTTTCTCTTTGGTAGTGGGTCATATCTGGACCTACTGAACCAACTTTGAAAAATCTTTTACCAATAGAAAGCCACGTTATTTGTGAGTGTGTGATAGGGTATATACATATTAACCCAAAAACTGAAAAGACCCACGGGAACACAGGTGAAAACGCGGAGGACAGCTTGTAATATATCTATATATATAAAATTCTCGTGTCGCAGACCTTAACTGAACTCCTCGGTTGACTGATTTTTATAATTGTTTATTGATTTTTAATTTACATAAAAATCAAGAACTCAATTTATGTAAATACATTAATTTTTGTGGCAGCATTTACTTATCCATAATACAATACAATGCCTACTTATTTCCGCAAATTGTAATAATTATACATTAATTTGGGTTGTGTTGAGCTTAGGTCCCATGTACAGTCGTAAACAAAAAACATTTTTTTAAAGGCATTTATAATATATCCTTGGACATTGTTCACATTCAGCCATCTGACTCAAAACTAGGCTGTGCTTCTACTGTGTAAAGTTTGTTTAAACTTCTATTTGTTTAAGTTATATTATTTTCTAGGAGATCTTAAATATTAATTAACCATTGAATCCAAACTGATCAGCTATTTTCACTTAAAATATATGTAGGTAAGTAATATGAATACTTATAGGCAATTAATTTAATGTGATAATTTAAATTTTTTTCATTCCTAGCTGTCCCCCATGGTTTCACCTGCAAATTTTCAAAATTAGTTCAGTAGATCCAGATATTATCCCCTACAACCTCACAAACTTTACCTCAATATTAATTAATATTAGTATAGATAGAAGACAAACAGTCATTTCTATTCACACTGAATATTGTATACTTACTGCACTTTTGAATTATATAAGTCAGGAAGGTTATAAATAAGATTTTTGTGATTGATTATACTTCACTTGAACATCTTACTAATATTATAAATGTGAAAGTTTGGATGGATGTATGTTTGTTAGTCATTTACGCCAGAACAGCTGAATGGATCTGGTTGAAATTTGGCATGGAGATAGATTATAGTCTGGAATAGCACATAGGCTAATTTTTATCCCGGGTAAAGTTAAGATCCCTCGGGAACGCGGGTGAAACCGCGCGGAATATTAGATATGTATGGTTTATTGGTTTTTATGCATTTTATTGTAAAACATTTGAAAAAAAAAAGCCTATATATAGTCGGATTTTAAATTAACTGGAGTAAAGTGACAGTTATGAGCGCAATATGATTAAAATTACTGTTTCATGGTTTGACCATATCACTTTTTATCAATAAAAGTCAATCTAATATTAGTGATTACATGTAATCCCATTCATTCTTTTAAGAAATAATTTCTGAGTAACAAAATATTTATTACGACAACTGTCAAATCAGTCCACCTTATTAAAAATCCAACTATAGTCAGATAGTTCAAAAATATTAGTATATAGTAAACTCTAACGAAAAAGAAAATGGTTATTATATTCCAAGGTTCCAAGTATTCCAAAAAATATTCAAATTCATTAATGCATTGAACAAGCGTTAAAAATAACGGCTGAACTCATATTTATGAAAGGTATGATACATTGGAACCTGAGGAAGGCACTTTTTCGTAGACTAGATGCCGATTCGAGTAAAACATAATAATAATATTAAGCAAAAGTTCCTCATTGCAACAGGAGTTTTATATAACAGGTTATTGACTGGAAAGTCCGGTGTAAGCGAGTTAATATCAAGGCTGAATTGTTTCCGCGTACCATACCTTGTCTCTCCCATTGTAACTGTCCAAAAGTTCGCAAACATCCTCTAATAAAGTCGACATGTTGCGATCAAGTTTTCTTTCACTATTTCTCACGGATATACGATTTGTTTTACTGATAACTTATTGTATTAAATTCACAAACACACGACATCGGCACAAGCGTGCGATAGTGCAGATTTTCACACGATAACTATTACATTTCTACAATCATAATTTCAACCTTGAGTTTGATTTCGTATCTCAACCTGTGTCTCAACTTCATATTTCGAAAAGCTATCAAAACCAGCTGACTGACGGTGACGTGTGACGTCTAATATTTGACTTGACAACGTATACCTACCTATGTTCCGATATGCACTGCGAGCGCTATTAGGTGTGGCGTCATTTAGTATACTGCGAAGCCGTTCCTTCATAGTTAGCTATACTGGTTATTGTTTAAACCCAAACGCACTCTAGCATATTGTCATCCAACCAAACAAAGTATTGGTTCGATACTGCAATAAACACAATTTCTTTAAATTTTCCATGTTGGTTTTTAGTGGCCGGTATCTTTGAATAACAATACCTATTCAATAATTTTACTATTATTGATGATGATAAAATAAATGATGATAAAAATAGCTGGCACTATTGATAGTGCAAGCTATGTTTCTGGACGCTATTGATTGATCATGTGATCAAAGCACTGATAGCACCTTACTTACCTCGAAAGCGCCAGTGCTCACATACAAAAACGGTGATGATTTATTTATTTATGACGTCATATATTTCCCTATGATACTGCGGCAGTATACTGTCAGTACATAATAAGCGTATCTTATTTACTGTGAATTTCTCCAAGTAAAAAGCACTGGACAGTGTTCGTAGTGTATATCGGAACATAATCGACTCGACCTGTCAGGTCGGTCGGTCAGTCTGTCAGCGTTACATGCTCTTTGAGTCTGTCTGTCTGTCATTCTGTCAGTCATCCAAACCAAAACAACACGAAAATATTTTATTCTCAACTGAAAGAAATCTGTGACTATTTATTACTGGTATTTAACTATAAAACGTTCAATGATAACCTATTAAAATGAAGATTTTCTCAATAACTGATATTCCAGAGTTTTCAAAGAAAGAACGCATTGTGGTTGTTGGTATAATAGGAAAGTCGCCGTACCGATATCCTAATAAAACAACACCACTTGTGTCTTCTGTTGCTTCCGAGGAGGTAAGTTTCAATTGACCTCTAAGGCAACTATCTTAAGAGCAGCTTTTAAAAAGTTATATTTAACCAAAAAACTTGATCATAATAAAGTTCATTTCCTTTTTAGAATGGCATAGAATGTCACTGGGATGAGAATCGCGGAGTCCTCTACCTTCACGCAGTCACATTCCTCGACACAAAGCGTCTCACAGCACTTGCGGCTGATCTTAATGAAGACTCCAAGAGCACTGATAAAGATGCAGATGCGTCACATTGGCTGGTTGCATCGGGGGAGCTAGCATCAGAGTCCTGCCGGGCAATGGCATTGCTGTTCCATTTATGTCATATTGTGGTACTTTCATCGCCCACATCAGTGTTTGATCTTGGGTACCTGCAGCTTTTTAAAGCTGTTGATGCTTATAGGTGAGTAAAATCATTTTAGTTGATAAAAATAAGTTACTGGTTCATCATGTTAGCCAGAAGACTTCCACTCTTGGAGTAAGGCCTCTCCCAATGATGGCATTAATAACTAGTTAATGAAGGTGTGATCATCTATTGGGGCCGTGAAACACAAAATACCTAAGCTTTGTGGGTGGGTATGCCATTGCACTCTAGAATATACCATAGATTAATTATTTAATATGGAAAAGAAGCAATTGGCATCTGAGAAACATAGGACAGTTGTGCAATGGCCATTATGCAGTGTCAAATTGTCAATCTGACCCTTTTCTTCTGTTTTAATCAACATGTATGACACCAATTATGAAGAACATCTTAATTTAAATTAAAACAGTATCTAACTTTATCTTGGCCAAAAAAAACATCTTATATTTTGTTTTACAATACATTTCTTTTCTATGCATATTAGTACCAGTTTCACATGACAAAATTATGTATTAAGTCATCCTACAATGATATTATGAAAAAGTTACTATAATTTTAATTACACAAAAACATCAATAAAATCAATGCCCCCTATTAAATTAAAAAAAAAACTTTTTTGAGTTGTAAAATCATTGAATTCCACTGCTGTAAAAAAAATTCTTTGCTGAGCTTCTTGCCGGAGTATTCTCAGTTTAAGTGTATTCCAATTGTAACGTTCATAAGTGCCTTACCAGGGCCTAAACTGAATAAATGAGTTTTGATTTTGATTGATTCCATTTTTGATTGGAGATTTACCTACTCAAATTTATTCTCATCTTGAATCATGATATTTTTCTTACCAGGATTTTGCTTCTACACATAATAAAATTAAACATTGCTTTACTTCAAAAAGTTTTTCTTAGGTTTGACAAACACAATTCTCTACCATATCATTGCTACTTTGGATACAATGTTTTAAATTTTACTGAACGAAAATTCTGTACCTATTTATTTATTATTTTAGCTTATTAAGAAATTTTTGAATAAATTTGAATTTGATACAGTAGGTCAATCAGCAAGACAAAGGCAAAAGCTATATTTATTTTTTACATTGTATATTTGACCTCAATATCACTATGGCACTGATGATTTTCACAGAACAGAGCTATCCCAACGCGTACAAACAGCCCTGACAGACATAGGCGCGTCGGGCGCGTGGGAGACACACGGACGCTCATGCTGCCCCCGGCTACTGTTCCACTTCCGACGAGCTCCGACGCCTCTGCGCCGCTTGCCGCATGCCTTAAAGAAGCTAGAGCATGCCGTGGAAGACCAGCTCTACTTTATACTGAGGAAAGCCAGGATTATTACAAATGTTTGGTAAGTACTGTGTGTTGTGAGTGTGAACCCTTTGTGAACTTTATTTGAACAATGTTGAAAACTGTTGTCGACTGTTCAGACGCGAATCCTTAAGTTTTTTGGACATGTTAACTGCAAGGAGAACTCAATGGAACGTTTGGTAGTGCAAGGCAGAATGGATTGCAAGAGACCGCGTGGTCGGTCGCCGACTAAATAGTCAGACCTCGTAAACTCCACCATCACCGAATGTTCCCGAAGTGCTTACATAGAGCCAAATAGAGATCCATTGCTGGAGCCAACACTCAAGATTCAAGACCTACCATAACCACGACCACGATCTAGGCGATGATAACTCAGTGGTAGTGACGTCGGATACCGCCGCGAAGGTCGTGGGTTCGAATCCTACAATGAGCTTGAGCTTTCGATGAAGGAAACCATAGCACGGTGGTAGAGTACTTTGTAGTACCCGACTGGCTGGCTACCACCCTCATGTTGAAAATCTGTCGCCAAGCACCTATCTGTGTGTTCCGACAGCTGTCCTTGAGGGCCAGTTCCCATCTAGGCTTTGTGTGCTTGCCACCTTCGGCCACATCATCACTTACCATGGTGAGATTGGGGTCACAAGCTTATCCAGAATTAAAAAAAAGTGTCCAACTGAGAAGAATCTTATTTTCAGTGCCAAATCCCTCTTTGCAATACCAAAGAACGAGGAGTTTGTATATATAAGTGCGGATGACGACGCCGGGCGTGCTCGTGACGTCAGCTCACTGGTCCGCGGCCTCGTGCACCTGTGCACTGGGGCGGAGGTCGAGGGTCCCGCGGAGAGGCCCAGCTTCAGGCAGTTCCTCCAGGGACACGTGGACTTGGCATTTGGAGATGGATTTGATGATAACGTTGGGAAGTATGCTATGAGCACTTCTTTCTTCGAGGTAAGAAATGTGAACGATATGTTTTAGTTTTTTTTTAATTATGGTTAAACCTAAACCTTAATTTCTTTAAATAGATGCATCAACCAAATTCCATTAGCAAAATTTGAACACCTCTCTTACTTCTTCTTGGCAAAATTCTAAATATTACTGTTCAATACTAATTAATAGAAGTTACCTTACGAGTTAATCCACTCACACTTAACATTATCATGTAATCTAACCGTGAGGATCTGTTAATGGCTTTCTGTTTTTTATGTAAAATTCTAGATTATTAAATTAGCTGTAGAATTAGCTGTAAATAAATAAAATAAGCTTGTGTTTGACCACAACCTCACCATGGTAAGTGATGATGTGCTCGAAGGTGGTAAGCACACAAAGCCTAGATGGGAACTGGCTCGCAAGTGCAGCTATCATGGTTTATTTTCAACTCGAGGGTGGTAGCCAGCTATTCGGGTACTACAAAGTACTCTACCACCGTGATATGGTTTCCTCACAATGTTTTCCTTCATCGAAAACTCAAGCTCATTGTAGGATTCGAACCCACGATCTTCACCTACCTTGGTAAGGTACACTACCTTGTTAGACCAGCCTTCCAGTATTCTTCACACAAGACTGTCAAATCCCAAACCAAGCAGAGCTTCACCCAGACTCCAGATAAATAGAAATCGAACCTACAATGGTGTGACATCTTACCAACCACACCTACCTGACTAATAGATTTGATGATCTACATATGCCATATGGGTTCATAATCTTAAAACTTTATAGCAATTTTATACCTTGTCTGGATGACGAATAAATTGCAGTCCCCGGGTATTAACATTTAGCCTGGTAGAAATTGCAGTCCCCGGGTATTAACATTTAGCCTGGTAGAAATTGCAGTCCCCGGGTATTAACATTTAGCCTGGTACAAATTGCAGTCCCCGGGTATTAACATTTAGCCTGGTACAAATTGCAGTCCCCGGGTATTAACATTTAGCCTGGTAGAAGGTTTACTGCACCTAGACATACCAAATATTTGCCATATTGATAGATTTTCAAATATAGATCTTTGAAGTGATCATACTTGTGAACAGGTGCTGCTTGTGGGGGCTGATCTGCTTGAGTTTGTTGTTTACTAAATTACTCGTAATTAAATTCAATTTATTTATTCCTTTTTTGCCGCCATAACACTATATTATTATCAGTGAAACTATATACTGTCTAAGTAGCTTTTTTTTAAAATAGTAATTGTTGAGTTTATTGCCGGCTCTTCTCAGGAAAAGCAACCTTCCGAACCGAGCGTTAGTTAATACTTGTAATGAGTTTATTAAATATAAATAAAGATATATATGAGTTTGAGTTTTGAAGAATATGGCAGTATAACTTATGTTATTGATTTGTCCTGAGCCAGTTGCCAAGTGCACAGTCCTGGTGTGAAGCAGCCCGTGCCCTGACCCCGATGTACTTGGAGGAGGCAACTGGTGACCACCAGGAAGTGGGTGGCGCCCTATTTGATGCGCTCGCTACTGACGTCCGATTCTCACAAGCAAGGTGTGCCAAGGTCAGTTAAACCCCCCTACCCCCTCGACTATGATTTTTAGCATACTTAGGATCGAGATTCCCCACGGAATACTCTTTTCTGTGGCAATTTTGGGCCATCAAATGTGTTTGTCATAGAGTTTTTTTTTTCAGAGTAGATATCCATCATATTTCGAAATTGACGTCACGGACGATCTAGTGAAGGTGTGCGTAATTTTCTATTGACAATTAAAATTGTAAAAACGTTTTAAACTTTACTTTAATCGATATAATCGCGGAATATACTGTGTTGGTGATCTGGGACAGTGTGGGCGTTAAACTGTGTGCACGGATGTGGCTATAAATAAGCAATTATTTCTTTCTGTTAGTGCATAATCAAAACATTTCTTGTTAAAAAAAAGTGGGTAGCGTAAAATATTTGCCAGCGGTTAGCGGTTTGAGTACTACTACAACAATGGCTCAAAAATGCAGGGCTTGCGGTCGCTTCACAAATTTAGTTGAGGGTGTTAAATGCACTAAGTGTGCTATTTTCTACCACCGGGCGTGCGTAAATATTCCCAAAGAAGCAAAAATATCCCCATGTTGGCAATGCCCAGAATGTAAAGTGCATACGCCCCGGAAAGATAATACCGATGATCCGGTACGAGGTGAGGGGTCGGACTATGGGCTTTCGCCGGGAAATCCCGTATTTGGCGACGATGTAGCCGCGGAGATACTCAAGGAAGTCCGCCTACACCGGGCGGAAACCAAATCTTTTCGCGAAGATTTTGATGGCCTGCGGGCTGTGGTAGCGGCTTTCGACGCCAGGTTGGGGGACGTGGAATCGAGACTGGCAGCCCTAGAGCTGAAATGTAGTGAATCGCAGCCTAATCCAGAGCAGTATGGAAATGCGGAGGTGGAAATTCTGCGCTCCTCCGTCGAACAACTTAGGTCCGAGTTGAATGACCGCGATCAGGACGCCTTCGCTAACGACCTGGAAATATCAGGCATCCCCGAGGAGCAGGGCGAAAACTTAGGACATCTTGTCGGCATCATCGCTACAAAACTGGGCGTGACCTGTGAGGAGCGAGATATCGTATCTGTGGAACGTACGGGCGCGCGCCGCGCGCTGTCCAGTGGCGCCGGTGATCAGAGCGCGCCGACGGCGGCGCGCCCGCGGCCGCTCGTACTGCGTGTGGCGCGTAGGCAACTGCGAGACTCACTGTTACAAGCCGCGCGCGCTCGCCGTGGCATTACGACAGATGGCATGGGACTCGCTGCCGCTGCTACTAGATTTTACCTGAACGAGCGCCTATCGAGATTTAATAAAATGTTATTCTACAAGGCGCGCGAGTTGGCCGGCTCGCGCGGGTGGAAATACGTTTGGACAAGAGGCGGGCGTATTTTCGTTCGTCGCGAGTCCGGGATGGCGTCTTTTCGGGTGCGGTCGGAACAAGACCTCAAGAAGATTTCTGGCGTAGACGGAAAATAGCTGGCTTATTTTTTTATATGTTAGGTATACTTTTGTCTTTAATGGAGTCGAAAATCTATGTTGAATCCATGTTTGTAGTTAGTATGAGGGGTATATTGGCAAATTATTATTATTATTATGGTTATCTAAAGCGAGAATTGTTGGTTGTGAGTTTTGTAATTCTAATACCACTAAAATTCACATTTAAAATATTACAGAGTGATTCTATTTATAAAATAATGTATAGTTGTAGTTACACATTAAATGATATTGTTACTATTGCTGCGTATTTAAAAGATATAATATTATTAGTTATTTTTATAGTATGGTGCACGGTGTCAATAATCTGTTTTGAAAATGTATTGTTACAACTTATGTAATGGCTACCAAATTTCTTAAAGTTGGATTATATAACGCAGGTTCCCTCGGCACTAACCATGACAGCATCATAGCGTCAGTTACTCGAAGTGGCGTGGATATCCTAGGTGTGAACGAAACGTGGGTGCACGCGGGACAGGAAGGGCGCGCGCCCGTCATCCCCGGTTATCAGTTCCGTCACACGCCGCGGCCGCGCGAGTTTCGCGCGCGAGGGGGCGGGGGTCGGTTTCTATGTGCGGCGGGGGGTCACCGTGCGGCCCTGGCGCCACCCGGTCGACCCTCTGCACGCTCAGGTCGAGCAAATGTGGCTATCGGTACATTTTAATGGTAAGAAATTGATAGTCGGGACAGCGTATCGACCTGACTGGGTCAAAGTTGACATATTTTTTAACGCTCTCACAGATAGTATTAGCTCGATTGAACAATGTGATAATTTAATTTTAGTAGGTGATTTTAATATTAATTTTTTGACTAAAGACGACGACTGTAAAACCAAAAAATTAAGGTTCTTCCTTTCATGTTTTGCGCTGAATCAGATAGTGTCACAGCCAACTCACTTCACCAATACGGGTGAAACATTAATTGACCTTGTATGTACTGACCTATGTGCTCGAAGTACATCCATACAGCATGTAGGATCTCTTACTGGCCACTGCCTTGTGGTTTCTGAGTTCCATATCAAGCGACCTAAAGTTGCTCCGACGATCATTACCTACAGACCGTTGAAAAATATTTGCCTAGAAGATTTTAATAATGATTTAAATACCGTGAAATGGGATCTTATATCCCAATGTTCCGATACTAACGAAATGGTTGATGCCTTTAACTGTAGTGTACTATCTTTGTTTGATTTGCACGCCCCTGTCAAGTCAGTTATAATAAAGGATCGCTCTTATCCCTGGATTACGGACACGGTTAAACTGATGATGAGGCTGCGGGATGAGGCTGCCGCAGAGTATAATAAAACGAAATCTGAGGCAAAAAGAAATTACTACAAAAGCCTTAAATCTACCGTGAATAAAGCTCTTATTAACGAAAAGAAATCCTATTTTAAATACAATATCAACTGCTATATACATAATCCTAAGGCACTATGGAAGAACCTGAAGAGCACCCTATTGCCTAACACTACTAACGATTTACCAGATTTTTTCAGTGACCCCAATGAAATTAATCGTCACTTTTTAAACATACCGAGTTGCAAACACACAACAATTTCACAATTAACGTTTTTTGAACATCACAGGTTTAGTGACGCAGTATTTCATATTAATCATATCGGTCTAGATCGTCTCATTAGCATCATTCGAAGTCTCAAGTCTAATGCTGAAGGCTGCGACGCCATCAACTTGAATATGCTGCTGTCAACTTTACCGTATAGTATAGACTGCATTTTAGCTCTTGTGAATTATTCTATAGATACCTGTACGTTTCCCGATATATGGAAACTTGCTATAGTCCGACCTTTGCCCAAAATTTCCAATCCTACTGACTTGAAAGACCTTCGACCTATTAGTATTTTGCCCTGTCTCTCAAAAATTATGGAAAAAGCTGCAGTTAACTGATTACCTTGAAAAGCAAAACATTTTACCAGCCGTTCAATCAGGTTTCAGGAAGGGTCGCAGTACTACGAGTGCCCTTTTTGACGTTTCTGACAATATACTGAGTGCGCAAGATAAAGGCATGTGTACTATACTTGTGTTGTTAGATTTTTCCAGAGCGTTCGATTCCTTAAATATTGAAATCTTGATCGCCAAATTAAGTTACTATGGGTTTGACTCCGCGGCCTTGCGTTGGTTTGGCAGTTATCTCGGTAATCGTTACCAGTACGTAAAGATTAGTCGTAGCGATGGTTCTTCTGCAGTCTCTGATAAGTTGGCGGTTAATCGAGGAGTTCCTCAGGGATCAATTTTGGGGCCGATCCTATTTATTTTGTATTCAGCGGATATCATTACATCCATAAAGCACAGTTACTTTCATATATATGCCGATGACACTCAAATATATATCTCGTGCAAACCAAGTGACATTGATAAAGCTATAATTAAATTAAATGAAGATCTTTCAAATATCGCAGCTTGGTCTGCAAGTAACTGTTTGTTACTGAATCCAATAAAAACAAAATTTATTGTATTTGGTAGTAAACATCAATTAGCCAGTCTGAGCCCATCGCAATGCGTTATGTTAATGGGTGAGCCCGTTGAGCGCGTCTATGAAGCTCGTAACTTAGGTCTCATTATGGACAGCGAACTCCGTTATGAGAAACATGTGGGAAATTGCATGAGAGAATGTTTTTATAGGCTCAAAATTTTGTACAGAATGAGACCTTTTTTGACGACAGCGCTACGAGTTCAACTTACTGAGTCTTTAGTACTATCTAAGTTAAATTATATGGACACAGTCATCCATCCGCGGCTGCTTGCTAAAACCAAAAAAGTCGTTCAAAGAGTCCAAAACGCCTGCGCTCGCTTTTGCTTCCACATCCCACCGAGAGCCCAAGTGACTCCGTTCCTTAATAAACATGCTCTACTCAAAATGATGCATCGTCGTAAACTTCATTTGGCATGTCTTCTTTTTGGAGTAATTAATTTCAGAGAGCCCTCTTATTTGTACGAGAAGCTTAAATGGAAATCGAGTCACCGGCCTCTCGGGTCCCGCGCGTGCTCGTCGCGGTTACTTACTGAAAGACACGCTACTGCTGCTTTTAAGGGTAGTTTTCGCTATGCTGCTACGAAATGCTGGAATAACATTCCGCCACCGATAAGGAACCTGCGTAGTTTGCAAAATTTTAGAGTACATCTTAAAAATTTCATTTTTGATCACCAAAAAAGGGAAGCCTTTTTGGTTAATGACACCAGTGCAATTTAAATTGACATCAACTCGTCTTATTAAACTACACACATGATCTGTCACTTTATTATTATTATTGTTTTAGTGTTGCTTGTTCCCCCCCCCCCCCCCCAACCCCATTTTTATCATATTTAATGTACGATTTTCTTTTGTTAATGTTTTATTAGATGCTGTTTGTTATATATAGACATATATATATATATATTATTTGTTTGTTTAAGATTGCTTTATTGCGCACTTTATGTTTAGTCGTGCGTGACGTCACCGCCAGCTCCAACGGAAGACCAGCGCTGGTTGCTCACAGCGCAGCCAGCTTTATGCTGAGTTGGAGCTGTGTTGGGGCAAAATATGTTTTATTATTTTTTTTGTTGTACTGCATATTTAATGTTTTTGTTTTGCCACAATAAATATATTTCTTTCTTTCTTTCTTTCTATATTCGTACTAATATCCAAAAGGCGAAAGTAACTCTGTCTTGGTATAACTACACAGCTAAATGGCTGAACAGATATTGATGAAATTTGGTATGCAGATACGTTATACCTAGAGAGATTTGCATTTTTTTAATCAATCTATAGGGTGCATAAAATAGAGATGAAAAGACAAGATTCCTTGAATAACTAAACTCACGAGGAATTTCTAATCAATTGTTATGCTATTGTTTGATTTAAGAACCAACTGGTTAATAAATTTTACAAGGACATATTCACGTGCAATAACTTTGCGTTCTATATGTTAATTGATTTAGGCCTGATTTTTCATTGGTTAGATAAACGATATCTAGCTGTTAATTTGAAATTAGAACCGTTTTGTATGGACTTATCACACAAACAGGTTATCCGAGGTTTATCCAGTGATTGAAAAATTTGCCCTTGGTTAACGAAAAAACTTTGCGTATTTTATTTTAAAAAGGTAATCGATCTTACCTTACTCGGCTAATAATGTTAATCATTCAAACTCAAACTCAAAATGTTTTATTCAATTTTGGGACACTTAAGGAACACTTATTGAACGTCTTATTGCTATTTTTAAAGCTATTGTAACTGTTACCACCATTTCCAAATAAAGACCTGTCAGGAGAAGAAACGGCGAAACAAACTCCCCGGTTTTTTTTTTACAATAGTCCCTCTTTTCTCTTTTAAATATAATAATGGATTATTAGGATATGGATTATTAGGTTAATAACTATTTTGTTTAATTTTACAGGTGTTACCAATAGCTCAAGCATCATATACGGAAGGATTACCCGCACATTACTCCAGCCAACATCATGCCCATAAGGTAAGCTAGAATTCACCAAAAACATCTGAAAAAGGAGCCAAGTTCAAATGTTGATACTTGTGATCTGAATAGGTGCCAAGTTCTATAGTAGTTCCTAAAATCATAAGAAAGTACAACATTCTTCAATTGGTTTAAAAGAGAAACTGTTAAGTATATTTTTGATATTGAATGTTAAATGAAATGAGAAGAACACAGCAAATTTTACTGGTCCTTAAATTACATTTAAAACTTCAATTACAATTTCTTGAAAATTCCCTGAAACTTAACGACTAGCGGGCAGCCTTCCTAAGTGAATTAATTTACGGTACCACAAAAATGCATGTTGCTGGATCTTTGCTACCATTTAATTGTTATGTTTCGTTTGGCCATCGTGAATATTCTTGAGAGAGTCTATTGTCCAGCAGTGGAAATTTTTCGGACATGATGATGACGAGAAACAAAAGTAAATTAATGGTCATATCATCACGTTAAATAGTCAATACGTAAAAGAAGAGAAAAGCACTTGGAAAAGAAAGTCATAAACCGTTGGCAGGAGGCGAGACATACTGTGACTATGACTGTGATGCCTAGGCCGTACTCATCGCGATAACGCGGATATCGTGATGTATGTATACGCGAATACTTCGGCACTTCGGGCGAAGCTTCGGGCACATCGCTCCGCTGTCGGTAAACTCACGCACATCAAAGGATTTTATCGCGACGAACTCCGCTTGCGCGGCCACATTCCATTTAGTTTTCTGCATTTGCACATCGCGATAAACTTTACAACGCGCATGATCCCATATAAGCTTTGTGTGCTTACCACCTTCGGCCACATCATTACTTACCATGGTGAGATTGTGGTCAAACACAAGCTTATCCAGAATAAAAAAAAAAGATGTGGCCGCGACGATTCGCCGTAGACCGAAGACGAAGTTTATCGGCAGAATGTTATCGCGATGAGTGCGGCCTAGGCATTAGTGTATACACCCAGGTGCGGATGGCGCTGGGCGTGGTGGATGTGATGGGTCGCGGTCCGCTGGCTGGCGGCGCGCGGGCTCGTCTGCGGGCGGCCTGCGCCGGCGTGTGGCGCGCACGGACCCTGTGCGAGTCGCACTCGCTCACCGGACACGTTTGCATCGAGCCCGAACAGTATGTCGTGCAACATTCATTTATTAGGCCCTTTGCACACGTAACGAAAACCAATTTGTAACTCGAATCAATCTGTCGCTACCACATACTAGCTCTAGTATTTCTGATTAAAACAAACAAAGAAAGCAATGATAGCTCAATAGTAGTGACGTCGGATACCGCGGCGAAGGTCGTGGTTCGAATCCTACAATGAGCTTGAGCTTTCGGTGAAGGAAAACATCGTGAGGAAACCATAGCACGGTGGTAGAGTACTTTGTAGTACTCGACTGTACCACCCTCAAGTTGAAAATCAGTCGCCAAGCACCTGTTGGTGTGTTCCGGTACAACACATTGGCAATCCCCCTGGTATTGTCACTTACCATCAGGTGACCAAAATAAACCAGACGAATCTAATCTTTCCCAACCATAGTAAAAAAACCTTTCTACTATTATAAACGTTAAAGTTTGGATGCGAAAATGTGTACTTCTTCACGCAAAAACTACTGAAATAAATCATAGGATTGTTTTTATCCCGGGAAAAGATCCCTTGAGAAATTATATGAAACCGCGGGCTATCCCCCGCGGTTTCATATAATTTCTAAAGTTAAATGTTTGTCTTTATCAATAGCGACAGCAGTAAAGAGCATTCATCCGGTGTTCGGTACGTGAGCGCGTGTAACTGTGGGCGCAGCAAGAGTCAGCGCGACGACCCGTACTCGGTGCGTCGCGCCAACTGCACCTTCTACACCACCGCCGCCGAACTATGCGGCGTGTGCCCCACGCTGCAGGCCATCACCTTCCCAGTCTTCCAACCTTCCACGCCTACCTACAGGTAACTGTCCACACTTTTAAAAGCGATGATACCTAGCTAGAAGGTCTTGGGTCATAAATAATGAGCTTGAGCTTTCGGTGAAGGAAAACATCGTGAGGAAACCACAGCACGGTGGTAGGTTGACTGGCTGGCTACCCTCAAGTTGAAAATCTGTCGCCAAGCACCTGTCGGTGTTCCGAGTCTCAGTTGTTGTGTAAAATGTTTTGAAAATTCAGAGCGGCGTCAGTAAAAGGTGCAACCAGCGATGAAACAACAGAACAAGCCACATCACAAGGAGGGTCAGGGTCAGCGGAAGGTGCCGACGAGCCGGGTGAAGGATGGTCGGCTCCAGATGCCTTGTCGCCGGGCTCCGCTCGTGATGATGACGATGATGATGAGAAGTCGCCCGCTGCTGATCGATATGTTGTGCCTGTTAGGGGTGATTCTGCTTCGGGTAAGTTTCTCATTTAAAACTAGCATCCGCCCCGCGGTTTCACCCAAAAAAAGTATTCTATAGCACATTATTTTATTAGGACATTTCTGCCAATGTCAAGTCAGTATTATTCTTCTTATTTTATGTTATATTTTCGTCATATCACAGTCACAGTAAAGTTAGTAATTGTCCATCTAAGTCAGGTGAGGTTTTAGCGAAATTGAAACATGGCTATCTGATCCCAAACTAAGCTGAGCTTGTAATATGGAAACCAAATGACTGATATACTACTTTTTTTGTAAATTCATATTTAAATAGATAATTACACCGAGACTCAAGACAAATAGACATGTTCAATCACACAAATGTCTGTCCTGGATCGAACCCACGACCTGCGGCGTGATAGGAAGTGTGTTAACCAACCACGCCAACCGACCCGTCCCATAAAACCGATATTATCAAAATACACGATTTTATTGAAAATTTAACGAAAATGCAACGTCACTTGGCAAGTTCCCGCCATCCAGCTTTTTTCTATTAATGAAAGATGGAATGAGAAACTGTATTTTTTGTTCTTAAAATTTTGTTTTCGAATTTCAACCATATTACCATTAAACCATAACTATAAAAGCATTAAAAACTTGTAACGTATCTTCCAGACAAAATAATAACCCGTCAGCCGTCGACAACGGAGTACCTCCCCGGCATGCTACACACGGGCAGCCCGGCCGGCTTGCTGCCCGCCTTCCCATCGTGGAGCCTCGTGTGTCTCGGAGCCTCGTCGCTCTACTCGCACAGCCTCGGCCTCCCGGAGCACCTGCAGCCGGGCTTCCTACCACACACCAACTATCTGCTACCCTGGGACTGTGCTGTCCGGTAAATACCTGGTTTCTTTGTTATTTTGTACTTTTTTCTGTGGATTCAAGTTCCCAAGGTATGTATGTTTTTTTTTTTTATGTCACAAGTGACATCGAGGCAGGCGGGTCACCTGATGCAAAGTGACAACCGTCGCCTATAGACATTGGCAATACCAGGGGATTGCTAATGTGTTGTACACCTTATTACAATGCCTTAAAGGCGAACTGGCTGGTAAATACTTCGTTCATCACGGTAATGAAGTCTCGAGGATTTTTTTCTATTTTGTCGATTTTAGACTTGAGTATAACGTTTAGTTTCAACTCGATACCCTCCATGCGTTCCCGAGATCGGTCGGACGGATGACCAACGAAGTGATTCTATAAGGGTACCGTTTTTTCCTTTTGCGGCACGGAACCCTAAAAAACAAGTAATGATGTATGTAAGTATGTATGTATGTGTGTAGCATGGAGCAGGCGCAGTGGTGGCGTGTGCCAGCGGGTCGCGGGCGCGGCAAGCCCGGCGGGGGCGCGCCGCACCACCTCACCGTCAAGATATTCATCGGCATCGAGTACGAGTGCGTCCGGGGACACAGGCATGTATACAATACAACCACACTCACACGACTTAATACTTCCGTCCAAAACGGTGGTCATTTCTGTTGCTCGACCGTCATAGTGCCAACTAAGGAGAACCGGCAAGAAACCACAAAAAACAATTTTGCCTTTGTCCTCCTGCAATGTTTTACTTTATACAAAAGCCTATACACCCCAAAAAGATTTGCATCTAAGGAGAGCAAATTAAAAAAAAAAATGTTGATTAACACACTATCTATCACGCCACAGGTCGTGGGTTCGATTCCCTCTGCTTAGTTTGGAATCAGATAGCCGTGTGTGAAAAATGACCCAGGATTATTTATTTATTTTACTTTATACAAAAGCCTAAACACCCCAAAAATTTTCATTTAACATGAGCAATTTTTTTTTTATCTTAAAGTTAAAGCATAGCTAGCTTTATTATCACCGCAAAATCATTAACATTTAACTAATACATAATATTTTGAAGATTTAGATTTAAACCTAATATGACTATTATTTGTTTGATTGCAGGTTCATGATGTCCTCACCGGACACTGTGGTGAACGGCGGCGGGGGCGCCTGTACCAGAGAAGCGGGACTAGCTGGAGCTAGGCTGGCCAGCACCGACATGCCCCTGTAACTAACTATTATATTATTAGACTACTTCGTTGCTGCCGCCCTGCTTCTAATGCCTTCAATAGGGTACCCAGTACAAATGGTTTTTGAGAATTAACGGGGTACTCACTGCTAGCGGAGGCGGTCTCATTCATCCCATTGATTCGCTCTCATGGACCCGATTGATGTGCTCTCATTATTCCCATTGATCCGATTGATGCGCCCCCATTGATCCCTTTGACGCGGTCCCATTGACCCCATTGATCCCATTGATGCGCTTCTATTGATCCCATTGATGCCCCCATTGACCCCATTGATGTGCTCTCATTGATCCCATTGATGTGCTTCTATTGATCCCATTGATGCCATCCCATTAACCCTATTGATGCCCCCCATTGACCCCATTTCACAGATATATAGAAAAATTGATCGTCAAGCACCTATCGGTACGGCAGGTACACATGATGATTATGAACATGTGTATTATGTTGTTTAGATACGTGGCGTGTCTGTGCCGCGCGCCGGCCGCCGCCCCCGTCATGGCGCAGCTCGCGCGGGTCCACGTCGTCACTCCCAAGGCACCCGTCCACGTCACACTCGACCCTAAGGTATGTTTAACTACCTTCGCATACGGCGTCGTAGCGTAAGCGTGTCGTAATCCGCGCTTACGACGAGAGCAATACGAGCATGAACATTTTCAAACAAGTCCACACACAAAGTGGTGTTGCAGCGAATCGTAGCAGGTGTTTATTTTATTTTATTTATTTACACAAACATCTTTAAAGCTAACAGATACATATCCAAAACGCTTAAAAGATTAAGTAAAATTTACAATATTAAGAAATTAATGTTAAAACAGAGTCCAAGTCAAAAATTAATACAATAGAAATAACAATAAAATAGCACATAATAATATAAATAATGTCAAGGTCAAGAGTCACGTTACAGATACATATTTAAAATTACAAGTGTCTTATGTCATTTAAAATATTAGAAAATTGATTACATAAATGTTCGAAACTATCAGCAAATAAGTCAATTTCATATTGCCGTAATGATACGCTTGCGCTACGACGCCGTTTGCGAAGGGGGTATGTCTCCCTCCACCTCACTATCTTTATCTACGTCTTATATGAATCTGAGTAACGAATAATCCAACGTCATCAATATTGTGATATGCGAGGTTTTAGACTCTTCCATTGAAAAGGGAAGTTCTTCCGCCAGGCTAGATCATCGTACCTGTGGACCGTGGTCCGACTGAACATGTTGGAAGCTTGTATATATCCAGATCGCTTGGAAAACTTTGTTAGTGCGATGTAGGTTATTGTGGCGCCATCTATGTTGGAGTCGTGCGAGTTATATCTGTAGATAGACAAGATATTGGTAGATAGATGTCGCTACAGTAAACTAAATACTATACATAAACTTTTGCCCCTTGCATAGCGTAACAATAAGCACCACATCCGTACTAATATTATAAATGCGAACGTATGTGTGTCTGTCTGTTACCTCTTCACGCTTAAACCGCTGAACCGATTTAAATGAAATTTAGTATAGAGATAGATGGAACATTGGAGAAGGACATAGGATACTGTTTATCCCGGGAAAAGATAAGATCCCTCCCGAACGCGGGCAAAACCGCGGGGCGGAAAATTAACAACTCAATAAATCTAAAAATATATCCCTTAACATTTCAGGTACAACCAGTAGCAGGCGGTCCAATCTTCATTCCACAACCGGTGGACTCCCCGCCTATAAAACTATCGGCCTCGGCATACTGGGTGCTCCGACTACCCTACATGTATAGTGACGAACGAGGCTGCCTACCTAGACCGAGAGGCTCCTTGCCTAGCCACCCGGGGACACTAATTGCACCTATATTCGGACTCCAGGACTAGACAAAAGGATGCAATGAACATAAACCATTGGTGAAATTCGGTTGTACAGGCGCGATGGAAGTATTCTTGGTAACTTGAATGAGAAGAATTGCCAATTTTATTCGTCCTACTGCATATTTAAGTACCCTCCTTAATGGAAGGACCATGGAAAAGAAAGAGATTTTACTACAGAATTGAGCAAGAGTGTCTTCCACATGGGATCATTGCTGAACCCAAGATTAATCTTAAGTATCTCTCCATGAATTAATCATACGTCATAAGAAAATTTTAAATAAATATCACATTGATGAATTGTCAGCGAGATACGGTTTTATATACAACTAGTGGGCCCGGCAGACGTTGTCCTGCCATGAAATGAAAATAAAAAGAAACTTGGAACCATCAGTTTTAAACAATATTTGCGCCAACTGTCACACAACTGGCAGTTATGTCAAGAAAATTTTATATGGTGGTTAAGTTTCACGCGTGATGCCGTGACCAAGGAAATAGGGATTCATTTTAATATAATAGACTAGCGGGCCCGGCAGACGTTGTCCTACCTTGA
Source organism: Ochropacha duplaris (assembly GCA_951361185.1). Lineage (NCBI taxonomy): Eukaryota > Metazoa > Arthropoda > Insecta > Lepidoptera > Drepanidae > Ochropacha > Ochropacha duplaris. Next base: position 10,874,453 of record OX592701.1, on the reverse strand, counting down.
AGTTAAAACAAATCTTAGAACTCGATTCCAGCGCCACCTACCGGGTCTAATTGTGTTTTGACACTATCGAGGAACCCATTAAATATACACTCAAAATTTCATCCAAATCGGTCCAGCCGCTTACGAGGAGTTAGGTGGCAAACACCCGTACATAAGTAGTATCAACTGGTAAGGAAGACAAGTCAGCAAGAAAGATCTTACACTGGTAAAGTGATGACATAATCTTCTGGATGCATCTAGAAGGATATTTTGCTGAAGTAACGTACAATGGAATTCACGCATTTATGCCACCAGGGCGGCGCCACTTTGGACAGATATGACATATTTCATGGATATGAGAGTATATAAAAAGTAGGGATAAAGTATCACAAAAATATATTATGTTATCTGCTTTGGCACTGTATTTATTCATGTAACTAGCAGTCCTCCGCCGTTTCACCCGCGTTCCCGTGCTATCTTAGCTTTCCCCGGGATAAAAATATAGCCTATGTTACTCAGGGATAATGTAGCTTTCTAATGGTGAAAGAATTTTTCAAATCGGTCCAGTAGTTTCAGAGCCTATTCAATGCAAACAAACAATAATAATGCAAACAAACAATAAATATTGTGTGAAATAGCAGATTATCTCAAACAACTACTGCTAATGATAGCTCAGTGGTAGTGCCTTCAGAAACCGCAGTGAAGGTCGTGGGTTCGAATCCTACAATGAGCTTGAGTCTGAAGGAAAAAATTGTGAGGAAACCACCGCACGGTGGTAGGGTACATTGTAGTACCCTCGACTAACTGGCTACTACCATCAAAAAGAAAATCTATCGACAAGCCGTTGGTGTGTTCCGGCAGTTGCACTTGAGAGCCTTAAAGGCATTGTAATAAAGTGTACAACACATTGGCAATCCCTCTGGTACTGCTACTGTTTATAGGCGATGGTAGTCACTTAACATCAGAGCCGCCTGCCTGGTTTTCAATTGTGGTATAAAAAAAGAACTAGCGACATCTGGTGAGATTAAAGTTATTAAGACTCATCAGCTACACTGACAGATGCTTATCAGAACTAGACGTCAGACTACGAGGGGATTTATATTACGCTGTATAATCTAATTTGCAATCCTCGCAACTTGATAGTACATACAAAAGTCGATAGAGGGCGCTGTACCGTAGAAATAAAATGAATGTTATTTGAGAATGTTTGTTTTACCTCATGACGCCTAAGTAACTTGACTCGGTCATCGCAATCTATACAAAGCTAAGCTTGTACAATGGTCTCCAGATATCTGTTATACTATATGAAAATATATGTCTATATACATTATTCTTACTCTGGAAACAAACAAAAATGTTTATGTACACGTTTGTCCTGGTTGGAAACCGAACCCACGACCTGTGGCGTCGTAGTTAGGGTATCTAATCTCCACTCCAATCGATCCTAAATAACCGTTGCGACCTAGTGAAGATTCAAGTTATAGGTATTCCATAACAGATATTTTATAAAGAGATTGTATTAAATAACAATTGAAAAGTAAATTTTAAATAATATGTGTCCTGTATATTTGGTACTTATTAAAATATATTACATTGAATGAGTTTGTCTATGTCATTTTTATGATTTTTTAATTATCCTCTTATGTAAGAAATACCTGAACAATAATAGTAAATTATATTTTAAAATCCTAGTTTTTATATTATTAAAAGAAGTATTGCGTTAATCTAAATCGTTATATTAAATTAAGAATTTTCCTCATGTTTGCAGTATTACAAACATTAATCATCAAATAATAATAACTAAATGAAAATAAACAGTAAAACGTAGTTATTTTAAATAAGCCTCATTTAATTAATTATTTCCAACCAGACATTCATTTGACTTAAACTTTGCGGCACGCCTGCGCCCTCTCCAATCACGTGTTTACCGCCATATTGTACAGGAAACACGATATTTTTATTTATTATTTCTTAAAATCGTTATTTTTAATTCGAATAAATTAAAAATATCCCTAGAAAGATATTTATTACTCATAAATAATTATTGCAATGCAAAAGTATACTCAATTCGTAGAAAAATAATAAATAAATGGAAGTAGGCGTGGCTTGGCAACAAATAGTAGGTGGGGGCAGGGAAGGGGTATGTGGTGGGGTGGGTGCGGCTTCTTGCTTCTCGGCGCGTCTGACGATCGCCAGTTGACTGTGCGCTGCCGCCGCGCGAACAAATCAGGACAGAACGCTGGCCCGACTAGCATTGGAGACTTCGCAACTTTGGAAAACTTTTTTGCGGCACTTATGCCGCTACTACATCAAGTAAGTTATTTTAAAAATTGGTTTTCTTTTAATTTAAGTTTTATGAACTGCTGCTTTAAATCTTAGATTTAAAAAATTATGCTACCCTCAAAATAAATCTCCTTTTTTTGTATCAACTAGGATTTCTGCTCTAGCTAGTATTCAACAATATGGGTCCTTAAGTTTCTATTTTCATAGACAAGTTTAAATCTAAAGCGGCAAGGGTGAATACCCTCGTTTTAAACTGCGCCAACGATTTTAGTTCAATACCTACGAAGAAAACTACCCTCAACATAAATAATCCATTGTCTTCTTTCTACTTTTATTGCCCATTAATTTAAAATTTAATCCGTCTCGAAGGATAATAGCCGCGGGGGCGGCGGCTCGAACGAGAATCGCCGCTCCTTGGCAGACTTCCTCGGCTTGGACACATCGTCGCTTTCCGAACCGGCTGCAGCGCCTAAAGACAACCTGCGGTCTAATGTGAGTACCCACTTTGTAGTTTTTCACAACGTTTTTGTTTGTTTTCAACCCCTTTTTGAAGTGTTTAAGAACGTGGATTTAATATTGAAACCTTTCGAGTTGAATACCAATATTTTTTCAGACCTACCCTCTTGTTGATTTATTTCAAATACTTTGCCACGTTGGGCGCCAATATTTGGATATTGGCGCCCAACGTGGGACTATTTGTAATTTTGCCATCTTTCCAAAGAGTCATTGCTATTCACCGAGAGCCAACACTGTTCTTAAATCAAATTTTAAGTACAAAGCAGTGTAAGTTTTATTGTTCGTTCATAATGTACCATACGACATCCGGTTTGATGCCAGTTAATGTTCAGCCAAGATGGCTGCCAACAGTGGCTCGTATTAATGGGTGAACCGTGCCAAATAATGCAGACCAGATCGGTGGGTTTAGTGCACTTGAATTAGCTTGTATGGTTGTTGGATTCGAGACACCCGTGTCTATAATGTCGGCTATACTCGTGTGCATATGGATGTGCAAACCGTTTATCGGGTAGTTTCGAAGTTTTAATCTTTTTATGTAAATTTGAAATCTTAACTGTGACCTTCCTAAAAAAACAAAAGGAATTACAAATACGTTACCTATTTATCGTATTTTTTTATTGTATAAAATATCTTTAAGCTTCTTTTTATAGCAATTTTTCAACTAATTAAACCTACCCTCAATAATTCAGTGTAATATTTAAATGTATATCCTTAACCCCGCGTGCCCTGCTAAGTACCTACGATTAAACCAGACAGTGCCAAGACCTTGCGATTGCGTCGTCACACATCAGCCTTACAATACAGTAACAAGTTTGCAATCGCGGACTTGGCAGGCGTCTGGTCGCGTATCGCCGGCTATTGGCATGCTACTGGCAATTTAATATTATTTGTGTAGGCCTTGCCAAGGCTGTACTCGCGCTTAATCGGCCGACGCGGCCCGGGATTCGCGACCCGGAAAACCTATCTTGGATACAGATAGTTTTTCATGCTCGTTGGTTTTCGAATGGATTTAATTTAATTTTATACCGATGTAGTAAGTTAGTTCGTCGATATTTATTGTCTTCTAAGATAAGTTTGTAATGTTTTTGTAACTATTTTAGAACTTTAATAAGATTTAAAATAACTTAAACACGTTTTAACGTGGAATAACTTAATCAAGATTTCTCGGTTTTTTTTAAATAGAAAGTACCTATGCCACTTATGTAATACCTGCTGGATGGGACGGTTAGGTACTTTGCCTCTCTAATTAACCCTTTTTTCCTAGGACTGCGGTCCGGATGAGTGGCGCTGGGATGAACCGAGAAGCCCGGAGATGGCACAAACTCCACGCGCGCTTGTCCCGCCGGCTTGTTTCCCGCCACGCCATCCCCGGGCTTTCGCTAGCTACAGGTATGTTTGTCTAATATTCCCTCTACCTGTCTAAGAGTGTTTCTGGCAAGGTTTCTACACTTATATTTTCGTATTAGAATAGGCAAGTGATATATTTTTTTACTTTTGAGTAAGATTGTTTGAACGCAATCTCACCATGGTAAGTAGGTAAGTGATATGGCCAAAGGTGGTAAGCACACAAGCCTAGATGGGAACTAGCTCTCAAGTGCGAACGAACCGATAGCTATTTGTTGACAAGATTTTCAACTTGAGGGTGGTAGCCAACCAGTCGGGTACTTCAAAGTACCCTACCACCGCTATGGTTAATATCACCATTTATAACGTCTGACGCTCAGATGACTCCATTTTTATTAAAATCTTTAATGCCTTAATTTAAACGTACGAGGTAGCGTCCATTTTCCATATCATTAGTTACAATTAAGTTTCTCACCTTCGCAGTGCCACGAGGTAATTCTCAAAGGCACTAAGTAGCGCGCCCGTACTAACTTTACTAATTATTGTACCTACATGGACGCACTTTAGACGCTCTGTATTATATTTTATGTAGTGGTGTATAAACTTGAGTAGGTATACTTTCTGGTTTCGAGCATAGATGGCATTTTTCTTTATGGCTCTTTTTAAAAGCCTAATGAAAAAGGACTACACGGCCATTTCGTTACAGTGAAAGCGCGCAGCCCGGCGCATCTTGGAATGGAGAGACTTCTTCGGGTAACGGGATAACTGACCTCGTGGCATCATTAGTGAGTAATCACTTTATACATACACCAGCTGTCCCCGAGATCTTTCCCGGATAAAGACGATGTTTTTTCCAAGATTTGATCTACCTGTGCCAAGTTTCACAAAAATCCATTCGGCTGTTTTTGCGTGATTGATACATACAAACTTTCACAATTTATAATATTGTTAAGGCTATTGTCTTGGTACAAGATCTCGTTCAATCCTGGTAGACATCAGGCCATTATTTAACCAGATGTATTAGACCGATGATCTGGCCAAGGTGGTAAGGGACTGTATAAGGAAGGCTTAAGACCGTGAGAAGTGGAGTGCACTGGAAGAGATCTACACTCCAAGGGCAGTGGTATTCGTGACGATGTACAGGCCACTATTTAAGCCTAGTTGTTACAGCAAAGGCTCGCCACAAACTCTAAGGGCAGTGTAGTGTTTGTGCCGGTGTACAGTATGTGCATGTTTCAGAAGGCCCTGGCGATGCCGGCGGCGAGCGCGCGGCCCCTGCAGACCTCCATACAAGTGCGGCTCAGCTACGATCAGCTAGAGAAGGCGGTAAGATCTTTACTACCACATGTACATTTCCTCCACATCAACAGCGCTACAATAAATTAAAGTTCTTTAAGAACGCATGGGGTTCTTAAAGGGTGCGAAGTAATTTTTTACTGTGGGAGATTTTTTGGTCACTCTGCTTCAAAATATTTCATGACCCCTATTTCGATCTCTAGCATAGCATAAAGATTTCTACAAAGTTTCGGCGAAGGAAAAAGTGAGGAAACCATAGCACGCTGGTAGGGTACTTTGGTTGGTACCCTCATGTTGAAAATCCGTCATCAAGCACCGGTTCCCGTCAGTTGTACTTGAGCAACATTTTGACATTGTTAATTTCTATAGGGGACTTACCATCAGGGACTCTACCTACCTGATTGTGACTTTGTTTACCAGGTGGAGTCGCCGTGGGCTCAAAGGGCGGGTGGATCGACGTCCGCGCGACAAGAGTCTCGCATGCTGCCACGCCGCGCTTCATTTTGTACGTATTTGCTTCCTATACTCTTACCCAAGTTTAGTCTTTATGCACCCACCGGTGTTCTAGCGGTTGCTTTATGACCTGTTGCCTACCTTAAAGTCAAAAGCTATATAAATACTACTAGCTGTTCCGCGCGGTTTCACCCGCGTTCCCGAGGGATCTTACCTTTTCCCGGGATAAAAAGCCTATATGCTATTCCAGACTATAATCTATCTCCATGTCAAATTTCATCCAGATCCATTCAGCCGTTCTGGCGTAAATGAGTAACAAACATACATCCATCCAAACTTTCACATTTATAATATTAGTAAGATAATACAGGTGGCGTAGTACCGTCTGGCTGTAATGGTGGTGAAGCTGTGACCTGGAGTGGGACCCTGCCCCCTCGGTGCACCGACCCGAGCGGGGGCTTCTCGGCTAAAGTGTTCCTCGGAGGCCTGCCCTATGACATCTCTGAGCAGGCGCTCATGCACACGCTGAGGCACTTTCAGCCTGTACGGTAAGTGATCTCATTTTTTACTATGTAAATTTAAATACCAAAGAATCTTATTTGCTTGTGGATCATTCTAGGAGGCTTTTAAATGACTGAACTGTTATTTCTCCACCTTGTTTTATGTAAGTTGTTTGACATTAAAACTGCTTGTGCTAAAAAGTCTGTCTAATAGGTCGGGATCAAATCTTAATTTCATTCGGCTGTCTGATGTTTTTCCATAAATTACCGTTTAGTTTTCTCGTACTACTTTATAAAGGCCGATAGTATCTGGTTAATCAGATCGATAGTTATCTATCGACTGAACGTGTATTCTGCGAAGTACGAGCACCATGTTGACTCTAGGGTGGAGTGGCCGGGTCGAGAGCGTGCGGGAGGAGGTCCCGGCGGACCGGGCGCGGGCTCCGGGGGAACGGAGTGCCCGCGCGGATTTGCGTACGTGACGCTCGAGAGCGAGCGACGCGTCCGCGCGTTACTGGCCAGCTCGCGCCGCGACGGACCAGACTGGTACTACCGCGTCTCCACCAGAAAGATGCGGAGCAAGGAGGTACCAAACATTACTTATAATACTAGGGCTACATTATCGGGATTTAGCGAAGTTTTTTGTAGCAAAACTCATTTATCCAGTTTAGGCCCTGGTAAGGCACTTATGAACGTTACAATTGACTACCACCGGTTCGGAATACATTTAAACTGAAAAGACTCCGGTAAGAAACTCTGACGCCCATAGCCATCCCTCTCTCCCAAATAGCGAAGTGTAAAAGGGATAACAAAAGACTTCGCTGAAACCCGATAATGTAGCCGTAGCGTTAAAATTATAAAAATCTTTCCAAAACTTCAATTTAGTTTAGCCTTTTACTAGCTTCCAGTTTCACTTATTGCCCATTGTTTGTTTCTCCATAATCTCGTGTGGTAACGTGGCCAAAGTGGTCAGTCTTTTATTTGGCTCTAGTGCAGCTGGCAAAACACCTTCATAATACACTTGACCTAGATTTATTAAGTTGTATTTTCTTTAGTGATCTGAATTTAATTGCCCTAAAGACTTAATTTTGTAACTACCTACGACCAACTTATTCAAAGTCGAAATCGAAGTCAAAACCATTTATTCAGTTTAGGCCCTAGAAGGGCACTTATGAAGGTCGAATTACAGAAGTTACCACCGGTTCGGAAGTCGGCCTTCCACTGAGAAGAACCGGCAAGAAACTCGGCAAGGTAACATTTTAATAATGGACCATCTGACTACGTTGGCTTTTTTTTTAAATGCTTAACAATTTTATTCTTAAACTAATACAAAAATTCAGAAAAAATTATAACCTGCATTAGTTACCTAAATAGTATTATATTATGACCTAATTCTTTTCCCAGGTGCAAGTGATCCCCTGGGCAGTCTCCGACTCTAACTGGGTGGTGGGTGGTTCAGTGCGGCTGGAACCAGCTCGTACGGTGTTCGTGGGCGCGCTGCACGGCATGCTCAGCGCTTCTGCGTTAGCTACCATCATGAATGATCTATTCTCGGGAGTTGTTTACGCAGGTAACACAAAATTTTACACAGAAAGAAGAATTAACTTGTATTCGCCGTGGTAATTTTTAGAGTGAATTATTTTTCCGACGAAAAAGACGGATGTTGTAAATTTGAAGTATGTGTGTCTCTGTGGCATCATAGCTCCTGAACCGATTATTTAGTTTTTATTTTAAATATTTTGAGACCTACCCTTAAAATACTATAACTATAACCAAAAGCTTTCTTTTCAAATCGTTAACCAACCTTCCTTATTTTTACCTTAGGGGTTGTTTTACCTTAACGGCTGCCTACATACGAGACTTGTGTAAAATTTTGTTTCGCTCGTATATTCTAGGAATAGACACCGACAAGAACAAGTATCCGATCGGGTCGGGCCGCGTCACGTTCAACAACGTGCGCTCGTACGTGCGCGCAATCTCCGCCGCATACGTCGAGATAACTACTGACAAGTTCACCAAAAAGGTAAAGGGTCTTACTATATAGATTGCGCAGTTTTTTTGGTCGTTAGTGGAGATGCACTATCCAAATGATACACATATTAGGTTCTTTGCTGACATTTTAGCTATAGGTTGTTCTTAGGGCTATAAACAAAATCAAAACTCATTTATTCATTCGAGGCCCTAGTAAGGCACTTGTGAACTCTACCACCGATACCTATCATGGCGCTGTTTTCTCGACTGTTCTTTACGGAGTCTGCCTGTAGCAGGTATAGATTCTGCATTCCACACTATCGCCTCCAAACTTAATCGATCTCTTAAATTAGATTCCATCAATTGAAATGCAGTGGCGGTGTTCATCTTAATATCTATTTTGGTTGTTTTATTTATTCCAGTCTCAATTTCGTTCTAGGTTCAAGTCGACCCATATCTGGAGGACTCTATGTGCTCGGTGTGCAATCTGCAGCAGGGGCCGTACTTCTGTCGCGAGCCCAAGTGTTTCGGGTATGAAATCTTTACATCTACATTTTTCTTGGATAAGTTTTTTTGACCGCAATCTCGCTATTCTAAGTGATGTGGCCAAGGGTGGTAAGCACGCAAAGCTTGGCAGGAAACTGGCTCTCAAGTGTAACTGCCGGAATACCAATATATGCTTGGCGACTTGAGGGTGGTAGCCTCAATGGCTATGGTTTCCTCACGATGTTTTCCTTCTTCAAAAGCTTAAGATCGTAGGATTAGAACCCACGACTTACGCCGCGATATCTGACGTCACTACCACTAGGCTATCATAAAGCCTTAAAACCACAGGCCTATTATCTAACTAGACGTCGCGAGTGAACGTACTTCGCGCGTCAAAATTAGTCAAAAATGCAGTCAATTTGTCTGCTTTCTATTTGTCTTCACTTAGTCCGCGATCGACCGTTACTGCCTTCGGACGTCAACCGACATTAGAAAATTTACTGGTTGTTCCGTATTAAGTTGTAAAAACTGTACAGGAAAAGTCAAACCCAAATAATGGTCATTGTTCCTGTAAATTGACACGCTAATTTACACCAAAAAGTAATCGGGGTAGTAATGATAGGTACGGTCTTCATACAAATTGAGGTATTTGCGTTATCTAGTTAGATAGGTCTATGCTTAAAATATTCCTATTCTTTGTCCAGCTACTTCTGTCGCTCGTGCTGGTCCTGGCAGCACTCTCCAGAGAACCACTCGTCTCACCACAAGCCACTCATGCGCAACTCCAAGAGCTCCCTCGCTCACAACGGCCTCCCTGGTGCCCCAGCCGTGGCGCCGGGGCAGGTGCAGGGGCACTCCTCGCCTAGTGACCAGGGGAGCTTGTTCAATGGCGCTTTCGGTGGCTGTGGCCCTAATGATGGTAAGCATTTTATAACTGGTGATTTTTTGAAATAGAATTTCTGATGATTTTTTTATGGGACCATCCTTGAAATAGTGTAATATACCTTTTACATAGAGCAAAGTTGACGGTTTTTAGTAGGCCCCATTGTAAAATTTGTTCGTCATGTCTAACCCATGTTGAAAATTTGCCATTTCTAAGCTGTTTAGTTTTCCCCGAATAAAAAATGACCCATTTCCAGGCTCGAGTTATCCCTCTGCTTAATTTCATCATCAGTTTGGGAGATACAAGTTCTCCCATTGAAGTATTACAATTCTTAAATCTCTCAGGTTCTGTTACTATGTACTATGCAATGCAAGCTGTTTCATAGATTACTGATGAAGCTTTGTTCTTTATCTATGGTTTCATAAAAGACTAGCTGTCCTCCGCAGTTTCACCCGCGTTCCCGTGGGATCTTATCCCGGGATAAAAATATAGCCTATGTTAATTTGGAATAACGTAGCATTCAAATGGTTAAAGAATTTTTGAAATCGGCCCAGTAGTTGAGTTTATTTGTTTAGTAAGACTACAATATGCTGTATTATAAATCCATTAAGGACACTTAGTCTTTGGCCAACCATAAACTAGTATTACATATAAATCCATTAAGGACACTTAGTCTTTGGCCAACCATAAACTAGTATTACAAACGTATTTATGGTACCGTATTTTGACTAAAATGGTTGACAACATTCTAGGGACGCCATCGCCACCGACGAGCCGAGCGAGTGGCGCGAGTGACTTCGAGCAAAACGCCGTCAGTGAGGACCACTCCGAGTCAACCTGGCCCCTTCACTAACGTATACTCACTCAGAGCCACGCTGGGCCGCTCTGAGCCACGCTGAGTCGCTCTGAGCAACGTTGTCGAGCCGCTATTAAGTTGGGCGCTTCGCCAGCAATTAGCACTAGTGTTTAAGGTTGATTTTCAATGATATTTGTAAACTTTATCTTTTGCCATTTATACCAGACTTTGCATTTAGTAATAAAATTTGAATTGATAGTTTTGGCTATGTTCAACATTCGTTTGGTGGTTTGAAAACTTATCGAATTTTTAGATACGCGATTATGGGTAAATTTACAAATATCTAAATTATGATTTTGAATCGTTTTCTAGTTTTGTTAATTTTGTTTCAATTATTTTTCTTACGGGTTCATGGTATTGTTTTATATTTAAATATTTAGTTTATTTAATTTTAATTTACAAACTACACATTGTAGTCATTTGGCAATGCATTTGGAATTATTAACGGCTTTATTTTATCAAGATTTTAAATTGTTTAAAAGTTTTAATGTTAATACTAGCGAAGCGAAATGACTATAACTGAAGTGTCTATTTACTTTTGAGTATATTTTGCATTTAATATCTATATGAAGTAATTTCATAACTAATTAGGTGTTTGATAATCATTTTATAATACGCCGTCAGCGTAGTAATGTTCACTAGTTGAAATTTTACATAACTTGCCTATTGAATTAAGGGTTTTAAATTTTAATATATTAAAGGAAGACCACAATTCTAACATTTTGTATTACTTAGGGCGAGTTTCCACTTAAGCGGTAACGATCCAAAATAGGACATGTTATTCTCGTCTCCTCTTGATGGGAAAGTCTCCTTTACGATCATAGTGGTAATATAAAATTTAGTATTGGGGACTTGTTCAATAACCATTGTGATAATCTACTATAAAATTTAGTGTATTTTATGCAGTTGAAATAGGGGTTAGATTTGCTTGGCTGGTCACAAAATAGTCTAGCAAATACAATCTTTACGAAGTCTGTGTAAAGTTAGTTTCATGTAGGTAGCAAACTGTTATCAATTTTTAAACAATTTTAAACTGTGCTTTTAAAATTGTATAACCATGTGATTTTATAGTATTTTAGGGTGTTTAATTAAAACAATATTAAATGTTGATTTCAGTGCTTGTTTATTTCAATACAAATACACTGTTCATGAAAATAAATGAATTATTAAATATTTACAATGTTTCATTTAGTATACCTTTTGGAACGGCGACATTTAATTTAACCTTAATAGTGTTACTGTCGTATTTATATCATAAAGCGGTATGTAGACCGGCGATGAAATGAAGGCGTCTGATATCGGAGCTTAATACGATACGACTGATCGGATCGGGCAAGTGATACATTATATAAACCCAGCTTTAGGTAGTTTTGTACATAACTGGAAATCTATTGCAGTCTTTGAAGCCCTAATGTAATTAATTTTTAATTTATACACTAGCTTCAGTGTGAGACTACAGTCGGGTAGTGCACAGCGCAGACCACACTTGGAGCAGAGTTAAGGTGCTTCCACACATTTAATCGTAATTTTTTACATTTTACTACAAATTGTTTTGTTGGCAAATGTTAACGTTTTGTATTGCGATAAAATGATTTTTAACATTTTTAACTGCTGTAAGCTTCGATCAACATAGCTATAGATTTAGGGTCGGCACAAAAAAAAAGTCTCGGTAAATAAGAGCGCACTTGAAAAGTGAGCTCTTATTTTGTTTAGTTCGCTTGAACACAGCCAATATAAACACGTCTCACAATGCCGCAGTGTGTATTCAAAAGTTGCAAAAATAATGCTCGAAAAAGCAATTTAACGGCCGGAGTATCTTACTTTCGGTAAGAACATAAAGAATAAGAGATATTTTAAGCTTTAAACTAACAAATAATACCTATACAATTTTGAACAAAATTACACATTTTAAATCGCGCTACCAACGCTACAAATGATTGGCCAAACTCGCCAACACACGCACTTCGAAGAAGAAAAAATAAACGAAACAAAACGATGTAGCTCTTAAGGCAATAACGGGAAAACATACTTTATTTGTTGCTCTTTAAGGTTGATTTCACACTAAATGTTCTTTAACTTGTCTTTTTCTTTTAAGTGACAGGAGTAGTTTATTGCTTTGCTCGTTTTATGTGACTAATGATCGTAAGTATTAGAGAATATTTTGAAGATTTGTGACTTTATTACAGGGTGCTATGGTTGTAATTAGGTTGAACTTAAAACTGTTTTATAACATTTCTCTCCCTTTGTTAATAAACAAATGTAGCTGTAAAAGTATATACTCACGCGGATAGCATTTAGCTTGGATTTTGTATGTGACCCGATATCTACGGCTATACCTATATCTACGGCTATACCTATATCTATGGCTGTAAGCCATAAATAACGTGAAAAGAAAGAAGTCTGTTTTTACGGCGCTCTTTCGAAGTCGACGTAATAATTACAAACTTTAAAAAAATACTTTTATTTAAAAATGTACACTTATTGAATTGGCTGTATATAATAAATATAATAGCGCATCATATCCGTGTGTGGAGCTTGCTATAATCTATAAATATATATAAAAGAAAGTCGTGTTAGTTACACTATTTATAACTCTAGAACGGCTGAACCGATTTGGCTGAAAATTGATGGGGAGGTAGCTTAGAACCAGGAATAACACAAAGGATAAAAAAATACGAAAAATTCACAAAAAAAAAAGAATAATGAAGAAAATTATTTTTGTCATACATTTTGTATAGAACGACGTTTTGACATGTCTCGAGATCGGACTGACAGATGTTTTAGCTTCACAATTGGTGGCGCTGGAATCGGGTTCTAAGTTTTATTTTCAGGGCAAGACAACGTCTGCCGGGCCCACTAGTCTATATATATATATAGTTCGGCATATTAATATATATTATAGCTACGTGGCTTAAAGTCTTGTACAATTTGTGGTATTCAGTCAAAGCTCATGCTCATATCGGAGGTGTTAGTGGCGTCTCGGTCGGCGAGCGGTTGTTGTTGGGCCGGAGTACAAGGTGCCGCCACTGATATGTTCACCGTGGGGAACGGAAACTGGGGTATCTCTTCATCTGTTCACAATATATTTGATAGAGATAAGCATATGTAATTAGAAACTGCTGACACTACGCGACTATGATCGCGTCACATTTTATATGTTATACAAATATCCCATCTAGACTTTGTGTGCTTACCACCTTCTGCCACATCATCACTTACCATGGTGAGATTGTGGCACACAAGCTTATTTACAATAAAAGTAAAAACAATATTGAGTGCATTCATTTTGGATAACATTAGTCGGTGTAGATACTACATTTTGGTCCTTCGAGCCGGATCTGAACCAATAACGTAGTACTCGACTGACTGACTACTCCAGTTGCACAGCTAGAGCCAGTTGTCTTTAAAGCAACGTAGTAAGTACAACACATTGGCAATCCCCTGGTTGCTTGCTTATGCCTATACACGACATTATTCACTTACCATCAGGTGACCCGCTTTTATTTTACTTCTGGATAAGCTTGTGTTTGACCGCAATCGCACCATGGTGCTTGGCGACAGATTTACAACTTGAGGGTGGTAGCCAAGCAGTTAGGTACTACAAAGTACCCTACCACCGTGGTATGTTTTCCTTCACCGAAAGCTCAAGCTCATTGTAGGATTCGAAGCCACGACCTTCACCGCGGTATCCGACGTCACTACCACTGAGCTATTATGGTTATCACTTGTGCTATAAAAAAAAAATAGTTGGACACTCACCCGTCAAAGCGGCATCGAGCCTATCAACAATAGCATCAAGTAGCGCCAAGGAGACGACATCATCAGGATCCTTGGCTAGTGCAGAGTGCAGCTTGTCAGCGGCGTCTGCCTCGCGGCCCATCAGCGCGAGGCACAGCCCCATGGCGGCGTAGGTGGCGGCGCGCCCGGGCCGGAGCGCTAGGGCTCGCTCGTGCCACGCGAGCGCCTCCGCCGGACGTCCCAGCATGCGCGTCGCGTGACCCAGAGCGTCCAGCGTGGGAGCCCAGCGTGGGGACACCTGGACATCACATTTCGTTGCTTAGGTAACGATACCGCGTAACTCAAAACTGCCATGTGACGTTGTATACTTCATTGGATAGATTTTTCTAGCGCAACGAATTACTATTAATAAAATGTTAAAATTATCCAATTGCAGCGCGTTATTCGAATAGTTCTGGCTCTGCGCGTGTCAGTTTTTTGTCTCCTGAAAACTTGTAAAATTTAATTTGCGCGGTATTGTTAACCTATACCACAATATGGGCTTTTAGCTAATTAAATGAAGTAGTTTTGCTAGCTTATAAATGTCCGATAAGTAGTTCGACATACATAAGGGGGAGATAGGTAGGAGGGTCACTATCCAAATATACAAAAATGACCTTAGTAAAAGTATCACACCATTTTCGAGATATTTAACATTTAAAAATCAATATAAAAAAATCACAAGTATCGAAATATCTCAAAAATGGTGACCTTTTTACTGAGCTCATTTTTGTTTATTACGGTAAGTGACCCGCCCTCCTATGTCCCCCTTAAGTTTGTTGTACTACTTACCGGACACCTGTATATATACGTATCGATATATAGACACTACAAAATGCACAGTTGCACTGTAAGGTATTAGGAAATAAGTTATAAGTTAAAAAATATTTTTTAAAAACAAGCTTTCGATTCAGTGTGACGTCACTTTATTTTTTGAGTTATTCTCAGCAAGCCCTTTCATTTGATACCCATATTGTAGGATTGCATTAAAAAATAATAGTCCGCTATCTTAGGTGTTCCGCCATGTTGGATTTAGAATGACGTCACACAGCTGATCATGCATTGTCATCCAAACTAAACGTGTATACAAAATTTCAGCTCAATCGGTTAAAGATATCTGCTTCAAAATTGAGTTGCAAGATTCACCCCGGAAAAACATACATACATTGCAAGCTAATGTAAAGCTTGTAAAAAAGAGTGGAGCGCGTCTAAATATAGTTTAGCAATTATTGTAAGAAATATAAGGCTTTTTATTGATACCTCATCAGTACCCGGTGTGGCGACACAGTGTAAGGCCCTTTTCCACAGGAGCGCTGCGGCTCGAGGGTCCCCGGCGGCGAGGGCGGCGGCGCCCGCCTCGTGCGCCGTCTGACCCTCTCGCACCACCGCACTGATGCGCTCCCAACCGTTCTTACTGCTGACATCCACTTCCACATCCACTTCCACATCACCGTCTCCCTCGCTGGATGTACTCAGGTGATCACCCGCTGCTTGCTGTGCCCAACCAAAACTATGTTAAGGTGCCATTTTTTTTTATTCTGGTGCTTGTGTTTGACTACAATCTCACTATAGTAAGTGATGATGTGGCCGAAGGTGGTAAGCACACAAAGCCTAAATGGGAACTGGCTCTCAAGTGCAGCTGTCGGAACACACCGAGAGGTGCTTGGCGACAGATTTTCAACTTTAGTAGCCAGCCAGTCGGGTACTGCAAAGTACACAGCTATGGTTTCCTCACGATGTTTTCCTTCACCGAAAGCTCAAGATCATTGTAGGATTCGAACTCACGATCTTCGCCGTGGTATCCGACGTTACTACCACTGAGCTATCATCGCCTTATAATACGCCATTTGGGGTCAACGAAGTGTGAAAAGGGGTCCTACCGTGACGTCACTTTTTAAATTCTAATATGAGCGGGTAAGTTCATGGACTGAAGATAATTAAGTTAAGGAATCGATCGGTGAAAGAAAACATCGTCAGGAAAACATAGCACGGTGGTAGAGTACTTTGTAGTACCCGACTGGCTGGCTACCACCCTCAAGTTGAAAATACCTATCCCCAAGTACCTATCGGTGTATTCCGACAAGAGGGTAGTGTCCTAAAAAAAACTATTTAGTCCGTCGGTTAGATTACCAAAAAATATTGGACACGTATTTTTTATTTTGTTCCGTAAACGAAAAATGACGAGGATACAGTGCCTTGACATTTCGCGTGACGTCACGCCGTGGCGCAAATTTTCCCACGAAGTGACGTCACAAGCCCCACTCCTATACTTTGATGCGCTATAACTTTGGATATTTTTATTGATTTGATAAAGGAAAAAATAATTGTCCAATATTTTTTGATAATCTTACCGACGGACTAATTAGAATTCATTTTTATTTTGTCAAAACCATTCATTCAGTTTAGGCCCTAGAAGGGCACTTAGAAGGTCGAGTTACAGAAGTTACCACCGGTTCGGAATTCAGCCTTCAACTGAGAAGAACTGGCAAGAAACTCAGCAAGGTAACATTTTTTAAATATTTTTGGACCATCTGAATATATTGACTTTTTTTTAAATGTTTAACAATTATATTCTTAAACTAATACAAAAATACATAAAAAAATATTGACCCAGGACACTACCCTATTGCACTTGAGAGGCAGTTCCCTGCTTAGTTAGTACCTCAGCATCATTGTACAATGTTGCAGCTCTAGCCAGGAACCTCTCGCACATGGTAACGTTGTTGAGAAGCGAACACTCCACACCCACGTATAGAGGTGGCAGGTGACACCCAGACATAAGTTGACTCGCCTGAAACAATACCAGTTTTACACATTTTCATCAAATAACTAGCTGTCCCCCGCGGTTTCACCCACGTTCCCGTGGGATCTTGTCTTTTCCCGGGATAAAAATATAGCCTATGACACTCAAAAATAACGTGGCTTTCTATTGGTGAAAGAATTTTCAAAATCGGTTCAGATATTACCCCCTACAACCCCAAACACTTGACCTCTTCATAATATTAAGTATAGATTAACAGTTTTGTCATTTATCTTTTCTTTTCATTTGATAAAAAGTATTAATCAAAATCCGTTCAGTAGTTTTTGCGTGAAAGGGGAACAAATAGTATACACATTAAAACATAAACTATAAGATATGCACAAAATAAATAACACCTATAAGCCTAAGCGTAAGCTGAGACGGAACGTAGATCAACGCAGATCGACGCAGAGCAGAATAGACCAGATTTTGTAATGCATAAACGTACCGAGAGCTACGTACACTGCGGCGTATGCACGTGCGACGCAGACTTGTCTGCCCTGCCCTGTGCCTCATTTGGAGAGCCCGCACAAATTTCTGCGTGGTCTGCGCGACGCGCATAATTGAACTATGTATGCCCCGCGGTTTTACCCGCGATCCCATTGCTCCGTACAAACAAATTTGGACCCCCGTTTCTTCGTGAATTTTGGAAAATCCTTTCTTAGCGGATACCTAGGTCATAATAATTATCTGCGTGCCCAATTTAAGCGCAATCCGTTCAGTGGTTTAAGCTGTGTGTTGATAGATCAGTCAGTCTGTCAATCTATAACGATTGCAGATTAGTTCATTGTGAACCTTGTTTGTATAATACTAATCATTAAGACTATTCAAAAAAGACATTATTTATAATAATAATGTTTATTCTGTATAAGTTTGGTACACATATTGACGGACATATTATAATGGTACTAATAGTGCATCATTAAATGTAACGTTGGTAATAATCTGTACTAGTAGAAAGTACTGTCTTACAGACACCAGCGCCTTCCTGAAGGGATCATTACTAGTAGACATTGTTTCATCATTTACGAGTTAATTATCTAATAATACAATAAGTTTATGTTTTACAAAATCAAAAGAATGAAAAAGAACACAAAAAATAAAAAAGTTAAAGTAAATGCCAAGTTCTACTGTAAAAATAAAATGTGTGTATAAAGTAAGTGTGTGTGAGTGAGAGTGTGTGTGCTTCTTGAATTTATATTTGCTAGTCAACTCGCAGGATGCAATATGTCTGCCAAGGCAGACATATTGCATCCTGAACAAGCAAGCCTGAACTGAAAATTAATGACTTATTATGCTAATGTTATTACTTTTCTTTTAAAGCAAGGCTTAAAATTAATTCAGGTTACTAGCGTTTAACATATAGTACGTAACAATTGTCAGATAAGCAGACTGCGTACAACTACAGAGGTCGGCTCCAAAGCCACCTCGGTAACAAGCTCACAGAAATGACGTATCGCTTTAAGCGCTATCATATCCAAAATTTGGAATCACGGTGGTAAAAATAAAAGGGTCCTTTCACTGGGGAGTACCCTATAAATAAGATCAGTAATAACACATCTGCTCATAGTCCAAGACTGATCGCTGATTAGAACAAAACAAAAGAAAAAAAACCCTGTGGCACTCGGGGACTGCCGCGGTAAAGCTATTGCATAGCATTATACTTTTCATCCCATCTATTCGAAAAGGACGACTTAGTTCGCCTTTAAGTGCACCCAAAGGTGGTCTTTTCTATAAGAAACTTTTAGCGGGCAGTAATGAGTTTTTAATTCTATTTATTTTATAAGTGCGCCGGAATTATCTTTGCCGCGCACTTATTGAATTTGGAACATCTTAGTGTTCAGCGCCAAAGAAATCGAACGCAAAACATATTGTTTGAATAAAGACTGGCTGGTACAACGGCCCATAGTCGCGACGCCGAATAATAGCTGAATAATAATATTAAAAAAAAAATGGGTTCTCGTTGAACACGGTCATTTTTGCACTTATTCGTCCGATTCCGACTCGGCCGAGCTACATGGTAGGGGGGTGTTAGGTTTTATTTTCGTTACGGAATTTTTTGCTTCGGACGCCGCGCTCAAAGCCCGCGATAAAAGCTATACAATAGCTTAAAAGATATGCAGACAGCAGTAATAGTGGCATAGGAGGGTGTAGGGTACCTTGAAGTATGCAGCCATGGCCTGATCGTGTTCGTTGTCTGCTGCGAAGCTGTGACCGTAGGCGAGCCACACGCACCCGGCCGACGGCTCCACGCTCTTCGCTTTACTCAGGTAGCGGCGAGCCAACTCGTTCTTACCTACCACAATGAGTACAAGTTACAACAAGTTTTACCAGAGGGACTTAGGGGTTGAATTTTCTTTATCAGTCTACCTGCCTTTATACTTTGTGACATAACTAGTTTCGTTTTTATATACAAGTTGCCCGGTAAGTAGTTCAACGAATCTTAAGGGGGAGGTCACATACCAAATATACAAAAATTACCTTAGTGAAAGTATCACCATTTTCGAGATATTACTTCGTCCTTAAGAAAACAATCATCGAAATATATCGAAAATGGTGATACTTTTACTAAGGAAATTTTTCTCCCCCTTAAGTTTGTTGTACTACTTATCGGACACCCTGTATAGATGATAATCAGTAGGGCTATTATGTATCTTGTTTCAATCAGTTTCAATCTTGAAAACAGCCTCTAAATCAATAGAAATATTACTATGGCAAACATGGACAATCGCAATGAACTACTGTTTGATTAAGCATTTTCACGATTGAAACTGATTGAAACAAGTTACGTAACAGCTGTGCTGATATTATGTGTTTATCTAATAGTGTTGTTTTTTCTCACAGCGTATTATAAGTTTAAAATGTAGGTTTTATTTCTCAAACTTATTTTTAGTTATGAATTAGTATAATTTTCATGGTTAGGCTGATAGTATTTGTAACTAAAGCCTTTAAAATAAAAAAAACACAGACATGCACTAATACATACTAACACACACACACACACCTATAAGATAGTAATAACATCCAACAGCGAACCAAGACGTCCACGCCTGCGGGTACGCGTCCACTAGCGTATGAGCGAACGCGAATAGTTCCCCGGTGTTCTTGAGTTCTAGTAGACAGACGGCTCTAAGGGCCGCACAGCACCAGGGCCCACCGGGCTCGAGGGCCCCGAGGGCCTCGCGCCATCGACAGGCCCCCGCGAGGGCCCGCGCGCGACGACACGCCGCAGACCTGGTGCGCGACCCTACTGCTAGGGCCTCCGACTTTACCTACCATTGGGATGATCAGAAAGTTTTGAAGTTTTTTTAGGTATTACTTTTGTAATCATTATGTTAGGCGGAGTCTTTGGCGGGAAGTGAAGTTGCGTATTCATTTTATTTTCATTAAAATCATGTATTTTGAGTTTGATTGAATAATATCGGTGGTGTGTTGTCCAATAAAGATCAATCTAAGTGCACCAGAGAAGTGAAATGAAATGAAAGCGTGTATCGTATAACTTTTCATAATTTCCCAAAAAGTCAGTGAAAAGTTTTATTGGAATGGCTAACAATTTCACTAAAACCTGACCGGAATTGTACGGACGAGGACTAGACTTTACAGTGGATGTGATATAACGTGACTGTAACATAAAATAAGAATTATTAAAACTGAAAATGTAGGCGACTGAAAGACTTTGTATCTATGGTCATGAATAAACATTAGATAAAAAAAACAATAAAATACCCAAAACATACATACAGGACAATCAGTGTCAGTGGGCTGCTTATTCAAGGTAGCAGGCGAGTATCGGTTCAGTCGTTCTCTATACGCTGCTTGTAGTAGGGTGCCTTCCGCTGTGTTCAGTTGACGGTTGAATGGTAGAGAGTCTATTAATTCACGTTCTAAAAACAAAATTATACATGTGTTTACCATAAAGTATTTTTTTATACCACTAGGTGGCAAACAAGCTTACGGCCCACCTGTTGGTAAGCAGTTAATACTGTTCAGTCTGAAGCATTGCTTGTTATTTATTGGAACGAATTTATTTTATGCGGCTAACAGTGTGATATGGCAGAAATCGTCACGTAAGAAAAAAGCGTTATGTCTTCTCCATAAGACTTTTTTGAAAGCAATTTTTTTTAAATTATTTATCATTCTTCCCTTTTGTCGGGCCCGTTGGCGTGGTTGGATAACGCACTACCTATAATGAAACAAGTCGTGGGTTCGATCTTTTTAACAAATAAAGTAGTACATATAATATGCTAAAATCAGTTATCTGGTCATGTATGAAAAATGTACTAGGATATTTATTTTTTACATGTGGAAGAAGTTTAAAAATATAATTATTATTCCAAAAACATTTACACTACATCTGTGTGGAATATGTTTATCGCGGAATCGTGCCTTTTTACCTTGTCTGGGTGTAAGTGCATGTTGCTCGAGCAGCAGATCAAGCGCTTCATAGCAGGCGGTGTCAGCGCGCAGTGCGCTAGTGAGCGCTGCAGCGGCCGCCTCGCGCCGCTCGAGGGCGGCGAACGCACGCGCCTGCCACACTAACACCGCTGCTAGAGCTCGCTGATATATGGATACAAATATATCCTTTATTGTTGACACCACATGACATAATTTAGAACACAAAAGACAAAACTCGTGTATGTTGAGTTTTATTAATATTATGGTGGTTTTGTCTGTATTGTGACTTTTAAGTAGAAGGCTTTTCAGAGAGTAATCTAGACATCTTTTAATACTAGTTTAGTAATTCATACTAATATTATAAATGCGAAAGTGTGTCTGTCTGTCTCTCACGCACTGTACCTCTTCATGCTTAAA
The DNA here is from genome assembly GCA_951361185.1 of Ochropacha duplaris. NCBI lineage: Eukaryota > Metazoa > Arthropoda > Insecta > Lepidoptera > Drepanidae > Ochropacha > Ochropacha duplaris. The sequence continues at coordinate 10,852,497 of OX592701.1, read as the reverse complement.
CCGCTGAACCAAATTAGATGAAATTTGGTATAGAGATAGATGGAGCCTTGGAGAAGGATATAAGCGGGTTTGGACGTATCTTACACATCATAAATAAAACTCCCACTAACATTATGTGTCTGATCATCCGTATTCCTAGGTTCTAACAGCATTGGATCGCATTCCTCTAGCAGATTGAGTGCGGTGACTGGTTCTCTTGCAGAGAGGTACGCTCGCATTGCCACACCCAGACAAAGTAGATGCCTCCTGAAATATTACATGCACTATGTAACAGTAAATATTAAACTATTAAGTATCGGTGTGTTCCGACAATTGCACTTGAGAGCCAGTTCCCAAAGGCTTTGTGTGCCTACCTACCTTCGGCCACATCATCACTTACCATAGTGAGCTTGTAGTCAAACACAAGCTTATCCAGATTAAAAAAAGAAACAAATTATGCATTAATATTGTAAATAATAAGTTGTAGGGTTGGGATAGGGTAGTTAGTAAGAACAGTACTCACTTTAATTTGCTTAATTTGGGATGAGACAGCCTTATGGTAGGGGAGGCGAATAGGGGATTTCGGGATTTACTCAAGCGCGGCAGATTAACATAAGGGGGGCAACCTTGCACCTTGTGAAGTACACTCACCAAATCTGAGCCCTCTATATAGTGTCGAACGTCTAGGGTAGCCCGTCAGATTAGTAAAATAAAATTGATGGTTTGAAATACTCGAGCGCGTCAGATTAAGGTAAGGTAAGTTAGGTACATGCAAAATAGTGTACATTTCAATAATCTGACAATTTGGGCGTGACGAAAGAAAATTTGAGACTCGCAAAGTTGCAAAAAAAAACGTCACCTGGATTTTCTCGAGCGCGATTAGGTTTTTTTTTATTTTGAAGGAAATTAGTCACGAATTACGGAAATATCATAATCTGCCGATTTGCATAAGCCGAAGTAGCTAAAATCATTATTAAGTGTATAGTCCAGCAATATTATGAGTTTCCAGACCAGCTAATGAAAATAAACATATTTTTTTTTATTCGACCCCTTCGTACGGCCACCCCCACCACGCAAAACGGCAGTTATCAGACAGACGTGGCGCGACTACCCTATTAATATCTGACGCGCTCGAGTATTTCTTGGTGACTGTTTTTTTTTACATTTTTGAAACCCTGTAGACGCCCCCACCGCTGAAGGGGAAAATATCACATAACCTTTTTTTCTTTATTCCACCTAATCTTCAAATTCCAGTAGGTCCCAAAGACGCTTGAGTAACTACAAATTTAACATCATTGCTTCCCCTACTATTATGTCAGGATATTTTTTTATTTAATTATCTCTCATAGATACATAAAATAGTTGAAATAAAACTGTACAGAAACTGATTTTTGGACATTTATAGATAATCAAATGACATTACTTGTGCAACTCCCTCGACGTGACAGCATGTGCTGCTCTATGCAGTTCACCGCGCGCGAGCATAGTACTTGCAAGTAACCACACATCATCTCCGCTTGCTGCATCGGGTCCACTCCCTGCTGCGGCTGCAGCTGCATCTGCCCAGAAGAATGCACTTGTCCATTGGCCCTGGCATCATAAAACATAAATATATGTATTTTTATGTTTTTAACTATTTACAATCGGTCATCTGACCATAAGCGAATCTTTAGTGAGCAGAAGATGGCATTATGGTGGGGCGGCCAGTGCCGCACCTCCTATTCACACAAGGTGGTGACTTTTAAGCCTTTTGAACACCATTGATATGTCCAGTAACTCAGTAACGAGTGGGTTCGGGTGTAGCGATAGACACTCTCAGTGATAAATATAATTAACATTATTTGTATAACTATACAGAAAAACATTATGGAAATACCATTTAGGAGAAGATAGCACAGTAGTAGTGATGTTGGATACCAAGGCCAAGGTTGCGGGTTTGAATCCTACAATGAGCTAGAACTGGAAAAACATTGTTAGGAAACTATACCACGGTGGTAGGGTACTTTGTATTACACAACTGACTGGCTACCAACCTCAACTTGAAAATCTTTCACCAAGCACCTATCTATGTGTTCTGACAGCTGCATTTGAGACCCATTTAAGCTTTGTGTGCTTAACACCGTTCGGCCACATCATCACTTACCATGGTGCGATTGTGGTCAAAGGCTAACTTCCGAACCGGTGGTAACTTCTGTAATTCGACCTTCATAAGTGCCCTTCTAGGGCCTAAACTGAATAAATGGTTTTGACTTTGACTTTGAAACAGCAGGTTATCCTAAACTTAAAAAACCTAATAAAAAAAAAGGTGTTATTTTTACTGAAGTTATTTCTTCTAGATATTTTTCATTTATTTACTGATTAGCAGGCAAGCTGGCCACCTACTGTTGGCTATGGACGGTCAGAGAAAAGCCTAAGGGCTATGGACAACCAATTTTTTTGCTTTGACATAGGATGAAATGTTAATGTGATCTCAATATTTTAATATTACTATTGAAACATTAAGGTAATTTAATATCTAATGAAGACAAATAGTTCGGAGAAAACTTATAAACAGCACCAGTGGGTAATTAATTAAATAAACGTTGATATAACCAGGTAACTAATGGTTTTCTATCACATAACCTATGTATTCAGTTGAATATAACAAATATTTTGATGAAAAGGATTGATAGATATTAACTGTAATTACCAGTTCTGAATATTGCTTGACGAGATAACGCATAAACTCCACATTCATGGAGCTTTCCATACTGTTTCTACCGGTCGATTCAGCTTTGGACATCACATAAACAAACGACGAAAATTATATAAGTTCAGAATTAAAACACTCAGATAATGAATTATTATGTTTAATGATTATAATCTTATTGAGATTTAAGTTTTAAAAGCTAGTTCACAGCGATTTTCAAGTTTTTTCAATGTTTACATAAATCCCGCCACCTATCAATGATTTGATGGAATTTCATGTCAAAGAGTATGTAATATATTTTTTATGTTTCAGTTCAGGAATTTGGCATGTTTTTATCCTCTTTGGTTTTAACCACAGATTACTGATATGTAGCTAGCTAGTTTTAACTAGAGTTGTTTTTTTAAAATTTATTTTAAAAGCTTTTCAAGACAATCAAGCCTAAACCATTTCTTTTTTCACAATATCCTTTTTTATGATAAGGTCACTTTATATTACATTCACAGTAAAATGTTATCCTTTTCCGTGTAAGTAAAGTCAGATTTTAGTGAAACTGGTAGACGTTCCACTAAAACTTCACGGACTTTTTGAGACAACCTAAAAAGTCACTATACACGCTTTCATTTAATTTCACTTCACTTGTGCATTTAGATTGTTCTTTATTGGACAAATCTCCACCGATATTATTCAATAAAATTCAAAATACGAATTTAATGAAAATAAAACGAAAACGCAACGTCACTTTCACACACAAATTCCCGCCAAAAAACCTACAACTTCACTTCACTAGTCCGGCCCACAGATTATTGAAAAGTTTGGATGGAGATTTTTCTCTTTTCTCTTTGCACTAAGTGCTATGCTACCAAAATGAATAACACATTTGCTTTTTTGTTGTCTCTTTCTTACATTGTTTTTTTTATAGTTTTTGTCTCTTTGGCTTAAATATTAAACTGTGATATAATTTTATCGAATGCATCCATGCTGTCAATTGACAGATTTGAATTTTGATGACGGAAAGAAAAAGGTTATATACAGAAAAAGAGGGAATAGGCTGATTAAGTTTTATTTATTGATAATTATAAATTAAATGATATTTAGGCGACCGTAATTTTTATTGCTTAGTGTTATAATAGAATCATAATTTTAGTTTGTTTAGTCTGATCCTTCAAAGAAAGCAACGTGTCCTAGGTTAGGCCGTTAGTGAAACATGTTCATTCAATACATGAAATAACATGACTGAAAGGAAAATGTGCAAGTTCTACAATTTAAACGTGCCTGAAAGACGATCGGAAGGCGGCCAAGGCGGCGGCGCAACGCAGAACCATGGTACCAATGAGGAGGATGACAGGACCACGGAGGATGCGAGCCCTCCCGTGGTGCCTCCAACCGAACACAAGCTTGAGTATAGTTACTGGATGTGGTTCTCACGGCGGCCGCCCGCCCGCGACCTCTCTGCGTCCACTTCTGGTTACGGCCAGGTCTGATATTGCTCTCAATATATTAAAATTCTTAAAAGTCCAGTCCAGAAGGATGGGTTCAGCTAAACACTTCTTTCAATATGTTATTTATATACTATATGATATTTTCACTTGCAATGTTGGTATGGGTTCATCAAACAATTAATGTGTAACCATATAAAAGCTTATCATGTAAACAGCAACATCAATTAACATTACTTTGATAAAACCTGTGATATTGTAGAGTTTTTAAAAATACCAGTTTATGTGGATAAACTAAAATTATTTCATTTGATATCAGATATTATATGAATAAACCAAATAAACATTTTTTTTTTAGTGTCACTTATATTGAAAGAAATTTATTAAACCTTATTGTATTTTATATTATTATGTTATTTATGTACATACATAAAGCAGTCGGGCTAAGTTTTTTTAAAATTTTTAGGGCAGGACAATCTCTGCCGGGCCCACTAGATCAAAATAATACTAACAAATTATGTTAAAGCTGATGAGGTTGTTATAAAGGTGGAGTTTGGTAATCTCATTGCAATCTAATTTCTAGTCTGTAACAGTGTTAGTTAGACTTAAAATTATAAACAACAAGATGAATACAAGTTCTATCTATATTTTGTAATATTAGGAAATGTGACACATTTACTAATAAGTTTATTTTCCAGCAATTATATTATGTATTTAGTGAACAAAAATAACTGTATCAAATAGTTTCAATTTCAGTTGTATCACTTCTTCTGTGAATCAACAAATTCACTTACCTAAATTCCGAGTAGATGCTCTCTGTCAAAATAGATCTGCAAAATAAGCCTACTGGCTATGGACTATTAGGCACATGGTCCACCTGATGGTAAGTGGTCACAGTCACCAATAAATAGACATTTACAATACCAGAGGAGTTCCAGTGTGTTGCAAAACTCACTTCCTTTAACCTACCTATTAACATACAATGGCCCAATCATGCGGGATTGCTAAATGCAGAAACAGGCCAGCTAAAACAAACAAACCTTTCTATTAAAAAGTATTTGCTGTGCTCTACCAATGTTACTATGGTTCACAAACATTTATATTTAAGCGATTTGCTTCATCCTTCATCATGGATACTGCAAAAAGTGGAACTCCTTGCCTGAGTCTGTGTTTCCCGATAATTAGAATCTTCAAGGGAATCTTCAAGGCTCAAGTGAATAGGTTACTTTTGGTAAGCCTGCACCACTGTAGACCACATCATCACCTAAGATCAAGTGAGATTGAGGTCAAAAGCAAACCTATTTAGCTATAAAAAACTCAACTGGGTGCACTCCGGGAGTGCCCAGCAGAAGTGAAAACTACTTGAACATTAACATTGTGCATTTTTAATATCATGGAATGGTTGGGATAATTTCGCACGAATTGCTTTATTTATCAGTGTAAAAGTACTATAATTTATGTGGTAAAATACAATATTCATTTATGGCTATTGTACACAAACATGACAATTTATATTACATTAGACTGCTGGCGCGGTAGAAAGAGAGGGGGCTATTACTTCCTCTCTTACGCCGCGCCGGCGGTCTACTCTCCCTCCATCATACGAATTTTCGATCAGGTCACGTGTCCTGACGCGAGTTTAACATTTTTTACCCATCCCAAAAAAGGGCACAAAACCGTTAAAGAATTTTTCGCTTCAAACAATTGTGTTTTAGATTTTTCATGTATATAGTTTTTATTAACCCAATCGTATGTAATTGCAGGCGTTACGTCTGGTGGGTAGGGTGGGAAGCGTGGAACAGTGGTGGGGACTCTACTCGCACCTGGCGCGGCCCGCTGATTTACCACCCCTTTCAGACTTGCACCTCTTCAAACTCGGCATCAAGCCTATGTGGGAGGACCCCGCTAATGTTAACGGCGGAAAATGGGTAAGTCATGGGACTAAACGCTTTTTTTTATATTCTGGATAAACTTGTGTTTGACCACAATCTCACCATGGTAAGTGATGATGTGGCCGAAGGTGGTAAGCACACAAAGCCTAGATGAAAACTAGCTCACAAGTGCAGCTGTCGGAACACACCCACAGATGCTTGACGACAGATTTTCAACTTGAGGGTGGTAGCCAGCCAGTGGAGTACTACAAAGTACCCTACCACCGTTCTATGGTTTCCTCACGATGTTTTCCTTCACCGAAAGCTCAAGCCCATTGTAGGATTCGAACCCACGACCTTCGCCGCGGTATCCGACGTCACTAACCACTGAGCTATCATCGCCTTAAACTACCACTGAGCTATCATCGCCTTTAAAACGTTTGCAGTTCTTCCAGGAAATCTATGTGCCCAAAATTTATCCACATCTGTTCAGCTATTACAGCGAGATTTTTGTGCTTTTATATTATTCGAATGGCCCAAAATTGGGGCATTGGGTGGCTTGGAATATTGATGTTAAAAACCTTACATTGGGATTTTTGTAGTAGTACATTTAGACAGAAAATTTCCATTTCTCAAAAAAAAAACGTATTTTTCAATACTTAATCTGTCGGCTGTTGATTTTTTGGCAGACTGTACTTTATTTCCGGAAAAATAAAAAATGCCAACAGTTGTAAAAACTAGCAAACTAATTATAGTGGGGTTGCTGAAAAAATGTGTCTCTGACGCCTGTAAATATTGAGTTAATTATGGAAACGGGTGACCCGATTTCGATGATATTTTCATGGGAAAGTTCAGAATTTTGTTACTGCATGCAATTTATGCATTAAACCATAGGTTTCCTTTTTGCTTATTGTTTATAGGCTTATAGCTCTGTGGCAAATTGATATGAATACTAAAAAGTAATACATGCGAAAGTAACTTTAGTATATCTGCTTAGTTTGCACTTTTGATGTTTGGTAAGGAGATACCTTGAACCCTTTGGAAATAATAATGCTACTTTTTAAAAATAATTTATGGAGTTCTTTTAATACCACAAGTGACAACCAGGCAGGCGGGTCACCTGATGGTAAGTGAATATCATTACCACTTTGGCTCCCCTTTATTCATCCAAATAATAAAAATAACTGGTGAACATTGGCCATTAATGTATATACAGTCGACTCTCGTTAATTCAAACCTGCGATAGTTCGAACCTCTCTATAATTCAAAGTTAGCATGAGTTCCCTAGAAAATCTCTTTATATTTCGAACTAAATCAATACATTTTTAGACACTTGGTAATTCGAACGAAAAAATCATTGCTACGTAACAAAACGACGCGTTAATTCGAACTCATCGGCGACAAACACTCGACAATTCAAAGTTGCAGAGAGAAAGAGACAGAAAGATTGCAGAACTTGCAGAGGTAAGTAGGTACATTTTGAGACAAGTTCAAACTTGTATCATTGTACACGAGCCTTTGTTTTTTTTATGATTATGTAGTTTGACACACAGAGTAGGGACATTTGTTTTGACACACACTTACGCACGAATTGGTTTGTTTAGTTAAGTATTTATTTTCTCTTAATTTTTTTTAACCATTCATATTTCAAACATTCGATAATTCGTAATTTTTTAAGAGTCCCTCGAGTTTCGAATTAACGAGAGTTGACTGTATTATGTATTATTGTGTACAGTACATCCAGGGTGTAAAAAGGCTGTATCTAAATGCTTTAAATTCTGTTCAAAAGGTGGTCAGACTACGCAAGTCACAGACGGGTCGCGCGTGGGAGGACCTCTGCATGGCGATGCTCGGTGAACAGTTCATGGTGGGCAACGAGCTTTGTGGTGTCGTCCTCTCCGTGCGCTTCCAAGTATGTATTCTGTCATATGTACCTATATACAGGCGCGGATCCGAGGGGGGTGTTATTAAATCACTCGTCAGTCCACGAGATTTTCTGGGACATCAGGTGATATGAGCTAAGATTGCTCCCTAAACAAAATCCTGGATCCGCGCCTGTCTATATACAAGTGGTCGGGTGAGTAGTGACAAACTTAAGGGTGAGTTAGGTGGGCGGTTCACCTACTAAATATACAAAAATGACCTCAATAAAAAGGTCACCCTTTTGAGATATTAAATATCTAAAATTCAAAAATCAATACAAATGAAAATCAAAAATATCTCAAAAATGGTGACCTTTTGATTGAGGTCACTTATATTTGTCGAATTACTTACCGGACATGTTTTTTTGTATGTTTGTCCTATATGCGTTCCTAAGCCGATTGTGATTCTTGGCCCAATAAAAATACCTAACACTATTTATTGTTTTTAAATCAATAGCTTGTGTAATAAAATACAAGTAACAGAAATACTAAAGTGAAATATGGATACATGTTTCATTTTATGAACTCGATCTAGATGTAGTAGTTTCTAATTTATATCTATCCAACTTATACGAGTAGGTCCTATGTAGATATATTTTTACTAGCTGCCCTCCGCGGTTTCACCCACGTTCCCGAGGGACCTTATCCTTAATGGCTTACAGGGATAAAAAGTATCCAATATGTTATTCCAGGATATGATCTACCAGTGTGCCAAGTTTCATCAAAATCCGTTCAGCCATTTTTGCGTGAAAGAGTAACATCATCCATCCATCCATCCTTTCACATTTGTTATATTATGGGATACACTTAAACTCATATCTGGACGAAATAATGAATTTATTTTGGCTGATATTGCATGCATATCAAATGTTATCTTCCCCGAACTGAACATACCGAAAAATCATTTTATTGATATAAGATAAAGATTTTTAAGGCCATGATAGATCAGTGGTAGTGACGTCGGTTACCGCGGCGAAGGTCATTGGTTCGAAACTTACAATGAGCTTGAGCTTTCGGTGAATGAAAACATCGAGAGGAAACAATAGCACTGTGGTAGGGTACTTTGTAGTACCCGACTGACTGGCTACTCTCAAGTCGGTGTCTTCCGACAGCTGCACTTGAGAGCCAGTTCCCATCTAGGCTTTGTGTGCAACCTTCGGCCACATCATCACCTATAGATAATGCCTTCCATGAAGACGCACCGCGCTCTTTTTCCTTATCCCTTACAGCGCAGCATATTGAAATATACTTATCGATAATATAGCACAAAAAAATCACAGACCTATTATCTAACTAGATAACGTAAGTTACCTCAATTTGTATGAAGACCAACCGTATCACTTTTTAAACGACTAAAAAAAAGGTGTTTCTCAATTCGACCGTATATACATATTTTTTTTGTGTTCGCGGATAACTTCGTCGTTTATGAACCGATTTTGATGATTATTTTTTTGTTGGAAAGGAGATATTCCAAGGGTGGTACCATGATAAGGAAACCAGGATCTGATGATGGAATCCCAGAGAAATCGAGGGAAACCTTCGAAAATTGTAGCGGCGACTAGTGCGTTTGTTATTTTTTTCATTGAGTATTTTAAAGCACTACTACTTAATGAAGGTCTGGAGTCGATCTGATGATGGAGCCGAAAGACAGTCGAGGGAACTCCTCAACGTTTTAAAGCAGTTACCTGGTCTTTGGGCTTGATTAATTTCTATTTCTGAGAACTTTACATCTAGATGGGTTGTGACTGTCATTAGGGATCTAATGATGAAGACGAAGGACAGTCAAGGGAACTCCTTAACGTTTTACAGCAGTTACCTGGTGTTTGGGCTTGATTAATTTGTATTGATGAGAACTTTACATCTAGATGGGTTGTGACTGTCATTAGGGGTCTGATCATGAAGACGAAGGACAGTCAAGGGAACTCCTTAACGTTTTACAGCAGTTACCTGGTGTTTGGGCTTGATTAATTTCTATTTCTGAGAACTTTACATCTAGATGGGTTGTGACTGTCATTAGGGATCTAATGATGAAGACGAAGGACAGTCAAGGGAACTCCTTAACGTTTTACAGCATTTACCTGGTGTTTGGGCTTGATTAATTTGTATTGATGAGAACTTTACATCTAGATGGGTTGTGACTGTCATTAGGGGTCTGATGATGAAGACGAAGGACAGTCAAGGGAACTTCTCAACGTTTTACAGTAGCTACCTTGTGTTTGGACTTAATTCATTTCTATTGATGAGAACTTTGCACCCATATGGGTTATAAGTGCCATTATAGGTCGGATGATGGAGACCATAGACAGTCGAGGGAATTCCTCAACGATTTACAGTAGTTACCTTTTGTTGGGTTTACTTCATACGGTTCAATATGCCAAAATGTTCAGTTCGTAAAAAAAAAATACCTAATTAAGATCCTTGTTAGGTCTACTCATCACTAAAAATCGTAAAATAAAATTATTTTTTACAAAAAAAAACCGACTTCATAATAAACTAAAAAAGTAAAAAATAAATTTACATGGTACAAAGTAATTGGTATTTTGATTTACTAAATGTTTGAGGTCGGTGCCAAGACCAAAAATACAATGAAAGAAATACATGATAAGATTATCTACTTAGCAAATACTGGTAAATAGGGTTAAAATAACAACGAAAGATAGTCCACACGCGCTCACGCATTCCGTTGCACGCAGAGGGTGGTGTGATGTGACGTACGAAGCCTATCAAACCTATTAGGCTTGGCACCGACTTTAAACAGATCAATAGGTATTTATAGAATAATAATTTGAATAGGTTACTCTGATTAACTAAATCAAAATACCAATTACTTTGTACTATGTAAATTTATTTTTTACTTTTTTTAGTTTACTTTGAAGTTGTTTTTTTTGGTGTAAATTAACGTGTCAATTTACAGGAAAAATTTACCCATTATTTGGGTTTGGCTTTTCCTGTACAGTTTTTACAACTTAATACGGAACAACCAGTCATTTTTCTAGATGTCGTTTAACGTCCGAAGGCAACAACGGTCGATCGCGGACAAAATTAAGACAAATAGAAAGCAGACAAATTGACTGCTTTTTGACTAATTTTGACGCGCGAAGTACGTTCACTCGCGACGTCTAGTTAGATAATAATAATAATAATAAACTTTATTAAATAAACATTTTTACAAAAAACTGTTACATTTAGTTGTTTAAAAATAGATTTAACAAAACTATATTGTAATAATAGGTCTGTGACTAAAACACTAGCGAAATGATGTGCACTTGCACTGAAAGGTATACGGAAAAAGAGTGAGGTGCGTCTTACTGGATGGCACTCTATACCAGGAGATGGTCAAACACAATGTTATATACAAGGTCGCGTCATGTAAAAAGAACGCTGGGGTTCCAGGTGCGCAATAGGCGATTTATCGGTCTATCTGGTGGTATGAAGTGCGGCGCGGGGCGGGCGAGTCACGCGCTGCATACTTGTCGATGCTTGATTGGTTCGTCAGTCGACCTTTGCTCAAAATACCATCTCGCAAAGTTTTTATCTAGAAATGGTTTTACATAGAAAAGTGTGAAAAATTATTTATGACGTATATTGTTTTATGAAGAGAGAGGCTGATAATAATGCAGTTGATAATTTAAAAGAATGTATGAAACGGAATTACAATATATATATATATATATTTTTATGTCACAAGTGACAACGAGGCAGGCGGGTCACCTGATGGTAAGTGACTACCGTCGCCTATAGACATTGGCAATACCAGGGGGACTGCCAACGTGTTGTACACCTTATTACAATGCCTTAAGGGCAAGGGCAACTGGCTCTCAAGTGCAACTGCCGGAACACCAATAGGTGCTTGGCGACAGATTTTCAACTTGAGGGTGGTAGCCAGCCAGTCGAGTACCACATAGTACCCTACCACCGTGCTGTGGTTTCCTCACGATGTTTTCCTTCACCGAAAGCTCAAGCTCATTGTAGGATTCGAACCCACGACCTTCGCCGCGGTATTCGACGTCACTTACCACTGAGCTATCATCGCCTTAAATATTGTATATATATATATTATATATATATATATATATATATCGTAATTAGATTATACATTCTACACCAAATCAAACATGTTTTAATTCTATTTACCTAATGATACTCTATGTTATATATTTTTCAATGTAATAATAATCAATATACGAACCCGCGAGTGAAAGGCTAGATCAAAAATAAAACAATAGGCCTAGTACTTTCGTGCGCGAGTGTACCCATGCGCAAACATACCCCCTCCACATTTTTCCAGCGTTCTTTTTACATGACGCGACCTATACCACAAGTAAAAAAAAAACCTGCTTCTATTCCAGGACGATCACTTAGCAGTATGGCACAGAACAGCATCAGACACGATCGCAGCGGGCCGCGTCCGCGACGCCCTTAGACGGATCCTACAGCTGCCCGCGTCTGTGGCGATCGAATACAAGGCCCATGGGGACTGTCTCCGCGCCACGGCGTCTAGGAACGAAACCAACCACGAACCACCCTCGAGCTCGTCTCCACCTCGTTCCTAGCCCCACGCTACCCTCAACCCGCACGCACCGACTTACCATAGCCACGTGATCCGTTCTGTGACGCTGGAATCGTAATCACCACGCAGCCAGGGCCGGATTTAAGGGAGGGCAATTGGGGCAACTGCCCAGGGCTTCCACATAAATTATATAGATTCATAAAGTTCTAGAAGTGTCGTCGGACACGCGGTTTGAACGAAGGTTTCTTCCGCTACATACTTAGGTGAAACACTTGCAAGAAAAATATGTATTATTTATTCTATTCGCAAAACAATTTGGGGCCTCCACTATTTTGTTGCCCAAGGGCTTCCACACCTCTAAATCCAGCCCTGCACGCAGCGATCATGCGCCTCAATCCGACTGTACAAATCAATTATGTTTTTTTTTAACCGTGATCCCATGAATTTTCTATGCAGGTATCGTGACTAATAAATAGTGTTGAATAGTCTAGATCGGTACTTCGTACTAGTCAATTTGAATGTTCTTACGCAGACTGTTTTGAGTGAGATTGGGAATGAGCACAAGAGTTGATCCGGTTCTCACAGATATCGTCGGTGCGTTGTACATATAGTAAAATTCTCATTAAATTAAAGTCGTGTTTGTAAATGCTAGGGTATTATGTGAGAACGGACGCAGCCGCAGTATACGCCCGCCTGTAGCCACCTTGTACAGTGAAAACAACTGGATTTATGAAAATAAACAATCAGATTTTGTATACTTTCAATGTTTGTTTTCTTCTCCTATTAATTCAATACCTGACAAAAATTGGCTATGTTAAAAATGAAAATTAAAAATATGTAATTTTAAATAATTACCTGATAACATACGGTTCAAAAAGAAGGAAAGTCATGGATATTTATATTTGACATTTTTTTTTAATTCACAATCAATTCAACGAATATCTTTATCTGAATATCGAATACTTATCATCGTGGGTAAATATGGGGGAAAGATTAAGTAAGCATTTTACCAAACAAACCATGATAAAAATCAATTTTATTATTTTCCCAAATAAAACAAAGAGTTTTTTGTCTAGAAAATATATTTAAATACATCAAATTTCAACAGACATTCACGTTTGTTAATTAAAAAATAAAACGATAAACATGGCCATTACGACATTCGTTATTCGACTTAACACCAGCCTTACTAATTAACTATCGATATCAAATAGCAAGTGAATAGAGTTGTCCCTTTGCTTGCATCAGTAAATGTTGTAGAGGTGCGAATTTACACTGATAATATTCGCATTTTTCTTTTTTATATAGCAACTTTTGGTCAAATTGGTAAGAAACTGTTTTTTTTACAAATGATTACATACATTAATTTAATGATATAAGTATTACGTGTACACAATTGTATTATTTCGCATGTAATCAAGTTGTAGGCATTTTTAACATATTTTAGAATAGAAAAACAAATATCAAGGACATGATGAGTCATTCATCTCTTAAATAATTCACAATAAATTCAATGGATTATGTAAAATATTCATTTAAAATGTTAATATTTGAAGAAATTAGGCAAAGAAAACGCAATCCTATCCGATTACGCTGTTAGAACTTGTAGCTCTCCAGAAATCCCTTATCTAAAATCTATATCATTCAATAGAAACATCGTTGTTTAAAAAGTTACAGATGTCTTAAAACTTCTTCTATATTCCATTCGTAAAAATCGATACCTATCCATGTTCACGAAAATACACGATAAGAAAATAAAATACTATGTTCCCCTACAAGACACTGATTGATCGATCAGCTGATAATAGTAAAGTCCGCCATCTTGACCACAGACTGCGTAAGGAAGGAGTGAAGAACTTAGCTTTTAGTACAATGATTGTATGTTATACAAACGCTAACTAATACATCCAATATTAAACAGTGATTAATATTATTAGTAAGGCTGGAAGTATCGCCTTAACGATAAACGCAATGTCTAATAGTATTATTCGCTACAAAAAATCTAAAAACTTTTGCTACTCCATTTTATTTAATAATTACACTAAAAGGCGAGGACACACGACGGAATTTTATTTCTTAATGATTTAGGCCTTTATTATACTTGAGTATTTAAGGTAATGTGTCCACAGCCTTACAATATCTCTGGCCACTGTACACGATCGTAAAATGACAGTAACCGGTATCAGCACGTCCGCTTACGGTCAGGACACGATCATATTCATTGTTCCGAGACCTAAATCTGACATTCAGACAAAAAGACCTATACATAACTTATACTACATTATTTACATTTGGCAACTTTACTTAGTCTATGTGTGGTGATATGCACACGGCATAGGTTAATCAAATTAGCTGATTCCCCATTTGATATTTCATTTCATTTAATATAAAAAAGATCACAATATTTCCAATGATATAAGTCTATTTTTGATTCAGATATCTATCGAAGTGCGTTCATAATGTAACTGCCTATATTCGACACACATACATATTATATATGTTTTTCAATATATACCATATAGTCTAGTCTATCTTAAGATAGTCCGTAGATTGGATAGTTTAGTCTAGACAGTTTTAAAATGTTATTGCAGTTCTACAGAACAAGGTGTACGCTTCTTATAAACTATTTTTATGGTTCGGGCTATGAAAAGTCGATAAGCAATTTAAGAATATAAAAATATAATGGTTTTATTGTTTTAAAACTGTTATACAAAGTAAAATAAAAATAAAAATTGACTTAAAAAAAATGATTTTTTTTTCTTTTGAAAATATGTTGGATTACATTTATTTCATAGTCTTATCCTTACTTATTTGTTCGATAGCTACACAACATTAAAATTAACTAAGCAAGTGACTTACACACATAACAATGCCAATTTGATTGCTTTTCGTTTATAATTTTCATTTCTTTTCAATAATAAAGCGTAAAACTAAGTAAAATAAAGCCAATTATATAAAAATAACACCAGTCTTACTAATAACGGGGTCCATTCCGCTGAAGGATTTAGCCACTTAGCTTTATCGAGGGATAAAATATAAATGCCGATTGATTTTTTTCTGGTAACCTCGATTTTTGTATTCTAGCAACACAGGCAAGATTTATTTTACGATTTTATGATAAGGACCCCAAAACGTATAATAATAACATTTAAAAAATAATATAAAACTAACTTATATTAGCTGCAAATAAAAAAAAACACGCTACAGTTAGTAGCAATAAAAGCGTAGGAAATTAGTTTTTAACTTCATATCATTACAAATCTTTTTTTTTGTTTATTTCATATTTTTAATTTTCGAATATTTACATTGACAACGTTTCAATGAACGTTGAATTTTGAAATTGTATTTTACAACATTAATTTATTGCGATTTAATCACCCCCTTACTTATCACAAGCCATTTAAATTTAATAAAAAAAAACATGGATATATAGTCGTTTAATAAACACGGTGTCGATTTTTAAAATGTAATGAATCGGAATTAGTTTTTTTTTAAGTTCAGGCGGAACTGCATCACTGAGTATAATATCTAAAGGGATAACATCTATATTAATATTATATCGTCGACGAATTGATGGATCCAAAGCTCCATTAGTAAAAACATCGTTAGACAGTTAGATTTGATTGAGTATGGTAGGCCGGTTTTTTATCTGATACATTTCGGAGAGTGTGCGTTGGAATTACACGACATAATTCCGCCAAGCCCATTTCATCATCGGACAACCAGACGCACGGCGATGCGCCACCGCTACATTTTTTTTTTATGTCTCTAGTGACAACGAGGCAGGCGGGTCACCTGATGGTAAGTGACTACCGTCGCCTATAGACATTAGCAATACCAGGGGAATTGCCAATGTGTTGTACACCTTATTACAATGCCTTAAGGGCAAGGGCAACTGGCTCTCAAGTGCAACTGTCGGAACACACCAACAGGTGCTTGGCGACAGATTTTCAACTTGAGGGTGGTAGCCAGCCAGTCGAGTACCACATAGTACCCTACCACCGTGCTATGGTTTCCTCACGATGTTTTCCTTCACCGAAAGCTCAAGCTCATTGTAGGATTCGAACCCACGACCTTCGCCGCGGTATCCGACGTCACTTACCACTGAGCTATCATCGCCTTGGTGGACATTCCATCTTTGCGCACGAAGCAATTCACTTCGAGTTTCATTGTGCGTACTGCGAAGGTGTGGAACTCCTTGCCTGAGTCTGTGTTTCCCGATTGTTACAACCTGGGAATCTTCAAGTCACGAGTGAATAGGTTGCTTCTAGGTAAGCGTGCACCATCGTAGACCACATCGTCACCTAACATCAAGTGAGATAGTGGTCAAACGCGAACCTATAATCAATTAAAAAAAAAGAATACTGCAAATAGTCTACGTCAAAATCTGCACATTAAAAATAAAAAATGTCCGAAACCTAAGCACTACCATGTAATGGCAATCAGCAACAAATTTAGCATAAAATTAGTACCATTATAAAAAATATAGTGACGGGCCAAGATAGCGATTTTAATATTCGATTATGCGTACGACATTGTTAATTTTAATTCTTGAGTTAGCACAGAATATTTTTCTTCATATTTTCTTGTGATTTTATTTTAATGAAAATATTTTTGTGCTGTTTTGTATAGGGTCAATGCCTTTCAGCGAATACGTAAACAAAATCACGCTGTATATAGATATTTACTAAAAAGTTCATAGGAGTTGAAGCGAGAAGCCAAGTATCTCGTTGTTCGAGCGCTATAGTCATAAACTAAAATAACTAATAAAATAAAAAGACTTAACTAAATGTTTATAAAACATTTCGACGGTGGTGTTTGGGGACTTTTTAGTACTTGACCTATGACAGTTGTCAAGTTACATGAAAATAAATCTTATTGCTTTACGTCATGATCCATCTGTATTATCATACAAATGAACCTTATTCTATGGTAATAAGGTTCATTGTCATGTGACTGACATCTGTTATAAAAACAAGCTGAATTTTCAGATACAGTTCAAATTAAACTGGGTCCACACCAAAAGTATGTATAGACTGCACTTGAGAGCCAGCTACCACGTTCACAATGAGATAATTGCCAAAAATATTTAATCATGTTTTTTTTCACCATTTTATAATCTTTGCATTTTATGCTGATAATACCAGCATAGCGAAAACTATTTGTTCATAGGCTCTTTATGGCAAATATATTTAAGGGGGACAAGTTAGCTGCAATTTATATTGAAATACTAAGTGTTACGAGTGATTTTCATTTAACATCACCAGGAGCGAATTCAGGCGGCTCTTTGTGACATCAAATAAAACATTATAGTTTACACACAAATAGAGGGTTTACATGAAATGTAGCCTTGAATCCGCACCTGTTATATATAACAATCTGATAAATATTATATATGAATACATAACTTCTGTTAATATTTTCGTATTGGCTATTTCACTTCGGCCGTTTTCAATAACATTCTACATTTTCAAGGTATTTTTGAATTATTTTATCTGTTAATATTTAATGCCATTTTACTCCATAACGAAGTATTATGAAAACGACCAAAAATGAAGGGTGGTTCAGATATTACATCACAAAAGTTATTGCTATTATTCTTCTCCTACCTAATTGAATTGTAACGTAATATATGGACACTCCCATACATAATCAGAGTAAAACTCAAAGGTACTTAAACTTAACTTCAGAATTCAATCAGGGGCATGTCTTCGGTTCGTCAGCACACCTGCAAGCCCAAATTAATGAACATATTAAAGTGGTGGCTAAAAAAAACGAGCGAGCTTTATCCTTGATGTTTTTTTTTAATTCTGGATATGCTTGTGTTTGACCACAATCTCACCATGGTAAGTGATGATGTGGCCGAAGGTGGTAAGCACACAAAGCCTAGATGGGAACTGGCTCTCAAGTGCAGCTGCCGGAACACATCGATATGTGCTTGGCGACACATTTTCAGTCAGGGTTTCAAATTGAGGGTGGTAGCCAGCCAGTCGGGTACAACAAAGTACCCTACCACCGTGCTATGGTTTCCTTTTCCTTCACCGAAAGCTCAAGCCCATCGGAGGATTCGAACCCACGACCTTCGCAGCGGTATCCGACGTCACTACCACTGAGCTATCATCGCCTTTAAATGTGTAACATTAACATCTGACATCTCACCATGGTAATACCATACATGTACCAACCTCTCGGAAAATAGGTTGGTACCATCTGACAGCTGATGATGTGGCCGAAGGTGGTAAGCACATAAAGCCTAGATGGGAACTGGCTCTCAAGTGCAGCTGCCGGAACACATCGATATGTGCTTGGCGACACATTTTCAGTCAGGGTTTCAAATTGAGGGTGGTAGCCAGCCAGTCGGGTACAACAAAGTACCCTACCACCGTGCTATGGTTTCCTTTTCCTTCACCGAAAGCTCAAGCCCATCGGAGGATTCGAACCCACGACCTTCGCAGCGGTATCCGACGTCACTACCACTGAGCTATCATCGCCTTTAAATGTGTAACATTAACATCTGACATCTCACCATGGTAATACCATACATGTACCAACCTCTCGGAAAATAGGTTGGTACCATCTGACAGCTAACTCTACCACCGCGCGCGCTCTTTGGTCAATAAATGAGTTTTGAGTTGGAGGCTGTATGGGATAAAACCCTGTGCCTGCACTACAATAGAGGATATAAAATTATAATCTTCCGTCCCTATCTGACAACTTGGCTTCCTATAACACAATTTCATCCCTTTTCACGGAAATCACTCCCACAGATCAATAAATATCCTGGGACTTCACACAAGGTCACCCGATCTCAAACTGAAAAGAGGTTGTGAGGTATTATGAAAACCAGATAACCGATATACTAATAAAAAAATCATAACTTTAATAGATAATTACACCCAGTGCCATCCATAACCATAAAGAAATTCAGAAAATTGTCCAATTCTCAATCTGTCTGTTACTAAAATTTTCTAGTTATCTTAAAATCTGAGACTTATTATACTAGGGTATCATAATTTAGTAAGTACCTGTTGGTCGGCCAGCTCGTGTATAAGCAGCGGCGTGGTGTCGGGAGTGAGTAGCGCGGGTGTTGCAGGGGTCACAGGGGTCGCGGGGGGACGCTGTGCCAGCACCCTCTCTAGTACACACGAGGCGGACAGACGCGCCTCCGCGTCGTGGTCCCAGCACTCTTCCATCGTGTCGCACAGGACTGACAGCCCCTGCACCGTCAACATTCATTGTCAATACATAAACAAACAAACAAACAAACAAAAGCCTTTATTTCTGACATTCTTTTCTCATTACAATAATCAATTACAAATTAAATTCAAATTAATTACAATTAATATTTTTACATATGCATGCATTTATTTAATATCTATTTAGAAATTACATTGATTAGTTAATTACATATTTATTATTTATTTTATCTACACAATTATTATTTAAGTTTTCAATCATTATACTAAGTATTTTTAAAGTATTTATTTTTATATATTATTTGTCTTTCATTGTGACATCAGTAACATTTGAATTTTCAGCAACGTTTATATCAGATTGCCCTTTGGCAAAGGCCTCCCCCAGAGCTTGCCATATTTTTCTATTTGTGGCTGTTCTTCGCCATAGTGTTCCGGCTATTTTTTTAATGTCTTCCTCCCATCTTTTTTTCTGTCGTCCCTTCTTTCTTTTGCCTTCCCGAGGATACCACATGGTTACATTCCTGGACCATTTTTCTGTTTTGTTTCTGATCATATGACCTGTCCAGTTCCATTTGAGTTTGTTAACTGTATATGTAACATCGGTAACTCTAGTTTTTTGTCTAATGATCTTTAGTTTAACCTTATCAAGTAATGTAATGTTTAAAATGCTCCTTTCCATTCTATTCTGGCAGACTTTGAGCGCTCTTTTGCATTTATCAGTGAGGTTCCAAGTTTGAGATCCGTACGTCATACATGGCAATATACACGAATTGAATATTTTGGTTTTTTCCTTCATTTTCATGTGCGGATTTTTCATAATCTCTTTGAGGGACCAAAATCTTTTCCAAGAGTTGCTTATTCTAATGTTTATTTCTTTTTGCATTTGGTCTTCTGGTGATATGATTTGTCCCAAGTATGTATACTGATCAACATACTCTATATTACTATTGTTTAGTGAGATAGGCACTTTTGTGTGATTTGACATTAATTTTGTTTTATCAGTGTTCATGTCAAGCCTACAATTTTGCTTTCTATTTCTAGTTGGTGTAACATTTCTTGTAATTCACTTGGTGATTCAATTTCACTAATCAAAATTAAGTCGTCTGCGAATCTTAGGTGATTTAGTTTCTCGCCGTTTATGTTAATCCCATAGGAGTCCCAATCCATTTTTCTGAATATATGTTCCAGAACCGCCGAGAACAACTTAGGTGATAGAGGATCCCCTTGCCTCACTCCTTTCTTTATTCGAAATAATTCTCCTATTCTCTCTGTTTGTATCTTTGCTGTAGAATCTTCATATATTTTTTTAATTATTCTGATATATTTCCTATGTATACCTTGTGCTTCTAGAGCTCCCCATATGTGTACATGTCTTAGAGAGTCGAATGCTTTATTATAATCAACAAAGGCTAGGTAGTACTTCTTACCATATTCATTGCTTTTCTCTATCACTTGTTTTATGGTGTGGATATGGTCCATTGTTGAGAAATCCTTTCGGAATCCAGCCTGTTCTTTCGGCTGATTTTCGTCTAGTTCCATACTAATTCGATTCAATATGACTTTAGAGAATATCTTATATAAGTTTGATGTCAAACTAATTGGTCTGTAATTGTTAATTTCGTCTATGTCGCCTTTCTTATGTAGTAATTTAATAGTGGATGTCATCCATTGTTGTGGTATAATTTCATTGTAAAGTATTTCATTAAACAGAATTGCAGTGGTTTTAAGTATACTTTCTATGTCAATACATATAACTAATCTAATCTAGGGGTCATAGAACATAGTGTCGCTTGTAGTTTGTGGTCTATGGTCCGTCTCGGACTTGTATCTTTGTGCGTACGTACGTGTATAGATGGACATAGTATAATCCTTACAGTAGCTTCACAGTATATTTATGCAGACATATGTTTTATTTGTACATAAAATATTTGTAACTTTGTAAAAAAAAATGTGACATGCACTCTATCAATACTAGAAATAAGCACAAACTTGTGACCTCAGCTTATAGACTCCATAAAGTGCAGGACACATTTTTAGGACTGGGTGCACGCTTCTATAATAAGATACCACCTACACTGTTAAATTTGCCTATACATAAACTCAAGGAACGTATTAAGAATGTTTTAATACAGAAGGCGTACTACCATATTAACGAATATTTAAATGACGACAATGATTGGGTGTGGCGCTCGCTCTTGCAGGACATACATTTATGTAATAATTCTAAGTTTGTTTTGAAAATATTTATTGTTGAGTTTATTGCCATTGCATTAGAGTCATTAGAGTCTGACAATAAACATTTAATTTAATACGATACTTTTGCGTGTAAACCCGCGGAGTGGAACTTAGTAAAGAAGTGACTGACCGGATGGTTGCGCCAGTGCGGGGGTATGTCCGGGCGCAGTTTCCTCTGCACCACCGCCTCCTGCATCTCCTCGAGGCCGGGGTGGGAGCCCACCTCCTCCTCCAGGGGTAGCCGGTACTGCGCCGCCGGGGACCCCTCCGTGCATCTGTACGTTGACGGTCAACAATTATACTATAACTAGATACACTACTATATACAGGTGTCCGAAAATATTTCGAAAATATTTTTTCAATTCGAACCAGTAGTTATTATTTAAAGACGCGCCCACCTATCTCCCCTTAAGTTTGTTGTACTACTTACCGAACAACCTGTATATAGCCCTGACAATTAAATGTTTCAAAAAAGAATATAAACTACACAACCGATGCTAAAACTGAATATCTATTTGTGTTAGACACAGTACTAGCCTAACCCAATTCGGATGAGGTCACTCGAAGCTTTATTATTAATTCAAGCCTAACTGTATTTAAAGGTATTGTAGTTTAGTAAAACATCAACTTGGCTACAGACGGCTACAGTTAACAAATATAATCACAACAAAATGCCTATAATAAATGAATCACAACAAATCAACAATTTTCTCTTCAATCAATCTTCTACTGACAGCTCTTTATTTGGAAATGGTGGTGACAATAACATTAAAAAATAGCAATAAGATGACGTTCAATAAGTGTTCCTTAAGTGTCTCAAAATTGAATAAAACATTTTGAATTTGAATTTTAAATTTGAATCACAAAATAATAATATGTAATGACTCACCGAGACACGATTTCCCATAAAACCAGCGCACACGCATACATGTCTATCCTAAGGAAAGCGTCTTTCGTAAAGTTGATCGCACCATCCAGCACTTCGGGCGCCATGTAGCGCCTGGTGCCAACTTGTCCATGTGCATCGCCACAGCCTCTTCCAGCGACGAATATCAACGCTAAGCCGAAGTCAGCGATACAAGCGCTTAAGTCCGCTTTGAGTAGAACGTTCTTTGATTTGAAGTCGCGGTGAGCGACTGCCGGTTTGCCTCCTCCTTCTTCGTGCAAGTGAGCGAGACCACGGGACACGCAAGCGGCTATACGCCACGCTTCCGCCCATGTTAGCGTGTGGCTCTTGAGGTAGTCGCATAGAGAACCCTGGTACAAACATTTGGTAAATAAAAAAGTGTTCTAAATTCTGGAAAAGTTTTTTTTTATTCTGGATAAGCTTGTGTTTGACTACAATCTCACCATGGTAAGTGATGATGTGACGGAAGGTGGTAAGCACACAAAGCCTAGATGGGAACTGGCTCTCAATTGCAACTGTCGGAACACACCGATAGGTGCTTGGCGACAGATTTTCAACTTGAGGGTGGTAGCCAGCCACTCGGGTTCTACAAAGTACCCTACCACCAGTACCACTGTGCTATCATATGGTTTCCTCACGATGTTTTCCTTCACTTATAGCTCAAGCTCATTGTAGGATTCGAACCCACCTAACCTTCGTCGCGTTATCCGACGTCACTTACCACTGAGCTATCATCGCCTTAAAGTAAGTTTAAGTATAAGAAAAAATTTACACCTTTTCATGATAAGCGGATATAAGCCAGTATTCAGCTTGTAGATTATCACCCTTCTTATCAACTCCAATATAGTGCAATATGTCGGGATGGTCCATCCTTGGCAATCTGTAGATCTCTTGTTCAGCCAGCCAGGATTGCTTATCTTGCAATGGAAACACTTTAACCGCAACATCATGTTGACCAAGCTTTGCACGCCACACTGCCCCAAACCGGCCTCTAGCTCTGACCTCACATAGTGACACCTGCCCCACTAAACCGCCTCCTTCATTTTCCATCCCAGCTCCAGCTGATGGTGGCCTAGATAATGAAGCCTCACCATTGGCAAGTTCAGCAAACAAGCTGCTTTTACGTTTGCGATATAGTAAATAACACCCAACTAGAATTGCAAATAAGAGGAATAGCGGAGTCAGAATGTATGCTATAACTGCATTAGTGTCCTCATCAGACGCTGGTACTTGCGTAGCTAGGACCATTCCCGGTGGAGCATCCGTTGTTGGTAAAATACCTGCTTCCCACCCTGGGAAAGTGAGGTTTTGATTGCACATGTCTCCTTCACAACAGCAATGGAGTAGTGGAAGCTTTGAGTTGTGAAGACGGCAGCTTGATGTTCTGTCATTGCATGACACAGTGTCTACGAAGCAGCCTTTGAGCTTTGGGAAGGAAGTGTTTTTTTCTTTTGAAAATTGCCAGAGAACAATACAGTGTACGCTTTTGCCTGGATCATCAGGTGGGCATTCATATTTCGTAGTACTCATTTCCATACATGTAGCATTTGTCACAGGGTTACAATCATCAGGGTGTGTACCGTTGTAAAAGTCACAGTAACGTGTCACAATACGTCCTTCTTTAGGCCGAGGTGGAAGGTTCTCATCAACTGGTGGGGCTGCCATAACTGATGCTTGGATACCTTCAAGAGATAATTATAATGATGGAATTATTCTATGGTAGTTAGTCTTTCAAATTCTGATCAATCAGTAAGCTTTATTCTCAGATCAAGTAAATATATTGCTCTAATTTGGCATAGGTTTTCACAAAAAAAAAAAACATGTATGATCAATAGCAAAATTAGAATTATTTTTGTATATACTCTTTATAATGCTCTATTTAATGATAAATCACAAGTTTTTATTTTTTCATTAATATTGACCAAACCATAGGTATGGAGAATGCTATATGACCTCCTTAAAGAACACTACTTTGTAGACATTGCTTATAAAAAATATTGAATTGTAATTCTTAAAACAAACAATATACATTAGAACCGAAGCCCACATTTTCATATTTATTCACTCAGTTTGTTATCTGTCTGTAACCTTATTATTATTAATAAAAAAATTGTCTTGAATGAAATTATTTGTAAACTTTTGATGTTGTAATTTAAATTTGATGAAATGAAAGAAGAGATTCGAAATGATGTAAAATCTAGAGATTTATTTTAAACATGAATATAGTATTTCTAATAATATCTTTGGACTGATAATATTGTCGAATTCGTCTCGTCAGAATTTATATCTAAATAACATTACTGATTAATAATATGACTTTGGCTTTTATAATTAATATAAGTAGTCTTTGATGAGGTTATAACAGATTTTGACTTTTATGATTTTTGATTACCAATCTAATATCAATAAGTTATTTTGTTTTCTGGATATGATTTTTGCAGATAAGCACTAAATTAACTCAAGTTCTGTAAAGTTTAGTTTGCCCACAGGTGCTTGCGATTAACATACTCTGCATAAAGTTATCCCATGGAATTAATTAATTTGAATGTCCTATTTACCCAATATCCTAACCACTGGGCCTGAACTTTAACCAACTGTATTTACTGTCATTATGTCAAAATTAAATGTGTAATTTTCTTGACTTGTCTCAGTAATTTATTTATAAGTGACTTACCTAGCAGTAGCAGCATTACATATAGAAACACCTTCGGATTCATCATCAGGACCATGGCGCAGGCGGGTTCAGCGCTCCCGACCCGACGCAATAAACCAATGTTATTTTTATACGCGGCCCCGACATGAAACGTCTATTCTATTTAAGAAATTCCAACATAAGTACATGTCAGACAAACAAGTCAAACAACGCACATCCGAATGGTCAATGAATACACTTTAACACAATAAACTACCGTAGTATCGTACCGTACGGGAGGGAAGTGAAGTGACGTCACGATAAACAATCCAATTGGTTCAATAATGTTAATTACACTGATTTCAATTAATTTTCTACAAATAAAGTGACAAGCGTAGCGTATCACTTTGACTACAACGAAAAGCGAAGCTTATTTTTTTTACATCTGTCTTTAAGGCAGTGTTGCCAAAAGTTAAGCTAACCTTCCCTCCACCAGAGTCATCTTCTAAAACTACCAGAAAACCAAAAATTATAGCAAAATTTTCCACATTTGAAATATGAAAGGGGGCTAGACGGAAAAAAAATCACCGACACTTTAGTTTAGTCGGTGATTTTTTGTGTCGGTGACAAAAGTCACCGACCGCTGTGCGGCGTGCGTAGGGTTGCCAACCATACTGTTATAAACAGTATTATACTGTTTTTCACTAAATTATACTTTTTACTGTTGAACAAAAAACAAGTATATCAAATACTGTTTTCAGCATCACTGGTATCCATAGCCTATTCAAAAAGTAAATGAATGGCGTGAATGCGGGCTGCTTTGCATTCACGCGTTTTAGAACGTAACTGTCAATGTCAAGATTGACACACACATGCAAGTTTTGACAACCACAGTATAAAAGTACTTATTTTAATTGAAAAAGCGAAATAGGTACTGGAATTTTAGGCGCGAACTTCCACTTTCCATTTTATTGAATAATATCGATGGCGTTTTGTAAAATAATGTTCAATCTAAGTGCACCAGTGAAGTGAAATGAAAACGTGTGTCGAGACTTTTCAGGTAGGACTTCTCCAAAAGTCTGCGAAGAGTTTTAGTGGAACGGCCACAAATTTCACCAAAACCTGATAATCTTGCTCGGCTGACGATGACTCACTTTACAGTGAATGTGATGTTACGTGTTTATACAAGGTGTTAGGAAGAACGTTTGCCAAACTGTAAGGGTGAGTAGCTAGGGTCATTGGCTATTGGGGTCAGGTACGGGGACCGTGCAGGCCATTCAATTGGTCCAGCTCTCCCATTCCAAGAGTTTGAAAAGCACACGTCTAGATGCTCCCGGACCTTATCTGACAATATTCGCCCGATTATATTGTTTTGATGTCTCTCAAATGGCCCCTTAATTTAGTATCGCTTATTTCACGATTTTTTTTATTATTTCCATGCTAATAGCATACCACCAAAATGAGCATGACCTATAGAAGTCTTGAGAGAATTGGAAGATCTGTAGCGTCGTTAGATTTTTTTTAAATTAACTTAAACTTCAAGTTAAAGTCTTTTTTATCTCTTTTCAAGATTGATAGCTCACAATAATTTTATTACTTATTATTTTAAACAAATATCGAAGTTCGTAGAACAGGCATACACTCTCGATAAAAATACAAGCAAGTCTAGACCAGAACACCCATAAAAAAAAAGTTATGGTAACTAAAACTTCAACTTCAACTTTCGGCAAAAAATAATAATAATTAAAAATGTCTAAAAAAGAAACAATAAGGCAAGAAAGGATTAGTTGGGTCAGAATACATAGCCAATGACCCTAGCTACTCACCCTTACCGTTTGGCACACGTCTTTCCTAACACCCTGTATATAAATTGAATTACAAGATGCCAGCAAAGAAAAAAAAGTAAAATACTGTTATCTTTTCCAAAATACTGTTTATTTTCTCTCTCTAACCTTAATATACTTTATTTCTAGTAAAAAAAGTTGGCAACCCTAGGCGTGCGCATGTTTCTCTGTCTATCTCTCTCTCTCTCTCTCTTATAGAAAGCAAGCCAGATATTTTCATTTCTATATATATATATAGATATATATATATATATATATATTCTCTCTCGACTTATATAACTTCGTTCCATCCGGGTGTCCCTTGACACCTCTCAAGTTTTTTTTTTTAAACGAAGAAAACATTAACTACGTCAGTAATTAATTTCCTTTATTTTTACTCGCATTATAAAATATTAACAATCAGTAAATCAACATATAAATTAGTAAATCAACCAGACAAACAAGATCAGATAGATCGACATTGGGCATGGAATATGGCATAAAATATTTTTAAACACGACCATTAGGTTGAGTGATCACATTTTCAGTAATTGAATCTGAATTCTACAAAACCACTAGAAAAATTCACTAGCCAATAAAATGGAGGTAGAAACCACCAGTTTTAGTAGAAAATCCACTAAATTGGCAACACTTTTTAGGGATGTATGTATAGATTATTGTTTGTAGTTCTAGTTCTGTCTGAGTACAGCCTAATCGACTCGACTATAAGAATTACAACTATCATAGTTGAGCTGAGCCCCCAATTATTTATGACATACATACCCGCCCGACACATAGTTTATAGTTCTACTATGCCATGGGACGTATCGGTCAGTCAAAATCAAAGCCAAATTTCATATAAATAATTAATTTCAGTAGCTGTAAATCTAAAGCCTATACCATGTCATGTGAAATAGTAATACTTTTTTTCTATTATATTAATATTTTTTTCTCACATTGTGGCATAAAGAGTAGTCAAGCTGTTACGTATTGGTGGGGGGCGTCATGATTGAACAGAAAATCAAAAGTCTGTTTTTTGAGAAGTACTCTAGGATAGATGTGCTATCAAAGGTAAACTTTTGTTTTTGTACAGCTAGCTTAGTTTTTTTTTAATATTCAAAATTTTCATAAAAAAAAATAATGACGAAAAAAAACTGAAAGTTTGAGCGCCCGTGGTGTAAAAAAATGTATTGTGATTTGTGTGACCAAGTAACAATAAAATTGCCCATTTCATTCAGAATTTTAATTAACACACGGTATTTTCAGCTATTAGTTCAAAGAATATGCCTATTAAAGGGATCAGGATCTAATATTTTGGGTAATCGGGTCCTGGTAAACTTTTTCCTTGAGGCATCACTAGTAGAAGAAGTCCAGTGGGTTTAAGTCAGGTGACCGTGGTGGCCACCGAATAGTTCCCAGGCGCCCGAACCACCATCTGGGATATGTACGGTCGAGGTACTGGCGGACATTTCGGGCGTAATGCGCAGGGCAGCTTCTAATAAAGAAAGATTTTGCAGAAAGTCTAAATATCTTTTGCCGTCCTGTGTGACGGGCAATTCAAAAGGACCGATAACTTGGCCCTTCAAGATCCCAGTCCAGAGGTTTATTTTGAAATTGTACTGGGACCTGTCCTCTCTCATCAAATGAGGTTTGGTGCGCTGCCAGCTGTGTAAATAATGCATATTTGTAGCCGTCTTTTCTTTTCCCGACGGCTCGTCAGACCACAAAAATGACAAAAACTCTTAAAGGCTAGTCCCTTGGATTGGAAGTAAGCACTGGACGCGTTGGTAATGAAAGGCCAAATACTCGAAAACCCGGGCACTTTTACTAAACGCTTTTTTTTATTTTCTGATCAGTCATGACGCCTCCCACCCATATATAACGGCTTGACTACTCTTTATGCCACATCCTGTAGATCTACGTTATATGTTCCTACCTAAGAAAATACTGTAACAAATAAACTGAAAAGAAAAAAAAGAGTACCAACAAAACTATCTTAGCCGAGTTAGGCTGAATAATCGACTCACAAACGATTGATTAGATCGTATAAAGTTTTACTATTTACTATTTTTTTGACAGACTGTCAAAATTAAAAACGAACTAACTTATTATAACTAGTTAGTTAGTAAATCAAAATGAAACGCATTACTAGGTATATTCCAAAGAAGAATTTAATACATCATGAGTAATGTTGTTAACGTATAATGTCTTTTTTCTATTTAACTGCAGTCAAAGGCGATATACCTGTGCATTTGTTGGAGCTTATAGTCGTCAAAAGACTAGAATACCTTAAAGCAATCCTAAATAGTGAAACGGTTGCTTACAATGAATATGTTGTTGAAGGTAGCATCTACGATAACGTAGGACACTTCATGTTATGTATTGTAACTATTTTGAGTGAAAATACAGGATTTACGAATTTTTGTATAAAGGCGGAAGTAGAATTGTTTACGCGGCGTTTGGCCACTCTTTCGGCCTATGATATTCGCAATTTCAGCAAGAAAATAATGAGAATACTGAAGAAATTGGAAAATATTCCATCTTTCTTGCAACCACTGCAAACTTTATGCCAGCACTTAACTCTGAAAGACTTGGCTCAGCATATCTGTTCAAGTGTCCATTCATTTGATTGTACTCTGCATAATATTAAAGTGCATTTTAAACATTGCCTCACTTTTTTAGCAAAAAGGCAAGTTGAATTAAATAATGGTTTAGCTATAATACCATGTAGCAAATGGAAGAGTTACTTATCTTTACTTTTTTGTACAAATTTAAAAATTAGAATTAAAACAACTGATTTGAGGCCACTACGGAGTGATCCACGTATAATGGAGCTCTTATTGAAGCTAAAAGAGGAACTACCTGTCACAAATACGGCCATAAATGTGTTGACTAATACTGATGTTGATAAAGCTTCAATATTTTTCCCTCTATGTATGAAAAACCTTCATAAAAGTTTACGTCAAAAGCATAGGCTATCTCACATGCAACGGTTTCACTACAGCTTATTTTTGAAAGATATTGGTATGCCTGTAGATGAAGCTATAGAATTCTGGAGAGGAGAATATAGTAGAAGTCCAAATGGCCATCACAGCTGTTGTCACAATTGGTTGAATGATGAAAAAAAATATCTATATGGTATAAGACATATGTACGGTTTGGAGGGCTGCAGAAAAAGCTATCCGTCAGTGAATTGTTGTCGTATCCAAGCTGGTGATACCTCATGTTCGGAGGGTGGCTGCCCTTTTAAGTCTTTTGATAATGATAAAATGGTCCAATTATTGAATAACCCATCAGAAGATCTTTTGTCGCAAATAAATGAACTGAAAATAAAGAAACAGTATACATCAGCCTGTATGATGTATCTTCAACATGAATATTCCAAATTGCCTGACTGTGATAACTTTAGCTTTAATTTTACACCTGTTAAATATTATGTAACTGCTGCTAAAGTAGTGTCTATGGATTTAATATAATTTATTTAAAAAGCTGTACACTTATAACCTGATTTTTCATTGCAATTCCATCCATAAAGCCTTCTAAACAAGAGTAAGGTGACACATTTCCATCAATCCTCCTGCTATTGCTAATATCTATAAGTGATCCTTGTGAACCCCAAAAGCTTTACTTGAGGTATATAATATTATTCTGGTATAATGATAAAATATAATGTGATCCACTAAATTTTTTGAAATGTTGAATTTTTAAGGCAATGATAGCTCAGTGGCAGTGGCGTCGGATACCGCGGCGAACGTCGTGGGTTTACCCTACAATGAGCTTGAGCTTTCGGTGAAGGAAAACATCGTGAGGAAACCACAGCACGGTGGTAGGGTACTTTGTAGTTCTCAACTGGCTGGCTACCACCCTCAAGTTGAAAATCTGTCGCCAAGCACCTATTGGTGTGTTTCGACAGCTGCACTTGAGAGCCAGTTCCCATCTAGGCTTACCACCTTCGACCACATCATCACTTACCACGGTGAGATTGTGGTCAAACACAAGCTTATCCAGAATTTTAAAAAAAGGTTTTGTGCCTGGTGCCAACCCTAACTCAAACCGCTAGGGTTGGACTTTCACTTCATCATGGGTAATTTTTGTTCCAAGTATTACCACTAGATGGCATTGCTTAAAATTTAATTAATAAGTCGACCATGTGTGTCCTGGAAAAAAACATAACGGCCCATTTTTTTTAGACCCATGACGTAGGTAATTCTTATGACGAAGTTTATCGCGGTTAGTGAAATATTAAACTTTAGGTATAAACGGGATAAATTGCTTATCAAAACCAAGGCTGATCAGCTATTGTTTTCTTGGCAATTCTTGGTGTAGGTATGATCTATAAAATTGATTGCTGAACAATATTTTTTTATAATCTATTGTCTAGCTGGGACGAAGCAATAGACAATATTCTTGCCTATCATATAAATACTTTGTATTAAAGCAGTAGGTATGTTTCACATGAAAAATAAATCTAGCATTGCTCGATACTTCTCACCAATGACTTTTAAAATTATCCACTCGTGAGACGTGACAAATAAATATACGATGCCACCATCGCTTAATTTTTTTTATTTTAGGGGCCTACAATAAAAAAAATCTGTTTTTAAAAATTAACTCTGGAATCGAACTCACGACCGATCTCAATCTCAAGCTGAAATTGGCTGGCTACGGAGTGATCCTTTGAATCCGTTACTAAAAGTAATCCTCCTATACAATGACATTAAAAGTAAAAACGGAGAACTTAAATATTTATTTGCGAGTTCCCCTAACACAAGAAAATTCTTTTCTTAATTGGGGATCCCTTCACCATGTAGGTAACCTAAAATCTAAAGTTTGTAGAAATAAATGATTATTATTATTATTTATTTCCAACACAAAGCCAAGGTTACACTTAGGTCTACCTATTTCTGCAGTCTGCAGTCTGCCGTCGCGATCACTTGCAATTTTACCTATTAATTATTCAGACCCACCTGTGAGAACCTGACAAGCCGTCTTGGATCAATATTTATGCATTATTCAATATACTTTTTAATAATAGATGCATGCGGTTTTATACATTAGGAGGATTACAAAAACGTTTTTATTAAATAACCTGACCGTAAATTTGAAGCCTAATAATACATGAGAGAGAAGCCATCGTTCTGTCCTTTTCTCGCTCATATTGCTGTGCTATTTCACCCACTCTTGCCTTCTCTGTCCCTCCCCCACCACCACCAGCAGTGACAATCGTAGATTGCTTTTAGATTTTGACTCATTGACGTCGTTGTTCCCGTCCTGACCACATCGAAGAAAACAAGGTACCAAGTGTTCTAAATATTTTCCATGTAAAATATAACAAGATATTATTTTATTTCTTTTAAGAATTCATATGTTTTCTTTCGATGGTTATTCGTTCATACGCTATATATAAAAGGAGATTCGTTTATATCTTACCCTCTCATTAGAGAGTTAGTGTTTTGTAATTTTAATCCAGTTTAATCTCATCAATCCTTTAGAACTTCATAATCTTTTAACATTTTGCTAATATAAAATATAAAGCGTAGGTACTTCGGTACCCGATTTCACGTGTATAATCTAACGGTGTTACCGTTCGTTTTTATTTTTATTTTTTGCTACCCACTTTTTGATTTATATTTTTTAGCTGTAATTCCTTGTATTGCAGCGTGAATTCATAATGAGTGATATTCAAAGTAACTTACCGGAAACTCAAAATAATGAAGATGTGCCGTCTCGCAAAAGAAAGCGTAATGTTCGTGATTCAAGTAGTCAGTCTAGTTCAACTTCAAGTAGCTCCAATAGTTCACGTCATCGTAAGCGTACTCGACGATCCCATAAAAATCGAATGCTCGAAAAATTATTTCAAGAGGTAGCCGATTTGAAGAAAAATTTTGTACCGCGTGTTAACGAATTTGATCGTCGGTCATATTATGAAGATGATATAGATGATAGTGTGAGTCGACAACTTTACTGCGATAATATTTCGGTTGAGTCCCCTAAAATTCAGGATCCAGAACCAGAACTATCCCTTTCCATCGGAACAAAGATTAAGGATCCTGAGATTTTAAAAACTCCTAATGAGTACCTAAATATTTTGAAGGATATTCAACGTCTAGACGATCCCGATTGGACGAACGTTAGGTACGCCGACGTTCAAAAATTATATAGACATACCCCCGGTTTTACCGAGTTAGATGCAAATGACGAAGTGAAGCGGTACGACGCTCCGCGATCGTTAGTAAATACCGAAAAAGCCTTTGCTTCATTAAGTTTCACTCTTATCAAACAAAAAGAACGACTACAGTCAGAGCTCCGCTCTTTTTTAAGTTGGACTAGAGAGACAAACACCTTGAACCCTGACACGATAAGTGAAAAGATTACAGAAATTTTTGTTAACGGCGAACACGCTAAAATTTCATGTGATGCTTTGCAAATGATTTGCGGCCACCGAGCAGAATGTATCCAGCAGAGGAGGGAGACTATTCTGGCTGCTGTCAAGGACCCTGTCCACAAGAGCATAATAAGAAAAATTCCACCTTCGTGTCAGAATCTGTTTGGAGCTGAGAAGTTAACTTCTGTTCTAGAGAAAGCCGGTGGAATAAATAAAGTATTTTGGTCCCGTGATAAAGATCGCGCCTCTGCACCGCAGACCGATCCAAGCACTTCCATGGCTCAGCGAAAGTTACCACTTCCGAGTCAAAGAAAGGTGACCTATAAACCTATGGGACAAGCAGCACCAAAAGCAAATAATACACCTTTTCATAACAATAGCAAGCATTTTCGAGGCCGCGGTGGAAAACTGCCGAATAACCGCAGAACAAATGATGAATACGGATATAGGGGAAAACACTCTCCCTCATCCTACCGGGATAAGAGAGGAAAGTCCCGACGATATTGACTCACCAATTCCATTTCGCGCCGGTTCGCTGAAACATTTTCACGACCGGTGGAAGGAAATGGGGGCACCAGACTATATTTTGAAAATAATTACCGGTTACCGCATTCCGTTCATCCAAAAACCGCCACTTAAGAAATTCAGCTCAATCAACACCTCTCTCTCCAGAGATGGATCAAATAATTCACAAAATGAAAACAGAGAAGGTGTTATCCGTAGTACCGCTGTCTCAAAGTTTTGTTTCCCCAATGTTTCTGGTGCCCAAAGGAGATGGAAATTTCAGACCCATATTCAACCTGAAAGCCTTAAACGGGTACGTCAACATCTCGACTTTCAAGCTCATCAATATGTACAAAATTCCAGATTTTCTCCAACCAAACGATTGGATGGTGAAAATAGATCTCGCGCAGGCCTATTTTCACCTGCCAATCGCAGAGGCTCACAGAAGGTTCCTACGCCTCATATATCGCCGCCAATTACTTCAAATGAACTGCCTGCCCTTCGGGCTCAGTTCAGCACCAAAGACATTTGCTTCAGTGAGCAATTGGCTTGCCCAAAATCTACGAGAGCGTGGGATACGCGTTGTAGTATATTTAGACGACTACCTTTTAGCCAACCAAAATTACAGCACGCTGGTGTGTCACGTCAGACTCACATTGGGCATTCTGAGACATCTCGGATGGATGATAAATATGGAAAAGTCTATCATACAGCCAAGCCGGTCAATGGAGTATCTGGGAATATCATTGGACCCCTGGAAAAATCAAAAAACTCTTCCAACAAAAAAGTGTCTAAAAATGAGAACCATAATCACTCAATTAATCAGCAAGAAAAAAGCAAACTTAAAGGAGTTACAAAGTATCATAGGAATGATGAATTTTTCCAGTTTTGTAATACCTCGTGGAAGGATAAATTTTCGTCATCTGCAAAGACTATGCATCGGCATGTTAAACCTAAAGCCCACGATATACCAACCACTACCAGAGACAGCACTGAGAGACTTGCAATGGTGGCTATACCATCTCGAGACCTCGTCTCTAATCCATACGCCGAATCCAACGCATTACATAGTGACAGACGCATCCGACACCGCCTGGGGTGCTTACATAAACAGCAAGTATGTCTCCGGAACCTGGTCAGAAGCAGAACAGTTGTTGCACTGCAACCGGAAAGAAATGTTGGCCATTCTAAAAGCCATACAAAATTGCGGGCAGAGCCTATTCAAGGCCACACTTCATATACAGTGCGACAACAAAACTGCAGTATCGTACCTGAGGAACGAAGGCGGGACCATGTCCCTAGCGCTTGTAGATTTAACCTACCAAATTCTACATCTTTTCGACACTTATCAGATACAATTTACCATTCACCACATCCCAGGTATTTACAATGTGGAGACAGACAGACTATCTCGCCTGCAGAAACTTCCGGAGTGGCACCTAATACCTCCAGTAACAAATATGATATTTGCCAAATGGGGAATTCCCAGAATAGACTTGTTCGCGTCTCAACGAGCACACGTAGTCCCCAACTATTGCTCTATAGATCATCAAGACCAGCAGGCAGTGTTCCACGACGCCTTCACTCAGATCTGGGACTACCCGTTAGCCTGGATATTTCCACCTCCATTTTTAATACCCAAAGTTCTGCTCCATCTGAACAAATGTCGAGGTGTGTATCTAATAGTGACACCCAAATGGGACCAAGTATTTTGGAGACCAGATGTGAAAAACCGGGCGATAGACCATCCGTGGACCATCAGAAACCTGCATCAAGTACTGGTGGACGTATCAACCAATCACCCCCCGCACAAAGTCGCCGACATGACACTGGAAGTGTGGAGATGTGGGGGTGGAATGAGAAACTAACTGATTGGTCAGATGAACAAAAGAATCTGCTATTGAAAAGTTGGCGACCGTCTACTATAAAAACATATAAACCAGCATGGGCTCGTTGGGTTAGTTGGGCTAATCATAATCACATACCTGTAAATGAACCCAGTGGCGCTGAGTTAGCTAGATTTCTCGTTGACCTTTATCAAAAAGAAAAACTGTCTTATAATACCATCCTAAGCCATAAAGCTGTGGTTTCAACTTTATGTAACCCAGATACTATGGAACGTTTGAGTGGGCATCCTTTAGTCAAGCGAATTTTGAAATCAATAGCGCTAGCTATTCCAAAAGCTTCAAAATCTCCAATTTGGGATATTGACCAAGTTATATCTTTCATATCACAACAGAATCCTAACACTGACAAACTTTATGAAATATCAAAATATACGGCTTGCCTTTTACTTCTATGTTCTGGCCGCCGTGTACACGACTTAACATTGTTGAGTATAAATTCTAACGAATGCGAGATAACTGATGATTATGCTATATTTTGGCCTAAGTTTGGCTCAAAAACAGATTCCGCTGAGTACCGCCAATCTGGCTGGAAATTAATGGTAAATAAAAATAATAAATGCTTAAATCCAGTTTATTGGATAAAAAAAAATTGATTTTGATTGGAAAAGAAAGAAGAGATAAAGCTGATTGTGATAATTTATTTGTTACCGTGTGTGGGAAACCTCGACCTGCATCTCGTTGTGTCATAGCTGGCTGGGTCAAAAATGTTTTGAAGGACGCTGGCATCAAGGCTTCAGCAGGAAGCTTCAGGTCTGCTGTAGCCTCTAAAAGTTGGTTGGAGAACTGTTCTCTAGATGAAATCCTTTCTAAAGGCAATTGGCGTTCAGAAAATACGTTTAAGCGTTTTTACCGCAAAGAAATTATGAAAACAAATGATCAAAATGGTTTACGAAGTCTTTTCAACGCAGTTTGATTTTCTAACTATAGACTGTTCATGCAAGAATTATTAGTTAAGAAGATACCTACAACATGCTATTATTTAATGTACTGCTCATATGCATAAAGGTTTAATTGTGATCAAAATATTTTACTAGATGAGAGTCATCTAGCTTTTTGTTAATGATCTTTCTATGTTTAAATACTGATTCTGATCTGATTGATTACAGAACAAACTGTTTATTATTTTATTTTTATTAAATATTGATTGATTAAAATATGTATTTTTACTAAGTCTCTATGAACATTACTCATACCTAGTTGTAATTTATTTCAAGTGTTTCAGTAATACTTCTCATGTTTTGATAGACCTAATATATTATTACAACTTTATAATTTACAAAGTAATAATACGCAGATACCTACTGCGTATCAGCTTAGCTTGACATTCCTTTACAAGTCATGTGATCTAAACTTTTTATCCCATAATCACATTGACGTTCTCCACCACCACCAGGCGATATCAAACAAGTCTCTCATGTATTATTAGGCTTCAAATTTACGGTCAGGTTATTTAATACAAACGTTTTACCTGAAATTAAAACGTGAATTAAATTACCTACCTAAATTTGAAGCCTAATAGCTTAAATTCTGCCTGGTTTTCAACAACAACATCAATGAGTCAAAATCTAAAAGCAATCTACGATTGTCACTGCTGGTGGTGGTGGGGGAGGGACAGAGAAGGCAAGAGTGGGTGAAATAGCACAGCAATATGAGCGAGAAAAGGACAGAACGATGGCTTCTCTCTCATGTATTATTAGGCTTCAAATTTAGGTAGGTAATTTAATTCACGTTTTAATTTCAGGTAAAACGTTTGTAATAAAAATGTCTGTTGTTATATAAGTATTTTTCGTTGATTAAATACCTAGGTAAATAAAAAATATAAGACATTTTTCACACATGGCCATCTGATGCCAAACTAAGTAAAACCAGATAATTGATATAGGTATCTACTACATATACCCTACACCTTTTTTTTTAAATACCTAAGTAGCTAGGTACTTAAATATGTAGATAATTAGATTACAACCAGACTCAAGACATGTCCATGCACACAAATGTACCTAATAGACTTGATAGGTAGTGTGTCTAATAAAGAATTAAAACTTAGATATAGCTAGTAAATAACGTCTAGGTACATACTATAGATACCTATAGGCAATGTCGGGTAAGCCCCGGTGGTCATGGAAAAGTCGACGTTTCCAGGAAAAATAATAGTAGGTTAAAATGGGATAGGAAATATGATAGCGAATGAAACTTTAAAAAACACCGTGGAGGGACAAACACAAAAATTGAGTGGCATTTCCAGAAATTACGTAGTTATCGCAGAATTTGCTTCCCGTGGTTAGGTAAGAGGATAGTCATGAAAATCGTGGTAAAACGGTTACTATATTTTATGGTAGTTACCTACATAGGTGACCTTCAGTGGATAATGAAGTAAGTTACATTGAAAAGTAATCGCTACCTAGGTACGCCATAAAATGCTCGTAAATTTCATAAAAAGGGGCAAAGGGAAAAACAATAATTTATTAACTACACGACAACATCAACCATTTTTTTTTTCATAATCTTTAAAGTTAATAAATTATCGAATACCGGTGTAAACCAACGTTCTATTAATAGACCCACTCGAAAACAATTTAAACGAACCTAAGCAATTAGGGCTAATTTCTATCACATTTACAACCGCAATGTTGAACTCATCGTCAAGGTAGAGAGTCGCGCCGTGTTCGTGAAGTCCTTGCACTACACCTACTAAAAAAAACTGTACCTACCTATCTATCACAAAAGCCCAAATATCTACTGATAACGTTCAGTTGGCTGATGTAGGCCCGCGAGACGGTGGTCGATTCACAACCATGGATCGCGACTTTCCCATAGAATTCGACGGAAAAAATTATGACATAAAACAATTCATGAGGGATCACCCGGGCGGTATAAACACTCTTCAAAACTTTAGAGGCAAATCTGTGGTGCAAGCTATGCACAAGTTCGGACATAGTAAAAGTGCATATCACATGTTGAATGATTTCAAAGTGGATGGTGAGTTGAAGGATGCGAATTTGACCGGTAAAGTGAGTGGCAATGGAAGGATTATAACCAGTGAGGAGTCGCAGCGGGATGCTGAGGAGATCGCGTTTCTGGAAGAACTTGAGGTTCGTGATTACTTTATTGGTAAATGTGATGTTTAATTGCTGCAATTCCCATAGTTACAATATAAACAATGTAGGTACCTATAATATGACAGAACTTCTCGGAGGGGCTGACTTCCGAAGTGATAACATTAGTTTTGACCTTCTAAAGTGGCCGTGAATACATGGCTTTGACCGTGACAGCTCTGCTCTGCAAAAGGATGGATGTTTAATTGAACTAAACGTAAAAAGCTAAAACTTATTAGAAGCTTTTTATAGGTCGGTTGTAAATTCAAATGATTGCCAAGTCAGATTAATATTTATAACTCCAGGTGTTATCTAATTACCTATTTATAAACCATAGAGAAAAGAATAAAATATTTTTATTTTTTCTTAAAACTGCATTAGGTATCCATATTACAATGTCCACCGCGGTTTCTACCGCGTTCCCGAGGGATTTTCTACATAGCGTGATATAATATCGCCTTCCTCGATAAATAGGTAGGAACCAGTACATCTTGAGCGCGTTCAAACCAACAAACTCTTCAGCTTAATAACCTATAGATATCTGAAATTACGAAATCGTCGTTAACATTAATTTCTGTAATTAAAAATATATAACATTCCTAAAATGATAGTAATATAAAATACCCTTAGCTTAACTAGTTTTCCCATTAGAGCCAATCGTTAGTTTCTGAGAGAGAAACAGATACATTTATTGATACTATAATTACAAAAAAGTTACAGCCGATAGACTACGGTATTTCGTGAGCATTGACCAGAAATTTAGGTACCTCTTTGATGAATGGCCGTGAAGATATTGAATCAACAAGTTCTGAACAAAATGAAGTACCTACCGACGAAGTAGGATCTTTTATAAAACAATTCTATTGACCAACCTACCTTGTGTGTTTCGATCCGGTGATGTAACTGAATTAATTAATTAATGAGTTTGAGGGTGTACAATTTTGACGTCCTATTTTGCATAGACTACAATTTTGGTTAATTAGAAACCATAAAACCGGTCAAGTGCGTGTCGGTCTGTAGAGTTCCATAGTTGCCCATCACAATATGCGGATTTATATGGTTCATAAACTTACCTTTTTTACACAGTTAACAACGTCATTTAAGTAAGTAATTTTTAATGGAAGTTATTAGACCATTACTCGTTTACGTGTAAAGCCTACTTAACTGTGATAGTTTTCCTTTTAACTTCGTTATATTATGTACTAGCAACTAGACTAGACTAGACCCGCGCGGCTTCACCCGCGTTGTGGAGAGAACAGTTGAATGTTTTCCTTTCTTAGCGGATACCTACCTACTTCCTATGAGGAATCTACCTGCCAAATCAAGAGTGTAACGCTTCTGAAATTTGTTTTTTTTTTCACTTTCTTAAACTTGATCGAAAATTCAAATTTTGAGGTAAAATAAATTAAACTCACTTTTTACACCTTCCCCCCCCCCTCTTTAGAGGTTGAATTTTGAAAAATCCTTAATTTTTAGTGGATGTCTACTCGCTGAGAAATCTACCTGCCAATTTCAAGTTTGTCGCATTTATACTTTCTGAGATTTCGTGATTGATCAGTACATCTTCGATGCACACTAAAAGCGGTCGTGGGTTCGACTCGTGTATCTTCGTACATCTTCGGTAACACGCGAAATACGTCACACAAACGCTACGGACGTTTATTTCCGGTTAGAGTACGGTCGGCCAAGAAAGTGATGTACCACCCTAAGGTTGAATGCCGCTTGCAGATTCATCTATAATATAAAAATGAATCGCAAAATGTGTTGGTAAGCGCATAACTCAACAACGCCTGGACCTATTTGGCCAATTATTTTTTTTAAATGTTTGTTGAAGTCCAAGGATGGTTTTTACGGCGAGAAAAATTCGAATAATTGCCGGGAAAACCCTAAAAACAGCCCTTTTCTTTTTCCCATACAAACACCCAGCTGTCAAACATTTGACGTCAAACATTTGACGTCAATCGAAACAAAACAAAGACGCGTTTTAGAGAAATAGGGCAGAACAAGGTCTGCCGGGACAGCTAGTAGGTGATAAAGATTAGTTTCGCTCTCGGAACATTAACTATCCGAGGTTTCGCTTGCAGATCAATCTGACAGACAACGTCATTATTATGCATCTCTTTTAGTGATATCTTTTTAGTTTGAACCTTGTTGTAATTTTCGATGACTAGGAAACTAAATCAAAACTGGCACACCACTTTCTTGGCCGACCGTACCTTCCCGCAACGCGCCATAAGGTACCTCGTTCCAAAAGAAGGAAAACCGCGAAAACTTTATAAAAATACTAGCACTTTTTCACAGTAGTTAGGATTTAATATCCTAGGAAATTGTATACTTAGGTAAAATTATCTAATGTAAACCGAGGGTCAAACCTTCTGATTTTTGTGAAGTTAATCATACACCATTATCTCGTTTCACACCTGTTTGTTATCTTCCTTCTATAACAGCTAGTTATCATTCCGATTGTCGAAACTGATATCTATCTAATGAACGTGACTTATTTAGTATTATAAATAAATAAATAAATATCCTCGGACATTTGTTCACACACGGCTATCTGATCCCAAACTAAGCAGAGCTTGTAATATGGAAACCAGATGACTGATATAATACGTAGACTACTTTTTTTTTTTGTAAATGCATACTTAAATAGATAATTACACCCAGACTCAGGACAAACAGACATGTTCATGCACACAAATGTCTGTCCTGGATGGGAATCGAACCCACGACCTGCGGCGTGATAGGCAGAGTGTTAACCAACCACGCCAACCGGCCCGTCAAAATTATGGCGTTACCTACCGTTTTTGAAAGGTTATGTCAACTCTTTTTACTTGTGAACTCTGACAGCGAACAGGGGGTCACCCGATGGTCAGTGACTACCGTCGCCTAATAGACCTTAGCAGGATCTGGATTGCCAACGTGTTGCCGTAGTTTTACTATAGATACATGGAAGGCAAGTGCAACCTGAGGATGGTAGTCAGTAACACTACACGGGTACAACAACGTAGGTACTCTACTAATGTTCTGTGGCATTCTCACTTCTTTGTAGGATTCGAACCCATCGCCTTTGTTGACAGCTATTTGAATATTTGAATTTACTCCAGAGTAATTGGTTGAAATGAACCTTGCGGAACAAAATAAAGGTTTATGAAACAGCGAATTATATAGCCACATCTTATTTAAAATTCTCGTGTCACAGTTTTTGTTACCGTACTCCTCCGAAACGGCTTGACCGATTTTGATGAAACTTTATATTTATATTCAATAGGTCTGAGATTAGGTTGTTATCTATTTTTTACTAGCTGTCCCACGCGGTTTCACCCGCGTTCTCGTAGGGTCCGCGTTCCCGTGAGATCTAGCGGTTTAAAAAATAGATAATAACCTACTCTCAGACCTACTGAATATACATATAAAATTTCATCAAAATCGGTCCAGCCGTTTCGGAGGAGTACGGTAACAAAAGAACGATGTGGATGAAATTTTGTTGTGTAGGTATTTCAATGGGTTCCTCGATGATTTGAAAACAAAATTGGACGCGGTAGGTGTCGCTGGGATCGGGTTCTAAGTTTTGTTTTTATTTTAGAGCAGGACGTCTGCCGGGTCCGCTAGTATTAAGTAAAATGAGGTCATACATAAGTAGGTTAGTAATTCGTGAATAACCTATTATTGTTAAGCAGTGTAAATGTGGTAGGTAATAAGTAGGTAATTGTTTTCGTAGAGTCGACATTTTAATGGTAAACTACCTATAGGTATGTATTTGATTGTTAAAGATTCGCTAGTATCGGGTTTTTTAACCGCTTTTTAACACTTTTACTGAGGTCATTTTTTATATTTGGTAGGTGACCCGCCCACCTATCTCCCCCTTAAGTTTGTCTACTCCTTACCGGACACCTGCTACTATACTTAACAACTTAAAAAAAAACATTTATTTCAAAAATCAACATTTATTGAATTGGCTCTCAAAAAAGAGCACCGCACTAAACAATGATAATTAATAATAGTCTATAAATTATCGCCAAAACGTTGGGTTTGGCAGAATAACACGATTGTCAAGGTCGGACCTAGTTTCAACTATTATTACTGACGAGTTTTTACCTACCTTTTAACACTAATTGGATTAAAAGTATAACAATCGTCAACTACATTGTACAGTTTTATAATCAAGTGGTAAGCTGAGGTACTGGTATGTTGCTGGTTAATAGGTGCCTAGGTATTAACCTACTAATCCTGATGGATGTATGTTTGTTACTCATTTACGCCAGAACGGCTCAACGGATCTGGATGAAATTTGGCATAGAGATAGATTATAGTCTGGAATAGCACATAGGCTACTTTTTATCCCGGGAAAAGATAAGATCCCTCGGGAACGCGGGTGAAACCGCGCGGAACAGCTAGTATTATAAATGTGAATGTTTGGATGGATGGATGTTTGTTATTCATTTACGCCAGAATGGCTGAATGGATCTGGATGAAATTTGGCATAGAGATAGATTATAGTCTGGAATAGCACATAGGCTACTTTTTATCCCGGAAAAAGATAAGATACATCGATAAATTTTTTTGGAAAAAAAAATATGACCCAGAATATTGATATAATCTCATCTGATTCGGAGTTCACACAGGAGATAGTAGACACATCACAGTCTTATGTCATTTTATTTCTCAATTTTGTTCCAGAGTCGGCTAGACTGGTCAAAACCCCTTCTATCCCAGTTAGAAGCCATCGCGCCCCACTACGACAGATGGGTGAACAGCGCAGTGTACAGAAAGTGCAGACTCTTCGACAGCCCCGTGCTGGAGAGTCTGACTTACACGCCCTGGTACCTGGTGCCGATGTTCTGGATACCCATCATACTGTACCTGGGGTATACACAGTTTATAGCACATGTCGTTTGTAGAGGTAAGGAAATAAATCTTGATATGTGGTGTCCAGTAAGTACCTACCTACTACTTAAGGGTGCGGGGCCCTCAAGTTAAAAATCTGTGGTCAAGCACCTATCGGTGTATTCCGACACGGCACTTGAGAGCCAGTTTCCTAGAAGGCTAACAAAATGGCTGTCAATGGTTGACGGGCCAGTTAGCGTGGTTAGTTAAAGACGTGGGTTCGATTTCCATCCAGGACAGACTTTAAAAAAGAGTAGCACATATTTAAAAAATGTTAATCAGTTGGAAAGCAGTCATAGCCCAAGCTCTGCTTAGTTTGATATCAGATATTTATAATAAACTAGCGGGCCCAGCCGAAGTCGTCCTGCCCAGAAATTAAAACAAAACCTAGAACCCGATTCCAGCACCACCTACCGGGTACAATTGTGTTTTC
The DNA here is from genome assembly GCA_951361185.1 of Ochropacha duplaris. Lineage (NCBI taxonomy): Eukaryota > Metazoa > Arthropoda > Insecta > Lepidoptera > Drepanidae > Ochropacha > Ochropacha duplaris. The sequence continues at coordinate 10,808,086 of OX592701.1, read as the reverse complement.
AAACCATCGAGGTACCCATTAAAATATACATACAAAATCTCATCCTCATCCGTTTAGGAGGAGTTAGGTCATCTATACACACGTATAGAAGAATAATATATATATTAAAATATATTAGGTGACAAACACACGTATAGAAGAATAATTTTTCAGATTGCACACAAGATGGTCTCTCAGATGGTCCAATGAGTGTTCTACAGTTCACATATCACATAGCATTCGGTATAATGTTGTGGACGATCATAGAGTACACGTTACACAGATGGGTGTTTCATCTCGATCCTGGCTCCTCCATCACGCTGATCAAGATACATTTTCTTATACATGGAATGCATCATAAGGTAAGGAACTTCATTTGAATGGGAAACGTTTTTTTTTAATATGTGACGAGAACGTACCTACGTTTCATGCTTTGTCCTGAGTATGAGTGTATTCTATATCAGTTAGCTGGTTTCCACATCTGATCAGATGACAGTGTGAAGACATAGACATAGCTTTATTTGACATCTCAAAACAGGTAAAAACAAAACAATATCACAATGGCAGAAATACAATAAAAAACAAAAAAAGAAAATAATATTAGGACAGCAAACAAAAGCATACAGAAAATAGTTATAATACAATAAATAACGAGCAAACAAAATAAAATTACTTAAAATCACAAATATAATTACAATTACACATAAGAGAAAAAGGTAAACACAAAACATAATAAATAAATCAATCATTGGTAATGTGATGCCAAAAAGTTTAAGTGTATTCCGAACCGGTGGTAGAGTCAATTGTAAACGTTCATAAGTGCCTTACCAGGGCCTTGATTTTGATTTGATTGAAATGAAATGTTTATTCATCCAAATCCAAATAACGGCGATTAAGGGCTTAATACTCAAAGATGCCGATGGGTCACCTGCCTACTTTTTAATCTTCAGATTAAAAAAAAATGGACGTGTCTCAAGTATTTTGTATTAAGTGATTACTGTTACATTTATTTGGAATCTTGAAATGTATCTTATATATAACGCTAAATAATGAAGAAAAAACATCTATGCCTATATAATTTTCGTGGAAATGTGTTTGTTTGTACCTATGTGATATATACCCTTACTAAATACCATATTAAAAGTATTGCGATATGATTAATACTATTTCTGTCGTAAAATGATAGTTATCTAAAAATGATTAGTGAAACGAAAATACTTTCTGACTTCATTTATTCGTTTGAAGCGATGTCACAATCAGAGTGTAAATGAGTCACTAAACATTGCGCTTACTGTGCATTACCGCATATTGTTATCAATTGAGTAGGTACAATTACCTACGTGTTGGCTAATGACCAACCTGCTCGTATCCCGCCTACAATTATTTTAAGGCGACCGCATCGAAGTTCGTGGTTTTGAATTCTACACGAGCTTGAATTTTCGGCGAAGGAAAACATCGTGAGGAAACCATAGCACGGTGGCAGAGTACTTTGTAGTACCCGACTGGCTGGCTACCACCCTCAAGTTGAAAATCTGTCGTCAAACACCAGTCGGTGTGTTCCGACAGCTGCACTTGAGAGCCTCTTCCCATCTAAGCTGTGTGCTTACCACCTTCGGCCATATCATCATTTACCATGGTGAGATTGCGGTCGAACACAAGCTTTGGTATCCAAAAAGTAAAAAAAACCGGCTAAGTGCGAGTCGGACTCGCGCACCGAGGGTTCCGTACAAACCTGTAGATATAAAGTAAAAGTTCACATTGAAATATTTTTATTATGTGATGTAACTAAAAAATTACGGTTTTCGCAATTTTTCCTTTATCTGTGCTCTATAAGACGTTGCTTCGTACCAAATTTCAAGATTCTGAGTTCACGGGAAGTACCCTGTAAGTTTTGATTGCCTTGCGAGTTTCGAAAATTTGCCGTATAAACGGCTGTATCATTTGATTGCGTTGGCTTAGAAGTTCGTTTTTTTCACAGCTCCAAGGGACAGTAAACGTGATATATTTATATATTTGATATAAAAATAAAAATTCAGCTTGATACCTCCACGCGTTCCTGAGAAAAAGGATCTTGACAGATGGACAGACGGACGGACAACAAAGTGATCCTATAAGGGTTTCATTTTTTCCTTTCGAGGTACGGAACCCTAAAAACTAACTAGAAGCTTTCTTAGAACTCTTTTCGTAAAAGATGGCTATGAAATATCTTGCGTGTATTTGGCAGAACGCCGTTGCCAGAGAAGATACAGCAACCATATATTATTTCCCTAACGAACCACTTTATAGGCTTCGTTCATTAACCGCAACTTTATATGATTTTAGTACTTACAGACAAATACAATCTATCATTCTCTTTGGGTTTGTTGCCATGTCCATACCAAGATAAACGGTTCTTTCTCAACATATCAGTCACTGGTGCCACTTTTAACCTCTTATGAACCTACTCTTTCATAATCTTAGCGTTTCTTTTCACCCCACACATCTTATGACCGTTCTCTTTAAATTTATTCAGTTTACATAAGAGGGCACTTGTATGGCACTTAGAAGTATAAGCCGACGGCAAATTGGTAGAGCCACAGTGCGGAAGTATATATTGCACTCGAAATAGATCGATTTTTGTTGTGATTTTTAGGGTTCCGTACCCAAAGTGTAAAAACGGGACCCTATTACTAAGAATTCACTGTCTGTCCGTCTCAAGAACCGCGATAGCTATACAGTTGAAATTTTCACAGATGGTATATTTCTGTTGCCGCTATAACAATAAATACTAAAAACAGAATAAAATAATATTTAGGGGGGCTCCCATCCATACAACAAACGTGTTTTTTTTTGCCATTTTTACGGAACCCTTCGTGCGCGAGTCCGACTCGCACTTGGCCGGTTTTTATAATAAAATTAGATTCTAAAGTATTTTTTTTTCATAAGAACCTTCTTAAAGAAAAAAGAATTCGCGAAATTGGTTAAGCTGTTCACGCGTGATGCCGTGACCAAGGGAAATAGGGATTCATACCTACTACAATCTTTGTATTTTAATGCATTACGTACGAAGGACGACATATCGATAATATAAAATTCTTAGACAAAGATTAGGTAAGGTTAGATAAAATAAAAAACAGACGTACCTATACCTACTGTGATTATGTGTCTGGAGATATCATCGTCCGAGGTTTTAAATTAGATTGACGCTACTCATTGACAAATCTAAACTACTATTATAAAAAGAAAACGATTTGATTATTTGCATGTTTGTAGTGGATAAACTCAAATAGTTCAGTTCTTTATCGGCAATAGGAAGTTGCAAGTCATTTACAAATTCTTAATAATAAAATCCAATCACATTGTAGGAATACACTCGGTTCGGAACGTTGCTTTTGCTTAAAAGATCCAATAGACTCAACTTCTATAAACGTATAGTTAGTGAATCCAATCTCCACGAAAACCGCAGTTCCTTATTCCTTAGTACGATTACTTAAAGTTCTTGAGAACCTATTATATAGTACTAGTATCAAAATCACTCCTCTTGATTAGTACTAGACTTGCTGGCTACCACCCTCAAGTTGAAAGTCTGTCGCCAAGCACCCTGATAGGTGCACTTGATAGCCAGTTTCCTTCTAGGCTTTGTGTGCTTACCAGCTACGGCGACATGATCACTTACCATGGTGAAATTGCGGTCAAACACAAGCTTATACAAAGTATCAAGATTAAGTATACCTCGTTAATTTCAGGTGCCATTCGACGGTCTGCGTCAAGTGTTCCCGCCAATACCCGCCTTTGTTTTGGCGGCAAGTATTTATTCCGTGGTACATGTTGTATTGTACCATCCACTTATTAAGTTGACTGGTGGACTAATAGGTAAGTGAGTCACTTACTTTTATCGTTACCTATAAAAATACTAGCTGTCCTCCGCGGTTTCACTCGCGTTCCCGTGGGATCTTATCTTTTACCGGGATAAAAAGTAGCCATGTGCTATTCCAGACTATAATCTATCTCTATGCCATATTTCATCCAGATCCGTTCTGCCGTTCTGGCGTAAATGAGTAACAAACATACACCCATCCATCCAAACTTTCACATTTATAATATTAGTAGGATTCAGTATGTTCAAAATACGAAAAGTAGTCGTTCGATTGCAATTTTTTTTTTTAAAGTTGCATTTTAATAGGAGTGTTGTGTATAGGTGTACTTTTGGTTGCGAATTTCCTACGGACGCGGATAGTTCAATGCGCTTAGTGAGTTTGAGTAAAAACAACATTTACCATGGCAACGGTTATAATTCGCAGACTGGTCGGAATTTGACCAGTTTTTTTGTTCTAAACGAACATCCTCTCACCCCAAATGCATATACCGTCTTCGTTCCGTCGCGGGTAAAACATGGAAAAATAACAGGAACAGGAATAGACTACAAATAGAACTAGGAAACGAATAACAATAGCAGATCTGAATTCTGATCGTGATAAAAACCTTGGTCTGCAGGTATTGATAAAAGATAACGATAAGAAAATAATATCGAAAGATTGAGTCTAAGTCCTCCATTTATGCAGTTTAGGCATAAAAATAAAGATACCTACCAACCAATACAGAAGTCAGTAAAAAAAAATCGCTGACTTTATTTTTCTTCTCAGTTGAAGACTTACCGAACCGGTGGTGATATGGTAACTTCTATAGTTTTTAGATAGAGAATAATAAAATAAATAAATATCTTGGAAATCTTTCACATTCGAAACCAGATAACTGTACCTCTACCATGGGTTTACTCTATTAAAGTAATCGATACTCGCTAGCGAATATCGTAACAAACTTTGTATGAAAAACTGTGATGCCACAACTGTCCGTTAGAGACGCTGCACAAATCAATGCACGAGTTTTTGATGTTACTAAATGCTACAAAGTATCGCGTTTGCGATTACGATATTTGTCTATAGGAATAGTCACAGTGCCTCTTGCGGTATACGAATGGAACTAATTTCTTCCATACAAAGATTTGTAACATCTAAAACTCGCACTAGGTACAGGACTAATTTATAAACCGATTCATGAAACTAGATAGGTACATGTTTACAAATTGATATTTGGCCTATTTTATTTGTTCCGAGGTGATAAACACGTAGGTATATCTTAGATAAGGATTTAAAGGGATATGATTTCAAAGCTATGCGCTCATGACGTCATCATCTGTCCATACCATTACCATACACATAATCTTAACTACCTTTTTTATGGTTCGTTTTTCCGGAATCAACATTTAGTACCTACCTGAGCGGCCGAGCTTCACTCAGCGCTTTTTCGTAGACGCCTAGGTTAGGTACCTACATAGATAAACTTAAAAAGCAAACTCTTACCTAAATAAAAAACGTTAAAGCCGTTTCCGAGATAGGTAGGTTCTACACGTAATACATTATGAATTGTTCGTTTAATTGAAGTTATAAGACAGAAAGGGTTAGCTCGGGTAATTCTTCTTATATCGGAAATTCAGAAATGATAGATAATCAAGCATTATGTGTATATTGTATAGGATAGTAAAAATAATGGTAGTTGGAATGACTTTTATATGTCAAGATCTTAATATCAGACGTTTAAACACATTTTTTTGTAGTGAGATCTAAGGTTACTAAATAAGTATAGAGAATATATATCTATGTGAAATTATGTCATATTCAATCTATATACTATTTATTGTCATCACAGAAATATTTATTAGGCTAGCACTTATCCGCGAAGACCTGTTGCTGGCTTCTTGATGTATAATTTATATTATTAGTCTGTAAGCGAATCAACTGTTGGTCTTCCTTAAAATAAATAAATCAGCCATGGTTTTTCATATCGTAGAAATTTCCTAATTTATAATTATCTTTAAACAGGTTACCTCACGTACGATATGATACATTACTACGTACATCACGGCTCACCTAAGGATGGCACATATCTGTATGCAATGAAAAGATATCATTCCAATCATCATTTTATCAACCATGACAAAGGTAAATATTTAATTTATTAGTAATTTCATTCGATTAGATACAAATAATGGTCTGTAATTGTGATTTGGTAAAAAAAATATAGCACGGGGATAGATGTTAAATAACATAGGTGTGAATATACATCCCTGAGGTACCCCATTTAATTTAATGCAATGCAGTCAGTACAGCATACGCCTAAAGCAAGATATCACAGCAGCTTGTCGTAAAATTGGTAATCAAAAATCATAAAAGGATGAATAATACAACATATTCGCTATTTTCAAGGTATTTTTAGATGTTTTATACACTTTAGTGTTAAATAACTTCCTTGAGTAGGATAGCGTCGAACTTAAAATATGGGTTACCAATCAACTATTTATTTTATATCCCGCAATGCAGGTGGACTGTTGTCTAGATGTACCTAGTTTAGTAAATAGGTGTTTTTTTTATTATTTTCAGCTTTCGGCATCAGCAATAAACTGTGGGACCACGTATTCAAGACATTTGTGCAAGTAAAGAAATTAAATTTCAGTTTGTATTGGTAAATGTGATTTTTTACTTCTGTGTTATTGTTGATTTCTGCATGTAGATACTACATATCTTTTGTTCAATCCGAACCGTACTTTTTAAGTTATGTATTACGTAGATTTTACGATAAATTTATTTCTCGATAATAATTCATTTTATTCATAAGAATTCAGTACAAATGTATGAAAATATTTGTAGAGTAAGGTACATAATTACCAAAGATTAAAATTGAACTCCGTATAAATTGTGGACAGGATTTCTTTTTGAAAACGTTACTTTTCTTTCGCAATGAATTCTGGTGAACTTTAATATGGGACTCTAGGATGATAGTTATATTCTGAGACCATTCATTCATAATGCAATAAATAAGGTCGAACACTCAAAAACAAAGAAAATGTCTTATCGAATGAAATTACAACTAACAACAAATGCAAAAGGAAGGGTCTATGTTAACAGAAATTAATTAAATATGGGAAATGATCCTGGGTTTAAATTAAAATCAAAGTTCAAACTAAATATTTAAATGTAATTTCTATTAAAAGTTTGTTTAAGTAGGACACAGTATTAATTTGATAGTCATAATTTTATTTTATCTCGATTGCGTACCGATATGTTTTCTAATTTTTCTGTTTTAAATCCATTGTATGACGAGAAAGGAAGAAAAAAAGAGAATAAAATATATTTAAAGCATTATTAAAAACAGTAAATATTAATAAAAAATATTTTTATTAATTTTAGGTACATAAAGGAAGATACTGTTTAATTTTGACAGACCACTTAACATAGTTGTAGTGTTTTATCCTTTAGAAATTACTTGCCTATTCGACTGTAAGTACAAATATGGTGATTGTTGAACAATTTTTTAGAATAAGATGTTTTTATTAAAGAACAGTAGATATATCTTTATTTTTATACTATTTCTGTTGTTTTATTTCTTTAAACCATTTATAATCGAATCAACTAATTTCTACTGAATTAAAATAATGTAATAATAATTGTGAAAACTATGCAAGATAATTTACGCAATATAAAGTTACAAATACAATGCAGGCAGTTCCTACGTGACTTGATTAGATAGGTACCTTAGTTTTAGATGTTTGAAAAAAATATTTATTTCACTGTCAGTTATTAATCAAACATTACGCGACATATTCTATTTTTTCTAAGTGGCCATTACTAATTAAAAAAATGATAACACCATTAAATATCTAAGTTAAAAGTGTGCGATTTATAAATAATAGAAGAAATGAAATGTTCTTAATTTGAAAAGTGTTAATTAATAGAACCAAAACATGAAGTTTAAAATACTTTTTCGTGTTAACAAAAAGGTTCTAAGATTTCTTGTGTTTCTATGTGTGTTAGCAAATGTAAGTGGGTGTTATTACTCCGGATGGGATTTTTTGACCAACGAGTTTTTACCAGCAGTGTGTGAGGTGTGCCCTCTTCTCACTAGCTCAACTGACTTAGTAAAGGATTTGTTCCAGATACATTCTGCGGGTAAAATTGTTATAAATCATATATTTCTCGACTAAGACATACTTGTCAATAAATTAATGAAAAATTACATACGTATTTCTAAAATAATAATAGAATATTAAATTTTTAATGAAACTCGTTTCATAAAATATTAAGGAAAACCGTTATTCTGTGGTTATGCGGTTATAAGTCGGTAGGTACATAATATGTATAGTTAGGTTTAATCAATTTGTTTCAAGACTCATTCAAATTGTACCTTCGTAGTTGTAATAATATAATAATAATAAATCTTTTATTTTCAAAAACTCAATAAAATAGTAATAAACGTGGTAGAGATCTCCTTTTAAGTATAGAAATACTTGTGCTAGGAGACCTCACTCTTCCATAACAGAATATACTTATGATTAAGGCGTAACAAGTTGAACATAATTAAATATCTAATAATATGTAAACAATTTAAACATTGATAAATTAGAGTAAAAGAGACGTTCAGCCAAAAAAAGCCAACCACGTTCGAGTCGAACTCGCGCGTGAGTCTGTCTTTGCTCTGTGGTTCCGTACCGTAATAATGAAAGCAACTCAATTTTGTAGTTCTATCATCATTGTCATATCAGCTGGAAGACGTCCACTGCTGGACAAAGGCCTCCCCCAAGGATCTCCACAATGTGGTTCTATAACTCAACTTTATTTGGCAGTTTCGTTAGATATAATTTAGTAGGGCATTTTTTAACTACCCATACAAACAAACATTCAGTCAGACTTAGTAACGGCACTTCAAAAACTGTAATAAAATGTGTCAACATCAACAGAAGAAGAAGGCCCACTATCACAAGATTTAATAACCGAATGTCTCCGATGCGGCCGCGAACTTTCCCGAGCGGCCCGAAGCCGCGGTAACCAACTTGTCCGGAACGGCATCAGTTTGGAAGCATGTACACCTGCCTTGCTTCACTTTTATACGTCGACAATACCATCTGACGCGAGGAAGGCATCTGAGGCGTCACATGAGATCCTGACGGCCACAAAGGTGTTGCAGATGAAGCTATGTTCTAGGTAAGCTCTAGATAGTTTTAGATTTCGCTATATTCGCAGTCATCATTTGACGGATCGGTTGGCGTGGTTGGTTAACACACTACCTATCACGCCGCAGGTCGTGGGTTCGATTCCCATCCAGGACATACAATTGTGTGCATGAACATGTCTGTTTGTCCTGAGTCTGGGTGTAATTATCTATTTAAGTATGTATTTACAAAAAAAAGTAGTATATGTAGTATATCAGTTATGTGGTTTCCATATTACAAGCTCTGCTTAGTTTGGGACCAGATAGCCGTGTGTGACAAATGTCCCAGGATATTGTCCCAGGATATATCATCACCATATCAGCCGGAAGACGCCCACAGCTGAACAAAGGCCTCCCCCCAAGGATCTCCACAATTAATATTATGCCGGTAGACGAATTCATGAGATTATTGTTAACTCTACTCTACTTTCACTATATCTACCCTTATACACCAAATTCTTGCGTTTGGCTACAAACCCATCCATAAAGAGGACAATGAAGCCGAAAATAGAATACGCTTACTCAGAAAAGGCCTATTCCTTCTGGCTTTAAAAGACCTTACTGGAGTTGCGAAACTACTCCGGAAGCAAGTTCTTCCATACTTTTCTGTCAGTCTTTTTAATGGGGATACAAAACATAGTATCCGTATGTTCGTAATTACAAAAATACAGTTATTCCTCAAAACAGTTCCAGCGTAACACCAAACACCTTCTTGTCGTTTCTGGAACACCAAGTGATCCGTCTCCATGACCCAGTCTACTGCAAGCCAGTCAGCATCACTTTCAGCAGCAGTAAATATAGGACTATAGACGGCACTTGCAACAACAAGGAACATCCTGAATGGGGACGACGAGGAGCTCCATTTACGAGAATAGCTGCTCCTCGGTACGCGGACGGTGCGTTGTATCTTCAAATATGGGTTCTTTCCCTTTATATTCAATCATAAAAAGCCAACTGAAATTTGAACTCGGGTTATACTTCTTTTTTAGGGTTCCTTACCCAAAGGGTAAAAACGGGACCCTATTACTAAGACTTCGCTGTCTGTCCATCTGTCTGTCACCAGCTGTATCTCAAGAACCGCGATAGCTAGATAGTTAAAATTTTCACAAATTATGTATTTCTGTTGCCGCTATAACAACAAATACTAAAAACAAAATAAAATAAATATTTAAGGGGGGCTCCCATACAACAAACGCGATTTTTTGCATTTTTGGCAACAGGTATTTTTTTTAAATTGCTATGTTCTACTACCGTATTTAGAGATCAATAATATACCTACCTAGTTTCTTAAATCAGACTAATTGATGACAGATTATTAATAATTGTAATTCCATTACGGTGACAGTTTCATTAAATACAGTTTAAAATGAGAAATAACACAAGAACCTAAGTCCACGGCAGATCATTAATATCATTAACCGTACTTCAAAACCATTTGTTTTCCAAAAAGTACTTTAAAGGTTTCTAAAGGTATTTAAGCTAACACTCCTATTCTACATGACCAGGGATATATGCAATGCCAGTAGCTCGCAGTGGCCGGTCGCTTCCAAACCCTAGGACGCTTTCAACGCGACTCTTCGCCGATGTACCGATGACCAGTCAGGTCCTCACTTATATGAACATGCAGTGGGGGCAGTTCGTCACGCACGATCTGCTGTTTCAGGTCATGGAGGTTACTGGTAAGTTAAAGCTTGTGTTTGACCGCAATCTCACCATGGTAATTGATGATGTGGCCGTAGGAAGCTTAGAAATAAACTGGCTCTCAAGTTCAGGTGTAGCACACCGAAAAGTGCTTGGCGACAGTCTTTCAATTTGAAGGTGAGGAAGGTAGCCTGCCAGTCGAGTACTAGATACAAAGTAGTTACTCTACCACAGGTTTCAGCTTTCAGGATGGATTCAAACCCACGACCTTCGTCGCAATATCCGACTCGTCACTTCTCATTCTCACTACCATTGAAATATCATCGATATACTAAAAAAAAAATCAAGTGATCTTAGCCATATTAAATATGAGAAAGTATTTATTTGAGTATTTTAGTGCGAATGAATCCAAGTTAGCTAAAGAGTTGTTAGCTTAACTTTATTGTCTTTTTAATTCCAGATGAAGGCGGCATCCAATGCTGTCTAGGCGATGGCTTGGACGTGTTACCTTCAGAATGGCAGAACGACAAATGTATACCTATATGTGTGCCTGAAGACGATCCGTTCTACAGGCAATATGGCATCAAATGTCTGAATTTCGTGAGGAGCATCACTACGCCTAGAGATGACTGTAGTTTTGGACATGCTGAACAGGTATTTTGCGGATTTAGTCATTCCAATTTTAGTGTTTAATAGACCAAAAGCAAATTCATGAAGCAATATGTGGTGACTTAACACGTTACTTAAATTTCTGTGATGGGACTACCGTATGCCATAAAAAGTGCTTAAATGTAATAGTTATGAGTAGGGATACATAATAGATAGAGGTTTGAAGATAAGGCGAGATGACATGAAAAAAGCTTCAGCTTTGTAAGGAGTACGCAAGGATGATGATGAAACCAGAAGTAGACCATGTCATATGGAGCCACAAGTAGACCGATCCCTGTCATTTCAATATCCATATCTCTAGCTTAGTTAACTAAAGCAAATGGGAATGCTACATACACTCAAAATTTCCAGATGAACACAGTTACAAGTTTCCTAGACGGTTCACCAATATACGGTTCAGATAAGAAATTGGCATCTAAATTGCGAAGCAGGTCTGGGGGGCGACTGCATGAGGAGAACAAGAAAGGATCCACGAGAGGCTTCCTACCTTCTGTAGATGACAAGTCAGCAGTTTGTGATTTGAGGAACCAATCTGAACCTTGCTATCTCGCTGGTAAGATGCTCCTGATTTTCTAGAAGTAGTAGTGTAGTTCTTAGAATCTACCTAAATCTAGAAAGATAAATGATCGATCGTAGGAATTAATGTCAACGTGGTTTTGTTTTGTTATTTACCACCATCAGCCATATCTTTCCATGGTAAGATTATAGTGAATCACAAGCTTATGCGCGCATGTTCAAAAAGCAGCAAACATTTTTGGAATGTGTAGTGTTCCGTACTTAGGTATAATTTTTCAGATATTTCCGAGTGATTGACTTCGCATGATAATCCGTCTGCGACGTAATTAGCTTATTTAAATTACGTTACGTTTTCTAAAACAGGCGACAGTAGAGTCAACCAGACCCCAACACTAGCAATGCTTCACACCCTACTGCTCCGCGAACACAACCGCGTCGCAGACATCCTGAGCACATTGAACCCTTTGTGGTCCGACGAAAAGTTATACCAGGAGGCCAGAAGAATAGTCATCGCTGAGATACAGCACATCACTTATCAGGAATGGTTGCCGTTAAATTTTGGTAAGCTATGTGAACACTGTAGATATGAGAATGGACACCACAAGTATTTTGGAATTAAGCTAGGAAATGTGTATTAAAGAACAACCGAGAGGCAAGAGATTTTTAAGGCGATGATAGCTCAATGGTAAGTGACTTCGGATACCGCGACGAAGGTCGTGGGTTCGAATCCTACACTGAGCGTGAAGGAATTTCGAATCCTACTTTTGGTGAAGGAAAACATCGTGAGGAAACCATAGCACGGTGGTAGGGTACTTTGTAGTACCCGACTGGCTGGCTACCACCCTCAAGTTGAAAATCTGTCGCCAAGCACCTATCGGTGTGTTCCGACAGCTGCACTTGAGAGCCAGTTCCCATCTAGGCTTTGTGTGTTTACCACCTTCGGCCCCATCATCACTTACCATGGTGAGATTGTGGTCAAACACAAGCTTATCCAGAATTAAAAAAAAGACTGGAGTTCGTCTGGAGTCTGGTTTAACATATTTAAATTTATCAGGTGAGAACTATCTCCGCTACTACCGCATATCGCCGTCAAGCCTCTACAGTCACGATTACAACGAGGCCGTCAACCCTGGTGTTATCAACGGCTTCGGTGCTGGAGCCTTCAGATTCTTGCACTCGATTGTACCTGATACCATCATGGCTTGTCCTGCTAGTTATCATGCTGCTTATTTGTATAAGTAAGAAGATCTGTTTCATTAATAACTCTTGTCTGATCATAAGCTTCAACTAAAACGACTGGGATTAAGGAAATAGTCCACTAAGGGACGGTCCAGTGCGGATTCCACAACAATCCTTTTGACCATAAAGATTCCATAAAGATCTTCTTTTGAAGGATTGCTAAATACATCGGCGAATTCCCTAATGCCAATGTTCATAGGAAGCGATAGCCCCATCTCATCAGGGTGATCTTCCTGCTCTTCAGATTTTCGACATTAAAAGCAACCCAGGCTATAATCGTTGTTTCTTTCATGGTCTCAATAAAATATCTCCTTTAATTTGCAACGGATTTGGTGTTTCACAGGGAGGTCTATAAGGGCCTTGACAATGTCTGTTAGACGTAAACGAACTATACAGAAGGAGAAACTTAAACAATAATCTGTACCCCTCTTTGACAAAACCAATAGTTTAAACAAATGTAAAACAAATTGTCAAACCTTCTCACAGGCTGTTTTCACCTATTTATAGAATGAGCGACTACTACTTTAACCCAAGCCTCTTAGAAGTATCATCGGAATCATTCGATGACATCGTCAGAGGGATCACTACACATAGGTCCGCGGAATCTGATCCTTACTGCACTAGTGAGATATCGAGTCTGCTGTTCAAATCACACAATAGATGGGGGTTAGACCTCATTGCCATGGACATACAGAGAGGCAGAGATCATGGGATCGCTTCTTATAATGATTATAGGTGAGTTTGTCATTCTTGAGAATGTCATTCAAGATGAAGACAGTAAAAAAATGCAAATACCATACTTTTTTACAGAGAAATTTGTGGACTCCAAAAAGCGAGAACGTTCCAAGATTTTGTTGGAGAAATACCGCAAGATGTAAGTAATCTATTTGGAAAACTACTTTGAACACAGAAATAGCAAATTCCATTTAGTTGAAGGCATCAGACCGTCCATGCATCAGACACATAGGCTTTCTTTAGATTAAATACTTAAATATCTACATCTACAGTCACTTCTTTAAAGTCTGCCAACCTCAACTAACTTACTGGTAGACAAGGCCTGTTTGTAAAGCATTTTTTTTAAATATTAGCAGACCTATTTAGCTTTTCTGGGTATTAATTAGATGTACATAGATTGACATTGATTAAGGCCATAAATTGAAAATATTTAAGAGGAAAAGTCATGTCTGTTTGATAAAATATTTTAAAACAGTTTAAAGATTTGTGCCCGTACAGGCAGGCCCGGACCGTGAGTTTAGGGGGCCCTGGGCTAATACTACTTAGGGGCCCACCTAATTACTCAAAATATAGAAAAAAATGAGACAGTAAAATATTTGATTTATTTTACGCCTTGGTTTGATTAATCGTAGGATTCGCAGGGCTGCAAACCATACGATCTGTTTAATTCAATAAAATAATGGATTCTTTCGCATTATCGTCTATTTTTGACTTAGCTGAATCTACGGGGCCCTGGGCTGAAGCCCAAAAAGCCATATGGTAGATCCGGCCCTGCGTACAGATTATATTTATTAAATACATTACCTTCTTTCCAGCGTATAAACGCCCTTGCTTATATGTACGAGAGCGTGGACGACATAGATCTATTTGTTGGTGGAGCTATGGAGCGAAACGTGCAAGGTTCAATATTGGGGCACACGTTCCAATGTATAGTGGCTGAACAGTTTTACCGTACGAGGATAGGAGATCGTTTCTTCTATGACAATGCGGAACTGTCACATTCGTTTACACCTGGTATCTATATTTTCGAAAATTCTCTAAAGATAAACATTAATATTCCATTCAAACTGCTAAACTTTGCTTGTAATATGTATTTTGATATCGACACATGTTAGGTACCAGTTACAGCAATGTAGTGTGTGAATAATACTTTTATTAGCATTGCGAAAAGTCGTTTTTTTTTAGTTAAAATTTCTTAGGGTTTGCCAAAAAAAATTTAACTAAAAAAATAACTACAGAAATTCACGGCTTTTCGCTAGATACTCTTCTTCTTATGTTGAAGAAGTTTTTTCCGTAAAATCAATGTCACTGCGCGAACCGGTCAAAAAGTCGCAACTTTTCGGTAGAAATTAAACATCGATAAAAAAATATTTGGTTTAAACAACTTTTAGGGTTGACCTATGTTATATCCTACTTTGGATTTTCATAATACAATTATGGTTTGTTTTACAGAACAGCTAAAAGAAATAAAGAAAGCATCAATGGCGAGACTTATTTGCGACAACACAGACGGTGTATTCTACGTACAGAGGAAAGCTTTCGAACTTGAGACGACGAACAATCCAAAATATAGGTGCGACGATTATAATGCAATACCTTACGTCGATCTGACAGCATGGAAGAAACCTACACTTGATCTATTTGATTAGGCATTTTAATGATTAATTGTATTATTTATTTCTGCTAAAAATATAACAAAAAAATTCTCTTGTGTGTTTAATTTTAACATTTAGGTAAAAAATATTTATGAAAAAATAAGCGGTTATGACAATTTTAGTGTCTTATAAATGTATTTAATTTAAATAGTCACTTACATAATAGTACATTATCATTTATTGCGTTCAAAAATATATATGTACTCCAAATATTATTTCTAATAGTAAACTATCATTGAAATATAGGTATACTATATGTATTATCATATCATATTATAAATTAATTTTCTTATAAATAAGCATAATTATCTTACCTTAAAAATGAAGTTATTTCTATACATGTTTCATATAGATTTATTGGCAGGAAAGCACCCACAACCTTTGGTTACACTATGTTGAAAGAGTCTTAAAGGTATTATTACTACCCATTGCAGAAACTCGATCTTTGTGGGATTGGTAAAGTATTCGACGACGACAATAAAATCGAGATATAAACTAGCTACACAACTAAATCAACAAATTCCTATTATCCTGCCGTTCCTTACCCAATAAAGAGGATATCTTACTATGAAACCCGCTCCATGTCACCGATGAGCTCATGATCTGCGATAGGCCCCCGGACCCAGGCCTAACTATCCGTTCGAAGAATGGCCTCTTGTATAGCCGCTGGGCCTCTGCCCTTTGGTCGTCCGTCACTTTTCTATCGTCCAAATGATTTAGAGAGGGGAACTGCGATATCACAAAGAGTCTGGAAAGATAAATAATATTTTATTACCGACTAGGTGTGTTCACCGCGGTTTCACCCGCGTTCCCGTGGGATCTTATCTTTTCCCGGGACAAAATATAGCCTAGTTCATCAGGGATAATGTAGCTTTCTAATGGTGAAAGAATTTTTCAAATCGGTCAAGTAGTTTTAGAGCCTATTCAATGCAAACAAACAATCAAATCTTTCCTTTTTATAATATTATTATAGAAGTATAGGTAAGTATTTGGCTTATGGGGGAATTCGATTCAGTAGTTATTTAGATTCTTTATTATAAAGACAATAGCTGTCCCCCGCAGTTTAGCCCGCGTTTCCGAAGGATCTTATCGTTTCCCGAGATAAAAATTATTGGTGTGTTCCGGCAATTGTTCAAACTTTCACATAATATTAGTAAGATTTCACGAGAACGCTAGCAGATGAGACATCATTGAAATTTCAACCTTATCTTCATGGTTTTAAGTATGTATCGTGGTTGAACACTAATAAATAGACACACTGAGTCATTTAGCAAGCATCAAACAATCAAATATCAATTGTTTTCCCTCAAGTAACGTTGACCTTATTAGAATGTATTGATAATGGCATATCACTATACGAGTATTATATCTGTTTCGAAATAGCCAGTAAAATTCCAATGTTTGTAATAAATCATGGAGTTATCTTTTGTATTCCATTTTTAAGGCGATGATAGCTCAGTGGTATTGACGTCGGATACCGCGGCGAAGATTGTGGATTTGAATCCTATGAGCTTGAGCTTTCGGTGAAGGAAAACATCGTGACGAAACCACAGCACGGTGTTAGCCCATGGACAGCCCAAAGAAATGTGAAAATAAACTTAAAGTTCATTGATTTCAAAATCTTCTCGTCTGTTTTGAAATATAAACTCTATATTGATAACCGTTAAGTTTATTATGATTCGTGACTAAAAATACAAGTAGTAACAATTGTCTCACCTATACTGAAGATATTCATAGAAAGTGCCTCCATTAAAGTAGCTTGGGGCCGCCGGGTTGCCCATCAGACAGAGGAACTGCAGATTAGGACAAGACTCCTTCAGTTTACCCACCCAAGGGTACAGAGACGAGATTTTACACCGGTTCAACCTTCAAATTTCACAGTTATATGATAAGTGTGCCCCTTAAATAGTTAAGTATTAAATAGTTATTTATACTGTACCTCTACCATGGGTTTTCTGTTATCGTAATCGATACTCGCTAGCGAATATCGTAAAGAACTTTGAATGAAAAACTGTGATGCCACAAGTGTCCGTTAGAGGCGCTGCACAAATCTTCATACTAAATGTTTACCGTAGACGCTAGCGAGTATCGCTTACGTTACTAGAGCAAACTCATGGTAGAGGTACTGGTCAAACTTACCAAAGGAGTTCCAACTTGGGTAATGGTGGTAGCATACAATTCTCTGTGATAGGATTATCATCTGCTATCAGTGAAGTCAAGTGCTTGAAATGTACCAATGCATCCAAGTTACTGGAAATTATAGAATCAGTTTTAGGGCGAGGACAGCTCAGTGGTATTGACTTGAGCTTTCGGTGAAGGAAAACATGGTACTTTGTAGTGCTCGCCTGGTACTCAAGTTTAAATCTGGTGCTAAGTATCAATCGGTGTAGTCCGGCAGTAGCACATTAGTGTCCGATACCTTATAGGCATTGTAAAAGGTGGCAACTCATTGGTAATTCCCCTATATTGCTAATGTCTATAAACAACAGTATTCACGGACTTATTTACGTAGGTTATTTCTTTTTTATACCAATAGTGACAAAGATGAAAACATGTTGTGCCGACCTAGCTGGGATGGGACAAGAAAAAGAAAAGAAAGAAAAAGGTCATTTTTTGTCGCTGATTGTGTATCTTTAGTAATTAGAAATCAACATAAACATTTGAATAATAGAAGCAAGGTGGTTGGTAAATTCTTAATACTCACGTTATCTTATTATGACTTATATCCAGATATCTGATATGGTCTGAAAACCTTTCCACTATGGTTCTGGGTATTTCATAAAGCCTTTCATAAGCTAGTGTTAGTTTACCAGACTCCTCACTATCAGCGATGACATCGGAAGACCTTGTAATAATAAAATAATTTAATTTTTCAAGTTTCTTGATCAGATCCACGAGGTTGTCGACATGTGGGACATTGACACGGCAGTCATTGTACCAATAGTCGTTTCCGCCCATGGCCTATTGGCAAAGCGCCTCGACAAACATCTTATGAGGCTCACGTTAGGTGGTTGGATCAGAAGGCTTCTGGAGACTACTTGATGAAAGAAAATCTGTTGCTAAGGACTTATGGTGTGTTCTCACAACACGAGTGCCAATTCCTTTCTAGATGCTTCTAGAAATTGTAAAAAGGCATCCTCTTGTTATTGCTAATGTTTATAGACTAATATATTTGGTAAATGACTATGTTTAGGTATCAGGAGACCTGCTTGCCTGCTTCTCAGAAATATTTGACATATGCTCAGTGGAAGATAACAGAAAAAAGATTGCTTTAGTGACTTTAACTTGATATTCACAATTTTGTAGTTTGAACTATACTTCCACTGAGACTCAAATAGCCAATTGATGACACATAGGCTACGGTAACCACATACCATCAGGTTGGCTGTAAGCTTGGTTGCCACCTAGTAGTATAAAAAAAAAACCTAATTAGATAGAGTCAAAACTTTTGTATTTAAATAAAAAAATATAATAATTTGGCTAAAATTGAGAAACTTACATGACCAAGTCAGGTGGTATGGGTGTTTCAGACATATCGGTCATGGAGTCCACAAGAGAATCCCTGGATACGTCCACTGATATTACTCCTTCGTCAGCCTGAGACGTGCTTGGGTAACTGCTACATAATAAGTTGGAAAAATTGTTAAGATATTATTAAATACGCATAATACTTACATTTATGTACAATAAATGTTTATTATTATATTATTATTATATTTATGTAAGACAATAATTTTTTTTTAAAATATCAATTCAATTCTATTCTATTCCTAAGGCTACTCTGTAACTAACCAGAGTCAGTCTTGAGGAAGCACTGTAACCTAATCAAGCCATGTTGTTTCTGAATAGAAAAGATCTTTTAAATAAATTTAAGAAAAAAATAATACATGAATTAATTATAAATTTTTGAAACTTTAGGATTTTTTTTCTCGAAAACTGTGCGTTATCTCGTTAAAAGCCTTGGTGAAAGTTCCTACAACAAAGAGTACTGCAAAAAGAAAATAAGGGCTCTGTACAAAAGCGCCCGCTGATTTGGGGCTTCACTTATTTTTTTTCGTGTAGTACTCTTCCTTGTAAGAACTTTCACCAAGGCTTTTAACGCTATCGCGTTAAAAGCCTTGGTGAAAGTTTTCGAGAAAAAAATCCTAAAGATTTAAAATCTATTCAGAATCAACATGGCTTGATTAAGTTAGAAGGGTACCACAGTGGAGCCAGTCTTGGTGTCAGGCACTAATTATGTTCTAATTTCGGTTCATAATTTCTAGCAGATAAAGTTAAATAAACTAGGGCTAATGATGTAAATACACTTTCAACTTTTAATTTAATTCCATCACACACAGTACCCACTTCGATTCAACAAGTGAAGTTCAAAAAGGGTTTTAAGCACAGGATACATTATTCTAGCGACATTCTAAGTTTCTTCGTAAAGTTACAATAACTAAATAAATAATATTAGAACATCATAAACATTTATATTCAAATAAAATTAGAATAGGTATAGCTCAATTCGTCACAATCTTATTCTCCGCTAGGAGTAAAAGTGTTCTGTGATCTTATTGTTGTGGCCTATTTTGACAGCTGTCAAAACAAACAAGCGACTATAATTTAGTAATATAGGTACTAGGTACCTACATAATTATGTGCCTATGGTTATGTGGGTAAACAAGGCGGTACGGTGGATGGTAGGGAAATTATCACACGATAGGATATATAGGTCCATACTTCCAGATAAAAAACAGGTTTTAACTAACTATGTATGTAGAAAATAGTAGCTATTGAGGAGGCAGAGATTATCACAAACTAACAATTAAAACGTAGTGATTAATTGCTAAGTGCTAACCATATTACAGAATAGATAATATTACTAATAATATGAATGAGATTTCAAATAGGAAGGTACTACGGGACTAAGCATACTTGAGATGACTTAAAATTAAATGTGTTCAACCACTTACTTGTCCATGGTAGAATCACAGTCGGTAGAATTATTAATATCCATTGTTGGTTGGTATTCTGTGTTAGTTAGTACATGCAGTAAGAATATAAAAACATTTATTCAGTAATATATTTTGACAAGAATATACTTTATTATAAGAAACTTTGCAATGATTTGATATCAACTAAAAGTATAATATTTGGTCATACAACAATATTATACGGTTATCTATTGGGACAGCCGAAGGAAGAGCAATACGCAGGAAGAGATAAGCTATTTAGGTATATATTTGTGTGTATGTAGAGGTGAGATTGATAACTTATCAATAAATTTTACGTCACTACATAATATACACGATTATGATATTTTTCAAGCGCTGTTTAATTTTCGTGTAATCGAACTATTGTAATTGAATAAGCAACGTAATACGAGTATTCCTAATCAAAACTTCAAAGTACCTACTTATTCTGAAATGACATTATGTAATTATGTATCCCACCAAAAACATTATCATGTAAAGAGTGCTGCCAAGACACCACATGGCTTGCACTGTCAAAAAGTAATCAGATCTCATGTTGATCCAAGCTTCTAACTCTACACGCCCTAACTCTACAAGCTCTAACTTCACAAACTCTTATTTGTGAAAATATATAACTTGGCCATTTCGCTACATTCACATGGGCTTAAGGTGAAAAATTTATTCACTGTTCATTACGTTTCTTCTTTCTACGATTTTGTAGTAACTAAATGGCCAAGTTACATATTTTCACTAATAAGAGTTTGTGAAGTTAGAGCTTGTAGAGTTAGGGCGTGTAGAGTTAGAAGCTTGGATCAACATGAGATCTGATTACTTTTTGACAGTGCAAGCCATGTGGTGTCTTGGCAGCACTCTTTACATGATAATGTTTTTGGTGGGATTTCACTTCTTTTTGTACATTGCTTGTGACAATATTTTCGTTTCAGTTCGAAACAACGCCATATACCTAGTTTTTGAAGTGAAAACTGAAGTCTCATACAAACTGCCATCCCCTAGTAGGTAGTGCCCTTGCGCTTCGCTTCCTTTGGCTTGTAGTTCATCACAGTGGTCTACAACATATCGCACGATAGCAGTCCTGACTTGCGACGTGACCTCAACGTCTATTTCTTCATACATTAAGTATGTCAAGGAATAGAAGAGGCAGGAACTATCTCCCGGCATATGAAACATACGATGACGGCGAGGTCCCAGCTCTACTTCAAGTGAAATTATTTCACAATCCATGCTAACTTTTAAATCAGTTGGAAAATCGACTATGTTCAAACAAACTAACGAAACTTAATAATATGAAACTTTTTGCCTATATAAATCTCTAAGAATGAAACCATAGCTCGTTTCAATTAGAGACAACGCCATCTAGTTTTTGAAGTGAAAACTTATTTGGACTGCCTCTGTATTTTTGTTGTTTATTAGTATTAGAAAGGGTTGTATTATTATTTTAATACATTATTTTTTGGATTCCGTACCTCAAAAGGTAAAAAAAGAAACACTAAGATCACTCTCTTGTCCGTCTGTCAGTGCGTCACCACCGATTTTCTCAGGAACGGGCGAACGGGTGGACCTGGCAAGTTGAAATTTATATCAAATACTGAGGTCTATAGTCCCTATTAGGTGTATAAAAATCCGGTCAAATGCGAGCCGGACTCGCGCACCGAGTGTTCCGAACAAACTTGTAAATAGTTCGTTCATCACGGTAATGGAGTCTTGAGGATTTATTTCAATTATTTTTCGATTAAGTTTTCAATTACCTTATTGGAAATAGGTCCCAATTAAGCTAGAGCTCAAAATTGTATGAGCTCCGATACAACTCAGAGGTCTATCTTAATTGGTGGTACTATGTATGTATGGGGACCCCCTTTAATTTTAAACTTTTTTTACTTTTTGGAATTTTCCCTTTATTTGTGCTGTAAGACCTTGCTTTTTGCCAAATTTCGTGATTCTAGGACAACGGGAAATACCATATAGGTTTTCGACCCAAAACCTATAGGGTACTTCCGGTTGACCTAGATTTATCAATTTTGGTTTAAAGCAAGGTCTTACAGCACAAGTAACGGGAAAATTCCGAAAAATAAAAAATGTTGAATATTAAGTAAAATTTTGGTACTTACAAATTTTCGCGAAAATCAAAATTTGCCCATATCTTTTTCTCGTGTTGACTCAAGACCTTGATGTTTATACACCTAATAGGGACTATTAGATTTTAGTATCTGGTATAAATTTCAACTTGCTAGGTCCACCCGTTCCTGGGATAAAACCGTCGAAAACCTATAGGGTAGTTCCCGTCGACCTAGAATCACAAAATTTAGCAAAAGGCAAGGTCTTACAGCACAAACTAAGGAAAAAAATTAAAAAATTAAAAAAGTTGAAAATTAAAGGGTGTCCCCATACATACATAGTTGACGCATTCCCTATTTAAGGGGTTCGGGGATAAAAGTTTCAAGTTTTAAAATTTTTGTTGTTGTTTGTGTACTAATATTAGCCTAAATACCAAATTTCAGCTTTCTAGAACTTCAGGAAGTACCATTTATGAATTTTGATGATCATCAGTCAGTGACGAAATCGGGGGTTTTTAGATATCAATAAAATCTAAAGTATAACAGCTACGCAAATGAAACTTTATATGTTTAATAAGTTTGCTATAGGCATCATATCCTGAGAATTTTGTTTATCTGGTATAATCCAAAGCGAAGTTATGAGGGTTCAAAAATACGACGAAGCGCTTCGAGAAAAGGTAGGTAGTGCCCCTGCGTTTTCGCTTCGCTGGCTTGTCTTGGCGGGGCACTGCCGTGCCCCCAGATATTTATTAATATGGTACAACAGATCTGATTCATACATACAAATATACAACCGTAGTCGGTGTGCAAATGTTATTTAAGTAACTAGGTATAATAAATTAATTAATTAAAATATTTCAATTAATTTAAGGGGGTTGCTCTTTCTTGTGCCGGTATTTTGTTTGTTGAACTTGATACATCAAGATTGATATAACTAATAATTTCAAAATACAACTGAATTGAGAACCTCTTCTTTTTTTTGAAGTCGGTAAATATCATGATAATGATGCGCCTGCATAAAATAGTTAGCTAGGTACTTAAATGTTAAAAAAAGCTGGCAGCGCTCGCTCAGCGCTGTTCAAAGAGAATATAAATACGCGCTGTTGATTGTCGTTGACACTGACAGTTGACTAACATCATACACCATAAACTACTTGGTTGACACGTAGTTACGTCGAGTTGTCAAATATTGTCAATACAAGTTTTATTATCATTTCAGTTTGCAATATTTTTGGATATTCAACTAAACACGAGTGATAATTATGGATGTAAGTATTCAAAATTATTTTATTATACATCATTCACTTACCAGTAAAGAGACTTTCACTTATAAATAACCTGTTTGTTTCAGGAAAGTAACATTCCTATAGATATAAATATTGGGAAACTCCAAGACTGGTTGGTCAGCCGTCGCCATGTGAATAAGGAATGGCAGAAGAGCATAATAGCCGTGAGAGAAAAGATAAACAGTGCTATTCAAGACATGCCTGCTCATGATGATATTGCTGCCTTGTTAAGTGGTAGTTATATCAACTATTTTCATTGTTTAAAAATCATAGAGATACTTAAAGAGACAGAGGCAGATACTAAGAACCTCTTTGGCAGGTATGGCTCACAGAGAATGAAGGACTGGCAAGATGTGGTGAGGAGTTATGAGAAAGACAATTTGTATTTAGCTGAAGCTGCCCAGATGTTAGTTAGGAATTTAAACTATGAAATACCAGGATTAAAGAAGCAGATTGCTAAGGAAGATCAGTTACAAGTGGTTTGTCTTTTTCTTATTACAAGTGGTTTGCTTGCCTTCGGATCGAAATTCAACCAATAGCTTTAAAAACAAAAGTTTATCAGTTAACAAACAGAGGATGATAATGATATGTGTGTGTTTGTCAAACGCATGGTAGCTTTCTGCGTTCCTTCGCCATATAAACTTTTACTATGCCAAATTTCATACTCCATCCACAGAATTTTTGTAAAAAGAAAAAAACTTTTCTCCACATATTAATATTATGATGATGATGATAGTAGAATATTATAACATTCATAATTTTCACACATGTGCACACAAATTATTGTCATTTGCATGCGACAAAATCTTATATCTTACATCCATGATACAGGTTCATTCCTACTATGGATGTAAGAAACATTGAGTATTTATTTATTTATTTATTTACAAACTCCTTAACTATCATAAATATGATTATGTAAAGATGGATACTTTGACCAATTGTTTAATTATAGTAAAGTTGTTGTTATGAACATCCTAAGGCAATAAATATTTCTTATTTCTAAATTACTTGGTTCTGCCTATAAATAACATTTTTTTATATACTACAAACAAACACTTTTTATATTATTATTATTATTTTACAGTATGTAAAGAAAAAGGTGTTTGATTGTTTTTTTTATACATTAAATAAATAATTATGATGTTATAGGTTAAACCCTTTGAATCGTGCAGAATTCCAGAAATCACTACTCATGTTATTAATTTTGTTTTTAGGAATATGAAAAAAAGCACACAGACTACCTAAAAAATGGAGCGTCAAGCAAGTCAGAATTCCTTACCCTGTGTAAACAGCTTGGCATCCAGGGAGATAAAATCAAGAGGGAACTAGTTAATAGATTACAGGAATTGCCTGAATTATATGACAAGGTAAGATATTCTCATAATTATTGGGATACCCTAGGTCTTAAACACATCCTTAAGTATGACATGTGTCATTGAAAATAACAAATATAAATGATATCGAGAATTTGTAAGACATTTATGTTGATTTTGAAGTAAAGGCCCCAAAAATGTTGCGCTGAAATTTGGGATGCAGAGTTATTATGTTTGTCCCCTAAGGGGATGAAATGGAGGTCCAAATTTTGTATGGAGAAATAAGGTTGTGGATGGAACCACAGGGCGGAAATCTAGTTTAAGCATAAAATTCTTAAACATTTGAATAAAAAACAAGACCATATAGTCAGATGGTCCAAAAATATTAAAAATGTAATGTTGCTGAGTTTCTTGCCGGCTTTTCTCAATTGAAGGCTGACTTCCGAACAGATGCTAACATCTGTAATTCGATCTTCATAAGTGCCCTCCTAGGGCCCAAACTGCATAAATGGTTTTGACTTTAACTTAATATGATAATTTTTTTACTCCAGATAGGCAAATCCCTGCAACCACTCCTACCAGCAATAGAATTGTATGCAGGATTCACAAAATACATCCTCGGTGACAAAGCACCAGAAGTATTACCGTTACTACGGTATGTTGTGGAGAATGGTAACACAACAGTCTATGAATGGAGTTATGGGGAAGCACCGTTGAGTGTGGAGCCAGATCCTGTGCATATTGAGTTTGATGATGAAGATCAGGGTGGGGATCAGGTGAGAAATAAAGCAATTTTCCAAAGTAAAAGTTTAAAGTACTTTGTATTTCCATCATTGTGTTCATAATGGATACATCAATATTGTTTATAGAAAAATAAGCATTCTATTGTAGATGTCAAAGTTCCATTTATTTATTTACATGGCGATGATAGCTCTGTTAGTGATGTGGGATACCGTGGCGAAGGTCGTGTGCTCGAATCCTACAATGAGATTGAGTTTTTGGTGAAGGAAAACATCGTGAGCCAAACATAGCACGATGGTAGGGTAGTTTGTAGTACTCGACTGGCTGGCTACAACACTCCAGTTGAACATCTGTTGGTGTGTTCCGGCAGTTGCTCTCAAGTTTATTGAAGGCATTGTAAAAAAGGACGACAACACATACCCCTGGTAGGCCATGGTATTCACTTACCATCAGGTGACCTGTCTGGTTGTCACTTGTGGTATAAAAAATAGCACTTTAATTAAAATGTCATTCCATCTGCATTTTATCAAAACTCGTTCTGCCATTAGTCGCGAGTGAGTTATGAACAAAATAAACTTTCAACATTTACACAACCCCAAAATAACCAAATTGTTACTTCACCTGTTTGCAGCAGCAGTTGCTGGTAATAAACTGTTGCATTTGATTTTATTATTCTCTTTAGAAGTCTCTTTCTTGTTTGTCTGTCATTCTTGTGTGGAATCTTTCAAATCAAATTTCGAGTACTTTCCAATTAACGATTCCGCTGAAATTTTCAGAGTAGCTGACAACTCGATGACAATGCATTTAAAATCTATAGAACGTGATTTTTAGATATGTTTTTCTTTCTTACAGATAGATTTTGGCGATGACAATGCTATTGATTTTGGTTCAATAGACGCACCGACTGCCGAAATAGACTTTGGTGAGGGTAATGCAGGCGGTGAAATCGACTGGGGGAATATTGATAGCATTCCTACTGAACAAATTGTGAGTTTTATGTGAAATTTGTGAAAAAGTTAAATAATAACTTAAAATTTACATTTTAGTGAAATATTGGGCTACGTTTCTATTTACAGCTCGTTCTTTCTGAGAAGGAAAACATTGAATCTGTCTTGCTGGCAAATACATGTTCGTCTATCACCTAGCACCAACCAGATTTCCTCCCAGTTTCCTTAGAGGCTTTGTTATCTTAACACCTTCGGTCACATCACTTACCACAGACACGTAAAACTTTATCTTGCTGATTGTTATTGTAACATTTTTTTGTTTGATTTGTTCCTTTATAGTAGCTGTTCTTATTCTGTAAGATTATTTCTTCCCTAACATGCTCCTCTATCGCTTTTTGACATACCTCTAACTTTCTTGTGTGAGCTTTCGTTTGGCAGCCGTATGTGAAAAGTATTCAAGTGATAAACCATCTATTTTCCAGGATATATCAGGAGATATAGCGTCAGTGTCTCTCGAAGAGTCTGGGATAGTGGTGGAAGAGCAAGGGGTTGAGGGAGGGGTGGCTAGAGGGAAAGATGCGCTTACATTATTAGACAATCCTACTACTAGGAACCAATTTATTGATCAACTTGTGGAGGTGAGTTTAAGCACATGAGTTGTATAACCTTTTGTTTTTCTATAACCCTTTATGGGGCACCTTGTATTGCTCATAGTCGTCGGTCTATTTGGAATCCAAATGAACTGTCATCATACAAAACATAAAATATATGGGCTTGTATCTTCATGCATTATGGGAACCGTAAAGTTGCTGAACAGCTTAATCCACAAATGACTATTCAAATTTAAAACTAGTACCGTTCACAATTCTAAATATAGTTGCGGTTTAAAATATAGGTCTGCATTGTTTGTTTTACCATATGACCAGTGATGATTAATAAAAATTATCCCTCACAAAATACTACCCCTGGAATAACTCATGTACTTTATCGAAAATATAATGTTTTCCACGAAAACTATTAACTCTTAGAAAAAATCCACGAAAACCTTGAAAAAATTTGCTATTTCTCATACTGAACAACCTTCGATAGCTGGAATCGTTTCTAAAGATGCGCGTGTACGAGACGACCTCGTCCAGCGAGATTCACGGGCACAGCTTGTCCCTGGTGCAGCCGGTGGCAGAGAGCGTGGAGGTGCTGACCGCGCTTCTAACCGCCGTGCAGGGCGCCGCTGCAGCGCTGCACGTGCAACACCTCACGCACCTGCACAACGTTAAACACTCGCCCAGGTACCAGTTGCTTATTATATTTGAATGTCTCATATTTGTTCTTCAAATCACTTATGAAGCCAGGTACACTAGTTTTAAAATCTTGCCATCGGCTATTATACAGTGTGGAATTTTATAATGATACCTGAAGGGAAAGTAGAGTACTACTACTATAGATAGAAAATTTTACTTAAAGAAAACATTACTTTATGTTTAAAAAGAAAGAAAACTGCATTCAAAGATTTTTGAAAATTCGCTTGCCACACCCGGGAACCGACAAAAATCTGTAAAAATTACACCCTGTACTTTTGTTGCATCGATCGTTAGGGTCAATTATAAGGATGAAATCTCTCTAACAAACTTGATAAATTAAATGAAAAGAAAACCAGGAATAAAGTTGTACCTAAAATGCTTCCTTGAGGAACACCATATTTTATTTCAAGGGGCGTAACTTAGACTGTAAATTTTTACTTGCTGTATTCGATTTTAAAGACAATAATCCTTAAAAAGGGTATTGTATATCCCTGACGCTTAGTGTCTCGAGCTTGAACAATAGTCGAGGGATTGAAACCGTGTCAAAAGCTTCAGCAAAATCAAGAATGTATAACATAATTTAATAATTTCTTACGATTGTCCAGATTAATGTTATTTACTATGAAATCTTATCAAACAGATACGTAGACGTTCTTACGGCGCAATTGAAGCAGAAACTAGCAGTTTGTGATAAACTGTCTAAACTGGCAGCGCGGGCGGCGGAACAACGCAATGTAGCGATCACAAGAGCAGCAGAGCTGAGGCCTCTGCTTACAAGAATCATTGAGAGGACTAAGGAATTACAGGCACATGTAAGTTTAGATAGCGGTACAAGGTGTGTCTGTCTGCATTGTAACTCTGCTGTTATTTGAAGTTGGGTTTTGTTGGAATGGTTTATTTTTTAAAAAGTGAATGATGTAAGTTGCTTTTTTAAAAAGAGTAATTGCTGGCTCTTCTCAGCAAAAGCAACCTTCTGAACTGAGCATTAGAGTAGGTATATTTTTCTTTTCATTATGTGACAATTAAAAAGGTATAAGTACCTAATGAATTCGTTTAATAAAGATAATTTTGAATTTGAAAATTTTATGAGACATTTTCAAGATATTAAAGGTTATTATTATTATTAGATTGAATTGAGAATTTGAGAAATAATAAGTCCTAAACGTAATTCAATAACCTCTAACTAAATTTCAATTTAGTTTGAACCCATTTTTGTTTATTTATTTAAATGTTCGTTATTTCATGGGAACACAGGGAGAGTCCTCTCTATTTGAAATTCATGTTGTAGGTTACGGTACCTAATAAAATGCCCGAACAAAAGTCTCTTTCCGACTAGATAACTGAAATAAAAAAAATTAAAAAAAAATTTTTTGTTGTGATGCTTGCCTGATACAGTAACGATTTTTTTTTTCAAATTAATTAATATTTTGCTTTATGTAACAACATGTGTTATTTTCAGATCGAGAATGACATTTCTAAAAAGTACAAAGGAAGGCGCGTCAACATAATCGGTGGAGTGAAGTTCTTATAAAATATAATAGCAGCTGTTATATGTACATAAATATGTATTTTCATACGTTCTTCAGAATTAAATGTTTATGTTTATAAAATAATTGTTTATTTTGTAGTTTATTTAGTCATTTACCTAATTAACAAATAAGATTTTGAGATAGACTCCGCAATAAAAATGGTAACTTTGACTACTTACGTCCTATTTATTGGTTTTTTTTTGATGATAAAAATTATTAAATATTTTTTACACTACACACCCCACATACTAGAAAAAGAAAAAAAATAGGTAATTTGAAGTTCTAATCCGAAATAAAATTTGGGTTTTCAAAGTTTAGCCGGAAGTTAACACCTACGCATAGGTAAGTTAAAAGTTACTTTTAGCCGTAACATACCTATGTTTCTTCTGTTGGTGTGTATGAAAGTGAACTCGAACACTTGGGAGGCAACGGGTTAATGTTGGTACCCACAATAGATTCCCAAGGCGGTTATCCTTTTTAGCTTGAAAACAGAACTAGAAGACACTGATTAATGTTATTTTCAACACACCTGCTCATAAAGTGGCTCTAATTTCACCGCAATTAGGCACGTGATGACACCTATAATCAAACTGTGACTTTTTCAGTACTATTATTCACAAAGTGAGTTATAATAAGGGAGCAAAATAATAATTTTACGGCGAAGGCGCTTTTTTGAATCCAGAGCAAAGTGAGGGATTCTAGAGTAGAATCCTGAACGAGGGATTCAAACGTCGCCCGTGCCAAAAATATATGACTGGGTGTACTTGCAAAAAAAAAAAAAACTAAATTACATTATTTTTTGTATTATTTTCTTCACAAGTGTGTTGAAAAACGTCGTATGATACTCGTGTGTATTGATGATTACCGTCAATTGCTCCTCAGCGGTAATGACCAACTTTACACACTTATACCATAATCTACTATTATAACACACACACGTATTCTATTTTCACATGAAATATTTAATTCGTCTTTAGGTCCCATTTTATGTTCTCTAAAATCACGTAGGACACTTACTTACTTTTTACCATTAGAATTTTTAAACTGACAGTTCAATGCTGAAGAGTTCGTATAAATAATAAGAAACTTCTTCAACAAATGGGTGGGCCTCAAAAAAAACCTCCCAAACGGCTGGACGGATTTTGATGATATTTTGTCGTGTGTGTTTAAGTGGATTCGAGAATGGTTTAGATTCATTGGACCCGGTAGGTGGCGCTGCAATCGAGCTATAGGATTTTTTTTATTTTTCGATGAAATTTTGTGTGTTAGTTCAAGTCGATTCGAGAATGGTTTAGATTCACAATTGGACGTGCTAGGTGGCGCTGCAATCGGGTCAAAGAATTTTTAAAAATTTTATGGCAGGACAATGTCTGTCCGGACATCTAAGTAGTAGGTACATTAAATAAATATTCTTTGCTCAATGTGTAGGTAAATTAATTTATTAATTAATCATCAAATTCTTCCTATTCCTATCCATGATATGGATAATAATAGTACGGGTAATACTTCTTGTAATACTTCTCGTAATCCTTGTAATATTTCTTGTAATACTTCTTGTATTTCTTCTTGTAATCGTTGTAATACTTCTTGTATTTCTTCTTGTAATCGTTGTAATACTTCTCGTAATCCTTGTAATACTTCTTGTAACCCTTGTAGTCCGGGTAGTAATACGGGTAGTAGTAATACGGATAGTAGTAGTACTTCTTGCTGCGTTCAATATTCGAGTGACAGTCGTCGGTTTTATTACGCGGGCTAATAATCTTCAGTACAGCAAAATACTCGAAGGTATCGCCTTTTTCCGCATTACCACTTGGAAAAATGGCTATTATAATAATGATGCAAAATGAGGTAAGAAATGTACGCCATAGTGATGCCATCTGGAAATATAATTTAAAGGATGCGAGTAAAATCGAAGGATAAGGCATAGTCAAAATTTAATTACCGCAACTAGGTACCTACTCTCTAATCTATGGTAATATTTCACACACGGCTATCTGTTATCAAGTAAACCATATTTTTATGTCATTACTGATGCATGCAGGTGGGTCACCCGATGGTAAGTGACTACCGTCGCCTGTAAGCACTAGCAATACCAGAAGGATTGGTAATGTTTATTGCCCTTTTTAGGGTTCCGTACCCAAAGAGTAAAAACGGGACCCTATTACTAAGACTTCGCTGTCTGTCCGTCTGTCTGTCACCGGGCTGTATTTCAAGAACCGCGATAGCTAGACAGTTGAAATTTTCACAAATTATGTATTTCTGTTGCCGCTATAACAACAAATACTAAAAACAAAATAAAATAAATATTTAAGGGGGGCTCCCATACAACAAACGTGATTTTACTGCCATTTTTACGGAATCCTTCGTGTGCGAGTCCGACTCGCACTTGGCCGATTTTTTACAATACCTTGAAGGTAACTGGCTCTCAAGTGCAACTTGGAACACACCGATAGGTGCTTGACTACAGATTTTCAGCTTGAGGGTGGTAGCCGAGTGCTATAACGTACGTACCCTACAAACGAGCAAAACTAAGTAAACTATGAAAACAGAAGAATGGATTTAGTTAAGTGTAGTGTACAAACAAAATTGATCTTTATAAAGGCCCGCATTGATTCACGTAATGGAAATATAAGATGCAGTTTTTCAGCCTTAATTCGAAGATTTAATAAAATAAATTTGTTTTTAGAATTAATACAAAAGTCTAAGGGCGCAGTGAAGAAACCACTTTAATCGGTAGGTATTTTTATTTCCAAATAGGTACCTTCCTACCGTACATACCTTTGCGAGTGTTTTGTATTACCGGAGCTATTATGTATGTTAATATAACTTACTTATTTTTCTTTCAGTAGTTTTAACATTAACAGTACCTTAAAACTGTTTATTGTAATCTACACTGAAAATATTGGGTTAAACCTTCATGGTAGCAAAACTATATGTTAATACATAAATAATCTCTTAAAAATGAGATTACAAATTGCAAGTAGGTATTAGATAAACTTACGAGATATCTAATGAATATGAAATCAATTATGTTCGGTGTTATCTTATAATTAGAAAAATAATCAATACCTTCGTTACCAAAATAATCATTCAGGTTGAATGAAATAACGATAGGGACGGGATCACTTTGTAACATACAGATGAAGTGTTACTGGGTTATACACCAGTCTATTTATTAAAGAAAAGAATAAAAAATCATAGGCCTTGTTATCGTAGGTTACGTTAACCGGTGGGTTAAATTACAGACAAAAGTTGCTTAATAATAGATAAGTACCTATACTTCTCTCAATGTGTGTTTATTTACTATATATTCTAGTGCCCGGCAGACGTCCTGCCCAGAAATTAAAACTAAACTTTGAACCCGATTCCAGCGCCACCTACCGGGTCCAATTGTGAATCTAAAACCATCAGTCAATCCAATCTCGAGATAGTACTGGGGATCTTCAAGGCCAGAGTGAATAGGCACCTTCTGGGCAAGCGTGCTCCATTTTAGGCCTCGTCTTCGTCCTTCATGGACGGGTCAGTGGCCAAACGCAAGCCCATAAAATGTAAAAAAAAAGTATTACCCATCAAAAAAGTCGTTCTATACAAAATGACATGATATGACAAATAATTTTCTGAATAATATATTTTTTCATGAATTTTGCGGAGGGCGGAGCTTGGGCGGAGACAACAACCGCACGAAAAGAATGACAGTAGCTGTCATTCCGGCGATTCCGTAAAAAATAATCAAATTAGAATTTTATAATTTTTCAACCATTTTTATGGGTTTTCCCTATTTTTTTCATTAAAAACCTTAATTGAGCGAAAAAAACAAAAAAGGAAATATTCGAATCGGTCAAGCAGTTTAGCGAGACTAATGAACAGCAATTCATTTTAATACAATATTAGGCAAAGCAAAAACCAAATACAATAATGCCGAATCCCGAATAACCTATTTCTCATGCATACACGTTTCCTCCTGACATTTCCCTTCAACGAAAAGCCAGTCAATACTGCATCTATCTGCATGTGTTAAGTTATCGGTGGTAGAGTCTATTGTAACGTTCATAACCTACTGAATAAATGAGTATTTTTTTATTTTTTATTTGTTCGATTCTCGTGTTCGAAGGTGAACCTACAGATTCTTACGTAGTCAGCATCAAGGGTGTTTAATAATCACTCAATATATGGTAAACAATTTATTAATTAACTTTAATCATTTCTCTTTTCATGGATATACCTATCCATAATATGGATAATAGTATGGATAATAATAGTTGTATGGATAATAATAGCTGTATGGATAATAATAGCCGTATGGATAATAGTACGGGTAGGTATTGTTAAAATAGGCACTATAATTAGACGGATATGTAATTGTTAAGTTAATACCATGAGGCAGTTCATATTCGTAAGTATATTTCTTTGCATTAACGGTTAAAATAATAATGCAAATTGATGTAAGAAATATTCGCCGTAGTGAAGTCATCTGAAAAATTATAATTTTACTTTTAAGTACAGTCAGCGTGAAAAGCATATTCACTTCAGCAATTCTATTCTGTGAGAAAGTTTGTGTATCTGGAAAGCTGAATCTCAGGTGAGATATTAATTTCGCATTCAGAAAACTTCGAATGACACTTCACATCGCAAGTGCGTACCAAATGTTTATAGGATGCAAAATGGCGGAACTATGAGGAATGGGGAATCGCAAAAAATATCATATTTCAGCTATTTTGAAAAATTTCACAAAACTTTCGCGTGTTCTATAGCTCACAGAGACACAACTAGTGTTCAACTACTCATTTAAAAGTAAATCAATATACCTATGTATAATAATAAGCAAAACTGAGGAAGATACTTTAAGATACGATTGTACCTACGTTATGTAATTGATATGTTCCCTTTATGATTTAATCTAAGGTTCTATCCTAACCAAAAAGTTTAGTAAACTTTAGTTGATGTTATGACTCACATTGTTTTTATTTATTTCGTACTTATTCATTTAAAATTTATTGAAAAATTGTTTACACGATTGTACACGTAAATATTGAATCAGTTAGAATTTCAGTTTAAAATTTCACGGTGATGCCTGTTCACATGTCCATAGTCAATTTTGATCTTAAGACAATTAATTGCAATCTAGGTAATGTTACGAGGTATGTATAGGACTTATAATGAATTTGGAATCGATTATAACTGGTTTTATAACTGATTATGCTTGGCTTGTTTATACGTTAATACCTAGGTACTGCACCAAATACGGAAGATGCATTACTTCATCGCTTAGCTCTTTTTATTGTTAGGGTTTCCAATTCAATGAAGGAACCTTTATTTATATGCTGCAGGAATACTGGATTAAGGAACCTTATTACTATTTATAAAGGTACTACAGAATGTGAAGATATGTGGAAAAATATCACATAGGTAATATAGTTTATGAGCTATAAGTATTCAATAAACTTTGCAATCGATAACTATAATTATCGAATTAGGTAACAGCACTTCGGAATAGTACTTGGTATGCATATTCCTATATTGATTTCTTGGTTTTTTTAAACGACTTCAAAAAAGGAGGAGGTTATATGTTCGACTGTATGTATTTTTTTTTTTTTTTTATGTATGTTCATCGATTTTTCCGCCAATTGTCAACCGATTTTCAATTTTTTTTTTGTTTGAAAGAGTACACTTCGGCGGTGGTCCCATTGTCACCAAGTCAGGATCTGATGATGGGATCCTGGGGAAAATGAGAGCAACCCTCAAATTTTATAAGAATTTACAGTATTTTTCATTCATATACGTACTTATCAAAGCTATTTCCATCTGGTAGTCATCATCTTATGTTGCAGAGCTGATGATGGAAGGTACAACTCCTTAAAGGTTAGGAGTTAGGGGATATTTCTTTAAATATTATAGTCGTCTCTTTGTATATTAAAATGAGCTGATGATAGAAGGTAATATCTTTATCGGTTAGGAGTTGTCCTAGATATGAAATGAAACGCAATATCAAGTAGCTGCTGAGAAAGAAGCCTTAATCATTTAGGATATATATTCTTTATTTTCTTTAAAAAATTATCTATTTATGTATTCCCTCATCTAATAGCGTGATGTTATTTAACTTATAGGCTTTCTCGATAAATGGGCTATCCAACACTAATATATTTTATGTAGTTCCTGAGATTAGTGCGTTCAAACAAACAAACAAACTCTTCAGCTTTCTAATATTAGTATAGATAATGTAAACTAATAATAGGCTTAATTTGCTCGAAAACAATTAAATATTTCTTAAAAACATTGAAATATAAAAAATGGAAAAATAAAACTTTTTATAAAAAAAAAAAACGACTTCAAAGGCAAATGTTGCACTAAAAACCGAAAAATAAACTGAATAAGACATTAAATAAAATGGACAAAAAATATTTCAATAGCTAAATAGACCAAAAACTTTAATTATGTAAAATACCTACGCACCTATTCAAATTATTATTCTATAAATACCTTTTGATCTGTTTGAAGTCGGTGCCAAGCCCAAAAATACACTGAAAGAAATAATAAATGCCTTCACAAGCATCGCCAGATGGCAGTTCAGCCTCCCAGTGAGGAGATTAAGTAATCCCTGGGTTCGGGAACTCACTCTAAATGCGGGCGGCCAGCGGTCAACCGTTTCACCGGATCTCCCTAACCGCACGCCAACATGCTGCGCCTGCACTACTCAATAGCGACTCCATAATACCGCCGGTCCCTCCGCCGTCAGCAAAGTGCCTCCTCTAAGGAGCTCTGGCAACCTTACTCACCGCAGGAACACAACACCACTTGGCAGTGTTATTTGGCTGCGATATTCTGTAAGGTGGAGGTACTTCCCCAATCAGACGGCCCCAATTATGAGCAGATATTATGCTATGTCCTACCTCCTCAAACCGTACGAAGCCTATTAAACCTATTAGGCTTGGCACCGACTTCAAACAGATCAAAAGGTATTTATAGAATAATAATTTGAATAGGTGCGTAGGTATTTTACATAATTAAAGTTTTTGGTCTATTTAGCTATTGAAATATTTTTTGTCCATTTTATTTAATGTCTTATTCAGTTTATTTTTCGGTTTTTAGTGCAACATTTGCCTTTGAAGTCGTTTTTTTTTTATGGGACACTTTCACTCATTTTGCAACTGTCAGATTTTCCAAAAATTCAAAACTCGAATTTGGTTTTTTTATTTATTGATGTAAAAGGTTGACGTGCATGTCGATGGTCGCTGCAGCCTATGGATATGTGCAATATTTTATGGCGACTGTGTGTGTAATGAAAACCTTTACAAGGCCTAGGTCCTCGTTTTTGATGATACGGCCCAAGATTAGACTTCCTTCGTCGAAACAAACCTTATCTTGGCCTATCTCTTCGCTTCATCGAACCTATTCTATCTATTATTTCGAAAGTTCTATCTCTCCCTCACACTACACGGTATGTGAGCAGGATAATATTTGTGTATATTATATTTAACGCGGAATTAAAGGGTCGGTAGCTATTCTGATTCATTCATCTAGAAGGGTCTGATGACGACAGAGATACGAAACAATATTTTATAAAAAACGGCTATTTTTACCGTCCTCGTTCTTTCCAAATGCATAATCAAAATCTCAATTGAAATATATGTTAGTGACCAAAGCCTACCTATTGTTTTACAAGTAGTTCTTAAAAATTACTGATTTCATGTAACATGATTTTTCTAACATGAATAATTTTAAAAAATTAGTCTAGATATGGTTTCCCACGGTCCGCTACTAGAATTATTACGTACTTATCCTTTTATTCATTAGACCCTTCTATGCGCCAAAGTCTAACGAAATTGGCGGACGGATATGTTATCAAAATATTCCCGTGTCATGACTTACTTGACTTAAGAGTCTAGTTACAAAAGACATTTTCTTAATTGATTGCATTGTTAACGCTACAGCGGAAGCGTATCAAATTGTTCCTATGTAAATCGCTCGTTCTGGTTTATTTATTTGTATCCCGAATTATTCATTATTATTTAATGGATCAAGCGTATCTAGTGTAATATGTATGATACTTTTATTATTATTCATTACTTTTCGTTTCTTATAATAATAATATATATTTTTATTTATATTTTATTTATTTATTTATTTAGGGCTTCTGAACACACCCTTTAAAGAGAGAGACTCCAGTTACCTTCTTTTTTTTTTTTTTTTACCACACCATCGAACTGTAGAATTTAGAGGAAGTTGTTTAGAGTAGATCTTGTGATATGGCCGTTGCATCACCCATAAACCGATAGAGGGTCCCACAGAATATCAGCGTTGCGTCAGTTGTCATTGACCGACGCAACATAATGCTGAGTGGCTGCCCTTTTGGCTTCACTTTGGTGTCTACCATGATAATTATTAAGGTTGTTAGAATTATTATTATTTTATTATATATTTTTTGTTGTTATCTGATGCCAATGTGTTGTCCAATAAATTATTTCTTATTCTTATTCTTAATGTCCTATGTCCCCTGGATCACCTGGATGGGGCAGAGGGCGTCCACAGTATTCCTCCATCGCGATCGGTCTTGAGCTTCTCGTTTTTCCCGTGTCATGCGACAACAATAAATTTAAAATAAAATAATAAATATCCTCGGACATTCTTCACACACGATCATCTGATCCAGAACTAAGCAGAAAAATGTTATGATTTCTTCCCGAATATCCATCTTTCATATTCATAACTCTTTTTTTCACATCTCTTCTCTCTCAACTTTTCAATCAAAAGTGATTTAAATTCATGTTTATTACCCATATATTGTGATCCGTGAGAAAAGAGATAGATATTGTTGTTAAACACAATAGTTATAATAGTAGTTTAGATGTAGTACAGATGGAACGATAGTGCCACGCGCGACGGTCATTCGTGCGTTACCTATTATTGTTAAAAAAATATAAATTGTTTTAACCAAAATAATGTCACTTATATAACATTTTGGCTACTCAGGAAGGCCCTGGCTTGTTTGTCACCTTAATTGTATAAAAATATTTAGGTAAGTACTCAGTGTCAGTGCCATCAAATGCCTTTTCGAAAGTGAGTTTGAAATGTGAGTGACAAAATCCGTTTTAAACTATTAAACTAACTATTAGTAAATACAAAAAATAGTTTTAAAACGACTTTTAATTTATTTTTTATAATTTTAGTTTTCTAAAGAAAACATTTAAATTGGGACTACAATTGAAGCTTCGCTCAGACGCTTCCTGGAACCTCCCTAAACTAGGACAAGTCCAGGGAAACCGGACGAATGGTCACCCTAATTATGACGAAAAATGTTTCATGATTTAATTTTTATTTTTACTGTAAGTATACCTACATGATCACTATCCAATAATCCTCTTCACAAGTAAAACCGGTCAAGTGCGAGTCGGACTCGCACACCGCGGGTACCTACCTACCGCACAAATTTTGTATTTTTTTTAGATGTTTTTTGTATTTGTTGTTATAGCGGCAACAGAATTACATCATCTGTGAAAATTTCAAAGGTCTAGCTTTCATGCTTCATGAGATAGGTACAGCCTGGTGACAGACAGACGGATAGACGGACAGCAGATTCTTAGTAATAGAGTTTCCGTTTTTACCCTTTGGGTACAGAACCCTAAAAAATACTCTTGCTGAGTATCATTTCAGTTAAAACCGGAAACGGCGGTAAGTTCAGATCCTGAAATGAATATAAGGCATGTCAGCTACTACAATCGAATAAGTTGGATGTTAGTGGCATTAAAACTCACTACTTGCGATTGCAATAATTAAGTAGATGATGTAATTTAGTTGCATTCATTCAAGTTGCCCCCATTTATGTGGATGATCTCATGATATCCCGTGGGACTGGTGTCATAAGATACAAATCAGCTTGAACAATGCCCTTTAATAATTAAATGATGGCGTAAGGATTGTCACTGCTTGTGAACGCGATAGTGGACCTTATGTAATACTTTGTAAATATTTTCATCTATACTAATATTATAAAGAGGTAAAGGTTGTGAGGTTGTAGGGTGTAATCTCTGGATCTACTGAACCGATTTTGAATATTATTTTAGCATTAGAAAGCCATTATTTGTAAGTGTCATAGGCTATATTTTTTATCCCGGTAAAAGATAAGATCCCACGGGAACGCGGGTGAAACCGCGGGTCTAGTATATTATTTGTGGTTTTTGAGCTAGTTACTGATTTTTATTGAGTGCAATGTTTCCATAGAATTCCGGTTATTTGTCCTGGATGAAGTTGTCTTTAGAGCCCTTTATGTACAAATCCTAAACTGGACAAATAAAGTCTATTTAAAGTCATCAATGTTTTTATGTAAAAAATTAATCGAGGCCTCGGGTGACCGGCGGGCGGGGAGCTTTTTCCGCCAACGCATCAGCTTGGCCATCCAAAGAGGAAACGCTGCCAGCCTTCTGGGAACCTTGCCGATCGGCGGCAGCGGCAGCCTCGAAGAAGTTTTGTTATATATTATAATTGTACATTTGCTTGTATATTTTGTACATTTGTTGTAAATAACGAGTTTTGAGATAAAAAAAAAATACATGTTATGCTGAATGGATAAATTGAGAAGGCATACTTTCAAAACATAATATGTTAAACAACAATTACTACTAATCAAATATAATAAATCTGTGTGTGATTTTAAAGTAAGTTCATAATGATAAGTATAAAATTTTCATCGACCCAACATGGGTTTTAAATAGATTCCATAACAAAAAATAAGGTATGAATTATTGATGAATAATAAATATTACATTGACCTCAACTGTCCTCTTCTAATCTATTTGAAGCTTAACATTTAAATATGGTCGTCTGTCATAACATACGAGGTAACTGTACTTTTCCATACATTTACTTCGACGTTTGAAAAATAAATGTTCAGTTTTATTATCGCACTAATATTAAATGTGAAAGTTTGGATGGATGTTACTCTTTCACGCAAAACGGCTGAACGGATTTTGATGAAACTTGGCACACAGGTAGATCATATCCTGGAATAAAACTTAAGATAAGGGAAAAGATAAGATCATCCGATCGGATATCGCGGCGAAGGTCGTGGGTTCGTATCCTGCAATGAGCTTGAGCTTTCGGTGAAGGAACAAATCGTGAGGAAACCATAGCACGGGGTTCTTTCTAGTATAATCGCTACCACCCTCAAGTTGAAAATCTGCCGCCAAGCACCAGTTGGTGTGCTCCTGCAGATGCACTCGAGAGCCAGTTGCCTTGTAAAAAGGTTGACAATGCATTAGCAAACTCACTGGTATTGCTAATGTTGACTACGAAATTCACTTACCATCAGGTGACTAGCCTGCCTAATGGGTATGGTAGGGTTGCCATTTGTGATATAAAAAAATAGGTGCCTACTTTTCAAAATTAAAAAATAATACCTAACTATTATAAATAAACAATGCAAAAAGAAAAAGCCGTTTTATAATGTCCATAAATGGTATCATTATGTCAAAGATTAATGTAAAATGAATGAAAAAATCGAACAAAGAGCTCACATAACATTCACAAAATATTTAATGTTTGCAGAGCAGAAAATTGCTCACGATCATGAATTAAATTCTCCGATAGAAGGCTGTTTAGAGGGAGTCATATGCCGGAGTGCCCATGGAAAAAAAAGTTGCAGATCGTTGTACACAACAAAGAGTATGTACACAACTGCGCATGCTCCGCGCGCGTCTTGCCGCCTTTTTTTTTATGGCGCCATTTTTCGAACATCGAAAAAAAAACGCTGTTCTCTTTCTGAAAGTGTATTTTTTTATAAATCCATGTTACTGTGAATCATAATGGAGTGTGAACAAATTGGTTGCAACAAAAATGATGTTTATTATAGGACGATATTTAAGGTTAATAGACTATGTAGAAAATTAGTAAGTTTAGTGTATGCGGGTCTGATAATGTGTTTTGTGCCATCGGTTTTGTGTAACACAGGTGAGGTAACAAACAACATAATTGGTACTAATTTTGTTTCTGGTACATACCGATTCTACTTCAGCCGCCTGCCTTTTTTATATAGTGTTCTATAGCAGTTTTGATAGCGTGATAATAAATTGATAGTAAATAATGAAATGTAATAGGACAAATCAAAAATAAATTTTGGATTACTACTTATAGTAAAATTATATCATTTATTTTCAAACTGATTACATAAAAATCGGGTGAACTAAAAAAACGTGAGTAGTGTCGCACAAACGAAACGGAACAACAATTCCGATAATCAATATCACAACTCGATTTCACAATGCATTTCCGATGCGATTGTTCGATACGAAGTTAATAAATTTATGTAATGAGTTATATCGTCTTGAAAATAATTATAACAAACTCATAAACATGTGTAGAAACTAGTTGTATAAACTACCTAGTATTGTCGCTTGAGTCGCTTCTTGCCATCTCACTGACTATCGCGAGAAAAAAACAAATAGAAAAAAAAACTAAATGTTTGGCAAAGGTCATTAGCTGAATGAGCCTATGATTTTTTTTCTTTCATCGTTCGTCCACAGCATATTGATGATGCCGGAAGCGAGCACTCTTAGCTTAGTCACAGAACCTATCTGCTTGGTATTAGATGCTCTATTTTAAGGTGATGGTCAGGCGGTTAGGTTTCTATATAAGTCATCACAGTAGACCATTGGTAATCAGTTCACTGATGGACATAGGCTTATTCCAAATCATGCCACGCCATAATGCCATCAGTAATTTCGAGTCCCATTGAATAAAATAAAGAACGCAAAAAGCTCTACAGCTGCTGTCTCATAAAAATAAACAGCAAATACTATATTCAAGTATAAAACACCTGTAAGTAATATGCACTACGTAAAAATACATACAATTTATTTAAGGTCAATATGCGCCCCTTACCTCTTCAATTATTATTAATTATTAGTTAAGAGCACAGAAAAAAATTGAAGGAGCGTACGTAAACAATAGAATCCAATGAAGTGAAGTGTGCGTGACCTTACGTTATCCGCGTGACTCGCGTCGCACAGGAACGCAATCGGCTTCCTTTTTCAAATTCGGGTTCCTGTACTGTGCTTCACTTTAAGTGTGCGGGGCTCTGTCATTTTTTATTTGGTCTGAGGTCAAGATAAGTCTTTTCGTAGTTTGTATATCTGAAAAGACTTCAGAGCAAAGATTATCTTAAAAATAAAAGTCTCTAAAGCCAAAATACACCATTGTTCTCATAGGATCAAAATATTGGAACCGTTTATCGACTACGGTAAGTGTCAAGTAAGCTACTATTTATGTCACAGTCGCTAGTAATGAACTTGACCGGAACGTAGGAAATATAGGAATGATTATGCTACCTTATTGAGATTAAGGAAATGTTCTTTATTACCATATTTAGAAATCATGCTTAGGGTTATTGAATAGGTAGATAGTAATAATATTTTTTATATAAATATAATTAGTTATTAAGTTATCACTTGTTTGCCAATTATTTTAGTCTTAATCGCTCTTCAGGATAAAATATAACAACTAAATTGATATGCTTTAAAGATTGGAGAAACTATTTTAATTGTTTTGTTAATCACTTCTTAAATAATATACCTAAGTGTTTGAAACTGTGCTTAAAATACTTCATAGTTTTCCTTAGGGATTACAGTATGGGGTTCTTCAAAAATATTTAAAGGGTCGACCACGCGCGATTACTCCTCATGTTGCAAACGTCTATCATCTGGCAGGCTGTACAAAGCCATGTATTATGTTTAGGTCCAAGGACCTTAGTGTAAACAATTGTAACCAAAGTCAAAGCAGTTTAGGGCCAAGGAAGACCTCGAGCTGATATCTAAATTATAAGCTTTATGAAAAAGATAGCGATAAAACCGTAACAATAACTTATATTTGGGCATTTAGGTATCATAGAATTGACTAATATTAAATACGATGTTGAAAAGCACATTGAATTCAAACGCATAATTATGCTTGAGCAAGTTATTATCTCATGACACTGGCCTATTTGGAAAATGTTGTCATTTTACACAAATAATATATAGTTGTGAACATTGCTCAATCATTAGCAGGTGTTAGTGCTATTAAAGGAGAACAAATATTTCTCTTAAGTCATCAGCTAAACTAATATTATCTATGGATTTAAATTAAATACCAAAGATTGACTTTTTGGCGGGAACTTGCGAAGTGACGTTGTGTTTTCGTTTTATTTTCATTAAATTCGTGTATTTTGAGTTTTATTGAATAATTTCGGTGGTGTTTTGTCCAATAAAGATCAATCTAAGTGCACAAGTGAAGTGAAATGAAATGAAAGCGTGTATCGTGACTTTCCAGGTTGACCCAAAAAGTCCATGAAATGTTTTAGTGGAATAGCCACCAATTTCACTAAAATTAGACCAGACTTGTACGGACGAGGACTAGACTTTACAGTGAAAGTGACAATAAAACGTGACTAAACATAAAATATGAATATTTAAAATAAAGAAATGGCTTAAAGGTCTCGTATACCAGGCCAAAAATCTTCTTAAAAAAAAAAAAAACCAAAGATTGTAAAATAAATATGTAGGTAGGTACATATTGAAGAACATAAACGTGAATAACCAACTGGCAGCATTTTTGACCAGCTGTCTCTTTTTTAATTAGTTATTATAATATATTATATTTATATATATTTTTTTAATACTTAATCACTTTTTGTTTTTTGTATATATTATTATATAGCTTAGTTAGTGTTTTAAATTATATGTATATGTAAGTTTTGTATATTTAAGTACTTTATGTCTTAGATTTTAATATGCCATATTCTGAAATTAAACGTGAATAAATAACATAATCTAAACTAAGTAAACAATACTTATTATAAAGATATTTTTTATTATTATTGGTATTTTGTTTGTGATTGGTAAACTCAAAAATATTTAAATTCACTTGAGAAAGCGGGGCAGTAAGCTAGTCCATACAAATGATAAAAATTTTCTTAAATTTGATAAAGCGAAAAAAAAATCGATAACTATAATACATAACGAATTATGTACAAAAAAAATGCGCGCAAAATTTTGAATCGCTATTTCTGGAATCGCAATTTTTTTTTGACGAGGTTTCGGAACGGTTGTCCCATTAGCGAGCCAAGCCATAAGTTCAGCGGGTGCTTATTTTGTAGTAATTTTCATTGTTATATGGATGGACTTTAGAAAATACTCGATCATTTTATTTATATAAG
Source organism: Ochropacha duplaris (assembly GCA_951361185.1). NCBI lineage: Eukaryota > Metazoa > Arthropoda > Insecta > Lepidoptera > Drepanidae > Ochropacha > Ochropacha duplaris. The sequence continues at coordinate 10,763,306 of OX592701.1, read as the reverse complement.
TAAAATATCGTTTGTTACGCATTCATTCATCACCATACATTTTAGTATTATCTCACGAACCGGCGTCAAAGTCAGACGGACAAGTCGGTGAGGTTCCATTGTTATTAAATCCTATTGACATACCAGTGGAGACTATACTATACAATGTGTATTTTCTTAATTTGTTCAAAAAATCATTTTTTGAACAAATTAATAAAATAGTTAGTTTTTGAGATTGCTCACATAATCAACTTTTTTTTTTCGATTTTTATCGATTTTTTTTTGTCTTACATCCGCACATTTAGTTTGAACAAGTTGAGAAAATACACATTTTAGGTATATGTAGAATATAACTATGGACTACATTTTTTTGTAAATACATACTTAAATAAGTATATAATTACACCCAGACTCAGGACAATCAGACATGTTGATGCACACAAATGTCTATCCTGGATGAGAAACCCACGACCTGCGGCGTGATAGGTAATGTGCCAACTGGCCAGTCCTTAATAAACCGCCAATGTGGATTCAAGGCGATGATAGCTCAGTACGTGACGTCGGATACCGCGGCGAAGGTCGTGGGTTCGAATCCTACAATGAACTGGCTACCACCCTCAAGTTGAAAATCTGTCGCCACCTATCGGTGTGTTCCAACCGTTGCACTTGAGAGCCAGTTCCCATCTAGGCTTTGTGTGCTTACCACCTTCGGCCAAGCCTATCCAGAAAAAAAAACATACATTCCATAAATCGTCCCGCACTTGTTATCGCGTATGTAAATGGACACAGTGGCAACTACTTTCATTGGCGGTCAACCGGTCTCGTTACGTGTCGTGCTCATGATCTCCATAAACCGTTACAATTTTTGATCTGGAAAACCAAACTTTCTCTTACGTAAGATGATACAATTATACATGATCTGATTGTTGGACTTGCTCAAGACCAGTTTCATATATGACCGTTTTTTAGTTGGATGTGTCCAACCTTAGTATTTTATTTAATTTTATTTTACACGCGAACCTATATGTCGTGTTTGACCACTATCTCACTTGACGTTAGGTGACGATGTGGTCTACGATGGTGCACGCTTACCTAAAAGCAACCTATTCACTGGTGACTTGAAGGTTGTAACTATCGGGAAACACAGACTCAGTCAAGGAGTTTGTTCTGTCCTTCGATAAATAGGAAAACCACTTTTTTCGACTTAAACGACGAACGGGTCGTCCAAATGGGAATTTTTCATAAGCTAATAGGTGTGAATTTACTACCGGTTAATCTTACGCCTAAACAATTACATAAAAAATATGGTTTAACTGGATAGAAAGGATCAATCTCTTTATTGGCAATACGGGGCCGACAGACATCCGAAAAAATAAACCACACAAATGAAGTTGGTCCCCAAAAAATTTCCAAATAGCAAAAATTTTAATTAATAAATTAAATAAGGACGGTTAATAAATACAGTCACGATTCTCAAGAAATCAGAATTGTAATAAAAAAAATAAAGGTAATGTTTGTGTAATACATTAAGCTAGCGTAAAATAGAAAATATTGGTAATACCACAGTATAAAGATATATTATACTGTGGTAATACTTTAAATAAGAGCCACTGAAATATAACCTTGGAATAAAATTTGCTAGACGGGCCAGTTGGCGTGGTTGGTTAATACACTGCCTATCACGCCGCAGGTCGTGGGTTCGATTCCCATCCAGGACAGACATTTGTGTGCATGAACATGTCTGTTTGTCCTGAGTCTGGGTGTAATTATCTATTTAAGTATGTATTTACAAAAAAAAAACATGTAGTATATGTAGTATATCAGTCATCTGGTTTCCATAGTACAAGCTCTGCTTAGTTTGGGATCAGATAGCCCTGTGTGAAAAATGTCCGAGGATATTTATTATTATTATCTTTTTTTTTTGTTGCATACCATCTCAAACGTTATAATTTAAAGAGACAGAGTTATGCAACAATGGATGCAGATGGTTGGGTCGGTATTATTTTTTCTACTGCAAAAACCTTACAATACTCAAGAGATTGTTTTTTCAGTAGTAACACTCGAAGTAGGTAGTTTTAGTAATCTTTTTAATAGTAATTTAGATCGCACTAAGACATTCACCGATGAATGATGCTAAATCAAAGTATAATATACATAGCGTCATCTACGAATACATGCCCTAGAAGGTACTAATAGGTATTATAAATAAATACAAAAGTTTCATTGATCTGGAAGACATTATTATAGAATATTGTTTTTATTCCGGAAAAACTAAAAATTGATAATTCCCTCGAAGTACCTTCTTGAATATAAATTAAACTAACTGTCCCCCGCGGTTTCATCGCATCCCCATTTGACGGGCCGGTTGGCGTGGTTGGTTAACACACTGCCTATCACGCCGCAGGTCGTGGGTTCGATTCCCATCCAGGACAGACATTTGTGTGCATGAACATGTCTGTTTGTCCTGAGTCTGGGTGTAATTATCTATTTAAGTAGTACATAATATATGTAGTATATCAGTCATCTGGTTTCCATATTACAAGCTCTGCTTAGTTTGGGATCAGATAGCCGTGTGTGAACAAATGTCCGAGGATATTTATTTATTTATTACTTATCTTATTTTTCTTGGTTTAAAAACTATCTTAACTCTTATTCCAGGATATATATATTGAAAATTGTTATATGCCAAGATCAATCATGATCGGAATTTTATGTATCAATATTATAATAGCTAAAACATCTTCAACTCTTTTTGCCATGACAACATCCTTATAAATATCAATATTTAGCGACCATGACATTGTACAAACAACTTTCCAGTTTACCTAATAAATTATACAAATGTCAATTATATTATTATAACACATATTTCGCAGCTCTGTCTGTTAGAAAGGTCAAATAAACTTGAATATCATGCACTATTGTTGCATTGCAATCATTTATTATGAAATTGGCCAGAAGTTTATCGCAAGAGTCTACAAATTATTTATTTAGTTTACACTTATTTAGTAACACTTTATTTATTTGTAACTTGTAAGTATCACATTCAACTTTTTCTTGAGTTTAAAATCGATGGCCTCTTTGACTCTCTTCTCTTTCTACACTAATATTATAAAGAGGAAAGATTTGTATGTTTGTAACGAATAAACTCAAAATTACTGGACCTATTTCAAAAATTCTTTCACCATTAGAATGTTACATTTTATCTGAGTAACATAGGATATATGTTTATCCCGGGAAAAGATTAGATCCCACGGGAACGCGGGTGAAACCGCGGCGGACAGCTAGTATTCTATATAAAAATAGGTAAAGGTTATTTTCTAACTTTAAAAATATAATTACAATGAAAAAAATTACAATGATTATATCTACATACTTAGTCGAATTTCGAACGATGTCCATCTTCTTGCCAAGGGTGAAACTGTAGTTGGCAACATACAAGATTACCTAGTGTACAAATAAACGAGGACGATGAAAAACTAGGAAGTTCTAGCTAAGCCTGAATAGCACAATAAATAATACAATAAGGGGATAACTACATTTATACTTACAGTTTCAACTCCTACGCAATCTAGAACCTTGATCAAGATGACGCGGTGGTGCATAAGAAATGGAGTTTATACGTACATATTGCCTAGTAAATATTAGAGCTGATTACACAAAGCCCTTGACATTATAGACATAGGCAGATCGACAAATGGAGGGAAAGAAGGTCGATTGCTGAAACTCGATGCGCCCGCGCATGTCTATGGTCTTTTAGAAAATTTTGCAATGATTATAAGTATGTAGTATTATGATTATATTAAATATGTCCTCAGCAGTTTCACCTGCGTTCCCGTGGGATTTTATCTTATCCCGGGATAAAAAAAATAGCCTATGTTAATCTGGAATAATGTAGCATTCAAATGGTGAAAGAATTTTTGAAATCGGGCCAGTCGTTTTGAGTTTATTCGTTACATACATAAATGTATACAAATCTTTCCTCTTTATAATAATTAGATTTGAAGATAATTAGATTATAAGTAATTATTTATAGAAATAGTATTTGTAGTATATTCAGTTATTTATCTGGTTTCTATGGTGAACTCTACATAGTTTGGGATCAGATAATCGTGTGTTATGTAATAATGTTCGAGGATATTTATTTAGGTATATGGGATAGTTAACCTCTTCATGGTACAGTACTTTTGTTTTATACCACAAGTTACCACCACGCAGGCGGGTCACCTGATGGTAAGTGACTTCCGTCGCCTATAAACATTAGCAATACCAGGATTGCCAATGTGTTGTAGACTTTGACAACACGTCAATGTGATTCCAATGCATAAATAAAACAAACAAATAGCTTCATTACATAGTTAAACCGCTCAATTAACACTGACTTAACAATTTGAGCACAATATACATCTTCAAGTGACACGATTTGCTTACTCGATTAAGGCGATGATAGCTCAGTGGTAAGTGACGTCGGATACCGCGGCGAAGGTCGTGGGTTCGAATCCTTACAATGAGCTTGAGCTTTCGGTGAAGGAAAACATCGTGAGGAAACGAGTACTACAAAGTACCCTACCACCGTGCTGGTGGTAGGGTACTTTGTAGGCTGGCTACCACCCTCAACTTGAAAATCTGTCGCCAAGCACCTGTTGGTGTGTTCCGGCAATTGCACTTGAGAGTCAGTTCGCCTTTAAGGCATTGTAATAAGGTGTACAACACATTAGCAATCCCCTGGTATTGCCAATGTCTATAGGCGACGGTTGTCACTTAGCATGAGGTGACCCGCCTGCCGCGTAATAATAAAAAAAAATACTCAATATTTACTACTAATATACAATCTATACATAGAAGGCTGCTGACCGCCGCGTAGTGAGTCATCTTATATGAGAACCCTATGATGTTCATATCCAAGTTTTCTTACGAATGCCTGTTTGTACCATACAAACAGATACGTGATCGTTATTTTGCTGCGGAGAAATTTTAAAACTGTTATATCTCCTAGATATTCATTGAAAACAAATTACCTAAAGGCTGTTAAAAATTAAATACTAGTGACGAATAACCAGTTGAGAGCCAGTTCCTATCTAGGCTTTGTGTGCTTACCACCTTCGGCCACATCATCAGTTACCATGGTGAGATTGTAGGCAAACACAAGCTTATCCAGAATAAAAAAAACAACGTACCTACGTATGTATTTGGATAAGGATGAATACCATGATTTAAAAAACCCCTTCGCAAATAATGAATTATTTTAGAACTAATTTGATCTTTATTTAAAAGGTTTATAGTGGATATAATAAAAACCATATTATGCTACCGCGGACTTTTTTTTGAACATCTCGTCATCAAAATTTATCCATCACCATTTTGCCGTATCTCACATCGGCATACACATCTTTGGAAGCTTTATATAACTATCTCAATAACGTTTTTAAGAAAGATATACTTATGTAGTGAGAAAAAAAATAGTTTAATTTCCAAACAACATAATTATGAGATCAGCAGCCTTCAATTCCAACAAATAATTACGCCAGTAACACTTATAATCCTAGCCAGTCAAACATTAGATACAGATTATGATTTTAAGTACTAATTTGAACTTTTAAAAAAAATTGGCCTTGGACTAGTTTTGATTTATCTATTCGTCTGTGCGGTTAAAATTAGCACTTGTGTAATTTTGTTTTCCTCTATTTTATTGGTTGACCTTATCCATTCGTGAGAATGCCTTGATAATCACGAAACTATCGCCTAAAATTTGGGTCAATGCATGAATTAAGTAATTTCTATTATTATCGTATTTTATTGTATGTTTATCTGTTTAGTATTATGAATGTTTTCATCTGTGGACCAATGATATTATAGATTAAACGGCGTAGATATAGGTTACCTACACAGCGTTCGCTCGCACATAGCGTAAAACTGCAATGTTGAACTACATTACGATATCTCAAAGCACACGACGGCATTTTTGGTTTCTTTTGGATCATTTTTAGGGATCCGTACCCAAAGGGTCAAAACGGAAACCCTATTACTATGACTCTACTGTCCGTCTGTCTGTCTGTCTGTCACCAGGCTATCTCATGAACCGTGATAGCTAGACAGTTGAAATTTTCACAGATGATATATTTCTGTTGCCGCTATAACAACGAATACTAAAAGCTACACAATTTGTTACTGAACCCTCGGTGCGCGAGTCCGACTCGCATTTGTCAGGTTTTTTTTCGGTACGTGAAGTGCATCCGATGACACCGGCGACGCGATACAAGTCAAAGTCGGCTACAACTAGCCAGTTTTAACCTACCTACCGCTCGCAGCTTAACCCATCTACACCATCTAAGGCGATGATAGCTCAGTGGTAGTGACGTCGGACACCGCGGCGAAGGTCGTGGGTTCGAATCCTACAATGGGCTTTAGCTTTCGGTGAAGGAAAACATCGTGAGGAAACCATAGCACGCTGGTAGGGTACTTTGTAGTACTCGACTGGCTGGCTACCACCCTCAAGTTGAAAATCTGTCGCCAAGCACCTGTTGGTGTGTTCCGGCAGTTGCACTTGAGAGCCAGTTGCCTTTAAGGCATTGTAATAAGGTGTACAACACATTGGCCATCCCCTTGGTATTGTAATGTCTATAATAGGCGACGGTAGTCACTTACCACCAGGTGACCCGTCAGCTTCGTTGTCACTTGTGGTATAAAAAAAAAAACAAAAAAATCAATCTTATCATTGTACGTTACAAAACATTACGAACTTCGCCAGGACATAGCGCCTATTACTAGCATAGTGGAGCTTCCAGAATCTAGGTATTACAGAGAATTATTGAGCAGTCGCACGCAGATGAATTATTTAATTAGCACGAAGTCAGGTCAACGTTTAAATATAACAATAGAGTGATTGTGCTAAGAAATGAGGTGTCCGATGTGCTCGGTCTGATGACTATTGGTTTTTAGGACAATTAGATGCTTAAAGCAATTTTAATGATGCAATTAAAACGCATGTTTCTTACCTGTGTTTTACATCTTTTAATTAAATAAAAAAAGGCTTTTCTTTCTTGTAGTAACTAATAAACAGAATAAGTAAACTTAATCCTAATTTTACATTATCTTTTAAGTGATCAATCGGTTAAGTTGTAACCACCCTCAGGTTGAATGCCGCTTGCAGATTCATAGGTGATAAAGATTAGTTTCGCTTGCAGATCAATCTGACAACTTATGACAACGTCATTATTATGCATCTCTTTCAAGTGATATCTTTTTAGTTTGAACCTTGTTGTAATTTTCGATGACTAGGAAACGAAATCAAATCTCTGGCACACCACTTTCTTGGCCGACCGTACTTACATTTTTTTTCTCCTCAATATTAGTTTAGATAAAAAACAATCATATTTGTAATTACAATGAGAAACCGTTACCGAATTGGGTAGGTACCTTTACAAATAATAAATAGCTAAAAACCGTTAAAATAATGTCCACATTTGTATGCAGGCTTGCCACAAAATAACCGTAACCAAGGTATTAACGGTGCCATACCTTGGTTTTCTGGATACACGCCCATTTCAAACTGTCATCTTATCTTTTAATATAATGCTAATGTATATAATAATTAATTGGCCTCTTAAAATTCCGTTGTGGTAGTCAAGAATATTTCGACATTTGGATAAATAGCTAGATGTAGGCGCTATGAAATATTTCATATTTAAATTTGACACGGAGCTAATTACGGTTACATTTATGAAAAATATATGAATGGCCCCTCACTACAAATAAACAAGTGCGAGTCCGACGAGCGCACGATGGCTCCGTAAAAACGGCAAAAAAATCACGTTTGTTGTACTTTAAATATTTATTTTATTTTATTTTAATTTTATTATTTATAATTAAAGTAAAAATACAACTGAGTATTTTGTGAATATTTCAAGTGCCTACCTGCCTGTTGCCATTATTGATATCGAGCAAAAAGGGCAAAAAAAATCGCCCTTAAATATTTATTTTATTTTGTTTTTAGTATTTGTTGTTATAGCGGCAACAGAAATACATCATCTGTGTAAATTTCAACTGTCTTCAACTTCAGCTTTCGAGGTTCTTGAGATACAGACAGACAGACAGACGGACAGACAGCGAAGTCTTAGTAATAGGGTCCCGTTTTTACCCTTTGGGTACGGAACCCTAAAAAGGATAAATCGGATCCTGTTATTTCATAGATTTAAATGTACTTACTTAGAAATTGAAACCTTTATTCAAAAGCTACATGGTTTCGTCATCTTCTGATTGCTTTCAAGCATTCACTGTTTCTATTCAAAATGTCCAAATTAATACTTTGACCGTAACTTTAATTATGATTCGTTACTTCTATTCATGAGGGTGCTAATGGTTGCTTGTAAATATTTTCTTTGCTTTTTTATGTATATTTTTATAATTTATTAGCTTAGGTAACACAAAGTGAACTAATATATCTGTTTTATTTCTTATCGTTAAAATGGTAATTAAAAATCATAAAAAGAATGAATTATATAACGTAGGTATTCACGGTTTTCGAGTATTTTCAGATGTTTTATATACTTAATGGTAGGTACTAATAGGCATCATCCCTATTACAAAAACTACGTAAAGTCTGAGAGATTGTTATTCCGACCAAACTTTTGACTGTTCTGTAGCTACATCTTCTTACGAGGGGTCTTAAGACCTCGCTCATCCATCTTAATAAAAAAATCTGTGTCACTCGGGGACTGCCGCGGTAAAGCTATTGCATCGCATTATACTTTTCATCCCATCTATTCGAAAAGGACGACTTGGTTCGCCTTTAAGTGCACCCAAAGGTGGTGTTTTCTATAAGAAACTTTTAGCGGGCAGTAATGAGTTTTTAATCCTCTTTATTTTATATATTATTTTGTTGAATTTGGAACATCTTAGCTCCAAAGAAATCGAACGCAAATATTGTTTGAATAAAGACTGGCTGGTACAACGGCCCATAGTCGCCGAATAATAGCTGAATAATAATATTTAATAAAAAAGTGTGTTGTCGTTGGACACGGGTTTTTTTTTGCAACCGACTGCAGTCGACGACGACAAAAATATGATAGTCGCTGTGATATTTGAAAACAAAATACATGGTAGGGGGGTGTTAGGTGGTTTTTTTCGTTGCGGAATTTCTTGATTCGTTCGCCGCGCTCAAAGCCCGCGATAAAAGCTATACAATAGCTTCAAATCCCATGTCACAATTTTGGTCCGAAGCTACTAAACCGATATTGATGAAACTTGGCACACAAATAGATTATATCCTTGAATATTGCTGTAAATTTGCAAATCTGGCAGTAGAGTCATCAACTCTCATGAGTGCCTTCATGAGGCCCGTGTGAATAAATGTTTTTTGATTTGATTTGATTTGAATAAGAGATAGGATACTTTTTATCCCGGGAAAAGATAAGATGCCATCGGAACGCTGTTGTCATAGGTACCACGTAAAGGAAGATCTTCCACTGGGCTAAGTATGTAAGCCTGCAGTCCAACGTTTCTTTATGAGAACTCGTATACCTATTTACAAAGTGCCGAGAAAACTTTGTTAGCGCGATGTAGGATTTCTGTGTCATATGTCAATTTGTTGTGATGACACACATGTAGCGCTGTTATACTATAGCCGCTACAAACATAAAACATAGACGAACAACTGATGTTTAATCAAAACCACAGATCAGCATACAATTATCCCACTGAAAGAACTATTGAGAAAAAAAAACAAATTTTCTGCACTGATTCCTACCGAACAATACTATATTAATTGAATTGTGTTTACAATAGAACTATGTATCAACATTGGTATCAGATACAAAGTCACTGGACTATGAAAATGGCTTGAATAGCTAAAACGTACTTACCTAGTGCGAATGTTCTATGATTGAAACAAGTAACAATGAAACTAATCATATGGAACTGCTTTGCTATATAGATTAAACTTAATGAAATAGGCTCGTTCAATCTTGATATTAATACAATAACTAAATTGGAAAGGAAAGATAATTTTGAGTAATTTTGATTGTAAATTCAGAAATACTTAGTAATTGGTGCCGAGTTATATGACGGACCGATTGGCGTGCTTGGTGTACTGCATCATTGAGACTCACTGGTCGAAATTCTACCATATAATATTGAAGAAAAAAAAAAACGAACTGTTTCCAATTTCGCTTCACGATAGCACTAAAACTCGTCACGAGACGCGCTCACGATATGTCTTTTATTTTTTAATTCTGGATAAGCTTGTGTTTGTCCACAATCTCACCATGGTAAGTGATGATGTGGCCGAAGGTGGTAAGCACACAAAGCCTAGATATCGATATACAACATTAGCAAAAGGATTCACACTTGCACTGTAAGGGATTAAGAAAAAGAGTAGGGCGCGTCTTCGTGGATGGCTCTCTATCATCTATATTATAGTCATCTATACTATACAAAGAAAAACGAAAATCGGTTGACAAATAGAGGAGAAAAAGGGGGAGACAAAGATTTTTCTTCACGTTTTAATAAAATAATGATAAGTATGATTTTAAAAAAAGTTGTAGATATCTTATCAGTCATCTGGTTTCCATATTACAAGCTCTGTTTAGTTTGGGATCAGATAGCCGTGCTTGAAAAATGTCCCGGGATATAATTTATTATTTTTATGGACTAACGATATTTTTCTGTATTAGGTGTGTGGTTTATTCTCATTCAATTACACACGTTAATCACTTTGAACAAATTAACATTAAAATGTACTTAAACAGTAGTCTTAATTTGTTTAACAAAGGTTACGTAAAAGGGTGTAATGTAATATTTGCAGACCTATCTGCGGACAATATTTACATTATAATAACGTGACTTTGAATTTGACTCGTGCGCTCTTGGCTGAATGTGGTCCATGTCCACGCCTATATAAATACTCTCTGTGTATGCGAATGGCGTGGAATGGTAGAGATCAAAAATTGGATTTCCATATATTCTATAATTACCTAAAAACCCCACGGTCTCACTAATCGTGCGTAGAGTAGGTGATAATATTGTTTTTTTTTTTATATTGATTAGGCTTGCGTTTGGCCACTGACCCGTCCTTAAAGGACGAAGACGAAGCCTAAGATGGAGCACGTTTGCCCAGAAGGTTTTACTTTAGCCATGAAAATCCTCAGATTGTAGGAGTCAGGAAACACAGACGCTGGAAGTGAGTTCCACTCCTTTGCTGACCGCATTAAAAAAGAAAACGCTAACAGTTGTATTCGTTTGCTCGGTATGTCAACAACGTACGGGTGGAAACCCTCCCGACGTCTTGTGGTTGTACCGTTGTAAGAATGGGGATGGTGGAATTCAATAATTCCTGCGCACACTACCAAAATATATCCTGTAGAAAACTGATAGGCAAGCAATCTTTCGGCAAGGCTCGTGAGTTTCACCTTAATGTAACAGTTGTAATAGTGTAACGCCCCATATAAGAAAATATAATAAAAAAATCACAAACAATTGACAATATTTAATAATAGCAAAAAGTTCATTTAATAAATTCAATCATTTGTTTCAGATTGGCCCAGACATTTGACTTACGAACAAATATACAACAGTACAAACTATGCACAAATTCAAATAGCCAGGCCATATTTAGCACATAGCATAGAGAGCCATAGAGATGATAATCATAAGTACAGCTTGGAGGAGATCTCCAAAGGCAACGAGGTGGACGATGAGTTTAATTTTAATGAAGAACATAAAGGTGTTATTACTGATGGACAGCTTTTGGTGGGATTTGCAAGAGATCCGTATAGATACTCAATTCCTGAGGAAGATTATTTAAAGGGGGTCAGGTAAACAATAAAGAGCCCTGATATGAATAATTGGTCATTACAATCTGACTTATTAAAGAAAGCACTATATCATAAAGACACACATATTATATATGAATTGTATGCATTTCTTGGTGTACTTACCTCCTTTTAAAATCTTGATCTTCTGAAAATAGCGCTTTTTAATATTGTATTTAGTTCATTATTTACATTCCAATCATACGAACTAAAATTAGCTTTTTAAAAACAGTATAGAACCTATTCCGTTGCATTTCTTTGAATAATTTGTTCAGTTCCTAAGATTCTGATCCTGAATAATTTCCATCAAACCTTTTATATGAAAGCATTACTAAATTAGACTTTGTTCTTAAAAACAAAAACTATGGGCCCACATAAAAATCCATGGAAAATACAGGCTTATTTGATCATGCCTACTTGTAATCTAGTCTTGATAAAACATTTGCACATAGGGACGTTAAATTCATCAATTTTTAACATTGACAAGTTATTTATGCAATCTTTGTTCTCATCCACAGGACCATCAACCCTCAAACGTATATTAATAAGGGTGAAAATCGCGGTAAGCGAGGCGTGCTGCATCTATACAATATGTTGTATTGCGCGACTGGTTGTGAGCCCTTGGCCTACAAAGGTTATGGGTGCTATTGTGGCTTTCTTGGCGAAGGAAGACCAACTGATGGGATTGACAGGTCAGTTTTAAAAAAGATAATGTATAATATCTGCTACATAATTAGGTAGATAGATATCACTTACCAGGTTTAAGGCGATGATAACTCAGTGGTAGTGACGTCGGGTACCGCGTCGAAGGTTTTGGGATCTGATCCTACAATGAGTTGGAAAACATCGTGAGGAAACCACAGCACGGTAGTAGGAAACTTTGTAGTAGGTACTCGCCTGACGACTCGAAGAAGAAGATAGGTAACAGCATTCACTTACGATCAGGTGATCCGCTGGCCTACTTCTAGCATAAAAACATGACATTCTAAATAAAAACATTATCCCAAGCAAATTTATTTCAACAGATGCTGCAAAATCCATGACGATTGTTACGAAAACATGTACTGTCCCTTCTTCACGGTATACTTCCAGCCGTACTACTGGAAGTGCTACCGAGGTCAGCCGCTGTGTGCCCTCGAGAACTATCAGACACGACATCAGTTCGTCAACGGATGCGCTGCTAGACTTTGTGAATGTGATAGGTGAATAGCATTATTGATACTTAGCATTTCATGGGACAGCTAGTAAATAAATCATCTAAAAAATAATTAAAGGCGATGATAGCTCAGTGGTAGAGCCGTCGGATACCGCGGCGATTGTCGTGGGTTCGAATCCTACAATGAGTTTGAGTTTTCGGTAAAGGAAAACATCGCGAAGAAACCATAGCACGGTGGTAGGGTACTTTGTAGTACCCCACCCTCAAGTTGAAAATCTGTCGCCAAGCACCTATCGGTGTGTTCCGATAGCTGCACCATCTAGGCTTTGTGTGCTTACTATCTTCGGCCACATCATCACTTAACATGGTGAGATTGTGGTCAAACTCAAGCATATCCAGATATGAAAAAAACATAGTAAAAAAGGAATGTAGCACATAATGTCTTTTTTCCAGACGATTCGCAATGTGCGTGAAGCGGTACTCTTGTCCGAGAGGGCGAGCGCTCTGCAGATCCTCGCCCATCAGGCTGCTGCAAAACTTACTTATGTTTCGGTGACACAAAAGTTGCAGTATTTAATTGCAGGAAACGTGGCTTTTCCAAAATGAATAGAATAGAATAGAAAAACGTTTATTCAGCTCAAGACAGCAAATTTAATGAGGAATTTAATTACAACAGAAGACTTAATTTATCTAAGGAGCTGAAAAGATCTCCCACTCAGCATAATGTCGCAGCAGAAAGGTACCTAGACCTGTTGCTACGACGCTGGTTTTCAGTGGGTGAATCTTTACAGGGCGATGATAGATCATGAAGTGGTAGTGACGTCGGGGCGAAGGTCGTTGTTTTGACTCCTACAAAGAGCTTGAGCTTTCGGTGAAGGAATACATCGTGAGGAAACCACAGCACGGTGGTAGGGTACTTTGTAGTACTCCACTGGCTGGCTACTACCCTCAAGATGAAAGTCTTGCAAAGCACCTATTGGTGTGTTCCGACAGCTGCACTTGCGAGCCAGTATCTTTTTAGGTTTCTTGAGTGCTTACCACCTTCACACCACTTACCATGGTGAGATTGAGGTCAATCACAAGTTGTCCAAAGTAAAAAAAAATACGGTAAAGGATTTTTTCTAGATTTTTTAGTTACTCCCATAGTAATGACGAACATAATTTAAAAAATAGATAAAGGTAAGTAGATATCATAGAATATTAATAGGTCGTCCGAACGGCGCGCGAGGACCTATTATTAATCTATGATAGATATATTGATTGTTTTAGATCAGTAGTACTTATAAGTATTTGTATATATTTTAGAATAATATTAAATCATAAATAATTACGAATTTTTTACTTGTTAATTTTATTATGTATTAAAGTTATTAACTAATACATTCGATTTGTGTGTTTTATTATTCTGACTCATTTTTTATAAGTACACTTTTGTACGCGACTGTACGATGATATCGAATAGTCTGGGAGTGGTACTAAATATTTAAAGCAAAATTTGCATAACGTAAGTAAAGAAATATAATTAAAAATACATGGAAATATACCGAAAATTATCTCATTAAAACATGTCGTATGTTTGTGAAATTAAATAAAATTATTTAAATTTTTGTGTCTTTTCGATAGAAAAAGCTACTTTTCAGGAAATCATTCGAAATCAATGTTTGCCGATACTCGCACGAATAGTTTTCGCGAGAGTGGCCTCCCTGATGTTCGAGAATTCACGAGAAAAGATTTATTGACTTTACTCAATCTGAATCTATATGTACCTATTTCTTTTTCTTCTTAGTAACACGTCTAAATAACTTAAAGTTTTAAAATGCAATTTCATCGTTTCTAAATTCAGTTTTATTTGAATTTAGAATCAAAGTTTAAATTTTTCCAGCCAGCGCAGTGCTGAATTGTTTCATGCAGCATTAAACAAACATTTCATCATTTTCAATTTTGAGAATGAGGTTAATCAATCAGGTAAATTTTAATAAATATGTGTTATTAATAATAATAATCGAGGCCTCGGGTGACCGGCGGGCGGGGAGCTTTTTCCGCCAGCGCATCAGCTTGGTCATCCAAAGAGGAAACGCTGCCAGCCTTCTGGGAACCTTGCGGATCGGCAGCAGCGGCAGCCTCGAAGAAGTTTTTTATATATTATAGTTGTACATTTGCTTGTATATTTTGTATATTTGTTGTGTTAATTAATAAATGAATTAAAGTTACATTAATTAAATCTCTCTGAAAAAAGGCATGAGGGAGCGACTTCTCTGTAAGTCGCCATGCCTTTTTTTGTATCAAAGTCAAAGTCAAAACCATTTATTCAGTTTAGGCCCTAGAAGGGCACTTATGAAGGTCGAATTACAGAAGTTACCACCGGTTCGGAAGTCAGTCTTCAACTGAGAAGAATCGGCAAGAAACTCAGCAAGGTTACATTTTTTAAATATTTTTGGACCATCTGACTATATTGCCTTTTTTTTTCAAATGTTTAACAATTTTATTCTTAAACTAATACAAAAATACATATCACAAGTGACAACCAGGCAAGCGGGTAACTTGATGTCGCGTCGCCTATCTATAAACATTAGCAATACACACCACATGACAATATAGAGAACGACGTAAATGAGTCCGTAAGGAGTAGAGGGCAAGCTTGCAACAAGGCAGTGGTAAAGTAAGTAAAACTCAATTTGCAAATAATAACTTTTTAATAAATTGTACGCTCTAACAATGTTACTTGGTCCAACTTATCACAATTATTACAGTCATCATAGATAAGGGTAGCCGTGTTTGGACCAGTAATCTTTACCCAGCCAGCAGAAGGGTGAGCAGAAACATTCATTGTTTTCCCTTGGGCAGTCTAGGTCCTTCAAACACAGAGAGAACTGTCTGAAATTAAGCAATATTACTTTTTAATTTATAATTTTTTTCATTATCAACATGTCGTATATAAGAACGGCGATGTCGCGCCGCGGCGAAGGTCGTGGGTTCGAATCCTACAATGAGCTTGAGCTTTCGGTGAAGGAAAACATCGTGAGGAAACCACAGCACGGTGGTAGGGTACTTTGTAGTACCCGACAGGCTGGCTACCACCCTCAAGTTGAAAATTTGTCGCCAAACCCCTAACGGTGTGTTCCGACAGCTGCACTTGAGAGCTAATTCCCATCTCGGCTTTGTGTGCTTACCACCTTCGGCATCACTTATTATGGTGAGATTGTGGTCAAACACAAGCTTATCGATAAAAAAAAAACTCACTCATCACATTTGCAAACACGAGAAGCTAGCGCATCGTTTTTCCAAGAACACTCGGGCCCATCTGAAAAACAATGCCAGTAGTACCGTGTGATGATTGGGTCTTCGAGGTTGTCATAGCAACTTTTGTGTTCTTTACAGCATCTGTGAATATTTGATGTCTTACATTAGTTATATGAATATGTATACTCCTGACTATCATCACGTCCTGACTGATTGATAATAAGAGAGATCAACGGAGAACCTAAACAACCATTTCACAAAATCATTTAATGTTGAGGATAGAATTTTCTTACAGCCTTATGACTGAGATAGTTTATTAGACTTGGCTTTAAATAATCTCAAGTAATGAGATGTAGGTAATAGTATATTTCATTACAAGTGCGGAAAGGCTGTCATTGCAAAGAGTTCTGACAAATGTCTACCCGAGCCGAGGCACAGCCGAAGGCGAGGGTTGACAGTCGGAACAAGTTGCAATGACGGTTCCGCAAGTGTACTGAACGACTATTTTTAATACAGTTGCGAAAAAATGAAGCAATTTAATAAAATAATAAAAACACAATAAACTCAACTAACTAATCATTAATTTCTTATAAAAGTTATAGTACACATGTACATTGAAATTGGTACAGTTTTTTAAACTTACTGGGGAAGTTTTAGGTTGCATATTTACTGTTTGAGATAAACTATTATTAATTTCGTATGATTGTTCATGTATATTTGTCATACAATGTTTGTGCAATTATAGTGATTCCGGTGGTGTTAATTAAAAAAAAATAGGGTCGAAATTACTCATTTTGTGCTGCAAATAACTAAACTCGCAAAGAAAATTTCTGGAAAATGGCGCCAACCGTAGAATATAAGCAGAGTTTTTTTTTCTTCACCCAAAGGGAACTATCCATACAGCTTAGTCTTCAGTATATTTTTTTTATTGATATGAAATGAAAATGAAATTTAATGAGATGAAATGAAATGAAACCTAACCTAACTCATTCAATTAAATCATTAAATCTGATATTGAAATAAATTAGTAATGCTTCTTTTTAGAAATATACGTATTTGTATGAATTACAAAAACTCTTTAGTAAAAACTTCATGGTTGGTTTTTCTTTTTAATAGACATTATTTTGACAGTTGGGAAAGAGACGCAATAGTTCGGTAAAGGTAAAAAAAAAGCACTAGTATGTAATAGCCCACATCCCGAACGCTATACGTCCCTGTAATACACCACTTTTTGAGCAACTGTATTAAAAAATACATCCGTCACTTCCTGTCATCACATAAAAGCAAAAATATATATTTTTCGAATTTCCTGTAATGGACTTTTTAAATTAATTGAATTTAATTGACTCCGTAATAATGTGTGAATATGAAAAGGATCTCTGAACAGATAGTAACTCTCATATAGTACCTAGTTTTCTCTGAGGTAGGTAAGTGGCATGTAATGGTTCTAATGTTTTAATAATATGCACAAATAGTACACATACTCATCGATTTCATCAACTGCTTCTCCAAAGCCTCTTGCGGCGCCGCAGTAGCAGCCATAGTTCGTGTAATCCATCATATTACAGTCCGTTCCGCAATCTACGATATTAAATAGTTGAATCAAGCCTCTTTTGCTGCGATTCTCAGTGTTGTTTGTATGACGTATTCCATGAGTGATGTTTCTGTGAACGTTAGAATCCATTTGACGATTATACATAACAGCAACAATATTCACATCGAAAATGAATAGTTAAACATGTCCGGATTGTTCTGTTGACTGATTTGTGATTTATTTACTTTCTTAGAAAGAGGTATAATATTAATTAAAACTACATGATGAATTTAAAAAAAATATATAAAACTCTTTACACAAACAAACAAATTCTCCAGCTTAAAGATATTATAGTAGGTATCTGTTAGTAGTCATAAAGATCCAAGATATGATGATTTGGATTCTATAATCAGCAGAGTTTCTAGCCAGAGTCTTTTCAGTTTAAGTGTATTCCGAACCGGTGGTAGAGTCAATTGTAACGTTCATAAGTGCCTTATCAGGGCCTAAACTGAATAATTGAATTTTGATTTTGAGAAATTGCACCCTTTTAAAGAAATATTTCTCTGATGTCAATAATTAAGACGTTTAAAAAGTCTTGATTTACTGATTAGCTGACTAACTAACTGACCTATTTACGCATAGCCTAAGCCACTGGAGTTACTAACAGATTTGTTTAAAACGAAGGCATTCACAAAGAGGGCTTAAACTCTGCTGAGGTAAAAAAGGGGATCGCCGCTGAAACCGCAGATTCATTAATGTCAGAAAGATAATTGATTATATTTACTTGAAACCCTTCAAATAATCCTCCTCAGGAATTGAGTATTTAAATGGATCTCCTCCAAATCCCACCAAAAGCGGTCCATTATTTGCATCATCGTCTTCCTTATTCCTTAACGTATCCTTATTGATCTCGTCGGTGATTTCTCCGAAACCACTCTTATTACGATTATCTGCATCTTGAATCCATACTTCTGTGAAACAAGAATAAAATTATAGCTAAAAATAATGCTAGTCTATGATTATGATTATCGCTGTTGACCACACTTAACTAATCAAAACACTTTTCCTGTTTATTGCACAGTACTGTGGGATATTTGTCTACAGGCTTGTGTTTAGTTTTCCATTCTTACTTCTATTATTCTTATTATTCTTTCTTCAGTATATTACATGATTGCTAAAAAATATTAACTCTGGAGATCAAGATTCACTTAGTAGACTTAAAAGAAGACTTGACGTGCAACTTGAACTCTCTGGTAATTCCGCGGCTACAATTGAATCTTCAATTTTATGATCGCGTTGTAGCTTCGTATTTAAATTGTTCTATAAAAATGTGTGAACTCGGTCACCACCGCGGTTAGACTGATTTCAACGGCTCAAATCAACAACTATACCTACAGTATATCTCCAAAACTGAGTCAATGTTCGTATATATCTTTCGATTTCGCATGATTTTGACCGTCTTGTATAATGATATGACTAAGTAAAATTGTATTGAAATAAACTAGATCTTTTTAAATTTAAGATTTGTTAAATGAGTTATAGGTATGTAGTAGTAGTATTTAAATCGCTTAATATTGCCTTAATAATAATAATAGTAGCCAAACAATAATTATTTATCGGTCATCGACTAAATCAGAGTGGTATTCCAATAATGCTGCCAATGCATTATTGGAATACCTATGATTTAAAAAAAAATATTTTGCAATCCTTAAACCTACTTCAAAATATTACTAAACGGTAGGAGATCAATGTTACGTAAACGGACAATAACAAAAGATTTCTACTACATTTTCGGACTGTACGAGCTTTTGAAGGTGATATTTTCTTCATTATTGATTACGATTAATAGGGAATAAATTCTTTGCTCATTGGCGAGCAAACATAACAAGATTTTAAGAGACCTTTTTATGTTGTGAGCAAACGGTTAATTCCGCTTTAAGATCAGCATTAGGACAAACGTATAATAGCAATGGAATCAAATCAGAATCTCGGTGCTGTATGACATTTAATAAGTAAAGTTATTTGAAGACCTCTAAAATGCACGTCCTCGGGCAATCTTAAATTATTGGAAAGCAAACATATCGAAGTTTGACCCTATTTAGACAATAAATAAACTTAATTTATTTACGAGTTGATCCCTAAACTACAAACCCTAAACAATATCAAGAGACTATTGTTAAAAAAGTGAATTTATAATAAGAATAAGTTGGATAAGAACTTAATTCGTTGGAGATTGTGGCTTTAGGGGATTTCTTCAATCTGTATGAAGTTACAATGTACTTACTTGTTTCAGTAACTGTGGCGTAAATTAAAAATAAAATAAACGTTCCTGGCAACATTTCTTCACTGGAAAGGCGACTGGATCACTAACTAAACACCAGAGGCAATGCTGAACTACAATAATTACCAACAGAATCTCCAAATATATATACATTGATTTATCTCACATAATTATACGTCATGAATGTTTATACGACGTTACATAGATAACAAGAACGTTTCCATCGTTAAGAAGCGCACGACGTTACGTATAAGTAGTTTAGTTTGTATTTTTTTTCATAACATGCAGTGCCGTTTTGACAGGCCCATGCCCAGGGCCTCCGACCGCATGGGGCCCTGTCTATGGTCGATACTAAGGTTGCGCTCGATCATTTTTCTAATTGGATATTAATCGAACATCAGATCAGTCACTCAAAGACCGCGGTCACTCAAAATGTTAAACGTGTTGTATTTGACATTTGTCAAAATAAATATAAAAAAAGCTTATTTTAATTTCCAAAGAGCCATTGCTTGCTCTGTCTAAGACGGCCTTGAAAATGTGATGTTCATTTTTTTCGTATTTTTTTTGTATGGGTAATTGCTAATTACTGTAGTAGGTAATGGTGATAACCAGAAAAAATCATAAACTTAGATCGAGTATAGTTAATAAATTAAGTTTCGTAATGATAAATTATGTTTCAAAATGATGTAATCTCAGTATCGATCCTACATTCGTGAACATAAGATGAAATCGTCTAAATTCTCGTGAGTACAATGTGAACAGTCATTTATACGTAACAAACATCTATATGGTCGGTAAATTGGATTTGACGAAATTGTTATCATGGTGGGATTTTTCTATCATTCACATTGACGACTGTAAACATCTTTATTTTGTAGATTAACCCGTAAAAAGTTTCGGGTAACCTTGTTAATATTATAAGTCACGTTTTAATCACGTACACAACTAAGGGAGATGTGCTCTTGGTATTCGATAGATAGGGTGACCAATATTAAAAATAACATTATATACAAGATGAACGGATCAGGTTAAAGACTCGTCGTCATCTTAATATTTCACCGTCGACGGTGCAAAATTAAGATGACTATAAATATTTCAAACTCAAACTCTAATATATCTTTATTAAATAAACTTATTACAAGTATTTTTTATCGTCAAAATGATTAATGTAATATTCTAACGCTCGGTTCGGAAGGTTGCTTTTGCTGAGAAGAGCCGGCAATAAACCCAGCAATTACTACACTAAAAAAGCAACTTAGACCTATTACATTTAATAATTATTTATACAGTCTCACTGATAATATATGAGAGATGTTTTGGCGGCAAAAAAGGAATAAAGAAATTGAATTTAGTTACGAGTGATTTAGTAAACAACGAATTCAAGCAGAAGCTTTAAATTAATACGTCCATCTGTTATCGAAACAAGTTTGTAATCCAAAAAAACTGATTTCAGGTTGTGGTGGATAGCAGTGCTACTTAGGGTGCCAATATAAAAAAACAGAAATAAAGGACACAACAAATTTTGCAGGTACATAATAACTAGATGTAGAAACTGTTTTGGCTTTATGTGTAATATTTTATTAATTTAACTATATGTATTTTTGTTGCTGTTTGTTTCTCAATAAATATAAATAAATAAATAAATAAATAATGGAAAAATGTTGGTATTGATAGTTGAAAATATCAAAAATTTCCAAGGATGTTTTATTACGGAAATAATGTTTTTTTTTCTTTTTTTCTCAAGTAGTCTTGAGATCCACCCTCTGGTGCCCGCTGATCGTTGAATTTTGGAACACGTTGCTGTTGTTGTGCATTATGCTGTTATTACTATCTTTATAAATAGGGATGATGACTACATTCAAGAAAAAATACCTAACACTATTTGCTCGGTGGTAGGGTACTTTGAAGTACCCGACTGGCTGGCTACCACCCTCAAGTTGAAAATCTGTCACCAAGCACCTATCGGTGTGATCCGACAGCTGCACTTGAGAGTCAGTTCCCGTCTAGGCTTTGTGTGTTTACCATCTTCGGCCACATCATCACTTATTATGGTGAGATTGTGGTCAAACACAAACATATTGAGAATAACAAAAAACTCTAACTAGCGTCTAAAACATATTAAAAAAATCTCTAAAATAGCAAACACGTTGCAAAATTCCGCTTTTTAAGATTTTTTGCTACCATTTTAACGACAAAGTAGGTTTTTGATGATGTATGTATATTTATGACGTCACAAGTATGTATTTCATACAAAACTCCATATAAATCACCGTTTTGACATTAAGCTGATTTGATATGTCAGTCACCATCCCTATTCGATTTATTATTGTTATCTATCACCTAACTAGTCCTCGACTATATGACGCCCCCTGACTGGAAAGCTGGATCCCCCCTTGAGCCTGTATATCAATAAAGCCAGCCCGTAACATTTACACGTATTAGTCCATATCTCGAAAAATACTTAATCAATTTTGATGAAACTTACATTGTTCCCTAAGTTTAAGAAAAATACGTGGACCAACATACATTCATACATACACCTTATAAGTAGATAATCTTCTTTTTTTTGAAGTCAGTTCAACCTAGCTAGAAGGTATAATTGTCTTAAATAGTCCTTCGTGGACTGTTTTTTACGCCTTCATGCATTTTCTACTTCCCTTATTAACAAAAAAGAACTGACAATTTTTGCATAAAACTGACTTTGACTGACCAATGGACGAAAAACAGACTTTATCTGATTTAACTGACCAGTTTCGACCCCTGCTATTGGTTCCTTATCTACCGATCAAGCATCTTGCCCTTGAATAGTACAAGACTCAAGAATTCCCGAAAACCTTATAACCCGTTAAATTACAAAATGTGATGTTCGCTTTCGTCACTGAAAAATCCCAATACTAAAACAATTTTATCGAATCAAATTTACCGACCACTGAAACATTAGTTACGTATAAATGACTGTTCCCATTGTACTCACGAGAACTTAAACGATTTCTTCTTATGTTTACGAATATGAGATAGATACCTACTGAGATGACATCTTTTTGAAACATGTACCTGTATTTTGTTCGTGACGTTGATCAATTGTTATTATGGAAACAATTCAGAAAAAAACAAACATTTCTCAGTGAAGATCAAATATTGCTCAATCTACGTGTGAGAAAAAGCAACAATAATATTAGTGGAATAATATCAAACTAATTGTGTGAATTAATAATAATGTAATTGGCGATGCGGAGGAATTTTTCGACGCACTTTTATAGTTTGTTTTAGGTAGTTTTTAGATTAGATTAGTTTTTTAAATTGTAGTTATAATAATGTAAATATCTATGTAAATCAAATATGCACAAAAAAAATAATTGTTAACTTGTGTATTTCATGTGTAGTTGTTTGTCACTAATAAATTAATTGTGTGAATAATGTGAAATCTTAAAACGATATTACCATTTCGTATCAAGAAATAAATTTGTGTTGGTTACGTCCCGCACTTTTATACAATGGAAACGTATTTAATTATCTATTTAACGTCGTCAAGTCATTGATGACGCCGTTACGTGAGATAAATCAATGATATATATTTGGGGATACTGTTTAATAATGATTGTAGTTCAGCATTGCCTCTGTTATAGTTAGTTATCCAAACGCCTTTCCAGTGAAGAAATGTTGCCTGGAACTTTCATTTTATTTTTAATTTACGCCACAGTTGCTGAAACAAGTAAGTACATTGTAACTTTACAATGTAGAGCTATTTCCTTTACGAAGCTGAAAACAGAAAGTGATTAGGGATAATGTAGCTGTCTAATGGTGAAATATTTTTTAAAATCGGTCGATTAGTTTTGTGAGTTAAATCGCAACAAACAAAAAATCTAATCCTCTTATAATATTAGTTTATATACATGTTAATAATTCAAGTAGGTTTTCAATTTTGCTTTGATATTGAGGACGTGCATTGCATTACATTACCTTTCATTATTATTGAAGTACCGTGCACAAAATCTGTAAGTCGCTATAAAAGTACGGCCATTATTTTCTTAAAGCAGTAGTCCCAAACAGTGAGATGCACAATTTTACGCTTATAAGTCTCTATTCAAAAAGTCTTTGGAACTGGTCACCGAGTCTCAACTTGATGTCAAGTAAACGGTACACCCCTATTCAAAGTATACTGAAAATGTTTATTCGTTAACTGTTGAGTCTGCATTTGAACTCAAAATCAAGGTTTAGGTATATTTGCTGTTTGAAAACGTATCTGGTGTGGTATCAGCCGTTAGTCTGAGGGTATTTTTTCACAAAATTGTAAATATAATACGCCTTTCAAAAGTCTAGAATATTCTTTAACATGTGACAGATTTAGAGAAACTTTAGTGACCAAGTTTATTTCATTAATTAACCGGGTATTTTAACAAGGTCTAATAACATTTGTTTTACAGGATGGACCAGTTTCACCAACGAACTAAATAATAACACCAACATTACTCAAATTATACCATCAGCAATTGCATCACCAGCACATAGTACATGGAGTCATGGAGCTGATAACCGTAATGAGAGTAGTTTGGGAGACATCAACAACAAGAACAATGAGGCTACGTTAAGGAATGAGGGAGACGAGGATGCAAGTAATGGACCGCTTTTGGTGGGATTTGGAGGAGATCCATTTAAATATTCTATTCCTGAGGAGGATTACTTGAAGGGTGTCAGGTAAATGTAATTGGATTTCTTCGACAGTTATTTTTGTACATTACAGCGTGGAATGTCGTGGTTTTGAATCCTACCGATTGAGATTGAGCTTGTTAAAGGATCTTGAGGACAACCATAAGACACCAGTAAAAGCATAAATGCACCTTTAACCAGTAGGCTTGAACCATGTTAAATTAATACTAAACATCGTACGTAACGTTCACAGAACCATCAACCCTAAAACACATACAAACAAGACTGAGAACCGTGGAAAAAGAGGTGCGATCCAACTATATAATATTATCGAGTGCGCATCGGATTGTAATGCGGCAGATTACCTCAGTTATGGATGCTACTGCGGCGCCGGAGGCTTTGGAACACCAGTTGATAGAATTGATGAGTAAGTGTCATTTATGTTTATCTTTAAAACTTCTCTTGAAATAAAATGATATTCTATTCTATATTCTATTCTATTCTATTCTATTCTATTCTATTCTATTCTATTCTATTCTATTCTTTATATACTTTACTAGTAACATTTGAGTAAAAAATCAAAAGAACAAGATTTTATCATTGTTTTACGGGCCCTCTAATCTCCATGCACAAATCCGATTTGCACTAGGCCGTTTGAATCTATTTATTTTGTAGATAGTTTTGATCCACGACAAAGGCTTAAAGTTAGTCTTAAACTACCTTTAAAAATAATAGAATTCAAGGAATCGGGATTCGAATTTAACTTTAAAATGTAATTATTTTCATTCCGTATTATACCCTCATGTGGGCTAAATTTAAAACCTTGCTTAGGTACTTAGTTTTTAATGCAGTAAGAAGGTACCTTTTCTTTTTTAAACTAATCTTATAAAGAGAAAAAATAATGGATTTTTTGTATGTGTGTTGGATAAACTCAAAAAATACATAATATTTAACCAATTTAAAAAGTTCTTTGTTCTTTAAAATAAATCAGCTACATTCAGCGAGTAACATGGGTTTTTTAATTTTAATTCCTTCGGGAGCGCAAGTGACACCGCGGGGCGGTAAGCTAGCAATATATGTGTGCCGACCTGCGTATCAGGCTTTGAATACATCATCAATAATATTTACATATTAATTGTTAACAGATGCTGCAAAGAACACGATTCTTGCTACGGCAGCATCTCCGACCCAGTTATTACATGGTACTACTGGCATTGTCATGCAGATGGGCCAGAGTGTTCTTGGAAAAATGATTGGACGGCCTCTCGTGTTTGCGAATGTGATAGGTAAGTTTATATGTATATGTAGACGGAAGGAATTATCAAACATCTGGTTCTCTCAGTAGGTTGTACATCTGCAAGTATTATCCTACTAAGATGTTTGTTACTCTTTCACGCAAAAACAGCTGAACGGATTTTGATGAAACTTGGCACACAGGTAGATCATATCCTGGAATAACACATAGGATACTTTTTATCCCGGGAAAGGATAAGAAGCGAGTGAAACCGCGGGGGACAGCTAGTACTTACATTATGTCGTATATTACTACAACTTTTAAGGGTGTGAGGTTCAAGCAAGTGGTCTGTACCAATGACTTATAAAACTTTGATGGACAGAAGGATTCGCTCCTTACTTTTCGGTGAAGGAAACCATCGTGGAGAAGAGATAAGATTATTCTTAAATAAATATTATTTTCAACACACTTGCTCATAAAGTGGCTCTAATTTCATCGCAATTAATGACACCTATAATCAAACTGTGACTTTTTCATTACTATTATTCACAAAGTGAGCTATAATAGTAGATTGTATCATAAGGGAGCACAATAATATTTTTAAGTGAGGGATTCTTCAGTAGAATCCTGAACGTAGCGAGGGATTCAAAGTACGTCGCCCGAGTCAAAAAGATATTTGCACCCGGTGTACTTGCAAAAAAAAAAAACTATCTATCCAATTTGAAATGGCCGATCCGATATTTTTTTGTATTATTTTCTTTAAAAGTGTGTTGAAAAACGTAATAAAAAAATTGTAATATTAGGAGATGTGAAGACTGATGGTCAATATTAGCGGAGCGGAGATGTTTTACGTGTTGCATATAATAGAACGAAATTAATAAATAATATTTCTTAATTTCAGAGAGTTCGCTATGTGTTTGAAAGACCTGTACTGCCCAGAGGAAAATAAAAAATGTTTCTGCTCGCCCTTTTGCTGGCTAGGTGAAACTTATTGGTACAGTTGATGCAGTGAATGTAAGGATGTGGGTGATGATAATGATTGTGATAAACCAAAGAAGCATGTAGAATAATTATTTATTAAACACAACTATTTATTAAATGCAGATTGAGTTTCATTCGATAACAGAACTTTTATATAGTTGTCTCCCGCGGTTTCACCCGCGTTCCCGTGGGATCTAGCGTATGTAATATAAATACTTTACAACCTATTCTCAAACCTCCCGAATGTACACAAAAAAGAATCGGTCAAGCCGTTTCGGAGGAGTTCGGTAACTAAAACTGAGACACGAGAATTTTATATAAGTACCTATGTATAGAAGGCGACTCTGATAGAGAAGTAGAAAGAAAGTTGTAGGTATCTAATAAGTTTATGTAGGTATAAAATTGTTAAACATTTAAAAAAATAACACTATAGTTATGGTCCAAAAATATTTCAAAAATGTGACCTTGCTGAGTTTCTTGCCGGTTCTTTGCAGTTGAAGGCTGACTTCCGAACCGGTGATAACTTCTGTAATTCGACATTCATAAGTGCCCTTCTAGGGCCTAAACTGAATAAATGGTTTTGACTTTGACTATCGATACTATTATTATAAAGCTGAAAAGTTTGCTTGTTTGAACGTGCTTATCTCAGGAACTACTAGTTCAAATTGACAACATGCAATTTTTTTTACATGCTTATTTTATCTTTTTATATGAAACTAGGTTAAAAATATGATTCCCAACGGCGTTCATAAGACGAATGCCATTATATTGTTTTTCACAGTTTCCTTTGCATCTCTCGGTTTCGATCTCAATTCTGTTTTAATAAACAATTTTATTTGTAACTTTTATTTTTAAAATGTCACAATTGTGGTGACAAAATGTTTAGGCATGTATCTGCTTTATAGGTCTAATATTCAGCTAATTTAAAAAAAATATCTCGCCCGTACCTCAACTACTCACGTCACTACGACTAAAAATCTTAAAAATGCATTGAAAATAAAAATTCGGTAAAAAAATTGAAAAAAAGTCATAACTCGTTAAATAACAAAAATTGAAGATGTTGGGGGTGATATTGGTACCTTTTATGGTGTTCTACATCATCAATGAAAAAGTTACAAAAACGAGATAATTTATTCCTATTGAAAGTTTCCGTTGCGCGCGCTGCGTAAGATCGTGATGAAACTTGGCACACAAATAGTTTATATCCTGAAATAAGGATAGATAGGTATGTAAGTCCTAGTAACAAAACACATAAGTATTAGGTAACATATTTACCAAGTACTATCATCATTGAAGTATTCATTTATATTATAGTAAGCCTTTTCTATCAAACAGTTTAAACATGGTCCTTAAATTTATGCAAAGGCATATCTAAAATTCAAGTTGGGATTCTGTTATAGAAGCGTACCTGCACATAGTCCCAAAAATGAACCTTGCACTTTCTGAAGTCTATAAGCAGAGGTCACAAGTTTGTGCTTATTTCTAGTATTGATAGAGTGCACATCACTTTTTTTTACATAAAGACTAATTTTTTGATGCACAAATAATATGTTTGCATAAATATATTGAGATGCAACTGTGAGTATGCCAGTTTCCTTAAACTTATCTCTGAGGGAAGTTCGAGCTCCCAAGTTATAAATAGCTCACACTGCCCTCTTTTGCAAAACAAAAATGGTTTCTAAATTAGCAGCTTTACCTCAAAGCAAGATGCCATAAGACATAACACTATGAAAATAGCTAAAATATACTAATCGAGCTGTATCCACATCGGTAAGCTGTCTAATTTTCCAAACTGCATAAGCCGCCGAACTGAGTTTCCCTGCTAAAGAAGATATTTGGGTCCCCCATTGAAGTTTCAATTCTAGAGTGATCCCTAGAAATTTAGTTGACTCGAAATGATTGAGAGCTTCATCATTTAACATTAAATTACAGTCTATTATTTTTTTACATTTGGTAATGCAAATTTAATACAATTAGTTTTCTTTGCATTTAAAACTAAATTATTTACTGTAAACCAATTTAATACCCTAGCTAATGCACCATTTACGTCGTCATAATTTGATTTCAGTCTATAAACACAAAAAATCTGTTAGGTATCATCAGCAAATAGTACAATTCCACAGGAATTGTTAACATAATAGGTGAGGTCGTTTTAATAAATTAAAAATAGAAAAGGACCCAGGATAGAGCCCTGCGGTACACCCATATGCACAGGAGAACCACAAAATTTGACCCTGTTTACATCGACACAATGAATTCTCTGACCAAGGTATGATTTCATGAGATCAAGTGCCATGCCCATAATAATTTAGTTTACAAATAAGAGTCTCATGATTGACACAATCAAAAGCCTTGGAAAGGTCACAGAACACACCAATAACGTTATGTGGATTCTCCCAAGAGTTATAGATATCTTTTAAAGTGCTACCCCAGCGTTAAAGTATGATTTCATAAAAATAAATATGAACGGTGTCTTCTCGATGATTTCCATAACTGAACACCGTGCAGTGTCGGGTTCCGTATTCAGTACGATGTGGTAACCGAAAGTCTAAAACGAAACATGGACGGAACTATATCTACAGTTAGGTACTAAGTACTGTCGGCCAAGAAAGTGGTGTACCACCCTAAGGTTGAATGCCGCTTGCAGATTCATAGGTGATAAAGATTAGTTTCGCTTGCAGATTAATCTGACAACTTTTGACAACTTATGTCATTATTATGCATCTCTTTCAGTGATATTTTTTTAGTTTGAACCTTGTTGTAGTTTTCGATGACTAGGAAACTAAATCAAAACTGGCACACCACTTTCTTGGCCGACCGTACAAGTTTGATAGGTAATCGAATATTTTTATCACAGTAATGTTTGAGATAACCCTCTATGTTTTAAAAGACCTCGACCTTAACTATCGATCAAGCCCTTAGTTTCATAAGAATAATAAGTACGTGACTAGAAGTCGTAGGTACGTTAACATGGTTTTCCGAGAATGTTTAAGCCTGCTAATTTATAAAATATGATATTTACTTTCGTCACTGTGAAAGATAGAGAAATCCCAATACGATAACAATTTTATCGAATCCAATTTACCGACCATTTAAACATTAGTTCGTATAAATGACTGTTCCCATTGTACTCACGAGAAGTTACGATGATTTTTTTAATCATTTTTGCATAAATAAATAAATTGTTTTTCTTTATTTATTCTGGATAAGCTTGTGTTTGACCACAATCTCACCTTGGTAAGTGATGATGTGGCCGAAGGTTGTAAGAACCCAAAGCCTAGATGGAAACTAGCTCTCAAGTGCAGCTGTCGGAACACATCCATAGGTGCTTGGCAACAGATTTTCAATTTGAGGGTGGTAGCCAGTCAGTCGGGTACTACAAATTACCCTACCACCGTGCTATGGTTTCCTCACGATGTTTTCCTTCACCGAAAGCTCAAGCTCATTGTAGTATTCGAACCCACGATCTTCGCCGCGGTATCCGACGTCAGTACCACTAAGCTATCATCGCCTTAAAATTTTATATTATATTATGTTAATGACTTTCAAATATTAAATTTGTGCTAGCAACGTCCCGCGCTATTATACAATGGAAATGTTCTTAATTATTATCTATCTAACGTTCGTCAAGTTCTAGATGACGCCCGTAACATGAGATAAATTACTGTTATATATTTGGGGGTACTGTATGATAATGATTGTAGTTCAGCTTTGCCTCTGGTGTTTAGTTAGTGATCCAGTTGCTTTCCCAGTGAAGAAATGTTGCCAGGAACGTTTCTTTTATTTTTAATTTACGCCACAGTTGGTGAAACGAGTAAGTTCCGCTTCACAGTTTTACTATTTTTAACTGTTTTTAGGGTTCGTACCTACCTCAAAATGAAAAATGGAACCCTTATCGAATCACTCTGTTGTCCGTCTGTCTGTCCGTCTGTCAAGGCCCTTTTTCTTGAGGAAGAGTGGAGGCTCAATCAAAAGAAACGGTAATTTATGCCGCATATTTAAAGGGAATTAAAACCTACAGGGTACTTCCCGTTGACCAAAAACCATGAAATTTGGTAAGAAGCAATGTCATGTAGCACAATTAAGGAATAAATACATCAGAAAAAACAATATAACCGTGATGATCGAACTGTTTCCATAAAGTCAAAGTCAAAGTCAAAACCATTTATTCAGTTTAGGCCCTAGAAGGGCACTTATGAAGGTCGAATTACAGAAGTTACCACCGGTTCGGAAGTCAGCACAACAATACCTACAAGTTTGTACGGAACCCTCATTGCGTTTTATTTTGTCATTATTATTTCCATTAATTATTATTCTATTTATTATTATTTATTATAATTTGAACTCAAAGTCACCCTTTCGTCTTTGCTTTTATTGATGTTCTAAGTTTAAGGATATTTTCTAAAAGTCTAGAATATTCGGTAACATGTGACAGACTTAAAGAAACTTTGGTGACCGTAGAGTTTATTTAATTAATTAACTGGGTATTTTAACAAAGTGTAATAACATTTGTTTTACAGGATGGAGCAGTTTCACTAACGAACTAAATAATAACACCAACAATACTGAAATTGTACCATCAGCCATTGCATCACCAGCACATAGTACATGGAGTCATGGAGCTGATAACCGTAATGAGAGTAGTTTAGAAGACATCAACAACGAGAACAATGAGGATACGTTGAGGAATAAGGAAGACGAGGATGCAAATAATGGACCGCTTTTGGTGGGATTTGGAGGAGATCCATTTAAATACTCAATTCCCGAGGAGGATTATTTGAAGGGTGTCAGGTAAGGTTGATTTTTTTACATTTAACATTTTCATTTTATTTTTGAAGCGATGTCAGTGAAGACGAATGTTCGAATCTTACTATGAGATTGAACCTTTGCTGATGGAATACATCTTAAGGAAACCGGAGCACAGCTAAATCAGTATGCTTGAACAACGTTAAACGAATTACTAATGTTTACAGATCCATCAACCCTAAAACACATACAAACAAAACAGAGAATCGTGGTAAACGAAGTACAGTCCAACTACATAATATTATCGGGTGTGCATCAGATTGTAATGCGGTAGATTACGCAAGTTATGGATGCTACTGCGGCATCGGAGGCTTTGGAACACCAGTTGATGCTATTGATGAGTAAGTGTCATTTATACGGCTGTTTATAAAATCATTATTGCCTTCATCTAAACGTGACGTTACCTATTAAACAACGTTTAATAGGTAACGTCACGTTTTAATAGGTAAGTACAATTTTACAATTAAAATTAAAGTACTATGCTATTTGTACCAAATAAAATTAAATAGGTACCTAAATAAAAATATATTTACAATAAGAGTAAAGTTTTATAAATTTTCCCCCAGTTTTCTACAACAACAGGTCTTGTGCTGCTCGCATTCATTTCCCGCCACTCTCACTAGGTCGTCGGTCCACTTTATGGGGGAGCCTGCCCACGGTGCGTGGTCGCCACTGCAGAACCTTCCCATTGACACAGAGCCCACTGCCACTTCAGTTTACTAATCTATAGGGCTATATCGGTGACCTTTGTTCGTCTACGAAGGTTCACCAGTATCATTTACATCTTGAATATCAACAGATGCTGCAAAGAACTCGGTTCCTGCTACGACAGCATCTCACACCCAAACTTTACATCATTTACATCTTGAATATCAACAGATGCTGCAAAGAACTCGGTTCCTGCTACGACAGCATCTCACACCCAAACTTTACATCATTTACATCTTGAATATCAACAGATGCTGCAAAGAACTCGGTTCCTGCTACGACAGCATCTCACACCCAAACTTTACATCATTTACATCTTGAATATCAACAGATGCTGCAAAGAACTCGGTTCCTGCTACGACAGCATCTCACACCCAAACTTTACATGGTACTACTGGCATTGTACTTCAGATGGGCCAGTGTGTTCTTGGAAAAACAATTGGGAGGCCTCTCGTGTTTGCGAATGTGATCAGTAAGTATAATCTAGGATTAGAGCAATCTGTATACGGGAAACTAAGGGAATTACCAAACATTGCTCAGAAGCCTGTGCACCGGCGAGTATCTACAACGAGTATCTGCAAATATTTACTGGCCTTTAAGGTTATGAGGTTCAAACAAGTGGTCTGTACCACTGAGTTATAAATCTTTGGACAGAAGGATTCGCTCCTTACTATTCAGTATAGAAAACCATCGTGGAGAAGTGATGAGGTGTCCACATAAATATTTATTCAAATCAAAGTACTCGTAACATGTAGGTAGAGACTAGCGATCCATTTCTTGTGTGAGTGATAAAAATAAAAATGAACAAATAATATTTCTTAATTTCAGAAAGCTCGCCATGTGTTTGAAAAACCTGAACTGCCCACGGAGAAAAAAAATGTGTTTCTGCTCGCCCTTTTGCTGGCTGGGTGAAAATTACTGGTCCGATTAATCCGGTGAAGATAAAAGTGATTATGATTATGTTTTTGATGAAACCTATTATATTATACTGTACAATTATTGATTACACATAACAATTTACAGAAGTTGCTATTTGAGTTTCACTCGTTACCAGATCCATTGCCTAGCTAAAAGCTAACCCGTATAGGGTTATTGTGATCAATTTAATACACACACTAGTATGTATATTAACTCACATTCCCTCGAATTACTTCAACGAAAAACCTACGAGCGTTTTAATTAATAGTCTCATCTACTCATGTGAACTTGTTTACAATGTGAAAGAAACAAGTGTTTCAAAAGGTAAACCAACGGTACGCTAATAGAATAAAGGTGATATGTCAGAGGATAATAGCCCAGTGGTATTGACGTCGGATACCGCGGAGAAGGTCGTGGGCTCGAATCCTACAATGAGCTTGAGCTTTTGGTCAAGGATACCATAGCGCGGTGGTGGGGTAGGTACTTTTTAGTACTTGACTGGCTGGCTACCACCTTCAAGTAAAAAAAAATGCCACCAAGCGCCTGTTAGTGTATTCCGACAGCTGAATTTGAGAGCCAGTTCCCCTCTAGGCTTTGTGTGCATACCACTTACGGCCAGATACGGCCCAATCATCCGTCACCATGGTGAGATAGCAGTTAAACACATGCTTATTCAAAAGTAAACAAAAAAAATAGATTTGGACCTAATGCAGACAATGCTAAAAAATACTAGGTAAGGTAAAGAAGGAACACACAGACAAAATAGCGTGCGAGTACTCCTGCCAGTACTCCTGCTAGTATTGTTGAGTCCATCGACCAATAGCACAACCACTCGCTTCGTGTGTGTGTGTGTGTGTGTGTGTGGTTCAAAGCGTTGATAATGGGGAATATGCACGTATTTTTTTTAACCGTTTCTACGGGTTATTACATTACCTAAAAAAATATATAACACATCCAAAATCTAAGCTATAAAAAATATATTAAAATCACTATAATTTCCGGATTCAAACGCGGCCATTATGGCGCGCTTATTTTGTGATGTGAGATTAGACGAATTCGATGTTTGCTTCACAAAGTTACTAAAATCATTTTATTACCATGTAAAAGCACAGAAAACTTATAAATTATAATAAATTTAAGCGTAGCGGTTACAAACTCTGAGGTCGAGTTTCAAAGTGACGTCACGATTTGCTCATGGGGCGTTTTGGAAATTTGCGAGGGAATTTAAAACAGACACTTTTTGATGATTAAATTTAGCTATTAAATCATGAAATTTTTTGAAAATAATTTTGTAGGTATTTTTTTGTAACAATATGAATTACATAAAAAAAAAATCGTCCATTTTGAAGTCACGTGCATATTCCCCATTCAATTAGCTCGTTTGTATGAAGTGCTGGTGTAGGGTATGCCTGAAGAGTGCAAGGCGCTGCA
Organism: Ochropacha duplaris; assembly: GCA_951361185.1. Taxonomy (NCBI): domain Eukaryota; kingdom Metazoa; phylum Arthropoda; class Insecta; order Lepidoptera; family Drepanidae; genus Ochropacha; species Ochropacha duplaris. The sequence goes on along the minus strand of OX592701.1, from coordinate 10,728,584 downwards.
TGTATGTGTACAGGAATAACGATAATAAATAAAATACTGTGTATATAACCCTATTTTGCTACAAATACCTATTAGTTATTAGTCTTGCTATTCAACGAGGTAATGTGACCAGCCTTCTGGGAACTCTACCGCAGGGCAGCGAATTACAGCTTTTTTACTTTTGATATTTATATTTTTTCTTGTTTTTAGTTAGTATTTTATGTATTATTTATTATATACTTAATTCGCTGCTAGTTATACTACCCTATTAGTTATCTTTATCAATGTCTTAATATGATAATTTATTAATTGGATCACTTTTGAACTCGGTACTAAGTTTGATAAAGATTATGACACTATTTCCAAGTATTTACGATTTTTAGAAATCCCACAAAATAATAGGTACATAATTTTCCAAGTATTTTTAAGGACGAACAGCTGCGGAACACTTATGCCATGAATGGAAACAAAAGAACACATCACATAGTTTAAAGTTCTAATACAAGGCGGGCTCACTGAAGCTAGATTGAAGATAGATAGACTTCATACCCTCTCAATAAAAATGATATCATAAAAATGATGGTGAACTTATGGAAATCATCGTGACTGAACAAGTAAGTGTTGGAAGTAGTCCATACGATGTGGTACAGTTTAAAACCTTACACGAAACTATAACTATAGTTAGTTACAAATTAAAAGCTTGATAGGTAAACGAATTTGATCCAAGAAATATTTGAGATAGCCCTATATGTATTTAAAGGGCCTTGACCTACAAATTAGTTTGCGCTATTTGTATGGATTATTTAATAATAATAGATTCACAGAAAATCGAGATGATAGAAGATTGAGAAATAATTATGGTAAGTATTGTGAATAACTCGAATCGCGATTCGTAGAATTTCATTTTTTTTTGTTATCTACTAGAAAACGAGTGGAGTTTTGAGATGATCATTCCACCTGTCAGCCAAGGGGTTAATAAATTATTATTAGCCAAGGGGTTAATAAGATATTAATCTTGAGACATTATTTTAAACATGGCCCTTAATTAATTTATCAATTCTTTGTCGCTCCCTCGTGTTTGAGGATCGGGGTCAACTTTGAATTTTAATTTGGAAATTAAATTACAAAAATGATGTTTCGTCACTGTGAAAGATAGAAAAACCCAATACGATAATTTTTTTATTGAATTGTATTTAAATGACTGTTCACTTTGTACATACTCACGAAAAAGAGGCAACAGAAATACATAATTTGTGAAAATTTCAACTGTCTAGCTGCCGCGGTTCTTGAGATACAGCATGGTGATGATATCGAGCAAAAAAGGGCAAAAAAATTGCGTTTTTTGTATGGCAGCCCCCTTTAAATATTTATTTTAATTTGTTTTTAGTATTTGTTGTTATAGCGGCAACAGAAATACATAATTTGTGAAAATTTCAACTGTCTAGCTATTGCGGTTCTTGAGATAAAACCTGGTAACAGACAGACGGACAGACAGCGAAGTCTTAGTAATAGGTAGGTTTTTAGGGTCCCATTTTTACCCTTTGGGTACGGAACCCTAAAAATGCCTTCGTGTGTTATTTGATATCGTAATGTAGTGTGTGTGACGTAATTGTATCGTAATGCAATTGCAATATGACGTTATTTATACGTGCGTTAGAAGACAGAATAATGTAAGTAACCTATCTACAGCTTTTTTCATTATAATATCATTGGCTACAAACCACCGTTTCAATCAATATCACTTACAATTTTACGACATAATATATGTACACAAGTGTCATAAAAACTTTATTACAAAACCAGTTGAATGTACATCTGTTTTCTCTAGAAATAGAAATATTGTATTGAGCTACATGTTAAGCTATATCTATAGGCTTGCTTTTTATGATATATAAACAAAATAATAAATGCAATTAAATGAAAATAAGGATTAGTGGTTACCGAAATAAAATGAAAAGGAAAGGTCCTTTTAAATAATGTATTTAAGTCTCCAAACAAGATTTAGGTCGAAAAACAAACGTTTATCAGGTATGAACTCACTGATTATTAAATAAAAGCCCATAAAAGTGTTGTTACTTAGCGGTAAAATTTGTTACTCCGTACTTAATGGAACTGGTGATTTAATTACGATTTATTAATAGGAAATATTTCTTTTCGTAAATTAAAATGAATAGTACGTGTTAATTTACAGTTACTTACATAAGACAAAAAAGTATATTTATTCTGTAAAAATATAAATTAGGTTTCTATAAAATGTGCTCTTGATTTTATAACCTACCAGTTTTCCGCTTCGTGGTTTCACCCGCGTTCCCGAAGGATCTTATCTTTTACCGGGATAAAAAGTATCCTATGTACTTTTCCAAAGTTCCATCTATCTCCATGCCAAATTCCATTTAAATCAGTTCAATTGTTTAAACGAGATTTAAAAAATATTTTTTTTTCATAATAACCACATTTTGACTATTACGGTTGTTAAATAACTGCTCTTTTTCAGATTATCCAAACACTTACAACTAAATAATGTACCGGATAATTATAATTGCCTTTATATTACTGGCCACTGAAAAATTACCAGTATGTGCCCAAGATACGAGTAATGATTCCGATTCAGTTCCACCTGCACCTCCACCTCCAATACCGTCATTTTTCCCTTATCCTATTTACTACTACTACTACCCTTTTTATTACACTCCAGTTTATACTGTACCAACAATCTTTTTAATAGGTTAGACTATAAATATAGCCTCCTTAGTAAAGTTTGAAGTCCGTATAATTAACTATCACTATTGGCCATATGACATATGTCACTATGGTCATAAGACATATTGCCCCCTCAAAATGAAAGTGACCTAACACAAAAAAATATTTGAACCGATTCGGTGTCTTTCATATAAAATGCATTGGGGAATAGCGCAATCAACAAAAGTGACCGATGTATAGAATATCCCTTTTTTACTTAAATTTTTGGGTCTCTTTTTAGCCACAGGGGTTTAGAGTAGGCTTTATAAGGTCAGTTTTTTTAATTTTGAGTTGGGTCACTTTTATTCTAAGGGTGCGAATTATGGTTTCGATACGCGTACGTACATCTTGAAACTTGACTATAGTTTCTATTGTGTCTAACATGTGAGAACCATTTTTCAAATGGTTGCCAACTTGAAGACTGTGTCAAATGAAAATAAAGTAATATATATTTAAATATTATTTTAAGTAGGTACTTTTGATGAATGATATAATGATAATAAAATTATTGTAAAATAAAAAATTGTTATGTGTCATATTTTTTTATTCTTTACGTCATACAAGAAGAAGATTAAATAAATACTCCAATGTACAACAACAACATACAACAAACATAAATTAGGATAAAACTTTGAGCACAATTTCCATATGGTTGATATACAGGTGTCCGGTAAGCAGTACGATTAACCGAAGGAGGAGAAAAGTGGGTGGGTCACCTACTAAATATACATACAAAATGACCTTAGAAAAAAATCTCACCATTTTCCACACAAATTTAATATCAGTAGTTCTAATATCAGAAATATCTCGAAAATAGTGACACTTTTACTGTTGTCATTTTTGTATATTTGGTAGATGATCCGCCCACCTATCTCCTTAAGTTTGTCTTATTATTTACCGGACATCCTGTATCAGCACTATCCATATAAATGTTAATGCCAAACGTGTTACTAAATACTTCATGTTTTCTTCATGACTTTCGCATTACTGAGACTTGTTTCTTTATTAAATACTAGCTTTCCACCCCGCGGTTTCACCCGCGTATCCTTTTTATACCCATTTAGACATTGAATTTCAAAAAATCCTTTCATATTCCTCGTCTACATCTTAAAAACAATACTTGTGTAAAATTCAGCTTTCTAGGTCTATGTGGTAGGCTGGGCGTTGATGAGTCAGTCCTTCTCATTTTTCATACCAAGAAACGGAAATAACTCCTAACTTTGAATCCCCGTTTCACCCTTCAGAGGTGGAATTTTAGAAAACGCTAAAGCACTTGTTTCTTTATTTTTATTTGTTAGCCTAAAAACAAAGTTTCATGCTTCTAGCTTCAAAAATGGCGGACTTCCATACAAACTTTCAACCCCCGTTTCATACTCTCAGGGGTGAAATTAAAAAAAACCCTAAAACACGTGTTTCTTTATTTTTAATTGTTAGCCTAAAAACAAAGTTTCATGGTTCTCAAACTTTCAACCCCTTTTTCACCCCCTTGGGCGTTGATAGATCAGTCAGGACTTATCCTTTTATATATATAGATTATTCTGTGCGCGAATAGACCCGGTATAATCTACGAATATGATATTCAGTTAAATCCATAATCAAAAGGCTCTACAGGTAGCCTAGCTAGATCATCTTATTTTTAACCGACTTCAAAAAAAGGAGGAGGTTATCAATTCGACTGTTTATAAAAAAAAAAATTAACTAAACAGAGCTTGTACTATGGACACCAGAAAACTGAAATACCTACAGCATAAAATAGACCACTTTTAAATACATAATTACACCCAACGCTTACGATAAATATAACACGATCATGCACACAAATGTCAGTTCTGGATGGCAATCGAACCCACGACCTATGGAGTGATAGACAGCGATCCAACCACGCGAACCTACCTGTCTAAGATGAACTATGTAAACAAAACTATGATGTAATAATACAATGTATATTTTACTGTGTATTACTTTTTGTGTTACGATGTTCAAATACAATACATACCTATTTCAGTGCATATTTCAATAACATAACATAAAATAAGTGAATTTTATTTTGTAAGTAAGTGTAGTTTACTTGGTAGGCCAGTTGACGTGACCTGATCCAGGACAACAGATGTAGGCTCCACTGTACAATAGCGCCCGCTGATTTGGGGCTTTGGGCTTGGGTAAGAACTTTCAACAAGACTTTTTACGATAACGCACTGTTTTCGAGAAAAAAATCCTAAAGTTTAAAAAAATTCTAACTAATTCACGTGTAATAACTATTATTTTTTTCTTAAATTTATTTAAAAGATCTTTTCTATTCAGCATCAACATTGCTTGATTAGGTTAGAAGTGAACGACGATCGCGAAGCGCATCGAGCAGAAATTTCTGAAACTTTAGGATTTTCTCGAAAAATCGCGTCTAGAGCCTTGGTGAAAGTTTTTTTTTTTTATGTCACAAGTGACAACGCGGCAGGCGGGTCACCTGATGGTAAGTGACAACCATCGCCTATAGACATTGGCAATACCAGGGGATTGCTAATGTGTTGTACACCTTATTACAATGCCTTAAAGGCGAACTGGCTCTCAAGTGCAATTGCCGGAACACACCAACAGGTGCTTGGCGACAGATTTTCAACTTGAGGGTGGTAGCCAGCCAGTCGAGTACTACAAAGTACCCTACCACCGTGCACGTGCAAGTTCTTACTACGAAGAGTACTACACGGAAAAAAATAAGTGAAGCCCCAAATCAGCGGGCGCTATTGTACAGTGTTTCCCAGATGTACACAACATCAATAATCTTATCAACAATCCTGCCTATCAAATGCTACCAAAGAGAATGGGGTCCCATCATCAGACCGTTTGTACCCACTGTTATTTACCCTGTAGAGGAATGCCAGGAAGGAAACAATCATGCATGTCTAGAAATACCTTCGAAAAAGATCTGCATAGAGAAGATGTCTCATAATATCTACCCCTGGCCACCGTTGCCGTGGTGGTACTTCTACTGCCAATGGCTGGTCACCTATAAGCCTCCACGAATGACTACCACAACCTTACACCCGTATTACAAGAAGACTTTTGAAGAATTTCTGAGATATAAGAAAAGTAGATTCGATAATGAGTTGAGAAATGGAATATAATAATGTGCAATGATTATATTGGTTTTGTTACTTAGTTTTCTTCTTTTTTAATATTATAAAGAGGAACGAAAAAACTCAAAAACTACTGGGCCGATTTCAAATATTCTTTCACCATTTGAATGCTACATTATTCGATGCGATGATAGCTCAGTGGTAAGTGACGTCGAATACCGCGGCGAAGGTCGTGGGTTCGAATCCTACAGTGAGCTTGAGCTTTCGGTGAAGGAAAACATCGTGAGGAAACCAAAGCACGGTGGTAGGGTACTTTGTAGTACCCGACTGGCTGGCTACCACCCTCTAGTTGAAAATCTGTCGCCAAAACACCTATCGGTGTGTGCCGACAGCTGCACTTGAGAGCCAGTTCCCATCTAGGCTTTGTGTGCTTACCATCTTCGGCCATATCATCACTTACCATGGTGAGATTGTGGTCAAACACAAGCCTATCCAGAATAAAAAAAAAGATTAACATAGGCTATATTTTTATCCCAGGATAAGATAAGATCCCACGGGAATGCGGGTGAAACTGCGGGAGACAGCTAGTTATAATATAATATCTAAACCGATATTATAGAGAAAAAAAGATTTTGTATCTTTATTTGTAATGGATTAACTAAAAAAATATTCAACAGATTTTTAAAAATCTTTCAACAAAAGCTACATTATCAGCAAATCATCATCAGAGTGAATTAAAATAAAATATAGCCTTATAATATATTATAGCCTTATAACATGTGAAAACGCGGGGCCGAAAGCTAACTGGTGTAATAAAATATTACTTATAGACAGGTAGAGACTTTTCTTAGTACAAGATACATAAGCTGTATCCATTTATTTGTGACCACAATTATCATGAGACCTTTTCCGTAGGAATCATTGTGTAAAACAAAAGCTGGTTGGTGCATCTGAGAATGTTTGTGCTCATCACAATAATGGCTTGCTTTATAAAAAAACAATGAACAAATAAGTTAGATGACGATGGCTTTTTATTTATTGTACAATACTGTTCGTCCGTGGTTTAGATTGCAATTTAAATATGGATGTTGACTGACTTATCAAATCAGCTTCTTTTTATTAAATGTTTTTATGGTGTTTTGTATTAAATAATGCATTGTGATCCTAAATATCATCATCAAAAGACCTTTGGAAACTGTTGAATTAGTAATTAAAAATCTTAAAAATGTTGAATTTTACAGCAGGTTCGCTATTATCTAGTATTTTTAGATGTTTTATACCCTAGATAGTATTAGGTATTTTTTCTTGAAAATGAAACATCTCTATTGGATGTTTATTTGTTTTCAATTTGTTTGTCTAACCAATATTATAAAGAGAGGTAAAGTTTCTTTGGATGTAGAAGGTAATCTCCGTGAATAATGATCCGATTCTGATTTTTTTTCTATGTTATCCCGGAGTGCAAAATAAAATCTATATTTTTTAAATTCAAAAACGCGGGGCGTATGCTAGTTATTAACATTTTGACAGACGTTATTTTTGAATTAGATATCAATGTCACGGAATCAAGCCTTTTTATCCACTTCAGGGATAATTTTAGATAAAAAAATAATATATCAGATATGATCAGATGATAGCTCAGTGATAGTGACGTCGAATGCCGAGGCAAAGGTCGTGGGTTCAAATCCTACAATGAGCCTGAGCTTTCGGTGAAGGAAAACATCGTGAAGAAACCATAGCACAGAGTAGGATACTTTGTAGTACCCGGCTGGCTGGCTACCACCCTCAAGTTGAAAATCTGTCGCCAAGCACCTGTCGGTGTGTTCCGACAGCTGCACTTGAGAGCCAGTTCCCATCAAGGCTTTGTGTGCTTACCACCTTCGGCCACATCATCACTTACCATGGTGAGATTGTGGTCAAACACAAGCTTATACAGAATAAAAAAATTATGAGAGCTCTGCCTATCGCTCCGAGATAAATAGGCGTAAAAACATTTTTTTTGTAATTTCTTAAGGTTCTTCTAAAGAACTAAATACTTATAAAATACACCATCTAACTTTATTATGGGCTTAAGTTTTTCTAACTAATAATAATTTAAGTTTGAAAATATTTAAACAAAAAAGTTATACAATTTTTATAAAATTCGGTACAGTTTTTATAAAGTTAAGTACAAAAATGGGACCGACCTAGCCAGGCAAAGTATATGAAAATTAAATATGAATCGGCAAGATATCATACGGAAGCGAATGAAGAACTAAATTAAAATACATATTCCAAGAGACTTTTTTCACAGTTAAAAACGAATACAATTATTTATCCGTAGTATCTACTTTTTTGATGAAATCTGCTTAGAAATCAGTAAGCAACATTTATCATCGATTATACGCAAGTAAATAAAAGCAATACCTTCGTTGACCAAATTAATGCTGCCTACTTATTTTTATGTTTTACTGTTCACAGACTATAAAAATAATAATGCCGAATATTAAAGATTAAATTAGTACTATGGTTATTTTTTATTTTACTAACAATAAAATTGAGCAATAACTTTTTTCATTTCACTTCTGAAAATGAAAAAGACGCTGGTAAATATTCATTTTTATTAATTATAATAATAAGCCTTTATTATTTACTGTCAAGTGGGGCTGCACTAGACAGGCTTTTCCAGAAGGGTCCAGCTTTCAGTCTGATCACATCTTCCAACCTTGTGACAGATCTTTCTCTACTTCTTTTCCCGACTCTACCAAATTGCAACTATTTTGCACAATTTTTCATATTTGCTGCGAATCCATATGTCCTGCCCATCACCATTTTTGCTGCTAAATTAGTTAGTTATATCTGTTAACTCATTTGTTATCTTTGTTTATTTTTCCTAATAGTTTTGTTGTTTATCTTGTCCAGGTGTTTGAACTAATCTTTCTTATTCTGTATCAATCAAATGTCATAAAATGTTCATGAATTATTTGGTATGCAATGAGAAGGTCAATGCTGACAATAATATTTATTATAGGCTACTTTCTCCAGGAGTCTTGTGAAGATAAATATTTCTCTTTGTGAAGTGAAGTAAATGCGATCTTTGTTGTGAGAGGATAAAGTCACTCATTTTAGTATTGGTAGAAAAATTACCAGAATTAAGAAATTTGCGAGTAATTTTACGATGTTGCTTTATCTTTTACATTTTAGGGTTCAGTATTCATATGGTCCTAATGAAATGGCCACTCTGTCCTTTTGTACGACTGTGTCAGGCTTTTTACGTAGGGAAATACTTCATGGTTACCCAGCAACACCGGGGGGAGGGGGCTGGTAATCTCAGACTAAGCTAGCTATCGCCGCCAATCCAAATAAATCTGTACATCTTATTTATATCCCCTGAGTCCGAAGACGTACAAATATTAACAAAAAAGTTTTGAAGTAATTTATTCCAACTTTTACTAATAAATTTGGAATATCCTTCTAGGCTTTGTGTGCTTACCACCTACGGCATTATCACTTACCATGGTGAGATTGCGGTCAAACCTAAACTTATTCAGAGTAAAAAGATATCTATAGAATCTTCCTTGTTTAGAATCATCGGCGCCTGCGCCATCTAGCGTGCCTAGCAAGAATCTTGTAAGCAGCATACCACGCCCCGAGCCCGTCTTTTAATTTCCCCACTCTGCAATCTTTAATTTTCTTTCATTATTATTATCCTGACCTACCCTCTATTCGTCAAGTATAGTACGCACTTGGCTGGGATTCCCATTTTCTATTAATTTCATAGAGATTCATAGAAAAAAGTAGTGTTTGCAGTCTGCGATTGGCAGTTTGCGGTCTGCGGTCCATCTCGGCCTTGCACCTTAATATTCTGCGCAAAAATTCTGCATTGTTATTTCCTGCATCTTTTTTCACAGATCTTCTGCACCTTCGTAATAAGCTTAACAGCAGTCCAATCACGTATGAGACCACCACCAAAATATTCACCCAAATCTGAGCCATACATCCCAAAGGACTTGAGAAAGAAAACTCACGGAGTTTCTTCTAACTTGAGGATACCAAATAAGCAGTTCTGTGCAGAGAGGCCACTGAATTCTGCTGAGCATTATTTGGTTCTACCGTGGTGGTATCATTACTGTCAGCATTTCATAGAGAAGAGAAATAAGAAGAATGATTACCTGCTCCCGTATAAGAACATTTTAGAGAAGTTGAAAATTTATAAGAAAAGTAAAATAATAGAGGAGCAAAGGTTTGTTCGACAACAGCAGATACGTCGCGATCTACTGGGGAATTCATGATTGTATCTATCGTGTAGATTTTATTGAATAAAATAAATGATTCTCATGTTCAGTTCAATCATTTGGAATAATAATTAATTATTCTATTGTATGTAATATATTTTTTATTAGGTATTTTTTGGCTGGTAATATAGACATCGCGTGGATATTCGCGCATAGCCTTTTAACAATGCCTCGAGGGCGAATGGCTCTCAAATGAAACTGCCAGAACACACCGACGGGTGCTTGGTGACAGATTTTCAACTTGAGGTATTAACGCAAGAACTTCACCAAAAGCTCAAGCTCATTGTAGGATTCGAACCTGCATACCACTGTGGTATCATCGCTTTAATTATAGTCGTTCTTGTTAAAAAAACAATAAAAAAATACATTGACGATTTTTTTGAGGTTCTTCTTAGTTAAACCGGGTAAAAGATTTTTGCCCCTTGCAGCCAAAGGGTGTCTATGGTCCCTTAGACTTCCAGGATTTTGTCCTCCCTAAAAAAAATAAGAACCTTATTAAATACATTTTCTTTTATTTATTAAACTAACTAAAAAGAATCATGTATTTACTATGAAATTAGGTTGATTTCACTGTGGCTTAACAATCTAAATTCAAGAAACGTTGAAAACATTCATTTAATGTGTTTTCAAATTCACTCGCATCGTAACACTCCAGATAATTGAACTAAATAAGAGAAAGTACACTCGCGTACAACGTGCATAGAATCGATGTCGAAGACGGATAAGAAAATACAGAATATAAGGATGAGCGAAATTATTTCAAAATCCATTTTTATCATATCATCGCAATCCTTTCGCATAGCAATAACTAATATGATTCTAAGTAAAAAAAATGATTAATTGAAATTTCGTTACATTTATACTCTTACCTATAAAAAAATAACGTTTTTATTGTTTAATTTCCATCATTTTCAGTACACTGAGCATCGCAACATGATGTAGGTACCTATTACGTTGGCGTTTTGAATAAAGAAAAATATTATGAAGTCAATAAGCTCATATCAGCTGCTATATCGTAACACCGATATATTACATTTATTTTGTAATTGAACAAACAGGAATAGATATTGAACTTACTGTGTGTATTATTAGATATAGTTTCGTATAAAAGTGATTGACTTAGATTAACAAAATCATATTCAAATAATATTCTTTGAATATAGATCATATTTATTTAATAATAATCTATGTGAATAAATCATTAGTTTATCCAGATTAGGCGTAGAGTTGCCACACATAAAAAATAATACCTTCCAAAGACTATTGGTGTCTTCTTATTTGAAAAAACTTTGGTTAAGTTACAGCTCCTAAAGTTCGAAATACAAATAAAAAATATGTAGACACTTCTGTTTGCCACTGTACATATGTATTTAAATAAACGCTATTTGGTTAAGCTATTCAATATATTGACACATTAATGTAGTGGAATAAAATCTGGAAGCTAACTTTTACGTCGTTTTTATCTAAATAAATAAATACGTAGGTACGTAAAGTCTAAGTTAAAGTAATTTACAGGCCTAAGATCCTTCTTATGAACATCTTTACTAAAGTTACCTCTGGTTTAGGAGTTACTCTTCAATTAAGGAGAACTGGAAACTCTGAGTTTTTTTACAATTACTAGATATCTACACATATTACAGAGCAATGTAAAGTTTGTAAGTTTGGATATAGGAAGTAAGAGGTAATCTCCGAAACTACTGATCCAATTTTGAAAATGCTTTCACTAACAGGAAGCTGCATTATCTCTGTGTACTATACTTTTTTAAATCTCAAAAACGTGAGTGAATCCGTAGATATAAAGAAGTGTTAGTAGGCAACGTGCCCAGAAAGCTGGCGGCATTGCCACGTTGGATGGCAATGAGGTATAGGTATGCCAGCATTCTGGTCACGAGATGCGTCGACCAGAAAAAAAAAATGAGTTTCCAAAGACATGTAATTTTCGTAAAGGTAAGTAACTAAACCTACTTACATCAGTAAAAAAAACAAAGTCACGTTGCAATGTTTACAAAACAAATTGTAGAGTTGTTTCCTCAGTATTATC